>CM064513.1:67941667-67979167 GCA_032716605.1 Paralithodes platypus | reverse complement strand
TTATTGTAATTTGTTGTTGTACAGTTGTTTGTTGTACAGTTGTTTGTTGTATAGCTGTTAATATTATTGTAATTTGTTGTTGTGCAGTTGTTTGTTGTATAGATGTTAATATTATTGCAATTTGCTGTTGTACAGTTGTTTGTTGTATAGCTGTTTGTTGAAAGTTGTATGCCTGTGGGTATTATCATTGTGTACTTTGTTAAGGGAACCCACCTCGCTTTTGTTTTCTCTTTCTCTCCCTCTCTCTTTGGCTTGTATCCATTCGGCCCCATTCAGCCTACTGTTTTAAGACGTTTACCCCCATCCAGGTGTCAATATTTTCCTGGCGAGCGGTAACGAGCCAGCATATATATATTTTTGTTTTGACAGCAAGATAAATTTTTAAATTTTTCGATAGAAAAAATTCTCCGGCGAAGCCGGATTTCTCCATACAATGCTGGCTCGCTATCGCTTGCCAGGAAGAAATCGATACCTGGATGGGGATAAACGTCTTAAAACAGTTGGCTGAATGGGGCCGAATGGATACAAGCCAGGGAAAGAGAGAAGAGGAGAGAAAGATAAAAAGAAGAGCCGGTGACCCCCCTTAAGCTTTTAACTCAATATTCGTGTTACTTTTTTCTTCTTGTTTGTTGAATACAGTTACATAAGAACATAAGAACATAAGAAAATGGGAGTCTGCAGAAAGCCGATTGGCCTAAGCAAGGCAGATCCCTGTCCCACACAACCCCAATTCAATTACAAAGCCCAATTATAGGCTTCACACTCTAATACCCTGAGGATCATCTTACCAAAACGGTTAGAGATTAACGCAGGATTATGGAGGTCTGGAGAGCGCTGATTGGCCCAACCCGGCTGATCCCCCTTCACACCCAACCCTTCTCGTCCATATGCTTATCCAATTTTATCTTAAAGCTCCCTACAGTTTTAGATCCCACTATAGCACTTGGTAGTCCATTCCACCCATCTACAACTCTGTTACCAAACCAATACTTGCCTATATCTTTTCTGAAACGAAATTTATCTAATTTGAAACCATTGGTACGAGTTCTTTCGCTATCACTGAGCTTTAGTACATTTGCCATGTCCCCTTTGTTAATCCCACTAACCCACTTGAACACCTCTATCATATCCCCTCTAACTCTGCGTCTCTCTAACGAATGTAAACCTAATTTCTTCAACCTTTCTTCATACGAAAGATTTCTAATATTATGGATCATTTTTGTCATTCTACGCTGTACTCTCTCCAATGAATCTATGTCCATTCTGTAATAAGGACACCAAAATTGGACAGCATAATCCATGTGGGGTCTCACTAATGACAAGTAAAGTTTTAAGATAACATCAGCAGTTCTGTTACTCACACTCCTAGAGATGAACCCGAGAATCCTGTTTGCCTTATTACGAACGCTTATACACTGTTTTCTAGGCTTCAAATCATTGCTAACAAACACACCTAGATCTTTCTCGCAGTCTGAATTTTCTAATTCTAAATTAGCTAGTTTATATTTAACATTTGTTTGCATCTTCCCTATCTTTAATACCTTGCATTTGTCAATGTTAAACTTCATCTGCCAATTTACTGACCATTCATGTAAGGTATCTAGATCCCTTTGGAGGCACTCTATATCGCTATCTGAATCAATTGATCTCCCTATTTTAGTATCGTCTGCGAATTTACTTATCCTACTAGTTATACCTAAATCTAGGTCATTTATGTATATAAGAAACAACAGGGGACCTAATACCGATCCCTGGGGGACACCACTTTTGACTGCTCCCCATTCTGACTTGGTACCATTTATGCTGACTCTCTGCTTCCTACCAATTAGCCATGACCTAATCCATCCTAACAACGCCCCACCTATTCCATGTGCCTCAACCTTTCTCATCAATCTCTCATGAGGGACTCTGTCGAAAGCTTTACTGAAATCTAAATATATAATATCATATGACTTGTCATTATCTACTGCTTCATATACCTCTGAGAAAAAACTAAGCAAATTAGTAAGGCAAGACCGTCCCTGAGTGAATCCATGCTGAGAAGAATTGATTAAGTTAAATGTTTCTAAGTGGTTTCTCATTTTCCTAGCAATAATTGACTCTAGTAGTTTTCCTATGATTGAAGTGAGACTAATGGGACGGTAATTGGATGCTATTGATTTATCACCTTTTTTGAAGATCGGAACTACATTTGCAAGCTTCCAAGCTTCTGGAACTATACCTGTTTCTAATGACTTGTTAAATAGAAATGTTAATGGATAACTTAACTCATCTCTGCATTCTTTTAATACTCTAGCATATACCTCATCAGGACCAGGCGATTTATGAGGTTTCAGTCTGTCAATTTCCTTAACCACATCATTTCTACTTATAGTAACCGTACTTAACCTATTTTCTATACTATCGCTGTATACCTTACGGACTTCTGGAAACTGTGCCAAATTTTCATTAGTGAAAACGGAAAGAAATTGACTATTTAATGTACTGCACATTTCTAAATCACTTTCTGTCAATTTTCCTATAGAAGTTTTAAGGGGACCAATTACATCTCTAACCTTGGATTTATATAGTTGGTAAAAAGCTTTAGGATTATTTTTTGAGTCATTGGCAACCTTAATTTCATAATTTCTTTTTTCTTTCCTAATATCCTTTTTTACCTGTCTTGATAGATTCTGATAGTAAGCAAGTAGGTGAATTTCGCCTTTTCTAATTTTTCTATATATTCCTCTCTTTTGTCCTAGAAGATCTAATAGTCTATTATTCATCCATTTGGGTTGGTTCTGTGTTGATCTAAATTTTCTTTTGGGGATATATTTATTTTGCGCATTGAATACTGACTTGATAAAATTATCGTATGTATCTACCAAGTTTGACGTCTCCTCCTGACTTAAGATGACAGGTGCCTGAGAAAGGATACACTCATTTGGACACCTGGATCGACTTAATTTTTTGACCATAGGGTCCGCTAACAGGGCTTCTCTTAACCCACCATAATTGGCTTTTCTGAAGTCAGGTATTAATGTTGTATTCTCTCTGGTATTACCTTTCCATTGTATATTAAAATACACAGAATTGTGATCACTATTTCCTAGGTGGTCCCCGATTTCTACACTATTTATCATATGTTCATTGTTACTGAAAACTAAATCGAGAATATTATCACCTCTAGTTGGCGTATCTATGAATTGAGATAAAAAACTATCTTGTACTACCTCAATAAACTCCTTTGAATCAGAGTCGCCTATTTGTTGCTGCCAATCTATATTAGGGAAATTAAAATCCCCCATAATGCACACGTTGCTAAGCCTTGATGCTATTTTAATTTCCTCCCATAATGATGTTCCGTCATTTCTACTCATATTTGGCGGTCTATACATAACTCCAATAACTAAAGTCTCACTACCTTCGTTAACTTCTACCCAAACACTTTCATTTTCATTATTTACTCTAATACCTGATTTAGTACAGCTTTTTAATGAACTCCTGACAAACACTGCTATACCGCCACCCCTCTTACTTGTTCGGTCATATTTAAACAAACTATATCCCGGTATATCAAACTCTGCTAAAAAATGCCTGGTTTCTGTATTAATCCATGTTTCAGTTTTTTTTTTTTTTTTTTTTTTCTATATTCCAACTACTCCCTCTCGGGCATAGGCTGAGAGCCTGTACATTCCACCGCTCAACACGGTGAAGCCCGTGAGGTCTTGTTCCAGCCTGGGGAGTGAGACATGTGAAGCATCCATCATGGCTCAAAGCAGCTCCATCTCTGAAGCGGCTGGTTGCTTCGCTCAAGTGCTTCACCGTCTCACCCTCCAGACTCAGACCCTCACTCTCAGAACGCCACCTATTGAGCAGTGAACTCACTAGGCATTGTCCCCCTGTAACATATTTTGAATATGGGAATATTCATACAGTGTTATTTAATCAGGTTTGCGCTATTATGTCTATATTTTCTTTGCTAACCAGTGCTCTAAGTTCGTTCATTTTGTTACATAAACTCCTGCAATTTGTATAATAAACACTCAAACTATTACTTGTATTTGCAACTATTTTTCTATTGTTTTTAACTAATTTATTTTTACCTGTTGAACTACTGGACCTAGACGGAAAATCTACGCTATCAGAATGTTCGTTATTACTATCAATTTGATGTGGCTGGGATTCTATTTTACTTACACACCTATGGTATATTAACAAAACCCCGCAACAAACTTGTCGAGTGAGCTGGCTAAGGTCGAAACTCCTAGTCGGACATGGACTTGGTTCAGTTATTACACTATTTCACACTCAGGTGATGACTACGTCTGTAGCAGAGGTCTTGGGTAACAACGCTTTAGACCTACTATAGTATACAGTAATACAGTTTGGAAAAGCAGCTGGGAACTGAGAGGTGTTTAAGGGGATATTTCCACTTAAGGGATTTGTTTGCTGGACCCCTTTCTCCCTCATGTTTAGCTCCATTGTTGTTGTTGTTGTTGTTGTTCCCCAAGCTGCCTGGGCGAACAGCCCCAAGACCCTGAGCAATTCCAAGGCCACAACCGAGCGCACCCTCAGAACCCTCCCTGCCGACCACAATAAAGCCTGGGTGACCGAAGCCACTCCATGGCGGGGAGCTGAGGAGGGTGCAGAAACGCCCGGGAAACCAAAGCCCCACCCAGGGCCCTGTGCCCCTCAGCAATTATGAAGAGAAAGTTGAGGGGCAAGGGAAAAATGTGACGCTTTGGCTTCCAATCTTGGTAGATTGGGAAGTCAATCCACGGAAAAGACGCCGTCACTTGAGATCTAGAAAATATATAAGTTAAAGGAACAGTCAGAGTAAGCTATGGGTATGGCAGAGATCGCTCAGTTCTCACTCTGATAGACCAGCCCATCACCACATGACTAGAACCCAATCCTCTCAGCATCAGCTAGGAAAGGCCCTAGAAAGCCGCCTTTGGCGGGGGGATAGCTACCCTATTTCAACCCCTTTCGGGGTCGGGCACCCGCTCCATTGTTGTTTAGATCTTAAGACGTTCGCCCCATTAGTTTTGCGATTTTGAGAGTTTTTTGCCCATTTATGTACATTTTTAGATCTTTCGTGCGATTTAGGTGTCGATTTTTTTCTACCGAGCTGACGTGCAGCTTCTGGGGCCCTACTTGCCGGGTGTTCTGATTAGGGGTTATATAAGGGTTTTTAATTAGGGGGGATGGTTCATTTTTTGGTCGATTTTCTCATTTATTTATAATTTTTCTAGTTTCCTCCCTAGACCTCCATCACACTTTAAAAAACACTCCCGTTTCAAGATAAATTTGTTCATTTTTCGGTAGAATAATTTCCGGGCTGAAGACCGGTTTCTCCTAAAACTAAAGGCTCACTATCGCTCGCCAGGAAGAAATCGACATATAAATGGCACGAAATAGGGTGGAAGGTCTGAAAATTGCCAAAGTAATGGAACAAACGTCTTAAAATCTCAAAACTAATGGGGTTAAACATGAGGAAGAAAGGGGACCAGAAAACGACCCATCTACCCTTAACACAGATACTACTCTCCTGCTTAAGTCTAGTCTGCTGGCAGATAGTCAAAGTGTTTTGGCTGGAGTCCTGTGGTGGCTGTTATACCGCTAGTGGTTAGTGTCAGCAGTCAGTAGCTCAGTGAATACCGTCAAAACATTACCAAACTCTGAGAAAAGTCAGAAGGATTCATGAACCCTATTTAGTATAGGACAGGTTTGTTTTAATCCTCCCGCTTTGAAGATTTTAAGACATGTCACCTCTTAGTTTGACAATTATAAGATGCAGCACCTGATCCAGGTGTCGATTTTTTCTGGGTGAGCAAGCCTGCCATATAGAAGGTACTGGCTTTAGGCAGAGACATATTCCTACCAATATATGTACGTACTTAGCTTGGAGGGGATATGGGTGGGGTTGTTTAGTTTGAATGTGGTCAAGGGAGCATTTTCCTTGGTTTAAGAGCAAACTAAATGTACGTTGCTAGGAAAGGGTTGGATCAATCAACACTTTACTTAATGGTAAAGCAAGATATCATAATAACCCCTAAGACATGCAAAAATTACTGTTGAGGGGCTTCTGAGCATCATCAAATTATTTGCTTACAATGACCAACTAGCTTCATTCCAACAACCGGCCATCAAAGACAAAAGAAGAAGAGCAGGCTGATTTGGGCAGCTTTGATATTTCGCATTTAAAACACAACGAACATCTAAGTTTCCAAGGAATAATTACAGTACATAGTACGAATCTATTATTGCAATTACTATATACTGTATATATTACCAATACTAATTCAATTGAAGATAACTTTAGCCGATTTGTGTTCATTTGATCGACATTTAGTCGATACCAAATACTTCACTAGTGAATTTGTAACGTTGTTATGGGTTTACTGCAATAAAACATATATATATATACATATAATATATATAAATAATATATATATATATATATATATATGTATTATATATATATATTATATATATATATATTATATATACCGGTATATATATATATATATATATATATATATATATATATATGTGCATATATACAGTATATATATACATACAGTATATATATATATATAAATATATATATACAGTATACTGTATATATATATATACAGTATATATATATATACCGGTGTATATATATATATATATATATATATATATATATATATATATATATACTGTATATATATATGTTTCTAATCTCTCAGTGGGGTTCGAACCGCCGACCGTCGGGACACTCAGAAATCCTTGTATGGTATTCTGGAATATGGATCCTACGACTTGGTATGAATTGAAATATATTCGCCTAGTGGGTTTCCCTTCTCCTTAAAATAAATAGGATAGAGGGTTGAGTGTCTTTTAGACTGCCGTGGTGTAGTTGATTAAAGCGTCGGCTATCGTCCTGACGGTCGGCGGTTCGAACCCCACTGAGAGACTAGCCACATTTAGTGGCTCACGTGTATTTGTGATATATACTCAATATATATATATATATATATATATATATATATAAACAGCATCGTACTGATAGTGATAATATATATTTATATAATTATATACAGTATATATATATATATATATATATATATATATATATATATATTATATGCGAATATGCTTCCACACTAAAGGTGTGTAGAAAAGGGTAGGTTCACTGCACAAAGTTTAAAAAATGTTAGTGCTAAAATTAAATTGCATCTATAATATATTGTATGCACAAAATAAGGGTTTAAAAAGTATGTCCGAGTATCATATTAGAAGGCTCGGACTGTTGTGTACATATTAAAATAATGTTTATGTTAACTTTGTAACTGTAACTTTGTAAAAAAAAAAAAAAAAAAAAATTATTCTTTTACATAAACATTATTTTAATATGTACACAACAGTCCGAGCCTTCTAATAAGATACTCGGTCATACTTTTTAAACCCTTATTTTGTGCATGCAATATATTTTAGATGCAATTTAATTTTAGCACTAACATTGTTTAAACTTTGTGCAGTGAACCTACTCTTTTCTACACACCTTTAGTGTGGAAGCATATTCGCATATATTTTTACCACAAGAATCAATATTGTTCATGTTTTATATATATATATATATATATATATATATATATATATATATTTATATAAAAACAGCATCGTACTGAAAGTGATAATACTAATCGTTTTTTCTCTCTTCCCCCAGAGACCTGAGCCAGCAGGACCTGTACAACATATCTCAACAGGCATTTCTGGGACTCCGCTCTCTGCTTAATTTGTGAGTGCTTAGTCTGTGGAGCCCTTCTTGTATCTCTGTGACTGTTTATATGTATATTATATAATATATATATATATATATATATTATATATATATCTTATTCTCTTATTCTACTGTATATCTCTTTCCCCTCTTCTCTCTCTCTCTCGCTCTCGCTCTCTCTCTCTCTCTCTCTCTCTCTCTCTCTCTCTCTCTCTCTCTCTCTCTCTCTCTCTCTCTCTCTCTCTCTCTGCAGAGGGCTGGGGTGATATGAAAAAAAAAAAAAATGTATGTATGTGTATGTGTGTGCACTGTACATTGTGTATATATATGTATATATATGTATGTATGTGTCTATGTATGTATGTGTATGTATGTGTGTATGTGTGTATATATGTGTACCGGTGTATATATATATATATATATATATATATATATATATATATATATATATATATATGTACCGGTGTATATATATATATATATATAGTTTGTAAGGCCAGACTGCCTAGTAAGGACCTTGAGGTCTGTGTGGTCTGTGTATCTATGTAGCTCTATGTAGCTCTATGTAGGTCTCTCTCTCTCTCACCACATTCTAATTTCACGATAATGTTGAAGTCGGACGCACATTAGAGAGTTTATCCTATGTTAATGGCCACTGAATTCACAAGAATATATCTCCTTTCACTTTTATGAATACGTAATGCACTTAAATGGTCTGATAATTAGTGGTTAGGCCGCCTAATTATGAGAGACTTGTAATGATATGGAGGTATGCAGATAATTAGCTAACGGTTTATATGGATATTATTTTGTTATATGTACTGTAGGCTGCTGTGTACATAGGCGTGTGTGTGTGTGTGTGTGTACTATACTGTATGTGTGTGTGTGTGTGTGTTAAACAAAAGCAACATGAAATTACAAGGCTAGCTAGTATCTGAAAGACCTTGCTGTCCATTCCTGGGAGATATGTGAGGTGGAAAGAGAGGGACTGTGAATTGCACCTCATTCATTACAGTGTGCAAAAATATGTAATCTGCTCTCTTCTTGAATTGCTCTACTGAGGAGCTATTTACTGTATATATTTTATGTGGGAAGATTGTTCCGGGTAGAACCGATCTCATATGTGCAAAATATATTCACATACACTACTCTAATTTACAGCAAAATATCTTGGTATAATCCACATTATCAAGCATATTTAAAATGTTCAAGAAAGAGAGAGAGAGAGAGAGAGTGTGTGTGTGTCTGTGTGCGTGTGTTTGTTTTAAAATTACATGATTTATAAGGACATTTGTATTTTCTATGGGTATGAGGGAGACAAAAAGGCACGCTACCCGTAACGAGCATCTCCCCCAAAGCCAAAAGAGTGACAGATAGCCAAATTCAAGAGACATTGGGGTCAAAATGCCTGGACACATGATGTTTGCAGCAGTCTGTCATAGGATGAAGGAAAGTTTGATTGAAGGAGTGAGTTCCAGAGTTCACTGTCTTGTTGAGTAGAAGAAAGGCTGAGAAAATTTGCTAATTTTTGGGTTAGAGAGCTGGACAGAATAGGAGTGGGACTGTGTTGAAAGGCATGTGCCTCGCACTCGTCACAAGGGAGGAATGCACTGAGAGAGCTCTGAAGAACACTGATTGTTGTAATAGCGATAGAAGAGAGAAAGAGATGCAACATTGCGGCGTGTAGAAAGAGATTGTTCATGCGAACAATACTCGATACATGGGCGCACTGTCCCCTTATACAGAGAAAGAAGCTGTACGGGGATGAAGAACCCACAGAGACGGTTGAGCACACTTAACTTCTTGGAAGTTGCCTTTGCAAGAATGATAATATGATCTTTCCATGAAAGTTCGGATGAAAAAGATACACCAAGAATATTGAGAGAAGATGAAGGGTTTGATTTGTGTATTGTTGAAGAGTAATTGATAGTCTTGTGAAAGATTGTGACGGGTAGATAGTAGGAGAAATTGGGTCTTGAAGGCATTGAAAGTAACAAGATTTGCTCAATCAGAAATAATTGATAGATTAGGAGACAGACGAACTATTGCCTCGTCACGTTACTTTTGGAGTGGTTGCATGCTGAGTTGTTGAGAAAAACTAGTTGAAAAGTGTAAGGTAGAGTCATCAGCATACGAGTAGTTAGGACTGGAGGTACAGTTGAGGAGATCATTAACCCGGGAACTGCTGGGAGACTCTTACGAGTTCCCCCGGCGGACTGCGGGGAGACTCTTAAGAGTCAGAGAAAAAAAAATCAACTTTTGACATCGATTTTTTTTTTTTTTTTTTTTTTGGCCCCTGGGCCATGCAAAATCTCAGTCCTCTACCTCCCCTCCTTCCCCACTTTCCTCCTCTCCTTCAGTTATCACCTATTTTCCCTGTTATTCCCTTATTCTGAGGTATATTTTCGTGCTAACATTAGAAATCCGGTTGCAGGGTGTGGTCATCACTGATAGCAAGCGAATGCAAGAGAGAGAGAGAGAGAGTATCGATCGACTGTGTCTCAGTGGCCTTGGGGGAAATTGGCGGGAAAGCAGCTTGCCTCACCCATACATTATACAACTCGCGGGCTATATCTCCGATTTTGACCATCCAAACGCTGTTTTCACTCGTTTTATTGTTGTTTCAGGTTAATACCTTTATAATCAACCCATAATAGGCGCATATGGGTAAGTATTAATGCTATTAATGGTACAATGAATATTTTAGTGACGGAAACACCTCAAATACGTCAGCACAGGGGGACGTTTCCAATTACCCCCATGCGCACTTGTTAGGTTAATGAATATTAGAAAGAGAACTGGAGACAGGACAGAACTCCGAGGAACACCGGAGTTGATAGGTTGAGGAAGTGAACGATGGCTGTCCACAACTGCACCTATGGAACGGCCAGAAAGGAAATATGAGACAAAGGCACAGATGGAGGGATCCGAAGGAGGGTAATTTGGAAATTAGAGATTTGTGTCAGACTCTATCGAAGGCTTTCGATATGTCTAGTGCAATAGAAAAGTCTCACCGAAAACCCGAAGGGAGAATGACCAAGAATTAATAAGATAAGCAAGACGATCACCAGTAGAGCGGCCCTTCAGGAAACCATACTGGTGATCTGAAAGTTTGTTCTCTAAGTGAGAACACAAGGTATTGGACAATGCACTTCAGTCACAGCAACGTATACAAAATACATCTGTTTTCTCAAACTGTTGTATTGAAGACGTATATATACTGTAGATGCTGAAGAATGTACGAGCATGTTTCAGGCAATACATACATTACAATATGTATTCAAGTCTTCACATACATTAGAATTAAACCTCTTCATCTATGCCTTGCAGCCGTGGCTGTGTTATTTTCAAATTGATGCTAAATATCTTGATATAAACCACACTATCAAATCCATTTAATATATTAAATACGTCAATGAGGTGGTCTCGCAAATTACACGTATCAAACAATAAGAGACCAAGAGCTTTCAACCAGTCTATAGCTCAACCTTCCTGATCGATGATTTAGCTATGTAGCTTTCCCTAGCTTGGACTGTAATCACTATATATTGTGTCCAAGTGTTTGAGATTAGTAATGTACAGAACATTTCAGAAGGGGCCATAGTGGAGCATTTTAGAGTGTACATAATAGTTCCCGGTTTATCCACTGTATATAATCTAGGTTATGAAAAGGGTATGCAAAAGGTAATTAAATCAATGGGTATAATAAGGGTGATTTACCTTGTTAGACATACAAACAGACCCCGACCCATGGAGGTGATAGCATGACCTCTAATATACATAAATATTGAGAACATTTATATATTGCCTGGCCACTTACAGTATTACTACTCTTAGAAAGCAAATCATTCAATATATGCACTCAAGCAAATGATGACCTGGACATTTTGTATTTGTAAGAGAACTGCTTATTGAAATATCTGTCATGGCAATATTTTATTCTGGAAAATGTTGCATGGGCATATTTTCTTTTTAGTTCATTTGTGTTCTTTAGACTTGAAGAAGTATGTTTTTTTTAATTAGAAATGTGTATATGTATATATACTATATATATATATATTTATACATACCGGTATATAAAACACTTAAGTGATCCCGAGTAAAATTGAGGTGGTCATAAATAAGCACAAGAGACGAGACGAGCCTTTCAAAAGCTTAAAATGTGGAATCACATTTGCATACATGCATGCATACGTACAAATACAAATGTGGAGAATGAGCAGAGCAAGTTCTTTGACTTGAATATTGGGTTGAAACAGGGGTGTGTGATGTCCCCGTGGTTGTTTCCTGTATATATGGATGGAGTCATGAAAGAAATACAAGGAAGAGCAGTGGATGTTGGTGCGTCGCTGAAAAGGGAAGGAAATGAGTGGAAGCTACCTGTACTGCTGTTTGCTGATGATACAGTTCTGATGAGCGATAATGAATGGGAGTTGCAGGGTCTGGTAAATGTGTTTGGAACAGTGTTCGAAAAATGAAATCTGAAGGTAAATGCTGGGAAGAGCAAGGTTATGGTCTTCGAAAGGGGTGAAGCCACAGAGTGTGAGGTGAAGTTGAACGGTCAGGCTATGGAAATTGTCAGCTCATTTAAGTATCTGGGCAGTGTGTTGAGTAAAAATGGGACAATGGATGAAGAAGTGAGGGAGAGGGTGCAACAGGGGAAGAGGGTTGTAGGAATGTTGAAAGCAGTAACAAGAAATAGGGTGGTCAGTATGGAAGTGAAGAAGTCCATGCATGACAGTGTGGTAATCCCGACACTAACTTATGGAAGCGAAGCTTGGACGTTCGGGAAGAGGCTCAGATCAAGAGTGAGAGCGGTGGAAATTTGTTACTTGAGAAGTTCGTGCGGAGTTACATGGAGGGATAGACAGACGAATGAGGAAGTAAGAAGGAGTTGTGGTGTGGAGGTAGATATGCTGGAAAGTGTGAAAAGGAACAACTTGAGATGGTTCGGCCATATGGAACGTATGGAAAGCGAGAGAATGACCAAGAGGGTGTACGAGAGTGAAGTGGAAGGACAGAGAGGGAGAGGTACACCGAAGGAGAAATGGAAGGATGGAGTGAGGAAATATATGGATGAAGGCGGTGCTGGTTGGGAGGAGGGGTGTCGACTGACTGGGGACAGAGGTGCATGGGGGCGGTTCGTTCGTGTGGCCACCCCTTCGGGGATCAAGGCGTCAGGCAATAGATAGATAGATAGATAGACGTACAAATATATATATATATATATATATATATATATATATATATATATATATATATATATATATATATATATATATATATATATATATATATATATATATATATATATATATATATATATATACCGATATATATATATATATATATATATATATATATATACAGTATATATATATATATATATATATATATATATATATATATATATATATACAGTATTTATGTTTCTACTTCTTCAAGACTAAAGAGCACAAATGAGTTAACTTTTACTCTGTGGAACACAATATCTCCTCCAATAAACCTGATCTATTTCTCACAGAGATTCAATTGTCTGAAGCAACTTCTAGCAATGTCTTCTCTGTTTTTCCTACTTTCTATATCCTAGTTTCAAAGCCAAAGGCAGATGTTTTGCATACATAAACAAGAAACTCACTTGCTCTCGTGTTCCCGACTCTGACTCCTCTGAATTCTCAACTCTGTCCCAAACTTTCCTGTCACTCTCAAACAAAATATTTCTGTGCTGTCAATCTATACCCTAACTCCTAAGTTCTCTTACTATCTTACCTCTAAAATGAAGCACATTATATCCATTTCTCTCTTCTCTGAAATCTCCATCTTGAGCGATTTCAACATTCACCACCGCCAATGGTTCTCCTCTCATTTCACTGATCAACTAGGTGAACAAACCTACATATTTTATAACCTTAGTTACCTCGAGCAGTTATTCCAGCCCCATACTCGTATCCCTAACCACTTTAGATATTGGCCGAACACCTTTGACGTATCTATAACATTTAATCCTTCTGCTTACCCTGTAAACCTTTTTTTCTCTGTTGGCCTCCTCATATCATAACCATATTTCTGTTACCTGTCATATCTCTCCAGCATGGACATCCGATCCTCCCAGCTGGCAGTGCTTGTGACACTTTGGCGCTGACTACTGGGGATGCTCTTCGGCATGGAATGATATTTGCGATTGCGAGGCACTTGCCTTTCAACAGAGTCCCACTCCTATTCTGTCCAGCTCTCCAACCCAAGAATTAGCAAATTTACTCAATCTTTCTTCTACTCAACAAGTAAACTCTGGAACGGTCTCCTTCAATCAATCGTTCCTTCATCCTATGACTTAGACTGCTATAAAAGTCGTGTGTTCAAACATTTTGACACGAATGTCCTTTGAATTTGGCTCTCTGTCACTCTTTTGGCTTTGTGATAGACACTCATTACAGGCAGCCTGCCTTTTGTCTCCTTCATACACATAGGAAATATAAAAAAGGGGTTCTGTCTTGTTGCAGTTTTCTTTCTAATATTCATTAATGTATGTATGTATATACTCAGGCACATACTTCATAGCTTGGGGTGGCCCACTTGAGACAGAACCCGAAGAGAAACGACGTTTAAAGTTCCAATTATCAGGTTTCGGGACCACTTTCGCGTTCCCTCGCCCCTTTTTCTGTCTCATCTAGTAGGTAATTTTTACAAGGGGAGGAGGATTCCTAGCTTCCCGCCCCCGTCCATAATTGTACCTCTAGTCCTGTTCACTTATATGTTTATGGCTCTACCTTACACAATTCAATGACCCACCACGCAATTACTCCAAAGCTCACTAATGAGGCCATAGTATGCCTACCTTCGACTGTTCTACCAAATGTTTCCAATTGGGCAAAGAGAATCTTGTTACATTCAATTCTTCCTAAACCCAATTTGTTCCTCTATCTACCAATCACAATATTCCAAATGACTACCCCTTACTCTTCAATAATATACATACCAACCCTTCATCTTCTCTCAGTACTCTTTGTGTTTCTTGTTTTGTCTGACCTCTCTTGGAAAGATCATATTACCACACTTGCTAAAACAACTTCCTAGTTAGGTGCGCTCAATCGTCTTCAAGGTTCTTTACCCTCGTACACCCTTTTGCTCTGTACAGGGGCACAGTGCGCCCATGTATCGAATATTGTTTGTATGTGTGGGGAGGTTCCAGCCATACTGCATTTCTCGAGTCAACCTCATCAATTCATCTCCTATTATTAATCCCCTACTATCTCTCTCTACACACTGCAATGTTGCATGTCTCTCATTCTTCTACCGCTATTACAATAATCAGTGTTCTTCACAGCTTGCTAGTGTGTGTTTCCTACCTTACGGAGAGAGTGGCAGAGTAGGGCGGTGTGGTGGAGTGGTCTTGCCACTGGACTGGTAATCCAATGGTCCCGGGTTCAAATCCTGATGTATCAATGGGAAGATATTATTGGGATGGAATTTGTGCTGTACCTATTATTAGTGCATTACCACAAAGCCCACCGAAACGCTAATAAATTACCCTCATAGTTCCCTGATTAAATAGCATTGTATGAATATTCCCATATTCAAAATATGCTATAAGGGTGCAATGCCTGGTGAGTTACTTGCTCAACAGGTGGCGTTGTGTTTGTGTGTGTAAGAGTGAGGGTCCGAGTGTAGCGGGTGAGACAGTGAAGCACGGGAGCGAGGTGGCTTCAGAGATGGGGTTGCTTCGGGCCATGAGTGAGCACCGTGCCTCATGCAAACGCAAGATAGCAGGTGCTAGTTGTACTCAATGTGCTTCACATGTCTCACTCCCTAGACTGGAACGAGACCTCACAGGCTTTACTGTTGATTGTACAGCGGTGAATGTTCAGGCTCTCAGCGTATGCCCGAGAGGGAGTAAGTTGGAATATAGAAAAAAAAAAAAAATGCCTTTCAACACATTCCCACCCCAAATTTGTCAAAATCTCTAACCAAGGAGTGAATCGATTTTATCAATCTTTTTTTTACTTAACAGATAAGCTCTGGAACTCTCTCCATCAATCTTTCTTTCCCTCATCGTATTTTTTTTTTTTTTTTTTTTTTTTTTTTTGTGACCCTAGGCGGGTCTAAGGGGGGGAAAGTAGAGGGGGGGAGAGGGAAGAGAAAAGGAGGAAAGTTTGAAGGAAAGTAGGAGAGTAACAGTTGGTGGGCAGACCACCTTGCTATGTTGTGTGTTTGAAACGTATGTTTTTGTGTTGGGGCAAGTGGTGTATTTTATTTATGTTTGCTGTTTGGTAGCTAGCTAAGGAACTAAGGTGTGATTGTTATTATTATTATTATATATACATATACATATATATATATATACTGTATATCGTATTACTTATACTGTTTCAAGATATGTGTCACATTCCACAACTAGGCAGACAATAAGGGAAGCAAAGGAGAACAGACACCCCGAGCACCAAGCCAATCACGGGCCTGCATTCTCTCTCTCATCACGCCACGAGCTTCGAGTTTCTCCAGTATCACAGAATAGATTGGTGGGCAGAGCCACTGCTCTGATTGGCCCAAAAAGAAATCACGGCAATCCAGAACCTGCCTCAGCAGCAAATGAGAAGCTGCTCATGCCTGACGAGAGAGCTGCCCTATACCTGACGAATGAGCTGCATGTGCATGACGAAGGAGCTGCCCTGTATCTGAGGACCTTAGCTGCCTTTGCCTGACGAGGGAGCTGGCCTGTACCTGAGGAAGAAACTGCCCATGCCTGATGAAGGAGCTGCCCTGTACCTGAGGAAGGAGTTGCCTGTGCATGACGAAGGAGCTGCCCTGTACCTGAGGATGGAGCCGCCCATGCCTGATGAAAGAGCTCCCCTGTACCTGAGGAAGGAGCTGCCCATGCCTGACAAAGGAGCTGCCCTGTACCTGACGAAGAAGTCACCTGTGCATGACGAAGGAACTGCCCTGTATCTGAGGACCTTATAGCTGCCTATGCCTGACGAGGGAGCTGCCCTGTACCAGAGGGAGGAACTGCCTGTGCCTGACAAGGGAGCTTCACTGTATCTGTTGAAGGACCTGTTCTGGATCCAGCAATGACAACTGACCTCTGAAGCCCCCTATTTACAATCGTCAAAACGTACTTAATGAATGTCCAGTTGACTGGTTGGAACTGTCGATAGTTAACCCATTAAGTACGTTGACGCATTTATGTTTACCTTTCATACTAGCTAATAATCTAGTTAATATATTTCACTCCCATCACCAAACAGCTCCCAAAGAAATTAATGAAAGTGTGTGATCCTCCCAGGATTCGAACCTGGAATACCACATGCAAATCTTAAACACTCTAACCATTACACCACCAAACCAGTTATAGGTTAAGTACATGACTATGATTAATACCCATTTATTGAATACTGGATATCAATTTAATCATGTACTCAGACCCAACTGCACACTGAATATTGTAATGTTTATGTGTGAGGAAAGAACAATCCATGGGGCACATTTCTCATAGGACCGCCTCGCTACGAACTGTTCCTGAACCTATAGAAATAATTGTATTATTTAATTTCACTCCCAACACCAAACACCTCCCAATGAAATTAAGTAAAGCATGTGATCCTCCCGGGATTCAAACCTGGGATACCACATACCAGTTGATGGTTTGGAACTGTCAATACTTAACCCATTCAGTAAGACGACGCTTATTTTTACCTTTCATACTAGCTAATAATCTAATTAATTAAATTAACTCTTAACACCAATTTTATTAAGGTAGTAATTAGTCTGTTGATCCCTAGATATAGATTATAAACTAAACTAAAATGTCTAATGAAAACTACAATACGACGAATGGTACGTCATTATGCTGAAAGGGATAATGATACAGGCCGGTAGAGTTTTGTTTAGGATTTTTTTGTTTTTGTTAATGACTAACTCAATTACATTAGTCGATTATATCTTCAAGCTGTAAAAGCAATTACTTATAGCAAACTAGAGTCGGATTATATATTTTGCATATTTACGAAACTAAAAGGACATTGTAGATTCAATTCGAAAACATCTAAGCTGTCTCAGCAGGTATAATTTCAACTAGTAAATACGATATGCTTAACCCCTACTGTACCGGCGCCGTCTATTCAATTATATTCTAGCTATATTTAGGTGATTTTAAGCACTTTAAGAAGGATCTGTGATAATGAAAAGAGCTAAGTGAGATAGTTTGAAGCATGTTAATTGCTGGAGGTCCTTTTCTAACTGAATACAATCTACTAATATTAGCCAGAATAAAGTTAAAAGGATGTCGCAGTACAGAAGGGGTTAATGATATAACACGTGTGCCATTTGCAGTCACATGTTTAACAATGAACTAATTGAGCCTAGTAGATGGTCATTCAAGGGTCTCAAGCATAATAATAATAGTAATAATAATAGTAATACAAATAATAATAATAATAATAATAATAATAATAATAATTATAATTATAATAACATTATTTAAAGGAGTAATTCCGTCCGCCAATCAGGAGACGGGATTAACTCAGGTGGCGAAGCAAGGTTTAACCTTTAAATCTTGTCACAGGGAAGATCCTGCCACACCATTGCTCTCGACCAATCAACGGCCTCCTGTGACGCAGCAACCAGAGCAACCTGTATCTCCCTTTAAACGCTTGTCGCATAACTCACTCCCAGTTCGCAAACGTACAGTATATTCTATCCTGGTCTCAGCTGTTCTATTACAATGGTGCCACCCTCTCACTCCCGTCAGCCACTACAGAACATCTCCAACAAGCTTCCAGGAGAATATTACGAAGGTGAAATAAAGCAGGAGGGAAAATTGGAATTTCAAAGCGAGCAGGCTGGGGTAGCTTCTCCCAAGTGTGCGGCTCGGCATATCACAGGGCCCCGTGCGTGCCGTGAGGGAGGGGTATAAAGGGAGGTGGGCGGGGCTCTAGTATTCGAAGCATAAGAGTGATCAAAATTATTACTTGCTTCACCTTTCCTATATACTTCCGTTCCATTCCACAGGACTCACTCAGCCAGAGGTACCTGCCTGGATTACATTTGGGAGCTCTTAGCAAATACAACCCTTTCGCTCACCTTGGCACCTATTGGGAAATAAATAACGAAGTGGCTACGGGACACCACCAGGGGTGTCACGCAGCCCAGCCAGTGAGCCTGGGCTACGGGACACCGCTGGTGGTGTCCCGTAGTGGCTGGGCTGCGTGACACTACCAGTGGTGTCTTGCAGCCCAGCCACACTGGGTAGGCTACGGCAAGGTTAAGAGATACAACAGGTTGGAGCATGGGGTCACTCAAACTCGTACCCACTCGCGCATGACGTCACGAGGAAGGAAGGGTCGGAGGTCACTCGACTGTTTACCATTCATTCTCAAAGGAGCAGCCGAGCCAGCACCATCCTCCGTTTTCTTTTACTTCATACCGTGATGCTATAACTACTGTATAATGCCCTGTGAAAGTGCAGCTCTTCTATTTTAACTGAACAAAATGCCTTTATATTGTCAAGTTGTTGGATGCTTTTGGATGCATTATTTTATATATATATATATATATATATATATATATATATATATATATATATATATATATATATATATATATATATATATATATACTGTATATATACAGTATATGTGTGTGTAGTATGTAGGCTATGAACCGTAAAACCGTGTAACTTCGGAAATTTGTCGAAGTTTTTAACAATATCTGACTGTAAACACATTATAGAGATATAACTAGGTAAAGTGATGCGTGGTGATAGTGCGCGGTAATCCAGGAAGCCTCCTAAAATTATCCCCCATAATAAGAGAGCTATCCTTATCCTAAATGGTGTCCGAAGTCATCTTGAAAAGTGGCTATTACTTATTATCGCCAATGTCCGAAGTTACGACCCAAGTCCGAAGCGACTTGGTTTTACGGAATGTAATTATTTGTATGTATGTGTGTATACCGGTATATACCAGGTTCAGATTATGCTGTTCAAATTTGATGTCCTCATTACAGAATGGACATATATAGTTTATTTGGAGTCAGTACCACGAAGAATGACCAAAATTATCCATAATTATTATATCTTCCATATATAGAAAGGTTGAATAAATTAGTCTTGCACTCGTTACAGAGACCCATCTCGTCCAAATGCCTATCTAATTTTATCTTAAAGCTCTCTATCATTCTTGATCCCACTATAGCACTTGGTAGCCTATTCCACCTATCTACAACTCTGTTACCAAACCACTATTGGCCTATATCTTTTCTGAAACGAAATGTATCTATCTTGAAAACAATTGTTATAGTTCTTTCGCTATCACTGGGCTTTAGTACATTTTTCATGTCCCCTCTATTAATCCCACTAACCCACTTGAACACCTCTATCAAATCCCCTCTAACTCTGCGTCTCTCTAATGAATGAACATAAGAACCTAAGAAAATGGGAGTCTGCAAAAAGCCGATCGGCCCTCACAAGGCAGATCCCTGTCACACCCAACCCCAATTACATAAGAACATAAGATCACGTGAAGCTGCATATGGCCTATCTACTTTAAAAGCTTCTTACTCTCACAAATACTTCCTAGAATTAGTACTTAAGTTAATATAGTACCAATATATAATATATTTAAGAAAAAATAATTATGTCTAGATTTCTAGAAAAAATGCAATATTTGACACTACTTGGCCAAACTGGTTCACGGGCCTCATGCTAGAGGGAGTGGGGCCGCACGAGGCCCGCATATTGGAGTTGGACACCCCTGGATCTAGTGGCAGCAGGTTGGCTGGCAGGCGAGCGTTTTTCTACCTTTCTTTCTCTCGTCCAGCATTGTGACGTCAGCAGGCTGCGCGTGCGCCAACCTGTTGTATCTCTTAACCTTGGGCTACGGGACACCACCACAAGTGTTCCACGTATACAAAGCTTGATTTTATAGCTAAATTTGTTCATATCGTATTTCCATCTATTTTTTCTTCGTTTAAACACGTGCCCTTTGATCCTACCAGGTTACCTTACAAGAAAGTCTTTGTAAATCGTTGTTATACCCCTCACACGTCTTCTCCTCCAAGCTTAGGAAATTGAGATTCTTCAGTGTGTGTGTGTATGTGTGTGTGTGTGTGTGTGGGTGTACAAATGAATGGTAACGGTGTGGATGGAAATACAGGTATTTACGTATGTGTTTGTGAATGAAAGTACGAAATGTTTCTGTGATTGTGAATATAAAGATGTGTGTGTGTGTGTGTGAGCACGTGGTTGTATGTTTGTAAGTAGAAATATACTATGTAGAGGAAATAATGATAGAGGTGTATTAAGTGGATGAAAGGTATCAATAAGAGAGATATGTATATGGTATTAAAGCTTAGTAACCTGCCTGTTGTTTCCTTCATACACAGAAAAGAAGACAAAATAAATATATATAAGAACATAAGAAAATGTGAGCCCGCATAAAGCCGATTGGCCCACACAAGGCAGATTCCTCTTACACCCAACCCGTCTCGTCCATATGTCTATCTAATTGTATTTTGAAGCTCTCTACCGTTCTTGATCGCACTATGGCGCTAGGTAGCCTGTTCCACAGGTATATACAACTCTTACCAAACCACTATTTGCCTATATTTCTTGAAACGAAATGTATCCCATTTGAAATCATTTGTTTGAGTTTTCTCGCTATCGCTGAGCTTCAGTACATCTTTCATATCCCCTTTAAATAGCCTATCTCACTTACCCACTTGAACACCTCTATCATATCTATCATATCATATGTAACTCTGCGTCTTTCTAACGAATGTAAGCCTAGCTTCTTCAACCTGTCTTATGGAAGATTTCTAATATTACAGATTATTTTTTGTCATTCTTAGTTGTACTCTCTCCAAGGAATCTATGTTCATTCTGTAATAGGGACTCCAATTTTGAACAGCATAATCCATATGTAGCCTCACTAACGCTAGATAAAATGTCAAGATTACGTCTGCTGTTCTGTTGCTCACACTTCTAGATATATATCCAAGAACTCTATTTGCCTTATTTCGAACACTGATGCATTGATTTCTTGGTTTCAAATCACAGTTGAGTACAAAGAAAATCAAGCAACATACGAGTCTAGTGACCCTTCTAGGCTGCTTGTCCTCCAAAACACCGTCCAAACGGTGGTTTAGAGTGGGTAAGGGAACATTGGAAAGGGAACTACTGCCCTGGAACTAATGTCCGTGGCAGGATTAGGAAGTTAGTAGGGGACAGATGGGTTAGTAACTGAGGGGAGGATAAAATAAAGTTATTCATTTACAAACGCAGTCAGTCGCGGGTTTGATGCGAGATATTTGTCTAGGCGAATTTTAAATGAATCAACGGTTGATTCTCAAGTCTTTTTCATTATTTGAGTTAGTTATATCCACGTTATCGAAATTGTATCCTGCATTTTCTATCGATTTACTCAATTTTACTACACTGCATTCATTAACCTACATTGAACTTCATCTGCCAGTTTACTACCCATTTGTGTAATATGTCTAAATATATTTGGAGTGTTCCCATTTAAGTGTCATCTGTAAATTTACTGATTTTTCTAGTTATTCCTACATCAAGGTTGTTAATATATATATAGATATAGATATATATATATATATATATATATATATATATATATATAGATAGATAGATAGATAGATAGAGAGAGAATCCAGACCATAAGATAATTATGCTGGTAAGTACAATTTACAATTACGTGTTAATTTTCTGGATTACTTTGATTAGCTTGAGATCTTAAGGTAAAGGGTCCACGTACGCTGGTATCTAGAGGTTGGTCTCCAGGGTTTTTTTCTCGCAACCTTCTTCGGCCGCACTCACATAAATATTTTATAATGCTATAGATTTACCAATTACCATCCCTATCCTAAATTAACCAAACATCACATTTGGATGCCAATAATCACCAGACAATAAAATTAATCATCAATTGAGAAATTTTACCTATGATCTTCTATGTTGATTCACTATATAAACACACAAACTCATGCACATTAACATTTTCACGCACAAAATCATTCAGGAACACATATTCGTATTCCTACCCACAATGTCATTAACTTGCATTGAGTGTATTCACCTTGACGAACAAGTTCGGTGATTTATATTCATATATCTACACACACACACACACACACTTTTAGATTACCACTCGACAACGCACATATATTCGAACATACATTCACAATTACACACTCGCCTTCACATTTCCAATCAGAATACACACGCACACACATTGATATTCCCTCCCACAATCGCACCCACACTCTAATGTTCTTTCAGAACCACACGCACAAATACATATTCGCATTCCTAATCACAAACACAAACACACATTCACAAAGACAAGTCATGTGAATGACTCTCTCTCTCTCTCTCTATCACACACACAAACACATACACACACACAAACATATTGTATATTCATTATTAATTTTGTATATCCATTATACAAACACATATTTCCACTCACAAACGTACAGGCTTTATGCTCGTACATGCACATTCCTACTCGTGCACGCAAGCTTGCACTGCGCCCCCCCCCCCCTACCTAGCGCCATTGTGGGATAAAGAACGATAGAGAGTTTCAAAATGAAATTAGATAAACATATAACCGAGATGGGTTGGGTGTGAGAGGGATCTGCCTTGTGTGGGTCAATCGACTTTCTGCAGACTCCCATAATTATGTTCTTCTAAGATGGATATGTAAGACGAAGAATATACACACATCAGTATATAACGGCTATATATAACGCCTAGTTAGATGTATAAATAGGTATGTGTGAGTGTGTGTGGCGTAGGGAGTTGAGAATGGAATAGGTCTGTATATACAACAAGTAGGATTATAATTTAGTAAAGTCCAACGTTTTTATTGATAATATTAATAATAATCCAAAGAATTTCGATTCAATAGTCTAATTGGCTGAATTATATGGCGATAAATACGAAAACACTTGTGGTGGTGTCCCGTAGCCTACCCAGTGTGGCTCGTAGCCCAGCCTCACTGGCTGGGCTGCGTGACACCCCTGGTGGTGTCCCGTAGCCACTTCGCTTAACGAAACCTGTCCCTGTCCTCCCGCAACCGAGCACTACTGAACGCAAGATGAGCCGGGACCTAGTACATCACCCACCTTCGGCTCAGATACACCTTCAGTAGCCTGATGCCTGCCAACACATCACAACACTAGTCTTCACACAATAAGCCAAGCGATTCAAGATGGTCAACGGGTGGTAGATGGTACTGAAGAGATGAAGATGGTATACTGGCCCGCTATGAAGTGGTGAAGCAACACAGGAGAGATTGCAGAATATTTTTAAAGGCCCCTTACGGGCCCGAACAGACTTCCCAAAAAAGTAAATGCTAAGACTAACCAATGAGTTCCGACAATAAAATCTATGTGTTCTTATAGAACAACCAAAGATAAACTGACTAGACCAATGATGAAATAAAGAGATGAAGTGTTATGAGATATAGCTGTTATTGTTAGTAAAGGCACTCAGCCAACCAGCTAGCAATAGTACAGGATCTTACAGGATATTAAGTAAAGATATATTCAGTATTAAGTGGGAGTTCTTCGGGATAATGTTTTAAAGAAAAATAATTGATAACGCCCAGGTAATTGAGATAACGGGGTTTACCTAAGCACCTTCCAGGGGTTTAGTAATTGCAAAGTAGGTTAGACCTAGCTGAAGGAATAGTTAGAGAAGGGCTTCAGCCCATACCCATGAAATACTCTTTTTGTTATAAGGAAACAACCAGTATTAATTAGATATTCACCTCGTCGACAGCATGCTTTCGATTGCACGTAAATATCTAGCCAACTAGTTTTAAGGAGGTCATTGATTGAATAATAGTTTGTAATCTTGTTAAATTGACCTGAAGGACATAGCGTTCTAATATTATAAAGGTTACGTAAATACCTGTTGATTTAGTAATTGTGTACAATACTACTGAGGGGATTTAAGAAATTGGAACTAATAATTGTTTATTAGTACGGTCATGGTGATGTAAATATCTAAGGATTTATTATTCGTATCTAATATGATTAAGGTGATTTGATCCCATGTAAAGGAATAAGTGTTTCTGATATTGTCATGGTGAGGTGAGAATATATGAGTAAAATTCTCGGTCCTAATATTGTTAAGGTGATAAAATAGTATTTATATAGTTTTGTCAACCATTGTGAAATATTGATGTGCCTTTGGCTCTAAGTCGAAGTGAGTCAAGACTCTGAATAGCGATTGTCCAAATAGGTTGTAATGGGAATGTTATAATTCCGAAGTACAAACTATAGTGGGCCGTCGTAAGTATTCAAATAATAGCTTGAACTCATTTTGACCCGAACAGATAATCAATTGCTATGGGGATTACGGCTACCATGGGAGTATGTTAAATAAAAACGCAAACTTCTAAACAACTGACGAATTATTCCCACCCTAGTAGGACAGTGCATTTAAGTTTAAGTACAACATTAATAATATTTATAATAATAATGATAATGATAATAATAACCTCTGTGTGTCATTTGCAGAAACCTGTCTAACAATGAAGTGAGTGAACTGAGTGGAGGCTCCTTCAGTGGTCTCTCCAGCCTTTTGTCACTGTGAGTATTGTTCCTACCACTGTAATGTTGTTGGTCCTATTTTAGAACATAAGAACATAAGAAAATGGGAGTCTGCAAAAAGCCGATCGGCCCACACAAGGCAGATCCCTGTCACACCCAACCCCAATTACATAACAACATAAGGTCATAAGATCGCGGGAAACTGCATATGGCCATGCGGCCCACATGAAGCAGCTCCCATTCACACCCAGCCCATATCACCCATATGGGAATCCAACTTATGCTTAAAGCTTTCAACTGTTTCTGAGCTAATTACTGTTCTGGGCAGTGCATTCCACATGTTAACAACTCTATTTCCAAACCAGTGCTTTCCTATATCTTTCCTAAATCTAAACTTATCTAACTTGAAACCATTTGAGCGGGTTATGTCGCCGTTCTTTAGCTTTAATACCTCATCTATATCGCCCTTATTTAAACCTTTTATCCATTTAAATACCTCTATCATGTCTCCCCTACATCTTCGTCTCTCTAGTGAGTGCAGGCCTAAGACTTTCAACCTCTCCTCATACGATAAATTTATAATATTATGTATCTTTTTGGTCATTCTTCTTTGGACTGCCTCTAAAGGGTCGATATCCATTCTATAATAAGGGCACCAAAATTGAACAGCATAGTCTAAATGGGGTCTTACTAGAGCTAAGTATAGTTTTAAGAAAACTTCAGCAGTCCTGTTGCTAACACTCTTAGATATGAATCCTAGAATTCTATTTGCCCTATTCCTAACACTTATACACTGTTTTCTGGGTTTCAGATCATTACTAATGAGCACCCCCAGATCCTTCTCACACTCTGAGTTATCCAATTCTACATTGTCTAGTTTGTATTTAGCATCTAAATTACGATTTCCAATCCTTAATACCTTACATTTGTCTATATTGAAACTCATCTGCCAATTTATGGACCACTCGTGCAAGTGATCGAGATCATTTTGAAGACATTCCCTGTCGCTAGCTGACTCTATTATCCTACCTATTTTAGTATCATCAGCAAATTTACTGATCCTACTCTTTATGCCCGAGTCAAGGTCATTTATGTAGATAATGAACAGAAGGGGCCCCAAAACCGACCCTTGGGGGACCCCACTTTTAACTAATCCCCAGTCCGATTTTACACCATTTATACTAACTCTCTGTTTCCTACCAATCAGCCATGACTTTATCCACTTGAGTAGCATCCCCCCAATACCATGTCCTTCTATCTTCCTTAACAGCCTTTCATGTGGAACTTTTTAATTACTTCGTCACTAGTGACCTGAACTGTGCTTAATATTTCGTCTATACTACCGTTAAAAACTTGGTTGACTACTGGAACTTGATCTAAATTTTCGTTTGTAAAAACAGAAAGGAAATGACTATTTAGAGTATTGCACATGTCTAACTCATCATCTGTAATCTCACCTATCACATTCTTAAGAGGCCCTACTGTATCCTTTACCTTAGATTTATACAATTGATAAAATGCTTTAGGGTTGTTTTTAGATTCATTTGCTACCTTGATTTCGTAGTTTCTTTTTTCCTTCCTAATTTCCTTCTTTACCTGCCTCGACAAGTTATGGTGATGTCCTATAAGGTGGATTTCGCCTTTCTGTATTTTTCTGTATACACCTCTCTTTCTACCTATAAGATAACTGGACCCGTTTCTATGGTAAAAATCAGTTGTACGCACAGGACGGGGTTCATCTTTCTCGGCTAGGGGTGGCAAATTTAGCTAGGTCAATAGATAGGATTGTCGCGGGGTTTCGCTGAAAATAAAGCCTGAGAATATGAGTAAGAATAATTGTCTAGATAGGGTAAATTGCCGTACTGGTACATCAGATAGGAATAGAAAATATCAGTCACAGGATTTTAATTGTACTGCTAGTAGAAATATTAAAGGTGTAACAGAAGATGGGAATTCAGTTAGAAATAAAGGTAAATCCGATACCAGTAAAATAAATTCATTGCGATTATATTATACAAACTGTAGGAGTTTATGTAACAAAATGGATGAACTTAGAGCACTTGTTAGCAACGAAAATATAGACATTATAGCACTGACTGAAACATGGATTAATACAGAATCAAGACATTTGTTAGCAGAATTCCATATACCAGGATATAGTTTGTTTAAACGCGACCGAACAAGTAGGAGGGGCGGCGGAATAGCAGTGTTTGTCAGGAGTTCTTTAAAAAGCTGTATTAAATCAGGTATTAGACTAAATACTGATAACGAAAGTGTTTGGGTTGAGGTTAGCGAAGGTAGTGAGACCATAATTATTGGAGTTATTTATAGACCACCAAATATGAGTAGAAACGAAGGTACAGCTTTATGGCAGGAAGTGAAAATAGCATCAAGGTTTAGCAATGTGTGTATTATAGGGGATTTCAATTTTCCGAATATTGATTGGCAGCATCAAATCGGCGACTCAGATTCAACAGAGTTTATTGAGGCGGTACAGGATAGTTTTTTATTTCAATTCATAGACTCGCCTACTAGAGGTAATAATATCCTCGATTTAGTTCTCAGTAATAATGAACAAATGATAAATAATGTAGAGATAGGAGACCAACTAGGAAATAGTGATCATAAATCAATTTATTTTAACATACAATGGACAGGAAAGGCTAAAGAGAATACGACACTTATCCCAGATTTCAGAAAAGCCAATTATGGTGGATTAAGACGAGCCTTAAGAGTCGATCCTATGGTTAAACTATTAAGTGGACCCAGGTGCGCTAATGAACATACTCTCTCTCAGATACCTGTCTTAACTCAGGATAATTTGACAGCTACATATAATAATTTTATTTCTTCACTCCACAATGCGCAAAATAAATATATCCCCAAAACCGAATTTAGATCAACACAGAACCAACCCAAATGGATGAATAATAGACTATTAGACCTTCTAGGAAAAAAAGAGAGGAATATATCGAAAAATAAAGAAAGGCGAAATTCACCTACTTGCTTACTATCAGAATCTATCAAGAGAGGTTAAAAAATGTATAAGGACAGACAAAAGAAATTATGAAATCAGGATAGCCAATGACTCAAAAAATAACCCTAAGGCTTTTTACCAGCTATATAAATCTAAAGTTAGAGATAAAATAGGCCCCCTTAAAACTTCGATAGGAGAAATGACAGAAAGTGATTTAGAAATGTGCAGTACATTAAATAGTCAGTTTCTATCCGTTTTCACTAATGAAAATTTGGCACAGATTCCAGAAGTCCGTAAGGTGTATAGAGATAGTATAGAAAATAGGTTAAGTACGGTTACTATAAGTAGAAATGATGTGCTTAAGGAAATTGACAGACTGAAACCTCAGAAATCGCCTGGTCCCGATGAGGTATATGCCAGAGTATTAAAAGAATGCAGAGATGAGTTAAGTTACCCATTAACATTTCTTTTTAACAATTCATTAGAAACAGGTATAGTTCCAGAAGCTTGGAAGCTTGCAAATGTAGTTCCGATTTTCAAAAAAGGTGATAAATCAATAGCATCCAATTACCGTCCCATTAGTCTCACTTCAATCATAGGAAAGCTACTAGAGTCAATTATTGCTAGGAAAATGAGAAACCACTTAGAAACATTTAACTTAATCAATTCTTCTCAGCATGGATTCACACAGGGACGTTCTTGCCTTACTAATTTGCTTAGTTTTTTCTCAGAGGTATATGAAGCAGTAGATAATGACAAGGCATACGATATAATATATTTAGATTTCAGTAAAGCTTTCGACAGAGTCCCTCATGAGAGATTGATGAGAAAGGTTGAGGCACATGGAATAGGTGGGGCGTTGTTGGGATGGATTAGGTCATGGCTAATTGGTAGGAAACAGAGAGTCAGCATAAATGGTACCAAGTCAGAGTGGGGAGCAGTCAAAAGTGGTGTCCCCCAGGGATCGGTATTAGGTCCCCTGTTGTTTCTTATATACATAAATGACCTAGATTTAGGTATAACTAGTAGGATAAGTAAATTCGCAGACGATACTAAAATGGGGAGATCAATTGATTCAGATAGCGATATAGAGTGCCTCCAAAGGGATCTAGATACCTTACATGAATGGTCAGTAAATTGGCAGATGAAGTTTAACATTGACAAATGCAAGGTATTAAAGATAGGGAAGATGCAAACAAATGTTAAATATAAACTAGCTAATTTAGAATTAGAAAATTCAGACTGCGAGAAAGATCTAGGTGTGTTTGTTAGCAATGATTTGAAGCCTAGAAAACAGTGTATAGGCGTTCGTAATAAGGCAAACAGGATTCTCGGGTTCATCTCTAGGAGTGTGAGTAACAGAACTGCTGATGTTATCTTAAAACTTTACTTGTCATTAGTGAGACCCCATATGGATTATGCTGTCCAATTTTGGTGTCCTTATTACAGAATGGACATAGATTCATTGGAGAGAGTACAGCGTAGAATGACAAAAATGATCCATAATATTAGAAATCTTCCGTATGAAGAAAGGTTGAAGAAATTAGGTTTACATTCGTTAGAGAGACGCAGAGTTAGAGGGGATATGATAGAGGTGTTCAAGTGGGTTAGTGGGATTAACAAAGGGGACATGACAAATGTACTAAAGCTCAGTGATAGCGAAAGAACTCGTACCAATGGTTTCAAATTAGATAAATTTCGTTTCAGAAAAGATATAGGCAAATATTGGTTTGGTAACAGAGTTGTAGATGGGTGGAATGGACTACCAAGTGCTATAGTGGGATCTAAAACTGTAGGGAGCTTTAAGATAAAATTGGATAAGCATATGGACGAGAAGGGTTGGGTGTGAAGGGGGATCAGCCGGGTTGGGCCAATCAGCGCTCTGCAGACCCCCATAATCCTGCGTTAATCTCTAACCGTTTTGGTAGGATGATCCTCAGGGTATTAGAGTGTTGAGCCTATAATTGGGCTTTGTAATTGATTTAGGGTTGTGTGGGACAGGGATCTGCCTTGCTTAGGCCAATCGGCTTTCTGCAGACTCCCATTTTCTTATGTTCTTATGTTCTTAAGATCTACTAATTTATTTGTCATCCATTTTGGTTGGTTTGTATGTGATCTAAATTTTCTTTTTGGTATATATTTATCTTGTTCGCTCTGTAAGGCAGAGATGAACTGATTATACACTCTATTTAAATTTTCAGTTGGTTGTCTAACTATCTCAGCTGTGTGACCCACCTGGTCCTGACCTCTCGGTTCTGCTGGAACTAATCGGCTTACTTGATCTAAATCTCCTGCCTCCCCTTTAATTCTGAGTGATCGTTTTAATCCCCTAAAATTGGCTTTTCTAAAGTCAGGGATAAGAACCTTATTTTCCTTTGGTTTATGATTTAATTCTATAGATAAATATATTGATTTATGGTCACTGTTCCCTAGCTGGTCGCCCACTTCTAAATTTGTTATCCAATTTTCTCTGTTGCTAAGAACTAGGTCAAGAATATTATATCCTCTAGTTGGCGAATTTACAAATTGAAAGAGAAAGTTGTCTAGTACTACTTCAAGAAAATCTTCGGATTCGTTATTGCTATTTTGATTAACCCAGTCTATACCTGGAAGATTAAAGTCACCTAAAATGCAAACATTATTATTCTGAGAAGCCTTACTGATTTCTTCCCATAATAATTTGCCTAAATTTCGACAAAGACAGGGTGCCCTATATATGGTTCCCAAAATAATTGTCTCACCTTCCCCGCTAATCTCTACCCACACACTTTCATTATCGCTATTTGTTTTAATATCTGATCTAAGGCAACATTTCAAAGTATCCCTGACATAAATTGCAACTCCACCTCCCCTTCTGTCTGTTCTGTCATATTTAAATAAATTGTATCCTGGCATATGAAATTCTGCTAATAGATGTCTAGAGTCAGTATTTGTCCAGGTTTCTGTAATCGCTACAATGTCTATATTTTCCTTGCTAACAATTGCCCTAAGCTGATCCATTTTGTTACATAAACTTCTACAATTTGTATAATATACCCTCAACTTATTACTATTTTTTGTAACTAATTGTCTATCGTTTTTAAGTAACTTATTATTGTCTTCGATTTCACTGCAGTCAATGCTATCATAATAGCATTGTCTAACGACATTTCCATTTTCCGTTGCACCATCACTACTATCATTAGCAATATAGTCATCATTTTTAGCATGAAACTGAATATCCTTATCGCTTTCGCCTGACGCTAAAAATTGTTCCATTTAACCTCTCATTTATACTCTCAATATTTCTGTTCAAAACCCCACAACCACCCTATCTAAAGAACTAGCTAATGTGGAAACCCCTAACCGTGAAAGATGAACCCCATCCCTTGCGTACATCCCATCTCTCCCATAGAAACTATCCCAGTTATCAATGAATGGTATTGCTTTTTCTTTGCAATACTGTTTGGTAGTATTGTTGTTAGTGAAATGACATTTTTATTGTTGAATGCCTATACTCTGTTTCGTTTCAGATGACGATAAATTGAATCCCTTAGCCGCTAATTTATCGATACTTAATGGAAAAAGTATGAAACTATTGTGTCTCTGCATCACACTAAGACCAAGTTTATAGAATTCGCACCACATTTCACTACAAAATCTTCATAATAACTGAGAAATATTGATGGGAACTTTGCAATTTACCGTCAGTTGAAAAGAAACAGACTTTAGTAGGCCTAGTATTGTTGACGACAACATATTGTTGTTAGTACCACCTTAGTATTGTACATAAGCCGCATGTGGGAAACATTTACAATGTGAACGACAGCATATTGTTGTTAGTACCACCTTAGTATTGTACATAAGCCGCATGTGGGAAACATTTACAATGTGAACGACAGCATATTGTTGTTAGTACCACCTTAGTATTGTACATAAGCCGCATGTGGGAAACATTTACAATGTGAACGACAGCATATTGTTGTTAGTACCACCTTAGTATTGTACATAAGCCGCATGTGGGAAACATTTACAATGTGAACGACAGCATATTGTTGTTAGTACCACCTTAGTATTGTACATAAGCCGCATGTGGGAAACATTTACAATGTGAACGACAGCATATTGTTGTTAGTACCACCTTAGTATTGTACATAAGCCGCATGTGGGAAACATTTACAATGTGAACGACAGCATATTGTTGTTAGTACCACCTTAGTATTGTACATAAGCCGCATGTGGGAAACATTTACAATGTGAACGCCCAGCTTCTTGCAGAGGATATTATAGGGTGTGCCAAACTTCAGTATATGATTATATGAATTTGTGTAATCATAACATGTTCTATAACACTCAGTCAGTAGCCAATTCCGTACTCCCTTAGAAGACAGTTTTTCTACGTTCATATTTAGTTTGAAGGAGGTCTGTGGGGGGGGGGGGGGATAGTTTAAAGGGGATCTGAGGAACCGTTTTTTGTAGTCTAGGGGGCAAACTAAAACATACATTGCTCGAAAATGGCGGAAGCCATCAAAACCCTCAGTAATTTTTAAACATAATTATCATAATAACCCCCAAGTGTTAGAGCGGTTATAATATACTGTAATTATTTGTGGCCTTTAAATGTCTAGCGGTCCTTACTAAGATGAAACACATCGTTTAATAGTAGTCAGAAAACTTATACCCGTTTAATTACTATAGGTCCTTAATATAACCTGAAAAAGTCATCCATTATTAGCCAGAAATGTATAACCTTTTGACCCCTTCAGAACGATGATGCTTATTATTCCGGCTAATATTAGATAATGTTATGCATGTTAAGAAGGTCCTACTGTCTTGATAGCGTAATGGTTAGTGAGCTGGATTTCGGTGTGAGTGTCTTAGGTCGAATCTTTGGAGTACCACATGCATTCATAAATGTAATTGATTTTCTAAATTAGGTTTATTTATAAGTTAAGTGGTGGGTTAGTAATAATAATAATTTAGAAGGTTTGTTGCGATATTTACCCCTTAGAGTACTGAAGGTAGATAATAAGCTACAGAAAAAAAAACGTGCAATGGCAATCAGAATACGACGAAAATTACGTCATCGTACTGAAAGGGGTAGTTGCTAGAGAACTTTCTTAAACTGAATCTTAATCGTCTAATAGTATCCAGAAAGTTTGTATCTTTGTAATTGCTAGAGATCCTTCCTATCCTGAATAATATTGCCTAATAGTACCCAGAAATGTATCCTTTTAATTGCTAGAGATCCTTCCTATCCTGAATAAAAGCGTCTAATAGTGTCACGAAATGTTGTATCCTTTTAATTTCTTGAAGTCCTTCCTATCCTGAATAAAAGCGTCTAATAGTGCCAAGAAATGTTGTATCCTTTTAATTTCTAGAAATCCTTCCTATCCTGAATAAAAGCGTCTAATAGTGCCAAGAAATGTTGTATCCTTTTAATTGCTAAAGATCCTTCCTATCCTGAAGAAAATCGTCTAATAGTACCCAGAAAATGTGGATCCTTTTAATTGCTAGAGATCCTTCTTATCCTGAATAAAAGCGTCTACTAGTGGCCACAATGAAAGGTTTAATTGTAACGCCACAATTTGTGTTATAGTGTTCGAAAAAAAACAGTTTGATAAAGGACTAAGATAGCCTTTTAAGGAGAGGTCTTTTATTTATGTATTTATTTTTATTTATTTTTTTAGTTCGTTCCTAGGCCTCCATCAATCTTTTATATTTACCCCCAAGGTCTCCCTTCAAGATAAATCTTTGCACCGACCGAAGGCAGATTCCACCTAAATTGCAGGCTCGGTGCTCGGTATCGCTCGCTAGGAAGAAATCAACACCTAAATGGCACGGAAGGTCCTAAAATTGACAAAGAAATTGGGCGAAAGGTCTTAACATAGCCAAACTAATGAGGCAAAGTCATAAAATGTCAAAACAAACGGGCTAAAAATGAGGGAGAAGGGAGTTAAGAAAAAGAAAAATTTCAAATTTCAAAATTATGTAGTCCTTGTATTTGCTATGGCTATCATTACACGATTTTGTTAAATGAAGATGGTGTTTTTTATTCGGGATCAAGTTCTCCCTCATGTTCATCCCCATCAGTTTTTGAGATTTTAAGACGTTTACTCCATTATCTTGGCGATTTCAAAACCTTTCGTTCCATTTTGTTGTCAATGTTTATACCTTTCGTGTCATTTAGGTGTCATTTCTTTCTGGTGAGCGATAGCGTACCTGCAATTCAAGAGGGAGGAACCGGCCGGAATTTGTCCGGCAAACTTACTGGTCCGTCCTCCAAAGAACAAACCATACGTCTTAGAGAATTAAATCTACTTCCTTTAACCTAGCGCAGATTAAGAGGCGACGTAATTCAAGTGTTCAAAATCATCAAAGGCATGACAATATGAACTGTAGTAAGTACTTCACTATCGACCAATCTAATTACACACGGGGAAACGGTTGCAAAATTATTGGTAAATCTTTTAACTCACACGTATCTAAGAATCTCTTCTTCAATCGAGTAGTCAACTTGTGGAATGGGCTTCCCCGAGACATTATAGACTGCAGCACCGTTGATTCTTTTAAACTTCGCCTAGACAAATATCATGCATCAAACCCGCAACTGACTGCGTTTGTAAATGAATAACTTTATTTTATTCCCCCCTCAGATTCATCAAGGATTATTGTGTATACTGTATATATTACTAAAGCCCCTTTCACACATTCACGATGTTGGTTCCGATTTGCCACGCGGTACGAAAGTTGGTCCATCGGCAGAGACAATGACACAAAGTATGCGTGTGACGATGAAGCCACGACGGTGACACGTCATAAGCACAACGAGCTCGATGGTACCACGGTTGCCACACGAGTGCGGCACGTCATAGCCCGAACGGTCAAAATTCCGGTCGAAACCGGACCCCAATTGGGCACGAGGAGAACACGATGAGGGGCGATGGAGTTAAGATGGTGTTACATGTGTGACACGACGAGGACGCCGCCACAACGACAGACGGGCTGACAGACACAATAGGATATAAAAGGGGAGCGCGTGGTGCGCAATCCCCACAATCTTGTGGGGAGATTGTAGGCACCAATCGATCAGGGCTAGACCCAGGTGAGGTTATAGGCATGTGATAAAGAGTCGCTGGAACTCCTGTTTCATTTGCTTGGCCTCTCTTACTGATTTTCTTTGTGCCTCATTTACACTGAGAGCAATCCAGCTAGCTCTCACAAACACCTCCTCCTCCTATCCACTTCACTACACTAAACATGCACACCACACTTCATTCCTCCACACCAAAATTAAAAAAACCACAAAATGATGAATTGTAGCCCAGCCTCGGAGTCCCCAGGGGGGGGGACCATAAATGCCCCCTCACCCGACCGACCATCCCCTGACGACCCCACACAATTACCTGGACCTCGGCCTGTTACTCTTTCTATTAATTTCTGCAACATTCGCGGACTTTCCTCTAACTTTCACTCTGTTGAGCACCATCTCTCCTCCTACAAACCTGATCTTCTCTTCCTCACCGAAACTCAGGTGTCTGTAGCAACATCCAGCAACCCCTTCTCTGTATCCTCCTACTTTCTCTATCCTAGTTTCAAAGCCAAAGGCGGATGTTGTGTATATGTGCACAACAAACTCACTTGCTCTCGTGTTCCCGATTTCGACTCCTCTGAATTCTCAACTTTATGGCTCAAACTTTCCTGTCATTCGCTTACTAAATATTTCTGTGCTGTCTATCTTTCCCCTAACTCTACCAACTTTCCCAAATTCTTTGACTATCTAAACTCTACAGTGGAACACATTCCATCCATTTCTCCTTTCTCAGAAATCTCCATCTTAGGAGATTTCAACGTTCACCACCGCCAATGGCTCTCCTCTCACACTACTGATCCACCTGGTGAACAAGCCTACGTCTTTTCTATCCTAAATGACCTAGAGCAGTTAGTTCAGCAACCCACCCGTATCCCGGATCGCATCGGAGATCGGCCCAACATTCTTGACCTGTTTCTAACTTCTAACCCTTCTTCTTATACTGTCGATCTTTTCTCTCCTTTGGGCTCCTCCGACCATAAACTTATCTCTGTTACCTGTCCTATCTCTCCAGTACAGCCACCCGATCCTCCTAGCCGGCGGCGCTTGTGGCACTTTGGCGCTGCCGACTGGGAGGCTCTTCGGCAGTACTTCTTTGATTTCCCATGGAATGATTTCTGCTTCCATGGCCGGGGACCCTCGGAGAGTGCTGAACGCATTACCGAGGTAATCCTATCGGGCATGGAAGCATACATTCCATTCTCTTTCTCTCAGACTAATGCTAAAAAATCTTGGTTTACTCACGCCTGTTCTACTGCTGTCCGCAATAAGGAGGAAGCATTCAAACGGTACCGACGCCTTAAAACTCAAGACTCTCATTCTTCCTATGTTTCTGCCCGGAATCAAGCCAAATCTGTTCTTCGACTTGCCAAACACTCTTTCATCAATAATAAATGCACTGAACTATCCAACTCTAGCTCTTCCCAAGCTTTCTGGCATCTAGCCAAAAACCTCTCCAACAATTTCTCTTCCTCGTCTTTCCCTCCCCTTTCCCACTCTGATGGCACAACCATCACTTCTTCCTCTGACAAAGCTAAACTCTTCGCTCAAACTTTTGCTAGAAACTCCACCTTGGATGATTCCGGTGCTATTCCTCCCTCTCCGCCCTCCTCTCTCTTACTTATGCCTAATATCCTAATATCTTCTAAAGATGTACTTTCTACCCTCTCTGGGCTTAACACTAATAAGGCGTACGGTCCGGATGGTGTTCCTCCTGTTGTTCTCAAAAACTGTGCTTCCGTGCTGACTCCCTGCCTAGGCAAACTCTTTCGTCTCTGTCTATCCTCTAACGTCTTCCCTTCATGCTGGAAGTTTGCTCACATTCAACCTGTCCCAAGGAAGGGTGACCGTTCTCAACCCTCCAACTATCGTCCAATTGCTCTTATCTCTTGTCTTTCTAAAGTTTTTGAAACTATTCTTGCTTCCAAATTTCTTAAGCATTTCTCTTCTCATAATCTGCTCTCAGATCGCCAGTATGGCTTCCTTAAGGGTCGCTCTACTGGTGATCTTCTTTCATATCTTACTAACTCTTGGTCATCCTCCTTTCGGGACTTCGGTGAGACTTTTTCTATTGCACTAGACATATCGAAAGCCTTCGATAGAGTCTGGCATAAATCTTTAATTTCTAAA
>CM064513.1:67824167-67936667 GCA_032716605.1 Paralithodes platypus | reverse complement strand
TGAGCGAGAACATATTGCTCACTAGCGCAACTTCTGATTATAAATCTATGCATAAGCATTATCTATTATTAAGTGTTCGCGTATCTTCATCCATGTATTTCCACCCTTAACAATAGAACGCCCAGCTCTTCCATATTTCGCCTTCTGTCACACACACACACACACACACACACACACACACACACACACACACACACACACACACACACACACACACACACACACACACACCTACACTACCGAGGATTAACCTCCCATTGTAGTAGGCTGTACCTGACCATACGGACCATATACGGACTTGAATTGCTGCACCCTCTTTACCCTGACCATACCAAAACAGTTCCTGTATGTATGTATGTTTGTGTGCATACGTGAGCGTTTGTGTATACGGACATGTGCACACTTACTGCATGTTCTTATGTTCCTATATATGTATGTATATGTATGTGCGCACGTACGTGTGTATACGTATGTTCTGTATATGAGTAAGTAAATAAATGTGTATATGTACTTTATATCACTTACTCTCATGGTTATTTTATGATAATTTGTATTCTGCACATGCATCATTATTGTATTTATTTATTTTGTTTGTAAACTGAGCTTACCATCCTCATATCTGTACATCTCATGTTCATCCACTAAATTGTAAAATGTGTATTTTCAGCTCATGAGGCTGCCATTCTTTAATAAACCGTTTATTATTATTATTATTATTATTATTACACACACACACAAACTTTTCGAGAACAGTCAACCATTCTTGGTTATGTACCTTGTAATGAGAAATACCCATACTAGCAAGGTCTTCAAAGGCTTGGAGCGTATACTGTACGTGTTTGAAAAACAAATCGTTACACAGCCTTTGAAGACGTTTATATAATTTCCGGGGACTGATCTTACAAGTGGATCTGAGATTTGCCTTGATTGTATGAGAGAGAGAGAGAGATAGTGTGTTTGTGTTGAGGGGATTTGTATATTTGTTTTGTCTATGTGAATGAAGGAGACAAAAGACAAAGCTGCCTGTAACAAGAGTCTTCCCCTAAGTTGAAAGAATGACAGAGAGCCAACATCAAGGTACGTTAGAATCAAAGTATCTGGATACATGGAGCTTGAAGCAGTTTAAGCCATAGGATGAGGGAAAACAGATTGAGGCAGAGAGTTCCAAACTGCTCTTGTTGAATAGAAGAAAGACGGGAAATTTGTTCAACCTATATTTACTTTCTTTGATGTATTAGACCAAGCCATCTAGCTATGTATCTAGCTATGTTTATTGGTCCTTTGTCCTGATGCCCAAGGATTTAAAACTCTCTCTCTCTCTCTCTCTCTCTCTCTCTCTCTCTCTCTCTCTCTCTCTCTCTCTCTCTCTCTCTCTCTCTCTCTCTCTCTCTCTCTCTCTCTCTCTCTCTCTCTCTCTCTCTCTCTCTCTCTCTCTCTCTCAATTAAAAAAACTCTTATCATAGGCGACTTTACTTCACCTTATATTGCATAGCATATTAGAGGATCAGAAATTGCATCTGAGAGAATGACAATAGTATCCTTCATCAAATAGTTCGGACACCCACTATGGGAGACAATATATTAAATTTGATATATCACGAATCACGAAAACCTAACATCCGACCTATAAATTGGTGAATTATAAACCAGTTGTGATCATAATATCATCAGGTTTCAAATCAACATGGTACACACCAGCATTATTAGCGAGACATTAATACCCAACTATTACAAGGCGGATATTAGCGGCTCAAAAATTAACTGAAAGACATTCATATGCATATTGAAAGACTCACCAGCACCAAAGAAGTATGGATAATATTCAAGGAAAATTATTCTCGAGTGCCCAAAATAAACCATATATCCCTTAGCGGCAACGATGAAACAAAAATGTAAACAAATCCCTTTGGGTGCAATAATATCAGTAGAGCAATTAGAGAAACAAGCTAAACAGGGAAAACCAGATAATGATACCTTACATAATCAGTACTCGGTTGCCAGAAGAAAAGTTCAATTGCTTATAAAATCGGCAAAAAGGAAATACGAAGTTGCCGTAGCTGAAGATAGTAAAACAAATCCAAAACAATTCTATAGATACATAAACAGTAAAAAACAAATTAAAGCTGGCATATGAACAACATTCAATAGACAAAACGAGTTAGAAACAGATAAAAGATATATAGCTTCTACCATTAATGAATATTTCAGTTGTATTTAACAATGCTAGCAACTTGATCATGTCACAAAGCTATAATCAAACATGCAAAGAAGCGCTTCGAGACTTCAAAATCACCCAATTAGATGTCGTGAGAAAAATTGATTCTCTGAAAGTAATTAAATCCCCTGGCCCAGATATGTTCTTCCCTAAGATTCTAAAATTATAAAAACAAAAAAATACGAGTTGTTGAATCTCGGACTATTATTTAATATGTCATTCCAACAAGGGTATTCCCTACAACCTCTCTCTACATGTCGCAATGTTGCATCTCTCTCACTCTTCTACCACATTACAATCATCAGTGTTCTTCTGAGCTTTCTCAGTGTATACCTTCTCCCTTACGGAGAGTTTTGTTTTCTCTATGTGTATGAAGGAGACAAAAGGCAGGCTGCCTGTAACAAGTGTCTCCCCCAAAGCCATAGCAGTGACAGAGAGCCAAATTCAAGGGACGTTGAAATTAAAATGCCTGGACACACACAGTTTAAAGCAGTCTAAGTCATAGGATGAAGGAAAGCTTGATTGAGGATGAGATTTCCAGCATTCAGTAGTTGAGTAGAAGTAAGACTGAGAAAATTTGCTAATTCTTGGATTGGAGAGTTGGACAGAATAGGAGTGGGATTGTGCTAAAAGGTGGATGCCTCGCACTCGCCGCAAGAGTGCGGCACTGAGAGAGCTCTGAAGAACACGGATTGTTGTAATAGCGATAGAAGAGTGAAAGAAATGCAACATTACAGCGTGTAGACATAGATTGTTGGGAACTAGTATGTAAGAGGAAGTGAGTTGATAATGCGAAATGCTTTTGACTCTACTCTTTCGAGAAGTGCGGTATGGGTGGAACCTCTCCACACATGCAAACAGTACTCGATACATGGGCGTGCTGTGCTCATGTACAGAGCAAGAAGCTGTGTGGTGGTAAAGAACCCACGGAGACGGTTGAGCACACCTATCTTCTGGGAATCTGTTCTAGCAAGAGTGGTAATATGATATTGCCAAGAAAAGTTGGATGAAAAAGATACACCAAGAATACTGAGAGGAGATGATGGGTTGATTTGTGTATTGTTGAAGAGTAATAGATAGTCTTGTGGAAAATTGTGACGGTAGATAGAAGGAGAAATTGGGTCTTGGAGGCATTCAAAGTGACAAGATTTTCTCTGTTCCAATCAGAAATAATTAATACATAAGAAAGATAGACATGCTATGGCCTTGTCACGTGACTTTTAGAATGATTGCATGCTGGGTGGTTGTGAAAAATCAGTTGAATAGTGTAAGGCAGAATCATCAGCATATGAATGGATGGGACTAGACAGTTGAGAAGATCATTAACAAATACTAGAAAGATAACTGGAGACAGGATGGAGCCCTGAGGAACACCGGAGTTGATAGGTTGAGGAAGTGAGCGATGGCCATCCACAACTTCAGCTATGAAACGGTCAGAAAGGAAATTCCAGATTTGTGCCAGACTCTACCGAAGGCTTTCAATATGTCTAGCGCAATAGAAAACGTCTCACCAAAGTCCTGAAGGGAGGATGACCTAGAGTTAGTAAGATAAGAAAGAAGAATGCCAGTAGAGTGGCCCTTAACCCACTGAACCCCAGCTAGTTTAGATTAAATGTACACTGAGAGACCAGCAGATTTTTTTTTTTTTTTTTTTTTTTTTTTAAATAGCTTAAATAGGTGAGAAATGAAGAATAACAGACAAAAAAACACTCACCTCGGTAATTTTGGGGTCCTATGGGGGGCAGCCTCAGCCATCAGCTGATGCCGGGCGGCCTTCGAGCTTCCCGCCCTTCAAGACACAGCTGAGCGCGGAAGCATGGCAGATGTACGATGCGTCCAGTTTTCGAGTGACGGTTATTTACACCACCCGAGCATCATGTGTGCCTTCATAGTTCATATATTAGCAACATGTATCACATAATGTCATTGTAAGTGAAGTTACAGTGTGATAAGTGCATAGATTCAAGTTTTATAAGTGTCGAGGGAGTGGCAAGCTTCACGCGCGTCCCCTGGTTACCATGACGACTGGCGGGCTGGCGGCCACCTTGTTCATGGACTCACGCACGTACACACTGCCAGCTGAATGACACCCGACTTCCCCTTCACTCACTCTCACTTTATTATGCCTCTCTCAATTACTCTGTTTATTGATTTTATACTTTACCGTATATTTTATAGTTAGAATATGAGTGTTACACATTGTTTTAAGCACTTTTGACTTAGAAATCTGTGTTTTGACGTATTCTTAGTGGGGAGACAGGGGAGGGGGTGGTGAAGGCAGGGGGAGTGGGGGAGGACCAGTGTACACATAAACTTGCTGTGTGCATAGCAACATGACACACTATCTCGTCTCTTCTTACCCCTACCATGACCTGGCGGAATTTTGAGGAATGCCGTGGGGTCTGGGTCATCCTCCTCCTCCTCTTCCCCACTTGATGGGGAGTCAACTATGTTATGGGAAGCATTAGGGGAGCGATAAACATAGCGAGGCGACGAGGCACAAGGCAACTGGGCCGGGCGGGAGGTGGGAGGCTGCCCAGTCCTTCCACTTCCGCGCTCTCTCTCCCCACTCCCCACTGCGGCGGGACTTGGGTATTGCCAATTGATAAGTATTGCCACTGTTGAGCAACATCATAAGGTATATCCCATATGAATTTGAACCCTCTAGCTACCATAGGATAAGAATAAATAAGCACAAAATTGGCGGTGGGATAAGTGGGTAAGCTGGCTTTCCCCATCCGCCTTTACTTACCCGCGCGGATGGGCTAGGGGATTTCCGCGTACCGCCACTGTTCGGCAACATCATAAGGTAGTTTCCCATACCATCCTCAAGCCTCTAGCTACCATAGGACAAGAGTAAATCATTTTGAAGTAGCGGACGCAACGTATGTGGCGCTGGGGTTTAGCGTTACATACATTGCCGACGCATACGCTGTGGCGCTGGGATCCAGTGGGTTAAAGAAACCATACTGGCGATTTGAAAGTAGATTATGGGAAGATAAAGGCTTAAGAGATTTTTTATTCAGAATAGTTTCAAAAACTTTAGAGATGCAAGAAATGTGAGCAATTGGACAATAATTGGAGGGTTGAGAGAGGTCACCCTTCTTTGGGACAGGTTGAATGAGAGCAAACTTCCTGCAAGAAGGAAAGACGTTAATGGAAAGACAGAGACAACAGAGTTTGCCTAGGCAGGGAGTCAGCACGGAAGAACAGTTTTTTAGTACAACAGGAGGAACATCATCCGAACCGTACGCCTTCTTAGTATTAAGCCCAGAGTGAGCAGAAAGTACATCTTTATAAGAGATTATGATATCAGGCATAAGTAAGTGAGACGGGGTTGGAGAGGGAAGAATAACACCGTAATCTTACAAGATGGAGATTTTAACTAAAGTTTGAGCAAAGAGTTCAATATTGTCAAAAGAAGGTGTGGTGCCGTCAGAGTGGAAAAGAGGAGGGACAGATGAGGAAGTAAAATTGTTGGAGAAGTTATTGGCTAGATGCCAGAAAGCTTGGGAAGAGCTAGAGTTGGAAAGTTCAGAACATTTGTTATTGATGAAAGAGTTTTTGATGAGTTGAAGAACAGATTTGGCTTGATTCTGGGCAGAAACATAAAAAGTACGAGATTGTTTAGTTTGAAGGCAATTATACCGTTTGAATGCTTCCTCCTTATTGCAGACAGCAGTAGAACAAGCGTGAGTAAACCAAGATATTTATTGCATTAGACTGAGAGACAGAAAATTGTCAGAGGTCAAGGTCAACAAATATTATAACATTTCCTATAGTGAATGATAAGTGTTCACCAAATTAGGTGCACATTTATCTTAATATTCTTTATGTATATTTTTCATCCAACCACTCTTGCTAAAGCAGCTTCCCGGAAGTTGGTTGTGCTCAACCGTTTATGTGGGTTCTTCACCTCCTCACAGCTTCTTGCTCTGTATAGGGGCACAGTACGCCCCTGTATCGAGTATTGTTCGCATGTGTGAGGAGGTTCCACCCATACCGCACTTCTTGAAAGAGTAGAGTCAAAAGCATTTGGCCTCATCAACTCACTTCCTCTTACTAGTTCCCTACAATTTCTTTCTACATGCCGCAATGTTGCATCTCTTTCACTCTTCTATCATTATTACAAAAATCAGTGTTCTTCAGAGCTCTCTCGTTGCATACCCCCTCCCTTGCAGCGAGTGCGAGGTACCTGCCTTTCAACACAGTCCCACTCCAATTTTGTCTAACTCTCCAATCCAAGAATTGGCAAATTTTCTCAGACTTTCCTCTGCTCAACTAGTGAACTCTGGAACTCTCTCCCTCAATCAATCTTTCCTTCATCCTTTGACATAACTGCTATAAGCTTCGTGTGTCCAGGCATTTTGAGCACAACGTCCCTTGAATTTGGCTCTGTCACTCTTTTGACTCTGGGGGAGACGCTCGTTACAGGTAACCTGCCTTTTGTCGCCTGCATACACAGAAAATAATAAAAAAAAACTTCTCAAGAAATAAAGAATTTTACCTATGATGCCTATTCTCTCCAGTTCTTCATTAGTTTCCAATGTGGCACCTTATCGAAAGCTTTTTGAAAGTCTAAGAAAATTGTGTCTAGTGATTAAGTCATGTCAGTGCATGTAAATAGTTTATTATAGAATTCAATGAAATATGTTAGGCATGACTTACATGATCTAAAGCCATGTTGACTATCTTTGATTAGCTTGCTTGATTCGAGGTAATCTACTATCTTATTATATCTTCGTTTTGTTTTCATGATCTTTCCTATTATTGAATTACTTGTTTTTGCCTTGCTACCCTTATTGTAAATTGGCGTGATTTTAGCATTTTTCCAATCATTTGGTATGGTCCCCTGTTGTATTGATAAGTTAAATAGCTGTCAGGGGTATGGCTATCTAGTCCTGAATATTATTCATTATTTTAGGGTGGAGCATACCTGGTCCTTAGGTCTTATTTTCACTTAAATTTCTCAATTTGCTTAATACTTCGCTAACACTGATGGTGAAGTATCTTATTTCTTGATCGTGTACGGAACTAGTTTAATAGAACCTACTTTTCAGTATACCTATAGTGACCTATTTTATATTTGCAGTAACTTACTTTGTACTTAGCTACCTACGTTATCCTTATAGTTACCTACCTAATCTTATAGTTACCTACCTTATAATCTTATAGTGACCTACTTTATTCTTATAGTTACCTACCTAATACTTATAGTTACCTACCTTACACTTTTAGTGACTTACCTTATACTTATAGTGACCTACTTTATATTTATAGTGACCTACCATATACTCATAGTGACTTACCTTATATTTACAGTGACCTACCTTATATTTACAGTGACCTACCTTATATTTACAGTAACCTACCTTATATTTACAGTAACCTACCTTATATTTACAGTGACCTACCTTATATTTACAGTAACCTACCTTATATTTACAGTAACCTACCTCATATTTACAGTAACCTACCTTATATTTACAGTGACCTACCTTATATTTACAGTGACCTACCTTATATTTACAGTGACCTACCTTATATTTACAGTGACCTACCTTATATTTACAGTGACCTACCTTATATTTACAGTAACCTACCTTATATTTACAGTGATCTACGGGGGAACCACATCACAGTGTTGGGGCCTCGGGTCTTCTCGGGACTCACCAGCCTGCACCACCTGTAAGTACTATCACATGTCTGTGCTCACCGAAATGTACTCACCTAATTGTCGTATACAGGATTTGAGTTTTTAGGCTCGTATTATCCAGCTTCCCAAGATTCTGTTATCTAATTTGGCTTTAACAATGTGGATATTCCTCGAACCCACCACTTCAACATCCAACTGATTCCACATTGGGGGTAAATTGTAGGCACCAATCGAACAAGGCTATACCCAGGAGAGGATATAGGCATTTTATATGGAGTCGCTGAAACTCCTGTTTCATTTGCTTGGCCTCTCTTACTGACTCCCTTTGTGCCTCACTTACACTCCAGCTAGCTCTCATAAACGCCTCCTCCTCCTATCTACTTCAATACACTTAACATGCACACCACACTTCATTCTTTCACAATTTTGTTTTTGTTTTTGTTTTTTTAATATGATGATGAACAAACACCAAGCCTCGGAGTCCCCAGGCGGGTGGACCATAAATGCCCCCACACCCGCCTGACCCTCCCCTGACGACCCCTCTAAATGCTCTGGACCACGGCCTGTCACTCTTACTATCAACTTTTGCAATATTCGCGGCCTTTCCTCTAATTTTCACTCAGTTGAACACCATCTTTCCTCCTCCACAACAAGGAGGAAGCATTTAAACGGTACCGACACCTTAAAACTCAAAAATCTCATCTTTCTATGTTTCTGCCCGGAATCAAGCCAAATCTGTTCTTCTACTTGCCAAGCACTCTTTCATCAATAATAAATGCACTGAACTATCCAACGCTAGCTCTTCCCAAGCTTTCTGGAATCTAGCCAAAAACCTCTCCAACAATTTTTCTTCCTCATCTTTCCCTCCCCTTTTCCACTCTGATGGCACAACCATCACTTCTTCCTCTGACAAAGCTGAACTCTTCGCTCAAACTTTTGCTAGAAACTCCACCTTGGATGATTCTGGTGCTAATTCTCCCTCTCCACCCCCCCTCTCTCCTACTTATGCCTAATATCCTAATCTCTTCTAAAGATGTACTTTCTACCCTCTCTAGGCTTAACCCCTACTGTACCAAAGGATACAGTAATAAAAGTCCCCCTCAAGTCCCAAGTAATGTAGCCAAAATGGCAAGATAGAAAAACCTCCCACCTCAAAAGATGAAGGAATGCTGGCTCTCCCAGCCTGCAGAGGGTTGGATATAAGCTGAGAAGTGTTGCAAACTCGAGAGCAGTGCTCAAACGGTCGTGGTACCAGACACTGTCTGATACTGGCAGTTACAAGGAAAGTACATTACTGACGACTTCCTGCCTTCGCTGGGACTGGGGAGTGACTTATCTACTGATGGCTCCTTGTCATCGCTGGTACAGAAGGGGTTAATACTTAGAAGGCGTATGGTCCTGACGGTGTTCCTCCTGTTGTACTAAAAAACTGTGCTTCCATGCTGACTCCCTGCTCAGGCAAACTCTTTCGTCTCTATCTCTCCTCTAACGTCTTCCCTTCATGCTGGAAGTTTGCTCTCATTAAATCTGTCCCAAAGAAGGGTGACTGCTCTCAACCCTCCAACTATTATCCAATTGCTCTCATCTCTTGTATCACTAAAGTGTTTGAAACTATTCTTGCTTCCAAATTTCTTAAGAATTTCTCTTCTCATAATCTGCTCTCAGATGGCCAGTATGGCTTCCTTAACGCTCAACCGACAATGAACATCATATGGCGGGAGAGAGAATATTGGCCACCCCTGCGGTGCCCATCATATGACGGTTGCCATTTTGAGGACGTTATGAGCTCTGAGAGAGAGTCCGCATTTTTAGGAAGACGATAGCTGGGCTTCGACGTCTCGGCACCACCGCTGGGCCTTCACTGACACGTAGTATGCCTCAACTCCACCGCGAGACATTTTCTATTGCACTAGACATATCGAAGGCCTTGTTTAGAGTCTGGCACAGATCTTTAATTTCTAAACAACCCTCCTTCAGTTTCTATCCCTCCATCTGTGCCTTTGTCTTTAATTTCCTTTCCGGCCGTTCCATAGCTGCGGTTGTGGACGACCATCGCTCACTTCCTTATCCTATCAACTCTGGTGTTCCTCGGGGCTCTGTCCTATATCCTATTCTCTTTCTAATTTTCTTAAATGATCTTCTCAACTGTACCTCCACTCCCATCCATTCATATGCAGACGACTCTACCTTACACTACTCAATTAGTTTTCCAGAACGCACCAGCCAGCAATCCCTCAAAAACAAACGTAATGAAGCCATACAACACTTATCTTCTGATCTAACAACTATTTCCAATTAGGGGCAGAGAAAACCTTGTTGCCTTTAATGGTACCAAAATCCAATTTCTCCATCTATCTACCCTATGAGGAGGAACACTTTATTGATAACGTTTCGTAGATAGCCTCGTCAGGTCACGCTAGGTCCTTGAACGCTTTAAGTATCCGTCATGACAGGTAGGGGAGGCTGAGAATAGGGGGAGGGGGTATGTAGGACAGGGAGAGGGAAGGAGTAGGGGGGGTATGGGTAATGGGTAGTAGACAGCAGTATGCACAAATACACAATTTTTGTATGGGCTAACGTCCCTTGATTTTGGCCCTGTCACTCTTTCAATTCTGGGTGAGGCACTCCCTACAGGCAGTTCTGCCTGCTGTCTCCCTCACTCACATAAATAAAAAAAAAAAAAATTTAGAATTATTTTTTGGGTTACGCATGAATAGTTTTTATTCGCCAAGTACCGGTTTATATTATATATATATATATATATATACAGTATATATAATATATATATATATATATATATATATGTATATATATATATATATATATATATATATATATATATATATATATATATATATATATATATATATATATATATATATATATATATATATATATATATATAATATACATATAAACAACTGTTGATGATATACAAATTCTGATGACACATCTGGAATGAGTGTGAAAAATGCTTCTAATTTCATTTATCCCTTTTTAATGTGATTTCACTTTATATGATTTGTTCCAGCTGTGTAATAGTATGGGTCTTGTTCTATCTTTGGGTGCATAATACATTGTATGTCGAGGTGATTGTTGTGGGCAATAACATAAGTATATTGACTCGAGGTAGCACAATTAGCGTTTCCAAGAAACTTAAGAAGCGAGAGTGAGAGGGTTAATTATCTGTGTCGTGTTCCTGTTGAGTGATAATAATAGAAGCAGATGATCTCTCCTAATATTTCAACATTAATTGTAATGATAGCATAACCAGACATCAGAAAGAAGAGCCAGGCCTTCCTCAGTGTATTTCAAGTGTAATGATCGTGACCCTGGGCGCTCGATTGATTTCATTTGGCTATATCAATCCAGTAAGGCCAGTGTTCCCTAGTGAAGAGAAGTCATAGTGAACACTGCAGATTAGGTATTCTATATTGTAATTATGTGAGTGAAGCTATGACCATTGTGCATGAATATATAGGCCTATGCATATTGTGTCGGTATATATGTATATATATATATATATTATGTTGTGTTATGTCCATTAGTCTGTTTCCGATTGGCTTAGTACCATGGCACTCAGTTTGCCTTCTAAAGTAATCTCTTTATTGCCCACGCTATATTTAGAACTTCTCGCTACCCTTTGCTCATTATAACTTCATTCGGGTGATACCACTGACTTACATTACCCTGAAACTTGAGACCCTTCCCCCCCCCCCCCACACACCCTTCTTTAATTATAATTTGTTCTTGCCGTGAGACTTCCCGTCCACAGTGTACACCATTCCATACCTACACGTGTACGTGAGAATTCTCGCCGCAGGCTTTAACGTGAAGACCCATTAACTTCCCTTTGCATGGCTGAGTTCCCTCTGCCGTAGCCAATGCAGCGTATTCCTTCTATTCAGGTATTAGTTTAGGCAATATCAATACAATATATATATATATATATATATATATATATATATATATATATACAGTATATATATATATATATATATATATATTCTCTTTTAAACAGACGAGGTTAAAGGCAACAGCAGTTTCAGCATTCAGTATTTTATTGTTACAGCTTTCAATAGTTCTAACAATTTTCCTCTGGGGTTCAGAGATGAGGTACAACAGGTTAGCAAAATTCATGGTGGATCCAACGTTTCACAAGTAAACATCTTGCATCTTCAGGGAATGGGCAGGTAATGATTAGAATAACGGAAGTATATAGGAAAGGTGAAGCAAGTAATCAAATTTACCCTAGTGATACGACCTACGCCAAGGCCGATTTTACACTCCAGGTACCCAGTTTAACGTATGGGTGGGACGAGGCGAACACGAGAGAAGGCCTGCCCAATGGCCACTGAGCAATCCTGGTGGCTAACCAAGTTCTCAGTCTCGTGTGTTGATTGGTTGTAGGAAGCCACCAATCAGGCCCCTGAATTCATTTTAGCCACCATGAATCCAGGTACTCATTTTCGTCTGAGTGAGACGGAACTGACAGGGAATGGAGTTTGTTCAACACTCCTGGGCTACTTGAACCCTGGTGGCAAGCCAGGGAAATTTCACCCACCCCTAGGGCAACATCTGGTCAATGTCGGTACCGGGTGCAATCACCCAACAGGCGGCGCGGTCACCCATCCAACTACTGACCAGACCCTACGTTGCTTAACCTTCTGATCTATTATCAGGGTTGCAAGCGTTAGGCAGGGTTGCCCCTATTAGAATAAGGACAAAGCAACATATTTATACAAAATTCGAGGATCAAGAATAGGTAGGTGGGCGGAGCTACTGGGTGTGGGGTGGCTGTTCATTGGTGGAAGGCAGTCTATTCGCGAGACGGGCACTAAATCTTATCGGTGGTTGGTTGTTGGCTGTGGGTGGCTGTGACTGCCTTCCACCAATGAACAGCCACCCCACACCCAGTAGCTCCGCCCACCTACCTATTCTTGATCCTCGAATTTTGTATAAATATGTTGGTTTGTCCTTATTCTAATCTTTTGTCCTGCTCCAGCAAAGGCAGTAGCTGGTTGGGTGATTGCACCCAGTACCAACATTGACCAGATGTTGCCCTAGGGGTGGGTGAAATTTCCCTGGCTTGCCACCAGGGTTCAAGTAGCCCAGGAGTGTTGAACAAACTCCATTCCCTGTCAGTTCCGTCTCACTCAGACGAAAATGAGTACCTGGATTCATGGTGGCTAAAATGAATTCAGGGGCCTGATTGGTGGCTTCCTACAACCAATCAACACACGAGACTGAGAACTTGGTTAGCCACCAGGATTGCTCAGTGGCCATTGGGCAGGCCTTCTCTCGTGTTCGCCTCGTCCCACCCATACGTTAAACTGGGTACCTGGAGTGTAAAATCGGCCTTGGCGTAGGTCGTATCACTAGGGTAAATTTGATTACTTGCTTCACCTTTCCTATATACTTCCGTTCCCTATGTGTTGTCCGTCCTGTCCCCTCTCGAAAAGTATCCTCAAACTGTCTCTCCAACAAAAACCAGCTCACGCAAGTTGGGTCAAGCCCCGACGCCTTCATCTCCTACTAAAATTCACTTCCTCACCCCCTACTACTTCCTCTGTACCAACTCTAGTATTCGAAGCATAAGAGTGATCAAAATTATTACTTGCTTCACCTTTCCTATATACTTCCGTTCCGTTCCGTTATTCTAATCATTACCTGCCCATTCCCTGAAGATGCAAGATGTTTACTTGTGAAACGTTGGATCCACCATGAATTTTGCTAACCGGTTGTACCTCATCTCTGAACCCCAGAGGAAAATTGTTAGAACTATTGAAAGCTGTAACAATAAAATACTGAATGCTGAAACTGCTGTTGCCTTTAACCTCGTCTGTTTAAAAGAGAATCTATTACCTGGCTATACTAACATATATATATATATATATATATACTGTATATATATATATATATATATATATATATATATATATATATATATATATATATATATATATATAAACTGTATATATATACATATATATATATATAACCCCCTGGGGGTTAGGGAATAGAATATGCCCCACGTGCCTTCTGCGTGTCGTAAGAGGCGACTAAAGAGGTTGGGTCGGTGGGCTTGCGACCCCCACCCGGAAAAAATATCTAAGCAAAGAAAAACGAACGAACAGCCTCGGATGCGGACGGAACCTACGTTGACGAACCACGACCGACTAAGGACATTCCTTCGGACATTCTGAGAATGGCTACGTGGAATGTTAGTGGCATGAATGATGGCACAAAAGAGAGAGAGGTTCTGGAAGTGTTAGTGAATGCCAGGCTGGATGTATGTGGAATGACAGAGACCAAATGGAAAGGTTCAGATGTGAGAGAGTGGGAGTGTGGAATGGGTCTGTGTGCTGGAGTGAGTGAAGGAACAGCGAGAGAAGGTGCATGTTTGTTTGTAAGTAGCAAATGGAAGGAATGTGTAAGAGAGTATGGGTCTGTGGGTTCAAGGATTGTGTGGGTGAGAATGAAAGTAGGAATACAAACGTGGGTGATTGTATGCGTGTATGCCCCGACAGAGGATATACTTGAAAGAAAGAAAGAGGAGTTCTGGATGAATGTGGAGGCATGCCTGGAGAAGTTTGACAAGAACGAAAGAATATTTCTGATTGGGGATATGAATGGTAAGGTGGGTGATAGGAAAGTTGAGGGAGTGGTGGGAGGGTGGGGGGTACCATCAGAGGTGAATGGGAATGGTAGTGCACTTGTGGACGTATGTGTGGGGAGGAGGCTGTGGATAGCCAACACCTTCTTCCGACACAGAATGATCCACAGGTACACGTGGAAACGGATGTTGACGATGAAGGATAAGACATTGGTGGAACGAAAGTCATTGATTGATTGTGTATGTGTGGATGAACGAATGAAGAAATCTGTGATGGATTCTAAGGTGTATAGGGGTATTGGAGGGGGTCTGTCTGATCATTATGAAGTGGTAGCTAAGGTTAGGATACAAAAGAAGTGGGTGAGGAGAGCTGGAGGGAGGCGAAAGGAGGGTGGAATGGTTGCAGGAGGAGGAAGTCAGGGAGGAGTACAGGAGAGCAGTGGAAAGACGACTAGGTGGGTTCGACCTGGAAGTTATGGAGGAAGTGGAGGAGATGAGCAAGGTGTTTAAGGATGAGATCTGTGCAGCATGTGAGGCGGTGTGTGGAGTGAGGAGAAGAGAGAGGGGAGTGAAAGGTACAGCATGGTGGACAGAAGAGGTAAGAATAGATGTGGAAGAAAAGAAGAAAGGATATAGAGAGTGGTTGGGTAGTAGAGGGAATGAAGATTTCGAGAGACAGAAACGACCGAGGTATGTGGAGAGTAAGAGGGTGGTGAAGAGAGTAGTGAAGGAAAGTAAGAGAAGAGTAGATGAGGAATTTGGAAGGAATCTGAGTGTAAAATGGAGGGAGAGTAAGAAACTGTTCTGGAAAGAAGTCAAGAAAGTTAGGGAAGGTAGCAAGGGAAACAGTAAGGGTGTGAAAGATAAGAATGGGAGAATACTAGCCGAGAAGCAAGAGAGAGTCGAAAGATGGAGGGAGTACTTCAATGAGTTGCTAAATGTAAGGAATGAAGAGCCAGCAAACATAACTGGATATGGTATGGGAGGGAGAAGAAGAGAAGTAGTGGAGGAGGAGGTGGGGATCAGGAGGTCAGAAGTGTGGGAAGCCATGAAAAGAGTGAAGTTGGGGAAAGCACCAGGAACAGATGGAGTGTGGGGAAATGTTGAGGTATGGTGGTGAGATAGTGATAGAATGGGTATGGAAAATGTGCAAACTAGCATGGGAGAAGGGTAGTGCACCCGATGACTGGAAGACTGGCATAATAGTCCCCCTATATAAGAGCAAAGGGGAAAGAGGAGTGTGTGGTAACCACCGAGGAATATCTCTTCTAAGCGTAGTAGGGAAGGTATACAGTAGGGTAGTGATTGAGAGAGTGAGAGTGTGAATGGAGAAATGGATAGGCGACGAGCAGGGAGGTTTTAGGAAGGGAAGAGGATGTGTAGATCAGATTTTTACCCTGAATTGTGTTGTGGAGAAATATCTGGAGAAGAAACAAAAGGTGAATGTTGCCTTTATGGACTTGGAGAAGGCCTATGACAGAGTGGATAGAGAAGGTTTGTGGAAAGTACTTAGAATATATGGAGTAGAGGGCAAGTTGCTGAAAGCAGTGAAGAGCATGTATGAGGGTGCAAAGGCGGCAGTACGTGTGGAGAGTGAGCAGAGCGAGTTCTTTGACCTGAATGTTGGTTTGAAACAAGGGTGTGTGATGTCCCCGTGGTTGTTTACTGTATATATGGATGGAGTCATGAAAGAAATACTATCAAGAGCAGTGGATGTTGGTGTATCGCTGAAAAGGGAGGGAATTGAGTGGAAGCTACCTATACTGCTGTTTGCGGATGATACAGTTCTGATGAGTGATAATGAATGGGAGTTGCAGGGTCTGGTAAATGAGTTTGGAACAGTGTGCGAAAAACGGAATTTGAAGGTAAATGCGGGGAAGAGCAAGGCTATGGTCTTCGAAAGGGGTGAAGTCACAGAGTGTGAGGTGAAGCTGAACGGTCAGGCTATGGAGATCGTCAACTCTTTTAAGTATCTGGGCAGCGTGTTGAGTAAAGATGGGACTATGGATGAAGAAGTGCGGAAGAGGGTACAACAGGGGAAGAGGGTTGTAGGAATGCTAAAAGCAGTAACAAGAAATAGGGTGGTCAGTATGGAAGTGAAGAGATCCTTGCATGACAGTGTGGTAATCCCGACACTGACTTACGGAAGCGAAGCATGGACGTTGGTTGAGAAAATCAGACCAAGAGTGAGAGCAGTGGAAATGAATTACTTAAGGAGTGCGTGCAGAGTTACATGGAGGGATAGACAGACTAATGAGGAAGTAAGAAGGAGGTGTGGTGTGGTGGTAGATGTGCTGGAAAGTGTGAAAAGGAACAACTTGAGATGGTTCGGCCATATGGAACGTATGGAAAGCGAGAGAATGACTAAGAGGGTGTACGAGAGCGAGGTGGAGGGACAGAGAGGGAGAGTAGACCGAATAAGAGGTGGAAGGATGGAGTGAGGAAGTACATGAACGAAGGCGGTGCTGGTTGGGGGGAGGGGCGTCGACTGACTGGGGACAGAGGTGCATGGGGCGGTTCGTTCGTGGCCACCCCTTCGGGGATCACGGCATCAGGCAATAGATAGATAGATAGATAGATATATATATATATATATATATATAATTATACAGTGTATATATACACAGTATATGTTTCTAATCTCTCAGTGGGGATCGAACCGTCGACCATCAGGACGATAGCCGACGCTTTAATCAATTACACCGACTAGTCGTGTCGTGACTAGTTGGCTATCGTCCTGATGGTCGACGGTTCGATCCCCACTGAGAGATTAGAAACATTTAGTGGCTCACGTGTATTTGTGATATATTCTCAATATATATATATATATATACCCGGTATATATATATACTGTATATACAGTATATATATATATATATATATATATATATATATATATATATATACTGTATATATATATATATATATATATATATATCTATATATATATATATATACTATATATAAATATATATATATAATATATATATACCGGTATATATATATATATCTGTGTGTATAACTTCAAGAGTCATTACATGGAGGACTATTTGAGTCGCTCCCTGTGTACCTAGTGTTTAAGCAAATACTATATACTATACATACATATATGCATACGTAAATTTAAAGACTGAGTTCTTCACACGTAGTGTAGTTCGGGTCTCTCATCCTAATGGCAGTTCTTCAGGCAGCCCTGTTTAGACCTGCCTCACTTATCAGGGTTTTTTTTTTTTTTTTTTGAAGATCAGACCGAAAGGTCTGATCGCACGTCTTTCTTGGTCTGCCCTTTGGTGCAGCTCTCTCCATATTCACAGACCTACATCTTTTCACCCAACTTAAGGTCGTTGCACACTGACACGAAAGCCCCTCCAGGCGAGTTCCCGACTCGATATTTCAGCCTGATACGGTGAATCGACAACATAATCGTGGATATCGGAAAATAGCCGTGGGTGACTCTCACGGTCCAAGCGACGTATCGGGGGTCATTACGAGATTTTGAGCTGTTCAAAAGTTCGTCGGAATCCCCCGGCAACTGTAAAAAATCGTCTGAGTCTGGTCTCCATCACGAACACGCCGTATCACAATCGTGTGGTCCGTATCAAAGACGTATGATCCGTATCAAAGCCGTATGGCCCGTATCAACTTCGTCTGGTGCGTAAGCCTGCCGTGCGGACCGTATCTCTTCCGTGCGGAACATTGGCATCGGTCGAGTTGGCAAAAAAAAAAAAAAAAATTGCGTTTAGCCTCAATCCGGTTGCACGACTCACGGCATCGGTATGGCGTCGATACGATTCTTCTGAGTTGTATAGCAGTCTTTTGGGTCGTATCTTTTCCGTGGACTAGTCGTATACCCTTCGCACGACCTTTCCTATCTTCTTCGTAATATTCGTTTCTCCACTGTATCGGCTTCGCTAGAGTCTTATCAAGTCGTGCGGAAGAGATATGGTAGAGATACGGTAGAGATACGATTCTAACGATGCCACCCATTTTCGCCGCGATCTCTAGTAAATTCGGCAAGACACAGGATTTGTATGTGTCGTGGGTGTTCATGCCAATCTTGAAGGGGCTGTCGTGTCAGTGTGCAACGACCTTTACAGTAGTTCATCCATCCTCTCCACATGTCCAAACCATCCAAGCCTGCTAGTATGCATCTCCTCACTGATACTCTTGATACAACTTACTGTTGCCTCTGCGGGGTATAAAAGGAGTGGAGAAAGGGGGAGAGAGGCAAAGTGAGGGACGGCACCAGCCGCGTTAGTCCCTTCCATTGGCACTCCCATAGCCTTCCAGTATATTTCCATCACATATACGAGGAATAATATCAGACCCAGGAGATAGAGTGTGGGTGACTGGTAGCAGCAGTGGCAAGCATCAAGAACAACAATAAAAACAGGTAGCACTCGCAAATACATCAACAGGGAAGCAGCATCAACGGACAATGAAAACAACAACAACAACAACAGCAAACAACCACAGCCCGACCGCGAGTACCCCCTACCCTCTCCCGCACAAACAGCTGATCGACGCGGACCAAACCACACCTCCAGTCGTATGATAAACAGTAAGAAAAAACTATGTATAGTCTGTAATATTGGTTTCAACAATAGGAGTTCACTTTTACAATGCAACAGTTGTAATGAAATTGTTCATAACCGATGTACTTACGTTAACAGTAGAAACAAAGTTGAATGTGTTAAATTTAGGAACTCAGCTGTACAACATCGCGAAACTATTTGTTTTATTTGTGAATCACTCATAACACGACGTCAGAAGATCCAAAACTGTGTAAAGTGTAAACATGTAGCTCACATGAAGTGCATCTCTAAGAAGACCAACAGTGAAGAACGGGAATTCCTTTGCAATAAGTGCCTTGTATTCATTACCGAATATTAATGTAAATGAACCAAGTATTAACAACTCAGAATCCAGCCAGGACACATTCAAAATCAAAGATGAATACAGAGTGTTCACCAACAAAGGGCTCCATCTTATCCACATTAACGCCAGATCAATGTACCATAAATTGTCAGAAATAAACTTGTTAGCCTTGTATTCATTACCGAATATTAATGTAAATGAACCAAGTATTAACAACTCAGAATCCAGCCAGGACACATTCAAAATCAAAGATGAATACAGAGTGTTCACCAACAAAGGGCTCCATCTTATCCACATTAACGCCAGATCAATGTACCATAAATTGTCGGAAATAAACTTGTTAGCTAATAAGGCCAAAGCTTCAATAATTGCAATCACAGAAACCTGGCTGGATTCAAGTATAAACGATGGTGAAATAAACATTCAAGGTTTCAATATGGTTAGGAATGATCGCAATAGGCATGGGGGAGGAGTATGTCTGTATGTAAAAAACAACCTCACACACACAACTAGGACCGACCTCCATGTAGAAAATCACGAAGCTCTGTGGATCGACCTACACCTGCCGAGGACAAGACCCATCACAATTGGGGTATGCTATAGGCCACCAGCCGACACACAATTCTTGACCAAATTTGAACGAACTTTGTCATCGCTAGACCCTCGGAATGAATCCATCATACTAGGGGATTTTAACCTGTGTTACAAACAACGAAATGATAGGCTTGTACGAGAATATAGGCATATACTGACAATGCACAATCACAAACAACTCATCACAACCCCCACACGTATCTCTGAGAACACTGCCACAATATTAGACCACATAAACTGCAACAGAGAGGACAAAATATCCCAATCAGGGGTTATACAGACTGGGATAAGTGATCACTTCGTCACATATTGCACACGGAAAACCACAAAAATTACCCTAGAGAATCACAAGGTTATCAAAACAAGGTCACTCAGAAACTACAATAAGGAAACATTTCTGGACATTTTATGGAATACAGACTGGTCTCCAGTGTTTGGAAGTACAAACGTTAATGACGCATGGGTTGGCTTCAGAACCATCATCACAAACATCCTAGACGAAATAGCTCCTCTGAAAGACATACGAATTAAAGCAAGGTCAGACCCATGGATCAACAATGACATACTACACCATCTGGAACACAGAGACAATCTGTTAGAAAGGCTAGCGAAACATAGACAGGATCAAGGTCTGAAACATGAGTTCAACAGGGCCAGGAATAAACTAAGTAGGAAAATGAAATCAGCGAAAAATAATTATTTTCACAATAAGGCAGAGGAATATCAGAATAACCCAAAGAAACTATGGAGGCACCTAAAAACAACAGGCTACAGCAACAAGACAAGGGATTCGTCTAACACTAATATTGCTCTCACCATTAATGATCAGGTTTGCCACGATAAACGACAAATTTCAACCTACTTCAACTCCTTCTTCACTTCCATAGCAAACACACTTGCACAGAACCTACCTCAACCTCTCAATAAATACACAACAACAACGGCCACCTTTCGTAATTTCTACAGAGATAAAGACATACACCCGAACACATTTAGATTGCAAAATGTTACACCAAAATACACTTTTGACGAGCTGTCTAACCTAAATGTACATAAGAGCACAGGACCAGACAAAATTCCTGCCAAATTTCTACGAGATGGAGCCATTGGTATAGCAGGCCCCCTACTGTAACCCACATCATCAACTTGTCAATTAACACCAACACAGTACCTGCTGAACTGAAGGAAGCTATTGTAACCCCTCTATTCAAGAAAGGAAATAAACTAGAAGTTGGCAACTACAGACCAGTTAGCATATTATGTATTGTATCTAAAATCCTTGAAAGAGCGGTATACACCCAAATTGAACACTACCTCAAACAAAATGATCTATTCTATAAGTTTCAATCAGGTTTCAGATGCATGTACTCGACAGACTCCTGTCTCATCCACTTAACGGATCACATTCGTAAAGAAATGTCTAAAGGTAACTACACCGGTATGGTTCTTCTTGATCTACAAAAAGCGTTTGACACAGTAGACCATGATATCCTATGTAATAAACTACAAGCAATGGGCATAGGGTCTGTGAACTGGTTTAAATCTTATCTTAGTGGTAGAACCCAAAGAGTCAAAATTGATGATAATATATCTGATCCTATGCCAATTAAATGTGGGGTCCCGCAGGGAAGCATCCTTGGTCCCTTACTCTTTCTCTGTTATGTGAACGACATGGAACTGAGCGTCTCATGTAAATTATTACTGTATGCAGACGACAGCGTGCTTCTGGTTTCAGGAAAAGACCCAATAAGTATTGACGCTTCACTTTCCAAAGAACTAGCATCATGTAGTGAATGGCTAGTGGACAATAGACTATCTCTTCACCTGGGCAAGACGGAAGCCATCTTATGTGGAACAAAACGCAAACTGAAAGGCATTGTGGGCTTCTCGGTCAACTGTAATGATATTCCTATAACAACAGTGTCACAAGTTAAATATCTCGGACTGAAACTGGACGCGAGTTTGTCAGGTGAAACAATTTTGGAATCTATCCTGAGTAAGTGTAGAGCACGTATAAAATACCTGTATAGACAGGTGGGATGCTTGCCCGCGGCGACCAAAAAGACCCTCTGCCAAGCGCTTGTTCAATGTCATTTTGACTATTCTGTGTCATCCTGGTACTCTGCATCATCTAAATCAGCACAGCACAAACTTCAGGTCACTCAAAATAAAATGGTTAGGTTCATGCTGAACCTAGGACCCAGATCACATGTTGGCCAGGAACAACTTCAGTCACTAGGTATGCTCAATGTCTCTGACAGGGCCAAACAAATCAGGCTTACTAATGCCTTCAAAATTTTCTATGACAGAACTCCAGAGTATCTAAAGAATTATTTTGTTAAAGCAAATGAGAGGAGTGGACATAATACAAGAAACATGATGTTTAATTTTAAGGTCCCGAGAATCCAAGGACAGGGTAAGCAAACATTCTTCTTCACTGCCATCAAAGACTGGAACGACCTACCCCAGTCAGTTCGTGAAAAGAGAACACTGTATTCCTTCAGACATAGCCTGAAGGAACACCTGAACCGGACAGCTGCGAGAAGGGAGCACCAAGCTTATGTCTACTACTAAATACGACATAAGAGATAGACAAACCAAACTGAAATGATTACTGATTACGGATTACGGATATTTACTATAGGATGTAAGGTATCTTAAAATAACCCCCTAGAAATACTTTCTCTAAAGTATCTATTTCTTTATCCTCCCCATTTCCCCAGCTAACCTAATCCCACAAGGACCCCAATGGAAATACGCCTAACGGCCTTATTGGGCTATCCTTAGTTGGAATTATGCAAGGCTGGTACATGTCATATTTATAACATACTATGTGGTACCAACTCTGTAAATTGCTAACTGAATAAATATAAATATTATTATTATTATTATTATTATCTACAGTCCACATTGAGCAGTCTACATTCTCACCTGTAGGCTACAGCTGAAATATCCGAGAGTCTGTTCCAGTATCGCCTACTTGTATCGGATTCCAAGACAGTTGAAGGGGGTGAGACAGGGGAGCAAGAATAAGAAGAAGATCTGGCTTATCCCGAGATTATAAGAAGACGGACAGACTGCCAAGAATGTATATTTTTATGGGACCAATGTCACCTATATTAGATGAAATAAAAAGAATAAATGTTTAGAGACAACAAATGATGTAATAAAGTACATTTGAGTAAAAAAAAACAGTTCTTCATTTTTTTGGAAAGCGATACTCTACTAGTTATTTAGAAAGTTAGAAATGATTAGGATATACCAGTAGTAGTTAAATCTATCACCAGAATACCTAAGGCTTTTTTGCTTACATGTTGAGATGAATCAAGGGACAGTTTGCCCGGTTCATCTTTAGATATTTGTCAGAAGACTAAAATGATAGCACCTAATCTTTCTGAAGTCTAGAAATACTTGAGACAAATTAGTTTTAGTTAATTAGTTAGTCAGGCTATTGGCAAGTGGCCTAAACATTTGGAACCGTTTCTGCTATAAGAAAACTGATTATCAAGCAAATATAAAAACTTCAGATTTACCGCGATTATATATTACTTAAAGTATAACAAGTCATTGGTTATTCTGATTTAATTTTCCTTTAGATTTAAATTATTAGCATGAATTGTAGTTCGAAGCTGTACTAAGGCAATCAGTGATGTCATAATTCCGAAGGATAGGTTATACCCTATGGGTTGTACAGTATTATTCAAACCCTTTCTTATGTTTGAGCTTACCTTAGCCCGGAAAGATAACTTTAGAGAAGTACTAATATAACGAAAATATATACCTGATAGAGAAGGTTTATTAAATAAAGTGAAGTGTATGATCAACTGGCGAATTATATCAATCATATATAAAATTGCGAGATAATATGCAACAATATTAAATCTTAATCCTACACTTGCCATGCCCTCTCTCCATCTTCTGAATTGGCCTCGGCATCCCGCACACTATCTGTGATAAATACTAGGTCATCTGCGTATAGGAGATCCCAGGGGAGCCCAGTTCTGAAATCTCCAGATAGTGCCTTCAGAACCATAACAAGGGGAGGGGGCTTAACACAGAGCCCTGGTGGACTCCAACATGAACTGTAAACTCCCCACTCAATACACCTTTCACCCTCACTGCCGTTCGTTCGTGAGTACCCGTACATCTTCATTATCACACGCTCCAGTCACTCACCTATGCCAAGTTTTCTCATAGCCCACTGTACAACATCTCTGGGCACCCTATCAAAGGCCTTGTACAAGTCTACCAACACAAGGTACATAATCCTATCTCTAAGTATATATTTGTCTTGCAGCTGCCTGACTATGAAGATAGCATCGGTTGTACTACGTTGTGGCATAAAATCGAACTACATTTCATCGATAGAGAGGCTTTCCCTGACCATACGTTCAAAGACACTCTCGAAGACCTTCATTATATGATTAAGCATTTTCAGGCCCCTATAATTTCCCCTATCTAACGAAACCCCTTTACCCTTAATTATGTATACTATTACACTTTTATGTGATTCATAAAGGATTACCTCCTCTCTGATGATGGAGTTTATTAGCCAAGTGACCAGTCTCACTCCTATGTCACTTGAGGCTTTTATCATCTATTTGACAATGCCAAAGCACCCTGGAGATTTTTCATCCATAATTTTATTTATTGCGCTATTTGCAACAGGTGGCACTATGAAATGGGGTGGGGCAAGTATTGGCTTTTCGTTACTGAGCTGCTGTCTATTCCACTCAAGTTCCATGTTATTTGTAATCATTTGTAGTACCTTCAAATCATCTCTGATTTCTTGGTTAGCGCAAATAATTGTCCAATTATCATTCCTGAAACACTGTTCTCCTACCACGTCCCTACTGCCATTCTTAACTTGACTAGCTGAAGATCCTCTTGGGAATTTCTGTGTTACTCACTTGGTCTATGACCATGTCCTGTACACTTTTCTTTGCCTTGTATATCTCTGTTTTTGCAATTCTCTTTGCCGCCAGCTAATACTCCTTGCTGTCTTCTTACTTCCATGCTTTGAAACATCTTCTTTTCTCCATTATTGCATTTTCAACTTCGTCATTCCACCTCCAGGAAGTCTTATGCCTGTGGGAAGGGGGCCTTAGTGTTGTCACATACTTTGTCAGTGGTATCAAGAAGGCTACATTCAAGGAAGTTTCATTGGGTGTTTACATAATTTGTCTTAGTACCCATATTCCTAACCATTTCGAATGTTGTTTCAATTGACTCTTACTGCCTATCTTAAGTCAAAGGAAGCCCAAATATGCAATTAGAAGGGCAATTGAAAAATGGTATTTGCACAAAGCCTCTGGTGAGACCGGAAATGATTACTCAAAGTGGTCGAGTAAGCCATCCGCCAATCAGATTCCCCAAACCCGACATAAAAGCAACAGAGCCAGCTGAGATCTGAAGATGGCTGGGTGAAGCTGATATTGGGGACTTGGGTATATACACCGGAGGAACCACACAGAATACCGTGTGCCCTCCACTCACCTGAGTCCTCGGAACACCATCAGTGGACCTCACATCAAAGGAGAACCTCTACTTTCACCTCAGTGGCAAACCATCGCCATTCAAGCAGAACACCGCCCCTAGAGACACCAGAACATCAACCAGTCAGGCAAACCATCGCCAGTCAAGCAGAACACCGCCCCTAGAGACACCAGAACATCAACCAGTCAAGCAAAACAACGCTGACTTGTCACCACCACACACCATAATCTGGAACAAGGCAGAACACCTGGGGGATCCTCACAATCATCATGGACCCTCCTGAACACCGCCAGAATCCCCGAATACCACCATCATCATTCATCAACAACAAGTTCCTGGCCAAACATCGCCAGGAACATATGAACTAAAATGATTAGACAAACAAATAAAAATAAACATCCTTATCCCTAACTCTTATTAAAGTAAAGTAATTCAAATTTAACAACAGCAAGGTGGCCGGCCCACCAACTTTACTCTTCCACTGTATTTCATCTTTCCTACTTTCTCTTTCCCCCACCCACTCTATGGTGCCTCTGTTCCCCCCCCCCCCCCCCCTACCTTAAAAAAAAAAAAAAAAAAAAAAAAAAAAAAAAAAAAAACGGTCAGTTGAAAGGCAGTATATGCCTCTCCCAGACAACCCCTAATATCTGCTTTGCCGGCTGATAGCAGTAGTCGACGGAAATGGGCGGAGAGTCACATCAAATTGGGTTCTCAGAGAAATGCTCCAATCTGAAGATGTAGTTTTGGTCACCCAGATGGCTCTTCCCCACCAAACCCAAGCTAAACAGCTACACAAGCTCCTTATGGGACATGGGAAAAAAATTAGTTGGGAAGAAGGAGACAGAGGCCATATCGGGAAGATAGTGCAGCGATCAGTAACTCACCTAATTAAAGAAGAGGGTGGTATGGTACAAAGCCAATCAACGACCAGCATCTGACACTATCACACCATCCGAAGTTCACCAGATTCATAACCTAAGTGAGCAGGGATATGGTTCCAACCAACCAACCAATCAGTGGCAAGTGTTTCGGGACAAGGAATAGGTGATGCATCGACCTGATCAAACACCTTTACTGGTTGGCCGGCAGCCCATCACTCAATTCCACCATCTCCTTACACCTTAAATTCCGACAAAGAGAATATTATTCCTCGTCTCACTCAGACGAAAATGAGTACCTGGTTTCGTTGTGGCTCAAATGACTTCAGGGACTTGGTTGGTGGCTTCCTGCTACCACCAAACACACGAGAATGAGAACTTGGTTATCCATTAGCATTGCTCATGAGCAATGGGCTGGCTTTCTCTCGTGATAGCCTTGTCCCACCCAGACATAAAAGTGAGTACCTGGAGTGTAAAATCGGCTTTGGCATAGTCGTATCCTGGGATAAATTTGATTACTTGTCTCACCTTTACTGTATTCCCTGTCTATCTGTGTTCGTCTGTCCTGTCTGCCCCTCTCTCCTCAAATAGAACACTCAAAAAGGAGTGTAAACTCACGCATGTTGGGTCAAGCCCCAACGCCTTCATCTCCTACTACAACTCATTTCCTCACCCCCTACTACTTCCTCTGTCCCAACTTTAGTATTCGAGGCATTGGGGTGATGAAAATTATTACTTGTCTCACCTTTACTGTATTCCCTGTCTGTCTGAGAGAGAGAGACAGAGCGACAGATGGCACTGACCAGGGCAGACCCTTTCCTTGGCACTCGTAAGGCCTTCCTACATATTCCCACAGTATATTCGGGAAATAGCAGCTGACAAGAGAGACGGTTTGTGGGTGATCTTCAGCAGCAGTACCAAGCATCCCGAGTCCATATAGATCAATCTCCATTTGCCCAGATACACAGAAAATACCAAAGAGCCTGTTCCCACATCACCTGTGTGCATCAAATTTCAAGACAGCTGCAGGGGAGAGAGGCTATGATAAATGCAGAGAATGTCATGGGCAGATTTTATTAGCCTATCCCAAGACTGTAAGAAGAAGGGAAGATTGGCATCAACATTATATTTATGGGAGAGACTTAATAAAAAGAGAGAAATTACTAATTTACTAAGTATAAATTGCTGTCACCTATATTAGGTGAAATAAAGAGAACGAAGGTTGAAGACAACAAATTATGAAAAAAAGCAAACCTGAGTTAAAAGAATAATTTTCAATTGTTAAGAAACCGAGAAGCTAATAGACATTTAGGAGTTAGGCATTGAAAGTATATGTCACTGATAGTTGTATTTTCAGAGTAGAGACCTATGAGTTTTTGCAGCTAAATGTGAACGAACTAAAGGGATAGTTGCCCGGTTCGTCTCTAGATTTCAGTAAGAGCCGTTATTTATGTATATTAATTTTTGTGTCATGCCCCAGCCAGGGTTCGAACCCAGGCCAATAATGCAGCACTCCAGCATCTAAACCACTAGACCACCGAGGAGCTTAAAAGTAGTGGCTTCATTTGGAATAATATCCCATCCACCACCACCCGCTCCGACTCGTGATCATGTAGCTAGATACCATACACACAAACACTTAACACACAAACGCTAGCAACTAAGTACTAGAGAAGGATACAAGTAATCTGGGGCACATTGAAGGCCTCACTGATAAACAAGTAGAGCTAGGATGTAAGGTATCTTAAAATAACCCCCTAGAAATACTTTCTCTAAAGTATCTAATTCTTTTATCCTCTCGTTTTTCCCCAGCTAACCTAATCCCACAAGGACCCCAATGGAAATACGCCTAACGGCCTTATTGGGCTATCCTTAGTTGGAATTATGCAAGGCTGGTACATGTCATTTTTGTAACATATTATGTGGTACCAACATTGTAAAATGCTAACTGAATAAATATTATTATTAATACCGGTATTATTATTATGAGCCCTAATAAATTAATATTTTGTGTCATGCCCCAGCCAGGGTTCGAACCCAGGCCAGTAGTGCAGCACTCCAGCACCTAAACCACTAGACCACCGAGGAGCTTAAAAGTAGTGGCTTCATTTGGAATTATATCCCATCCACCACCACCCGCTCCGACTCGTGATCACGTAGCTAGATACCATACACACAAACACTTAACCCGTCCAGTACCGTAGGATACAGTAATAAAAGTCCCCTGCATTCCCAAGCACTGTGGCCATTTTGGCAAGGGAGAACGGCTTTCCACCTCAAGAGATGAGAGAAGACTGGCTCCCCCACCCTTCAGTGGGTCAAATATAAGCTGAGAAGTGTTGCCATATCGGGAGCAGTGCTCAAACGGTCGTGGTACCAGGTACAGGGTTTTACAGGCAGTTACAAGGAAAGTATATTACTGTCGGCTATAGCCGTCGCTGGGACTGTGAAGTTAATTATCTACTGACGGCTATAGCCGTCGCTGGTAGAGCAAGGGTTATCACACAAACACTATCAACTAAGTACTAGAGAAGGATACAAGTAATCTGGGGCACATTGAAGGCCTCACTGGGTAAACAAGTAGAGCCCTAATAAATTAATATTTTGTGTCATGCCCCAGCCAGGGTTCGAACCCAGGCCAGTAGCGCAGCACTCCAGCACCTAAACCACTAGGCCACCGAGGAGTTTAAAAGTAGTGGCTTCATTTGGAATTATATCCCATCCACCACCACCCGCTCCGACTCGTGATCATGTAGCTAGATACCATACACACAAACACTTAAGACACAAACACTAGCAACTAAGTACTAGAGAAGGATACAAGTAATCTGGAGCACATTGAAGGCCTCACTGATAAACAAGTAGAGCCCTAATAAATCAATATTTTGTGTCATGCCCTGACATTTAATAAAGAGAAGTCCATGATCATCTGTCGAATTGTATAAACTCTATTGTTAAATAATTGTTTGTTTTTATATGACAATGATAAGGATAATTGAAATGGGAGATAAAGCGCAAGAAAGGATGGAAGCACCAAAAGCAAAACAACTCCTGTTACCACGCCGCCAAGACAAGAGGACATAAGAGCCTCCTCACCACATCAGGCCCAGGTCGCCACCATCACCTCGCCACTTTCCAAGACACCAGGAAGGGACATAACCGTGAGGTTAACCACCAACACCACCAGCAAAACCAAGTAAGTACAATACCAATGTCCAGGAAGGGAAACCTTCCTTAAGGCTCAAACCACCCCACGCCCATCTTGCCCGGAGACGCACCACCGCCGTGGCGCGAATTCTGAGAAGGGCTACCGCCGTCGACACCCACCCTCCTCCGCGCACAACCACCCTTCTAGACCCAAGATGCGCAGCCGGAAGGAACGACGGAACTGGTAAGACCTCTCCAACCAAATCCATAAGTAGTACAGTTGAAAAGATACTCTAGATCGCACCGGCAGACTAGATATCTGGAAGACTTGGGATAATATTAGAGAAAGTGCCTTGAGGGAGGAAGAAGCTGGTGGAACTACTCGACGCCTTTCTCGAAGATAGCAAGGATTTTCCGTATCTTTGTTGGGCCACACTGGTGCCACCCCAACATCGAGCACTTTGCCTTGCTATAGGAATTACTATAATCTGAGTAGCAGCACTGGCCATGCGCTTTGGTTTTAGTAAACCTACCCCCTCAGTAAGACTTGGTTGGAAGATCGTAAGACACTGGTGAAACGGCTTCCCTCTAGGTAAGGACTTTAGTAGTGGAGGGTGTAAGACACTGGTGTAACAACTCCTTACTTAGTCCTTACGATACGAGAGCGTAAGACACTGGTGTAACGACTCGTACTCGTAACTATCCCAAAATTCCATCATATAAGTTCCTCGAGAGACTCACATAGAAGTCTAGATCTGGATTGTAAGAGAGAGCGTAAGACACTGGTGAAACGGCTCCTTACTTTAATCCCATGATACGAGAACGTAAGACACTGGTGTAACGGCTCATTTTCATGTAAGACCCTAACCTATACACTCTACAGTCTTCAGAAAATCTACAAGGAAGTCTTCCCCTACCTTCTGTCACCGTCACACGACAGGACCACCCCCACGGACCAGGACGTCGTAGGGAATATCAGGCAGCAATGTCTTCAGAGATCGTCAGAACCTGCCTATATCTTCCCCTTGAGACGCCTAGAGGATCTTCGATCGTGCTGCTATTTAGAACCTATCCCTGTCTTATGTAACATTGCACCACTACCCATATGATTTTGTGTGAATAAGAATAACCTATGTTTGTACTCTGTGTTATATTATCCTCTATTACCTTCGTGCTTGTGTTCTTGTGTGTTCTCATCTTCTCCAGTCGAGTAAGAACCTACCTATAAAGTCAATACAACCCCAGTAAAAACCTGGTATAATAATAATAATAATAATAATAATAATAATAATAATATGAAGAAGATGAAATAGAAGAAGTGTAGGAAGAAGAACAATAAATATATCAAAAATATAAATCTTAATTATTGAAAGTGCATTGCCCTGAACTGATGTACCTAGGTGGGTGTAAAATTTGCAAGGTTGTTCCCTACAACAATAATAATAATAATAATAATAATAATAATAATAATAAATATATTAAAAATGTGAAAGTTAACATGAGAGAGAGAGAGAGAGAGAGAGAGAGAGAGAGAGAGAGAGAGAGAGAGAGAGAGAGAGAGACAAAAATAATAATAATTCTGCATATTGATGAACGTGTATTTTTGGTAGGTGGGTGGATGAGTTCCGTTGGTGTTGCCTGGCCCGTCATGTACCTTCCTGCCGGCCCCTGCCAGACCAGTTCAGCTCCTGTGAAGACCTTATGACCAACACGGTGCTCAGGGTCTGTGTTTGGGCCTTGGCGTCTCTAGCACTCTCCGGCAACTTCATCGTCATTGTCTGGAGGTTCATTTACGCTAACGAAAACAAGGTGGGTTACGAGAGTGTAGTAGAATAACCAGGTGATTGGCTGGCATTACTTGATAACCAGGTGATTGGCTGGCATTACTTGATAACCAGGTGATTGGCTGGCATTACTTGATAACCAGGTGATTGGCTGGCATACTTGATAACCAGGTGATTGGCTGGCATTACTTGATAACCAGGTGATTGGCTGGCATTACTTGATAACCAGGTGATTGGCTGGCATTACTTGATAACCAGGTGATTGGCTGGCATTACTTGATAAATATAAATGTGTTAGGTATGGAATTGTACCTCATTATATGTGTGCCTATAGATATGTGTTAGGTATGGAATTGTACCTCATTATATGTGTGCCTATAGATATCAACTAACTTGAGTTTACTTAAGGGAGCCCACCTCGCTTTCTTTCTCTTTCTCTCCCTCTGTGTTTGGCTTTTATCCATTCGGCCCCATTCAGCCTACTGTTTTATGACGTTTACCCCATCCAGGTGTCAATATATTCCTAGCGAACGGTAGCGAGCCAACATATATATATATTTGTTTTGACAGCAAGCTAAATTTTTACATTTTTCGATAGAAAAATGTCTGCGGCGAAGCCGGATTTCTCCTTACAATGCTGGCTCGCTATCGCTCGCCAGGAAGAAATCGACACCTGGATGGGGATAAACGTCTTCAAACGTCGGCTGAATGGGGCCGAATGGATACAAGCCAGGGAAAGAGAGAAAAGGAGAGAAAGTTAACAAAAAAAGCCGGTTGCCCCCCTTAAGCTAAGACTGAAAATTACTTATTTATAATTAATTCTACCGCTCATTATCTATTGTTACCCGTGAGCTGTCGTGAGTCTACCCGAACAGGTTGAACTACATGATCGCCAAACATTGATGTTCATTTCTGCTTGGTCAGATAGTTTAATCAATGATTATGACAGTAATCGAAATGGCGACTTTATCTACAAATTGAAGATCATAATGTAAAAAATTTAGGGACTATCTAATGATATTATATTATTTTATTGTAAATATATATCAAACAGTGCAGCAATACTTGGGCATATAATGGTAGTAATTTCGTTAGATTAAATTAGTAAAGCTCTACCTGATTGAATCGATGATATGTATATTGTATGTATGACTCGGCATGCTTGCATGAATCTTCCTCCTCTCTCTTTCCTAATGACAAACCTAGCACTGTTTAACCTACTGTATATACCGGACTCTATAAATCGTAGTTATCTGTATAAGATTAGTGTATCTTTCCCTACAGGGCCATTCCTTTCTATTAACTAATCTTGAGCTGTGAATGAGTCTCTACCTGGTGTATTGTATCTTCCTTATCTTTTTGTATCCTGTATCTCTTTAATATCTCTTATTATCCTGTATCTCCTTATTATCTCTTTTTATCCTGTATCCCCTTATTATCTCTTATTATCCTGTATCCCCTTATGATCTCTTCTTATCCTGTATCCCCTTATAATCTCTTCTTATCCTGTATCCCCTTATGATCTCTTCTTAGTCTGTATCTCATTATTATCTCTTCTTATCCTGTATTTCCTTATTATCCCTTCTTATCCTGTATCCCCTTATTATCTATTCTTATCCTGTATCCTCTTCTTGTCCTGTATTTCCTTATTATCTCTTTTTATCCTGTATCTCCTTATTATATCTTCTTATCCCGTATCTCCTTATTATCTCTTCTTATCTTGTATCTCCTTATTATATCTTCTTATCCTGTATCTCCTTATTATCTCTTCTTATTCTGTATCTCCTTATTATCCCTTCTTATCCTGTATCTCCTTATTATATCTTCTTATCCTGTATCTCCTTATTATCCCTTCTTATCCCGTATCTCCTTATTATCTCTTCTTATCTTGTATCTCCTTATTATATCTTCTTATCCTGTATCTCCTTATTATATCTTCTTATCCTGTATCTCCTTATTATCTCTTCTTATTCTGTATCTCCTTATTATCCCTTCTTATCCTGTATCTCCTTATTATCTCTTCTTATCCTGTATCTCCTTATTATCTCTTCTTATCCTGTATCTCCTTATTATCTCTTCTTATCCTGTATCTCCTTATTATATCTTCTTATCCTGTATCTCCTTATTATCCCTTCTTATCCTGTATCTCCTTATTATCTCTTCTTGCCCTGTATCTCCTTATTATCTCTTCTTATCCTGTATCTCCTTATTATCTTTTTCTATCCTGTATCTCTCTATATCACAGGTTTACCCGTTTCTAATCACCATTTTGCCCCGGGTGACGTATGCATCTATGACCTTCTCAGCATCACGGCTGTAGATATCAACTATCTACTACTTCATTTACAACTGGCATCAATTGATATCTTGCATTTCCATATCTATTTCAGAGGTATTCTTCTTCCAATTCACAAATCTTGATGTTGCATAAATTGCTATATCCTGTTCCAAGTAGGTAGACCCAAACTCTTGACCACTTGCCTCTATAACTTATATATGACTAAAGTAATCGAGCTACTATTTCTATAATTCGGGAAGGGTCAGCCACAGGGAATAGGTGTGAACATGTACAGCCCATTTGCTCTAGCCCTTTTTGAGTTACAGAGGTCAGGGTTCACAATTGCTGGCCTACCTATTTGGAACAGGGTATAGCTGGTGTATCTTCCTTGGTATCTGTGATGTCCTGTTATTTAAGGGGGGTGACCTGTTTTTGTTCTGTCCTTTTCTATCTTTCTCTGGCTTGTATCCATTTGGCCCCATTCAGCCTACTGTTTTAAGACGTTTATCCCCATCCAGGTGTCAATTTTTTACTGGTGAGCGGTAGCGAGCCAGCATATTTTTTATTTTTGTTTGACAGCAGGCTAAATTTGTACATTTTTCGATAGAACAAAAATTCTCCGGCGAAGCCGGATTTCTTCATATAATGCTGGCTCGCCAGGAAGAAATCGACACCTAGATGGGGATAAGCGTCTTAAAATAGTTGGCTGAATGGGACCGAATGGACACAAGCCAGAGAAAGAGAGAAAAGGACAGAAATAACAAAAAGCAGATCACCCCCCTTAATGCCATCCCCTGACTCCATTGTACCACTCATCATCCCATTCCGTTATATTCCCTCAGGTTCACTCGTTCCTAATCACCAACCTTGCCCTGGGGGACTTGTGTATGGGGCTGTACCTCCTGATCATAGCGGCAGTGGACATCAACTACCGGGGGGTCTACTTCATCTACGACGCTCTCTGGCGGACCTCATCGCTGTGTCAGTTGGCAGGATTCTTCTCTACCTTCTCCAGCGAACTGTCGGTCTTTACGTTAACAGGTCAGTTCAGAGAGAGAGAGACATTATATTTGTCCTTAACCCGGTGTAACACAGGCATCTGTATTGGATAATCTGTGTCAGGGTCTGGTATCTGCAATAATATAATCGTCAAATTTGTTAGTACAGTACGTTGGTCATGTTTTGTCTGTCGGATGTTTTTTTTTTTTTTTATTTTTTTTTACCGAGCCTACCTACTTTAAAGTAACGTCAAAATGAAAGTAACATTAGTTGAATAACATCCTTTTCCTTAGTACATTTTGAATCTAGTAAAGTGACTCCGAGCTTAGTATCTGATACATGCCCTGATGTGAAGTAACATTAAATTAGTGTACTTGTATCTAATATGTGAAGTAACATTAAATTAGTGTACTTGTATCTAATATGCCCTACCAGCGCTCCTTGCCAGAAATGACTGATATATTCATGCATGATCCGCGGAAGAAAACTGATCTTTAATAATAAATACAGCCAGTCAGGAATTAAGAGCGGTTTTGTAATGTTTGGACAGTGCAGCGTTCGGTATATTTAGTCTATGTCCACACATTTACTTCTTGGATAAATATAAAAGAATGCTTTATCTGATGTGAGTGAAAACACTTACTGATGATTAGTTAGTTAAAATAGGACTTCTGTATTATTAAGCCAGCCAGCACACTGTAATATAAGTAAAGAAGAGCAATTGGACTGGAGCCTCTTTTCGAGAACTCCAGTCAATTGCCTTTTAAATTATTGGAAAGATCGGTTAAGAAATAAAAAATTTCCCCATGTTGTCGTGTCCGTTGTATACAGGTAATTGGATTGCCTCCCCTCTCACTCAGTCATTTGTAGTACTGAGAAAGATATTCATTCATTTACATGGTACATTTTTGTAGTATATATACAGTGTGTATAAAACATTAAACAGGAAGAATTGTTATAGGCGAGAGGATAAGGTAGTGGATATAAAGACACACAAGCAGATATAAGAAGAGAAAGATAGACAGAGAGCCGCAGATAAACAGTCATACAGATATTCTGGCAAATAAACAGACAAAACAACTATCACACTAACAGTTGAAAATGCAGAAAAATAGACAAACAGACAGACAGAGAGACGAACAGAAAGATAAATATGCTAAAAGAAATATAGTTCGAATTTTGTCCTAAGTGTATGCAGGAGACAAAAGGCAAAACTGCCTGTAACAAGTATCTCCACAAAATTTGAAAGAATGACAAAGAACCAAATTCCAGGTACGGTACATTAGAGTCAAAATTTCTGGACACACGGAGCTTGAAGAGGTTTAAGTCATTGGAAGAGGGAAAGAATGATTGATGGAGAGAGTTCCAAAGCTTAATTGTTGAATAGAAGAAGGACGGGGAAAATCGGTTCATTCTTGGGTTAGAGAGTTGGACAGAATAGGAGTGGGAGTGTATTGAGAGGCAGGTGCCCTCCACTCTCCATAAGGGAGGAAGTATAAACTGAACATTTTATGAAGAACACCAAATAATGTAGTAGCAATATAAATGAGAGAGACATGCAACATTACAGGGTGTAGAGAGAGATTGTAGGGAATTTGTTAGAGGAAGCGAGTTGATGAGACAAAATGTTTTTTACTCTACTGTTTTCGAGAAGTGCAGCATGGGTGGAACCTCCCCACACATGCGAACAATACTTGTTTTCGAGAAGTGAGGTATGGGTGGAGCCTCCCTACATGCGAACATTACTCAATACATGGGCGCACTGCACCCCCATACAGAGCAAGAAGATGTGCGGGGTGAAAAATTCACAGAGACGGTTGAGCACACCTAAATTTTGGGAAGCTGTTTTAGCAAGAGTGGTAATATGATTTCTCAAAGAAAGGTCAGAAGAAAGAAAAAAATCAAGAATACTGAGAATAGTTGAAGTGTTACTTTGTGTATTGTTGAGGTAAGGGATAGACGTGTGGAAGGTTGTGATGGGTAGATAGATGGAAAAATTGGGTTTTGGAAGCATTGAAAGTAAAAAGATTTTCTCTGCCCCATTTAGAGATAGTTGATAGATTAGAAGATATGCGTGCTATGGCCTCTTTACGTGAGTTTTGGAGTGTTGACTGAGGGCAAACTTCCAGCAAGAAGGAAAGACAGAGAAAAAAGAGATTGCCTAGGGTCCTAGGCGAACAGTTTTTAAGAACAACAGGAGGAACACCATCTGGTCTGTATGCCTTCTTAGTACTTAGCTCAGAGAGGGCAGAACGTACATCCTTAGAAGAGATTATTATATTAGGCACAAGTAAGAGAGAGGGGGGTAGAGAGGGAAGAATAGCACCACCAAGGTGGAGTTTTAGCAAAGGTTTGAGCAAAGAGTTCAGCTTTGTCAGAGGAAGATGTGACGGTGGTGTCATCAGAGCTGAAAAGAGGAGAGAAAGATATCAAAATAAAATTATTGGAGAAGTTTTTTGCTAGATGCCAGAAACCTTGGGAAGAGGTAGAGTAGGAAAGTTTAGAACATATTATGTCATTGATGACAGATATTTGGGGGAGTCAAAGAACCGGTTTGGGTTGATTCTGGGTAAAAATCTAAAAAGCACAAGATTCTTGAGTTTGAAGAAGGCGACAGTACCGTTAAAAAGCTTCCTCCTTGTTGTGGACAGCAGTAAAACAAGCATGAGTAAACTAAGATTAATTTGCATTAGAATGAGAGAATTAAAATGGAATGTATGCTTCCATGCCCGAGATGATTGCCTAGGTGATGCGCCCATCGCACTCCGAGGGTTCCTGGCCACGGAAGCAAAAATCATGCCATGGGAAATAAAAGAAGCACTGGCGAAGAGCCACCCAACATGCAGTGCGAATGTGCCACAAGTGCCACCGGCTGGTAGGATCAGATGGCTGTACTGGAGAGATAGAACAGATAACAGAGATCAGGTTGTGATCGGAGGGGTTCAACGGAGAGAAAAGGTTTGCGGCGTAAGTAGAAGGATTAGAGGTTAGAAATAAGTCAAGAATGTTGAACCGATCTCCAAGATAGTCCTTAATATGAATAGGGTGCTGGAATAACTGCTCTCGGTCATTTAGGATAGAAAAGATTTAGGCTTGTCACCAGGTTGGTCGGTGAAATGAGAGGAGAGCCATTGGTGGTGGTGATCTCTGAAATCGCCTAAGTTGGACATTTCTGCAAAGGGAGCGATACATAGATTGTCTTTCACTTAAGAAGTTAAATAGTCAAATAATTTCGGTTCGCCTGTATAATAAATAGGGGAGGGATAAACAGAGCAAAAGTATTTTGTTTGAGAGTGACAAAAGAGCTTTAGCCAGAGATTGAGAATTCAGAAGAATCAAAGTTGAGAATACGAGAGAAAGCAAGATTGTTTTGTACATATACGCAACATCCACCTTTGGGTTGAAACTGAGGATACAGATAGTAGGAGAATACAGAGAAGGGTTTGCTGTCAATAATCCCAGACAACAGGGTTTCGGTGAGAATGAGAAGATGAGGATTGGCAGTAGAGAGGTAATGTTCCACAGAGTGGAAGTTAGAGGAAAGGCCACCAATGTTACAGAAATTAATAGGAAAAGTAGAAGGTAGTGGTCTAGAGCATTCTGATGAATCACTACCGTACCAGTTTAACAAATTTGGGAAAGATAGTGCAGCATGTAAGATGTTGTAATACAATGTATTGACAGAGAAACAAGGTGTTTTGGTTGCCCTCAGTTCTGATGAGGCACGGAAAGGATCAGCAAATAAGGCCAGGTGGTGAAACAGGACTTCCAGTCTTCCTTATCACCCACCTATAGCACTCCCCGGAAGTACCGCCCTGTTCAGCTGGTGCCTACAGCCTCATCCTGTGATGAATATATAATCAAATATATTATAAATAATTGGATGCATGTATCTAGTTATACAGACACACAACTCTGCAACCTAAGAGTGAAACGTTTTTCTCAGTCTTTCTTCTATTCAACAGCTGAACTCTGGAACTCTCTCCCAGAATCAGTCTTTCCCTCCTCCTATTACTTAAATTGTCTCAAACTCCGTGTGTCCAGGCATTTTGGCTCGAACGTCCTTTGATGTTGGCCCTTTCACTCTTTCAACTCTGGGGGAGGCACTCGCTACAGGCAGTTCTGCCTTTTTGTCTCCCTCACTCACATAGAAAACAAAAATTATGCTCTCAGCGGGGCTCGAACCACAGCAGTCAGGACGATTGTAATGTGTTTATACACAGTATAGGCATATACAATAGATAGAAAGATAGTTAGGTAAGTAAATAGATTAACAGATAAGTTGATAGACAGAGAGATAAATAATAGATAAATTGATAGATAGGTTTATAAATACATAGAGTTAGAGATAAGTAAATAGATAGAGAGAGAGATAGAGAGGTAAATTAATAGATTGATAGATAGGTTCATAGGTAGATAAAGACAAAGTAACTAAATAGGTATATAGGTAATTAGATATATTAATAACTAAATAGGTATATAGGTAATTAGATATATTAATTATGAACTTCAAACAGACAAATTAACTTGGATTTCTCGTACAGTAGTTTCTAACTCAAATAATATTTATTATTAACTTGTAATTGGCTTGAGCAGTCTGCGGTCTTAACACTATTTAGTCCGCGGGAGGTCTTTTGGGGATTTCCCTGTTTCTTTTCATTAGTTTGAGATTTTAAGATGTTTCACCCCATTTTAGCTTGGCGATAATAAGCGATCGTGTACCTGTACCTTAGAATAAATCGGACTTTGGCCAGGATATTTTTCGATCGAAAAATGTACAAATTTAGCTTGAAGGAGGTCTGGGTAGTCATTTTTTAGATTAACCCTTTCCGTACCGGCGAAGTCTTTTAAATTTCATTGTTGGTATATTTAGACGATTTTGTGCAGTTTAAGAAGGCTCTGAGGTAGTAAAAGGGGTTAAGTTAGATAGTTCGAAGCCTGTTAATTGCTAGAGGTCCTTTATAAACTGAATAAAATCATCTAATAGTAGCCAGATTAAAGTTAAAAAGACAGCACCGGTACAGAAGGGGTTAAAGGAAGTTAGCCTAGGGGACAAACTACTGTATATATGTACTATCTACTGCCAGACGCCTTGATCCCCAAAGGGCCGTCCACGAATGAACCGCCTCCATGCACTTCTGTCCTTTGTCAGCCGGTACCCCTCCTCCCACCCAACACCACTCTCACTCATATACCTCTCAACTCCATCCTTCCACCTCACTCTCGGTCCGCCTCTTCCTCTCTGCCCATCCACCACACTCTCGTACACTTGCTTAGTCATATGTTCAACATTACCGAACCACCTCAAGGCAGTCCTTTTCGCACTCTCCAGCACATCCACACCACACCGCTCTCGTACTTCCTCATGTGTCTGTGTGTCCCTCCATGTAACTCCATTCTTGAGGCAATTTTGTCACACTGCTAGCAAATTTAATTGAAAATGTAATTATATAGTTACCTTTAAGACTCATTATATCATCAATCTCACAATCAGTGTATGATCAAAGTATATGTTTCATCAATAATTATTCTTTACAGTTATACCAAGGAACAAAATCTATGACCTATCCTATACCTTATACTTTGGATGTGTTCGCCGCTCCTCTAGCGGCACCAAGACACTCTAGTATGTAAATATGTAAACCCATAATGATAGACATATAGTAGATTTATTCCCAACAGTTTCGGCGGTCACTACCGTCCTCCACAATGGATGTACAAAACATGAAATTATAACATTTGCATTCATTCCTTGTGCATCCATTGAACAGGGACGTCAGTAGCCGCCGAAAGTGTTGGGAATAGATATGCAGTATGTCTGTCAGTGTAGGTTTACATATTTATTAGTATTCACGTTATTGTGATATCCAACACTCTGGTATGCCTTTACATGCGACACTGCTCTGGATATTTCCATTAGGTTTCATGCCTTTGTTACCATTAGGAAGGCAGTAATGTAATGGTGACTTTAATCCATTTAGAACTATGCACCATTTGAATTACATCTGCTAAATCTTAGATGATTTGTTATTTAGTTCAAGACATATATGTTATATGTCAAAACTGTTTAACGCTACCGTTAGTAACTCTTTCACTGGAACTATACCTTTTTTCCCAGTATTTTGGCTAGCAGGAGAAGAAATTATTTGTAAAATAAAAGACCTCTCGTAGTGAAAGGGTTAAGGACAGGTGGCGACTTTATTTATTATTACAGTGGCGACTTTAGTGTTGCTTACTTTGATTTGTTGTTTTGTTAATGCACCAGTCAGTATCTCCTCCTCCAAACTTGATAGACAAAATCATACACACCACTCCTACCTTTACAAGTTACAATTATATTTTTTCAGAGACCGTATATATACATTATGTCATATTCTGGAGTATTATGGTAGTCCCTCCTCTCTTCCCCATGGATAACATTGATACTTAAGGGGGTACTACACGCTTTTTCTGGACCCCCTTCTCCCTCATGTTTAGCATATTAGTTTTGAGGTTTTAAGACGTTCGTTCCGTTAGTTTGGCGATTTTGAGACATTTTGCCTCATTGTGTTCAATGTTAAGACCTTTCGTGTCCTTTAGCTGTCAATTTATTCCTGACGAGCGAAAGCGAGCCTCTAATTTTAAGAGGAACCGGCCTTCGGGCGGAAATTTTTTCTACCGAAAAATGTACAAATTTATCTTGAAAGGGGGGCTAGGGTTTCTTTTTGTCTAAGCTTCATGGAGGTTTAACGAGGAAACTCAAAAATAAATGAATAAATAAAAACAAATAGCTCAAAAACCAAGCGCTACCCCCTTAACAGTAATATGAAGAAGTATATCAATTCCTTTGGCATTAAATGGCTTTGGCAGATCATGGGCTACAACTATTACGGCCACATATTAACCCATTATGTGCCGATGATATCCTTTTCATTATATTCTGGCAACAATTCAATTAATTATTCAGCTTAAGAAATACGTCTACCAATTAATAGGCTACAGACCATCTCAAATCATACTTTTAGCTACCATGTATCCTTCCTCAGCTTCATAAAATCGTCTAAATGGAGCTGAAATCAAATAAAAAAGACGTCGCCGGTACAGAAGGGGTTAAACAAACGTATACTACTCCTCCTCCTGAAGTTGACCCTGCTCACAAGTTTTTTTATTTATTTTTTTTTTTTTTTTGGGGGGGGGGGACAACTATGAGTGGAGGAGGAACAGGAAGCTCATCAGTCATGTCAAGAGTTAACACCCTTCTGTACCGGCGTCGTCCTTTTAACTTTATTCTGGCTACTATTAAATTATGTTATTCAGTTTAAAAAGGGCCTCCAGCAATTAACAGGCTTCGAAATATCTCACGTAACCCTTTTTACTACCACAAATTCTTCTTAAACTACGCGAAATCTTCTAAATATAGCTAAAAGAAAATTATAAAGACGTCGCTGATACAGAAGGGGTTAACCTACATGGTATGGGAAGAGTTGTAGCCTGAGTATAAAGCTGAGTGCAGGTGTTTAGTGTGGGGCCCTATTATTGACTGAGTATAAAGCTGAGTGCAGGTGTTTAGTGTGGGTCCCTATTATTGACTGAGTAGAAAGCTGAGTGCAGGTGTTTAGTGTGGGTCCCTATTATTGACTGAGTATAAAGCTGAGTGCAGGTGTTTAGTGTGGGTCCCTATTATTGACTGAGTATAAAGCTAAGTGCAGGTGTTTAGTGTGGGTCCCTATTATTGACTGAGTATAAAGCTGAGTGCAGGTGTTTAGTGTGGGTCCCTATTATTGACTGAGTATAAACCTGAGTGCAGGTGTTTAGTGTGGGTCCCTATTATTGACTGAGTATAAAGCTGAGCGCAGGTATTTAGTGTGTGTCCCTATTATTGACTGAGTATAAAGCTGAGTGCAGGTGTTTAGTGTGGGTCCCTATTATTGACTGAGTATAAAGCTGAGTGCAGGTGTTTAGTGTGGGTCCCTATTATTGACTGAGTATAAAGCTGAGTGCAGGTATTTAGTGTGGGTCCCTATTAGTTACTGAGTATAAAGCTGGGTGCAGGTGTTTAGTGTGGGTCCCTATTATTGACTGAGTATAAAGCTGAGTGCAGGTATTTAGTGTGGGTCCCTATTATTGACTGAGTATGGAGATGAGTGCAGGTATTTAGTGTGGGTCCATATTATTGACTGAGTATAAAGCTGAGTGCAGGTATTTAGTGTAGGGCCCTATTATTGACTGAGTATGGAGATGAATGCAGGTATTTAGTGTGGGGCCCTATTATTGACTGAGTATAAAGCTGAGTGCAGGTATTTAGTGTGGGTCCCTATTATTGACTGAGTATGGAGATGAGTGCAGGTATTTAGTGTGGGTCCCTATTATTGACTGAGTATAAAGCTGAGTGCAGGTATTTAGTGTGGGTCCCTATTATTGACTGAGTATGGAGATGAGTGCAGGTATTTAGTGTAGGTCCCTATGATTGACTGAGTATGGATCTGAATGCAGGTATTTAGTGTAGGTCCCTATTATTGACTGAGTATGGAGATGAGTGCAGGTATTTAGTGTAGGTCCCTATTATTGACTGAGTATGGAACTGAGTGCAGGTATTTAGTGTAGGTCCCTATGATTGACTGAGTATGGAGATGAGTGCAGGTATTTAGTGTATGGCCCTATTATTGCTTGAGTATGGAGATGAGTGCAGGTATTTAGTGTAGGTCTCTATTATTGACTGAGTATGGAGATGTGTGCAGGTATTTAGTGTAGGTCCCTATGATTGACTGAGTATGGAGATGAGTGCAGGTATTTAGTGTAGGTCTCTATTATTGACTGAGTATGGAGATGAGTGCAGGTATTTAGTGTGGGTCCCTATGATTGACTGAGTATGGAGATGAGTGCAGGTATTTAGTGTAGGTCCCTATTATTGACTGAGTATGGAGATGAGTGCAGGTATTTAGTGTAGGTCCCTATGATTGACTGAGTATGGAGATGAGTGCAGGTATTTAGTGTAGGTCCCTATTATTGACTGAGTATGGAGCTGAGTGCAGGTATTTAGTGTAGGTCTCTATTATTGACTGAGTATGGAGATGAGTGCAGGTATTTAGTGTAGGTCTCTATTATTGACTGAGTATGGAGATGTGTGCAGGTATTTAGTGTAGGTCCCTATGATTGACTGAGTATGGAGATGAGTGCAGGTATTTAGTGTAGGTCTCTATTATTGACTGAGTATGGAGATGAGTGCAGGTATCTAGTGTGGGTCCCTATGATTGACTGAGTATGGAGATGAGTGCAGGTATTTAGTGTAGGTCCCTATTATTGACTGAGTATGGAACTGAGTGCAGGTATTTAGTGTAGGTCCCTATGATTGACTGAGTATGGAGATGAGTGCAGCTATTTAGTGTATGGCCCTATTATTGCTTGAGTATGGAGATGAGTGCAGGTATTTAGTGTAGGTCCCTATGATTGACTGAGTATGGAGATGTGTGCAGGTATTTAGTGTAGGTCCCTATGATTGACTGAGTATGGAGATGAGTGCAGGTATTTAGTGTAGGTCCCTATGATTGACTGAGTATGGAGATGAGTGCAGGTATTTAGTGTATGGCCCTATTATTGCTTGAGTATGGAGATGAGTGCAGGTATTTAGTGTAGGTCTCTATTATTGACTGAGTATGGAGATGAGTGCAGGTATTTAGTGTAGGTCTCTATTATTGACTGAGTATGGAGATAGTGCAGGTATTTAGTGTGGGTCCCTATTATTGACTGAGTATGGAGATGAGTGCAGGTATTTAGTGTAGGTCCCTATGATTGACTGAGTATGGAGATGAGTGCAGGTATTTAGTGTAGGTCCCTATTATTGACTGAGTATGGAGATGAGTGCAGGTATTTAGTGTGGGTCCCTATGATTGACTGAGTATGGAGATGAGTGCAGGTATTTAGTGTGGGTCCCTATGATTGACTGAGTATGGAGATGAGTGCAGGTATTTAGTGTAGGTCCCTATTATTGACTGAGTATGGAGATGAGTGCAGGTATTTAGTGTAGGTCCCTATGATTGACTGAGTATGGAGATGAGTGCAGGTATTTAGTGTGGGTCCCTATGATTGACTGAGTATGGAGATGAGTGCAGGTATTTAGTGTGGGTCCCTATGATTGACTGAGTATGGAGATGAGTGCAGGTATTTAGTGTAGGTCCCTATTATTGACTGAGTATGGAGATGAGTGCAGGTATTTAGTGTAGGTCCCTATTATTGACTGAGTATGGAGATGAGTGCAGGTATTGACTGTTTGCTTGTGTTACCCTATTGATAGTGTTCCTCTATTGATAGTGTTCCTCTATTGATAGTGTTCCTCTATTGATAGTGTTCCTCTATTGATTGTGTTCCTCTATTGATAGTGTTCCTCTATTGATCGTGTTCCTCTATTGATAGTGTTCCTCTATTGATAGTGTTCCTCTATTGATAGTGTTCCTCTATTGATAGTGTTCCTCTATTGATAGTGTTCCTCTATTGATAGTGTTCCTCTATTGATCGTGTTCCTCTATTGATAGTGTTCCTCTATTGATAGTGTTCCTCTATTGATAGTGTTCCTCTATTGATAGAACATAAGAACATAAGAAAATGGGAGTCTGCAGAAAGCCGATTGGCCTAAGCAAGGCAGATCCCTGTCCCACACAACCCCAATTCAATTACAAAGCCCAATTATAGGCTTCACACTCTAATACCCTGAGGATCATCTTACCAAAACGGTTAGAGATTAACGCAGGATTATGGAGGTCTGCAGAGCGCTGATTGGCCCAACCCGGCTGATCCCCCTTCACACCCAACCCTTCTCGTCCATATGCTTATCCAATTTTATCTTAAAGCTCCCTACAGTTTTAAATCCCACTATAGCACTTGGTAGTCCATTCCACCCATCTACAACTCTGTTACCAAACCAATACTTGCCTATATCTTTTCTGAAACGAAATTTATCTAATTTGAAACCATTGGTACGAGTTCTTTCGCTATCACTGAGCTTTAGTACATTTGCCATGTCCCCTTTGTTAATCCCACTAACCCACTTGAACACCTCTATCATATCCCCTCTAACTCTGCGTCTCTCTAACGAATGTAAACCTAATTTCTTCAACCTTTCTTCATACGAAAGATTTCTAATATTATGGATCATTTTTGTCATTCTACGCTGTACTCTCTCCAATGAATCTATGTCCATTCTGTAATAAGGACACCAAAATTGGACAGCATAATCCATATGGGGTCTCACTAATGACAAGTAAAGTTTTAAGATAACATCAGCAGTTCTGTTACTCACACTCCTAGAGATGAACCCGAGAATCCTGTTTGCCTTATTACGAACGCTTATACACTGTTTTCTAGGCTTCAAATCATTTCTAACAAACACACCTAGATCTTTCTCGCAGTCTGAATTTTCTAATTCTAAATTAGCTAGTTTATATTTAACATTTGTTTGCATCTTCCCTATCTTTAATACCTTGCATTTGTCAATGTTAAACTTCATCTGCCAATTTACTGACCATTCATGTAAGGTATCTAGATCCCTTTGGAGGCACTCTATATCGCTATCTGAATCAATTGATCTCCCTATTTTAGTATCGTCTGCGAATTTACTTATCCTACTAGTTATACCTAAATCTAGGTCATTTATGTATATAAGAAACAACAGGGGACCTAATACCGATCCCTGGGGGACACCACTTTTGACTGCTCCCCATTCTGACTTCGTACCATTTATGCTGACTCTCTGCTTCCTACCAATTAGCCATGACCTAATCCATCCTAACAACGCCCCACCTATTCCATGTGCCTCAACCTTTCTCATCAATCTCTCATGAGGGACTCTGTCGAAAGCTTTACTGAAATCTAAATATATAATATCATATGACTTGTCATTATCTACTGCTTCATATACCTCTGAGAAAAAACTAAGCAAATTAGTAAGGCAAGACCGTCCCTGAGTGAATCCATGCTGAGAAGAATTGATTAAGTTAAATGTTTCTAAGTGGTTTCTCATTTTCCTAGCAATAATTGACTCTAGTAGTTTTCCTATGATTGAAGTGAGACTAATGGGACGGTAATTGGATGCTATTGATTTATCACCTTTTTTGAAGATCGGAACTACATTTGCAAGCTTCCAAGCTTCTGGAACTATACCTGTTTCTAATGACTTGAAATAGTGTCTAATAGAAATAGACTTGATAGTGTTCCTCTATTGATAGTGTACCTCTATTGATAGTGTTCCTCTATTGATAGTGTTCCTCTATTGATAGTGTTCCTCTATTGATAGTGTTCCTCTATTGATTGTGTTCCTCTATTGATAGTGTTCCTCTATTGATCGTGTTCCTCTATTGATAGTGTTCCTCTATTGATAGTGTTCCTCTATTGATAGTGTTCCTCTATTGATAGTGTTCCTCTATTGATAGTGTTCCTCTATTGATCGTGTTCCTCTATTGATAGTGTTCCTCTATTGATAGTGTTCCTCTATTGATAGTGTTCCTCTATTGATAGTGTTCCTCTATTGATAGTGTTCCTCTATTGATAGTGTTCCTCTATTGATAGTGTTCCTCTATTGATAGTGTTCCTCTATTGATAGTGTTCCTCTATTGATAGTGTTACCCTATTGATAGTGTTCCTCTATTGATAGTGTTCCTCTATTGATAGTGTTCCTCTATTGATAGTGTTCCTCTATTGATAGTGATCCTCTATTGATAGTGTTACCCTATTGATAGTGTTCCTCTATTGATAGTGTTCCTCTATTGATAGTGTTCCTCTATTGATAGTGTTCCTCTATTGATAGTGTTCCTCTATTGATAGTGTTCCTCTATTGATAGTGTTTCTCTATTGATAGTGTACCCATATTGATCGTGTTACCCTATTAACTGCTTTCTTGTGTTCCCCAGTGATCACCCTGGAGCGGTTGTTGGTGATAGTGTTCCCCTTCCGAGCTCCCCGACTGAGTATGACTGCCACCAAGATCATCATGTGTGGAGTGTGGCTGGTGGTGGCCCTGCTGGCGGCGCTACCACTTGTTGATATCCACTACTTCAGGTCTGTAACTTTGGGATTGATTGGCCAGTTTTTAGGTAACTATTTGGCTTGAGTTTCTTTTCCACACGTATACATGTTAAGGGGAGTTTTTTTTTTTCTTCGGAACCCCCTTCTCCTTCATGTTCAGCCCCATTAGTTTTCAAATTTTAAAATTAGTGCCCACTATGTTGTCAATTTAAAGACCTTTCCTGCCAATTAGAAGTCATATTTTTCCTGGCGAGCGATAGCGAGCCTGTAATGTACTTAACATTTAAGTGTCTTGATGGTGCAATTGTTAGAATATTTAAAATCTGTATGTCGTAACCCAGGTTCGAATCCCGGGATGATCACATGATTTCATTAATTTCATTGGGAGGTGTTTGGTGTTGGGAGTGAAATTAATATATTAGATGATTTAGGAGGAACCGGCCTTTGGCCTGGACATTATTCTACAGAAAAATGTACAAATTTATCTCGAAGGGGGGGGGGGGGTCTTTGGGATGTTTTGTTTAAACTTGATAGAGGTCTAGAGAGCAAACTAAAACAAATATATATACCGGTAATAATACATATTATTGACTGTTTGTGTAGATCAGATTTTTACCCTGAATTGTGTTGTGGAGAAGTATCTGGAGAAGAAACAGAAGGTGTATGTTGCCTTTATGGACTTGGAGAAGGCCTATGACAGAGTGGATAGAAAAGGTTTGTGGAAAGTACTTAGAATATACGGAGTAGAGGGAAGTTGCTGAAAGCAGTGAAGAGCATGTATGAGGGTGCAAAGGCGGCAGTACGTGTGGAGAGTGAGCAGAGCGAGTTCTTTGACCTGAATGTTGGTTTGAAACAGGGGTGTGTGATGTTCCCGTGGTTGTTTACTGTATATATGGATGGAGTCATGAAAGAAATACTATCAAGAGCAGTGGATGTTGGTGTATCGCTGAAAAGGGAGGGAATTGAGTGGAAGCTACCTATACTGCTGTTTGTGGATGATACAGTTCTGATGAGTGATAATAAATGGGAGTTGCAGGGTCTGGTAAATGAGTTTGGAACAGTGTGCGAAAAACTGAATTTGAAGGTAAATGCGGGGAAGAGCAAGGTTATGGTCTTCGAAAGGGGTGAAGTCACAGAGTGTGAGGTGAAGCTGAACGGTCAGGCTATGGAGATCGTCAACTCTTTTAAGTATCTGGGCAGTGTGTTGAGTAAAGATGGGACTATGGATGAAGAAGTGCGGGAGAGGGTACAACAGGGGAAGAGGGTTGTAGGAACGCTAAAAGCAGTAACAAGAAATAGGGTGGTCAGTATGGAAGTGAAGAGATCCTTGCATGACAGTGTGGTAATCCCGACATTGACTTACGGAAGCGAAGCATGGACGTTGGTTGAGAGACTCAGACCAAGAGTGAGAGCAGTGGAAATGAATTACTTAAGGAGTGCGTGCGGAGTTACATGGAGGGATAGACAGACTAATGAGGAAGTAAGAAGGAGGTGTGGTGTGGAGGTAGATGTGCTGGAAAGTGTGAAAAGGAACAACTTGAGATGGTTCGGCCATATGGAACTATGGAAAGCGAGAGAATGACTAAGAGGGTGTACGAGAGCGAGGTGGAGGGACAGAGAGAGAGAGGTAGACCGAATGAGAGGTGGAAGGATGGAGTGAGGAAGTACATGAACGAAGGCGGTGCTGGTTGGGGGGAGGGGCGTCGACTGACTGGGAACAGAGGTGCATGGGGGCGGTTCGTTCGCGGCCACCCCTTCGGGGACTTGTCAGGCAATAGATAGATAGATAGATAGAATAATACAAAATAAAAAAATAATTAAGATAACGTCCCATTAAGTTGTGCACTCTATTAAGTTCACCCCATTTAGCCAGTAATATTCAGTACCTCCCAACCCCAGCCCACCCGCGAAGGGGGGGGGGGGGGGGGATTTGTTTATTCATACTCAACCCTCATCCCCAACCAGCCAGCTAACAAACATGCCCAATCTAGACCCCAACTCTTCTAGGCTAACAATAATGTCTTCCGCGACTTTTTTAATGCCCACCTAGACCCCCTTATTCAGGCTAAATTTGGAAATTTTTCGACAAAGAATGTACCGACCGAAGACCGATATCCGCTAAGCTACGTGCTCACCCAGAAAAAACCGACACATTCATGAGGTGAATCTTAAAATCTCAAAACTAATTAAACGAAACAGGAAAGGCTGTTATTTAAGGGGGGTGACCTGCCTTTTTTCTCTCCTTTTCTTTCTTTCTCTGGATTTTATCCATTCGGCCCCATTCAGCCTACTGTTTTAAGACATTTATCCTAGAACATAAGAACATAAGAAAATGGGAGTCTGCAGAAAGCCGATTGGCCTAAGCAAGGCAGATCCCTGTCCCACACAACCCCAATTACAAAGCCCAATTATAGGCTCAACACTCTAATACCCTGAGGATCATCTTACCAAAACGGTTAGAGATTAACGCAGGATTTCGGGGTCTGCAGAGCGCTGATTGGCCCAACCCTGCTGATCCCCCTTCACACCCAACCCTTCTCGTCCATAATTATGCTTATCCAATTTTATCTTAAAGCTCCCTATCGTTTTCAATCCCACTATAGCACTTGGTAGTCCATTCCACCCATCTACAACTCTGTTACCAAACCAATATTTGCTAATATCTTTTCTGAAACGAAATTTATCTAATTTGAAACCATTGGTACGAGTTCTTTCGCTATCACTGAGCTTTAGTACATTTGTCATGTCCCCTTTGTTAATCCCACTAACCCACTTGAACACCTCTATCATATCCCCTCTAACTCTGCGTCTCTCTAACGAATGTAAGCCTAATTTCTTCAACCTTTCTTTATAAGGAAGATTTCTAATATTATGGATCATTTTTGTCATTCTACGTTGTACTCTCTCCAATGAATCTATGTCCATTCTGTAATAAGGATACCAAAATTGAACAGCATAATCCATATGGGGTCTCACTAATGACAAGTAAAGTTTTAAGATAACATCAGCAGTTCTATTACTCACACTCCTAGAGATGAACCCGAGAATCCTGTTTGCCTTGTTTCGAACGCTTATACACTGTTTTCTAGGCTTCAAATCATTGCTAACAAACACACCTAGATCTTTCTCACAATTCGAGTTTTCTAATTCCATATTAGCTAGTTTATATTTAACATTTGTATGCATCTTCCCTATCTTTAATACCTTGCATTTGTCAATGTTAAACTTCATCTGCCAATTTACTGACCATTCGTGTAAGGTATCTAGATCCCTTTGGAGGCACTCTATATCTCTATCTGAATCAATTGTTCTCCCCATTTTGGTATCGTCTGCAAATTTACTTATCCTACTAGTTATACCTAAATCAAGGTCATTTATGTATATAACAAACAACAGAGGACCTAATACAGATCCCTGGGGGACACCACTTTTGACTGCTCCCCATTCTGAATTCGTACCATTTATGCTGACTCTCTGCTTCCTACCAATTAGCCATGACCTAATCCATCCCAACAACGCCCCACCTATTCCATGCGCCTCAACCTTTCTCATCAATCTCTCATGGGGGACTCTGTCGAAAGCTTTACTGAAATCTAAATATATTATATCATATGACTTGTCATTATCTACTGCTTCATATACCTCTGAGAAAAAACTAAGCAAATTAGTAAGGCAAGAACGTCCCTGAGTGAATCCATGCTGAGAAGAATGTATTAAATTAAATGTATCTAAGTGGTTTCTAATTTTACTAGCAATAATTGACTCTAGTAGCTTTCCTATGATTGATGTAAGACTAATGGGACGGTAATTGGATGCTATTGATTTGTCACCTTTTTTGAAGATCGGAACTACGTTTGCAAGCTTCCAAGCTTCTGGAACTATACCTGTCTCCAATGACTTGTTAAATAAAAATGTTAATGGGTAACTTAACTCATCCCTACATTCTTTTAATACTCTAGCATATACCTCATCAGGACCAGGCGATGTATGAGGTTTCAGTCTGTCAATTTCCTTAACCACATAATTTCTACTTATAGTAACCGTACTTAACCTATTTTCTATACTATCGCTGTATACCTTACGGACTTCTGGAAACTGTGCCAAATTTGCATTAGTGAAAACGGAAAGAAATTGACTATTTAATGTACTGCACATTTCTAAATCATTTTCTGTTATTTCTCCTATAGAAGTTTGAAGGGGACCAATTACATCTCTAACCTTGGATTTATATAGTTGGTAAAAAACTTTAGGATTATTTTTTGAGTCATTGGCAACCTTAATTTCATAATTTCTTTTTTCTTTCCTAATATCCTTTTTTACCTGTCTTGATAGATTCTGATAGTAAGCAAGTAGGTGAATTTCACCTTTCCTAATTTGTCTATATATTCCTCTCTGTTGTCCTAGAAGATCTAATAGTCTATTATTCATCCATTTGGGTTGGTTCTGTGTTGATCTAAATTTTCTTTTGGGGATGTATTTATTTTGTGCATTGAATACTGACTCGATAAAATTATCGTATGTATCTACCAAGGTTGACGTCTCTTCCTGACTTAAGATGACAGGTGCCTGAGAAGGGGGACACTCATTTGGACACCTGGATCGACTTAATTGTTTAACCATAGGGTCAGCTAATAGGGCTCTTCTTAACCCACCATAATTGGCTTTTCTGAAGTCAGGTATTAATGTTGTATTCTCTCTGGTATTACCTTTCCATTGTATATTAAAATACACAGAATTGTGGTCACTATTTCCTAGGTGGTCCCCTATCTCTACATTATTTACCATCTGTTCATTGTTACTGAAAACTAAATCGAGAATATTATTACCTCTAGTCGGCGTATCTATGAATTGAAATAAAAAACTATCTTGTACTACCTCTATAAACTCCTCAGAATCAGAGTCTCCTATTTGATGCTGCCAATCTATATTCGGAAAATTAAAATCCCCCATAATGCACACATTGCTAAATCTTGATGCCATTTTAATTTCCTCCCATAATGACGTTCCGTCATTTCTACTCATATTTGGCGGTCTATACATAACTCCAATAATTATGGTCTCACTACCTTCGTTAACCTCTACCCAAACACTTTCATTATCGTTATTTAGTCTAATACCTGATTTAATACAGCTTTTTAATGTACTCCTGACAAACACTGCTATACCGCCACCCCTCTTACTTGTTCGGTCATATTTAAACAAACTATATCCTGGTATATCAAATTCTGCTAAAAACTGCCTGGTTTCTGTATTAATCCACGTTTCAGTTAGCGCTATTATGTCTATATTTTCTTTGCTAACAAGGGCTCTAAGTTCGTTCATTTTGTTACATAGACTCCTACAGTTTGTGTAATATACTCTCAATTTACTTCTTTTCTGTATACCTAATTTACCTTTATTTCTAACGACATTTCCATCTTCCGTTGCACCATCACTACTATCATTTGCAATATAGTCATCATTTTTAGCATGAGACTGAATATCCTTATCGCTTTCGCCTGACGCTAAAATTGTTCCATTTAACCTCTCATTTACACTCTCAATATTTCTGTTCAAAACCCCACAACCACCCTATCTAAAGAACTAGCTAATGTAGAAACCCCTAACCGTGAAAGATGAACCCCATCCCTTGCGTGCATCCCATCTCTCCCATAGAAACTATCCCAGTAATCAATGAATGGTATTGCTTTTTCTTTGCAATATTTCTCCAACCGGCAATTGACACCAATCGCCCTGGATGTCCATTCCAACACATCTCGATACTGCTGCAGCAGTTCCTCACTTCTACCCTTACCAACATCGTTACTCCCGGCACTGAGACAGATAATGGGGTTATCTCCACTATCTTCCAAGATGTGGTCCATCTTCTCTAAAACCCTCCCAACTCCATGGCCAGGCAGACACACAACCTTCCTAAGTTTAGTGCGGGTAGCCCTAACTAAATGTCTTACCATGGAGTCGCCCACAATCGACACAGACTTACCTTCTCGGGACACAGACTTACCTTTCCCTCGGGAGGATCCAGCATCTGCAGTTAGAGACCTTGGTGGTGGTGGTGGTGGGGGGGGTGGTGGTGGTAGGTAGCACAGCGTCAGCGGTTGGAGCTGAGTCGGCGGCAGGCACTTCGGCTAACCCTCCCTTATCCTGACTATCTTTTCCCTCACATTCGTCTCGCAAAGGAGAGAATGTATTTGTCACACTCATACCTATTCTACTATCCTGCGTCTTGAGTGTGACTTTCCCACCCGTATGTTTAACAACCTGCCATGAATACAATTGTTCATCAACTTCCTCCCTTTTCCCCTTACTCGACTTAATTTCCTCTTGGCTAAGCTTGAAAGATAGATTTTCGTCTTTAATCAAATCCACTTCCCTCTGAAGTTTAACATTAACCTCCCTTAGAGCCAAGACCTCTTCCTTCACCACAACCATCTCTTCCCTTACCTGGAGAATAAGATGATGCAGTTCAGTAAAGGACTCGCACTCCATACCTGACATGATCCCAAAAAGCTTAGCGAGGAGCAAACAACTAAGTACAGAAAACAAAAACAAATAAGTCAACTAACAGCTAAAAACTGAGCTAAAACACTTTTATATATACACAAGTGCATTGCCTCCAAACACAGGTAGGTGCGTATGGTCACTGGGTCACGAGCAGGTGGTCCGGGCAGGAACTCAAATTAACACAACCTCCTCCTGTCACTGACTGAACAGAACTGGACTTATCCTCATCCAGGTGTCGATTTTTTTCCTGGAGAGCGGTAGCAAGCCAGCATATTATTCAAAATATTTTAACAGCAGACTAAATTTGTACATTTTTCGATAGAAAAATTTCTCCGGCGAAGCCGGATTTCTCCATATAATGCTGGCTCACTATCGCTCGCCAGGAAGATATCGACACCTGGATGGGGATAAACGTCTTAAAACAGTGGGCTGAGAGGAGCCAAATGGATACAAGCCAGAGAAAGAGAGAAATATAAAAGGAGATAAAAAAAGCGGGTCACCCCCCTTAACTTAATTACGACAATGAAAAAGTAAATATCTAGTAAAACAGTTTCCGACGGTTAGTGGCGTTTGGGATCCATGAAATTACGGTATGATGTTGGCAATAATGCTACCTATCCTGTGACCTTATATATAACGGAATCTTTTTAATTGTGAAGTGTGATGGTTATTCTTGGGGAAATTGTCGACCATACCGAAGAGTTCTCAGTGTGTGCAGTTCTAACGATCTACTACCAGAGACAGAGAGAGAGAGAGTGTGTGTATTTGTTTGTGTGTGGTGCATATGATGAGTTTACCTTGTAAAACCAATTAAGTAAAGTCATCATATGAAACCATACACAATGCTATATTATATATATTTAGTGTGCTTCCTATCTTGTTGTTTTGTTGTCGTTGTTGTTAACATTCCAAGTGCAGAGCTCGCTCGAAATCTGATATAATTGAAAACGCTCATATAAATAAAGATCTATAATATGAATTGTTTTAGCCTCCGACATGTTGCTAGGCATGTCAGGTAGATGACAATAAGCACTGATATCCAATTACTAAGCTTTCTGGCACCTAGCCAAAAACCTCTCCAATAATTTTACGTCCTTGTCTTTCCCTCCTTTTTTGCTGTTCAGACAGCATCACTGTCACTTCAAATCTGACAATGCTGAACTCTTATCTCAAACTTTTGCTAAAAACTCAACCTTGGACGATTGTTCTGCTGTTCCTCTTTCTCCACCACCCTCTCACTTACCTATGCCTAATATTATAATCTCTTCAAAGACACACTTTCTGCCCTTTCTGGGCTTAAGGGGAGGCTGGCCGTTTGTTTGGTCTATTAATTAATGTATTCATATATTTTTTTAGTTTCCTCCCTAGACCTCCATCAAGCTTAGAAAAACAGCCCCTAGACCCCCCTTCAAGATAAATTTGTACATTTTTCGTTAGAAAAATGTCCCGGCCGAAGGCCGGTTTCTTTTAAAATTGCAGGCTCGCTATCGCTCGCCAGGAGATAATCGACACCTAAATGGCACGAAAAGTCTTAAAATTGACAACGAAATGGGGCTATTTTTTTTTAAATCGCCAAACTAATGGGCCGAACATCTTATAATATCAAAACTAGTGGGGCTAAACATTAGGGAGAAGGTGGTTCAGAAAAACGGTCTGCCTCCCTTTAACACTAAGAAGGTGTACGGGCCAGATGGTGCACCTCCTGTTGTACTCAAAGATTGTGCTTCTGTGCTGACTCCTTGTCTAGGTAAACTCTTCCACCTCAGTCTTTCATCTAATGCCTTTCCTTATTGCTGGAAGTTTGCTCTCATTCAACCTGTTCCAAAGAAGGATGACCTCTCTCGACCCTCCAACTATCGTTTACTTGTCCTCACATCTAGTATCTATAAACTTTACAAATCTATTCTTAATGTATAATTTCTGGACCATCTTACTTCCCATAACCTTCTTTCAGATCGCCAGTATGGCCTCCTTAAAGGCCGCTCTACAGGGGATATACTTTCTTACATTACTAACTCTTGGTCAGCCTCCCTTCTGGATTCAGTGAGACTTTTTCTATTGTACTAGACATACCCAAATCATTTCATAGAGTCTGCCACAAATCACTTAATGCCAAACTACCTTCTATTAGCTTCTATCCCTGTATGTGCCTTTGTCTTAAATTTCCTTTCCAGCCGTTCCATAGCTGCAGTTGTGGATAGCCATTGTTCACTTTCCCACCCTATCATCTCCGGCGTTCCTCAGGGTTATGGAATATCCCTAGTCCTAATTATAATTTATATCAATGAGCATCTTAACTGTACCTCTACTGTACTCCTATGCACTCATATGCTGATGAATCTACCCTACACTATTCAACTAGTTTTCCACAACCACCTTCCTCGAAGTCACTCTAAAACTCGAATGATGAGGCCATAGAGTGCCTGTCCTCTGACCAATGTAAGTAGCGGGGTACCCCAGGGATCGGTACTAGGACCAATTCTCTTTCTAATTTACATCAACGACATAGATGAGGGTCTCACCTGTACAATCTCAAAATTTGCTGACGATACAAAAATTGCAAATAGCGTACTCTCAAAAGAACAAGTTGACGATATGCAACACAATCTAGATAAGTTGTCATGTTGGGCCCAAATTTGACAAATGAGTTTCAATGCGGATAAATGTAAAGTACTACATATCGGATACCTAAATGAGAAAGCAAACTATTCGATGAATGGCACTCAGCTTAAGAATGTAAACAGAGAAACCGATCTGGGAGTAACAATATCGAGTAACCTAAAACCGAGTCAACAATGTTCAGAAGTTGTTAAGAAGGCAAACAAAATAATTGGCTTTATAGGCAGGTCATTTGAGCATAAATCCAAAGACGTTATCCTAACCCTTTACAATTCCTTAGTCCGCCCTCTTCTGGAATACTGTGTTCAATCCTGGTGCCCTTATTACCAAAAAGATATAGACAAGCTAGAACGAGTTCAACGTAGAGTTACCAAAATGATACCTAGCCTAAAGAACAAACCATACGAAGAGCGTCTTAGAGAATTATATCTATTTCCTTTAACCCAGCGCAGATTAAGAGGTGACTTAATTCAAGTGTTGAAAATCATCAAAGGCACCGACAATATGAACTGTAGTAAGTACTTCACTATCGACCAATCTAATTACATGCGGGGAAACGGGTGCAAAATTATTGGTAAATCTTTTCACTCACACGAAGCTAAAAATGTCTTCTTCAATCGAGTTGTCAACTTATGGAATGAGCTTCCCCGAGATGTTATGGACTGCAGCACCGTTGATTCATTTAAACTTCGCCAAGACAAATATCTCGCATCAAACCCGCGACTGACTGCGTTTGTAAATGAATAACTTTATTTTATCCTCCCCTCAGTTACTAACCCATCTGTCCCCTACTAACTTCCTAATCCTGCCACGGACATTAGTTCCAGGGCAGTAGTTCCCTTTCCAATGTTCCCTTACCCACTCTAAACCACTGTTTGGACACTTGATCCTCAGTGTTTTGGAGGACAAGCAGCCTAGAAGGGTCACTAGACCTGTTGTTGCTTGATTTTCTTTGTACTCCTTTGTACCTTTCAATGATTTTTTATTGGGATAGAGAAAATCTTGTTACTTTCATATACTAACATATAACAAGAAAGATTCATAAGCTACGTATTACCACAGCCAGCACAAATGTAATGAAACAAACCTTTAGACACAAGGGAGTTTTTATATGGAACAATATAATGGATAAATTGAATGTTGATTGTAGCTTTGGAATATTAATAAAAACAAAATATAGGAATTATCTTCTAAGGTATGAACATATCAATGTGATAAAAACGTTCGAATAGTATGAAGGTTTTCTTTCTCGAATACTCGTCACCTTGCTTTGTTGACTACTTATTTTGGAATTATTAATGACTAGCAGGGGTACCCGGCGTTGCCCGGGTAATCACCATAATCACCATCACTACTACCACCACTACTACTACCATAATCACCATCATCATCACAATACTACTACTACCTTTTCGATCGGAGGCCTCCTGCCCCAAACGGCAATTATTTTTTTAAACGCGCCCATTTTCTCCGTCCCTTTCACCCTGGGGAATTCTATTTTTTCACTAAAACCTGCCTAGGGACCCCCTTACTATGCATACCAAGTATGAACACTCTAGCTTAAAAACTGCGGCCGCCTATGAAGAACACACAGACACAGACAATCGCAAATATTATATAGACTAGCACGGGTACCCTGCGTTGCCCGGGTAATCACCATAATCACCATCACTACTACCACCACTACTACTACCATAATCACCATCATCAATCACTAGTACCACAATCATCACAATACTACTACTACCATAACCTCCCTGTGCCTCATTAAACGGCGACCTCGATTTTGGCCGCTAAATGACCTCCGATTTTGGATCTGACCTCATCCGTACCCCCATTTTGGGGGGCTGCGAACAACTTTTGTTCCATACACCTTTTCGATCGGAGGCCTCCTTCTGCCCCAAACGGCAATTTTGTTTTAAACCAAAAGCGATTTTTTCCGATTTCGCGCCGATTTTCTCCGTCCCTTTCACCCTGGGAATTCTATTTTTTTCACTAAAACCTGCCTAGGGACCCCCTTACTATGCATACCAAGTATGAACGCTCTAGCTTAAACAATGTGGCCATGCATAAAGAACAGACACACAGACACACACACAGACAGACAGACAATCGAAAATATTATATAGATTAAGGGATATACTGTATATATATGTCGGATGGTATCCGCTCCCTCTGGTCTCATTGTAAATACTGTTTACATAATTATGAATTGTGAAATTGTAATTTGATGTACTTTATGGCAATACACGTTTAGTTAATTGAATTGAAAAATGCTTCCAAAACCAAATTTTTCCATCTGTCTATCGGTCACAACATTCCACTCGACTGTCCCATATTCTTCAACAATATGCAAATCAACCACTCTTCATCTCTTCATATCCTTGGTGTTTTTGTTTTGTTTTCCTTTTAAACTTCCCTGGGAAGACCATATCACCACTCTTACTAAAACAGCTCCCCAGAGGATGAGTGTGCTCAACCGTCTCCGTGAGTTCTAACTCTCCCCCCCCCCCCCCCCCCACACACACACACCTTCTTGCTCTATACAGGGGCACAGTGCGCCCATACGTGTGTGGGGAGGTTCCTCCCATACAACACTTCTCGAAAGGGTAGAATCCAAAACATTTCATCTTATAAACTCACTGCTTCTTACTAATTCCCTACAATTTCGTTTACATTTAATTCCCTACAATTTCGTTTACATTTTTTTTTTATGTGAGTGAGGAAGGCAAAAGGCAGAACTGCCTGTAACGAGTGCCTCCCCCAGAGTTGAAAGAGTGACAGGGCCAAAATAAAGGGACGTTCGAGTCAAAATCCCTGGACACATGGAGTTTGAAGCAATTTAAGTCATAGGAAGAGGGAAAAACTGATTCTGGGAGAGAGTTCCAGAGCTCACTATTGAATAGAAGAAAGACTGAGATTAACGTTTCATTCTTGGGTTGAAAAGTTGCACAGAGTAGGGGTGGGATTGTGTTACAAGACGGGTGCTACATGCTCTACGAAGAGGGGGTGGTATATACTGAGAGACTCTGAGGAACACTGGTTATTGTAATAGTGGTATAATAGTGAGAGAGATGCAACATTGCGGCTAAGAGTGAGAGACTGCAGAGAATTGGTGATTGGACGTGAGTTAATGAGACAGAAGGCTTTCTTTGCAGAACATTACTCAATACATGGACGCACTGTGCCCCTGTACAGAACAAGAAGCTGCACAGGGGTAAAGAACCCCTGGCAGTTGAGCACACCCAGCTTCTGGGAAGCTGTTTTAGCTAGAGTGGTAATATGGTCTTTCCAAGAAAGATAAGAAGAAAAAGAGACACAAAGAATATTAAGAGAAGATGAAGGGTTAATTTGTGTGTTGTTGAAGAGTAGGTCGCAGTTTTCTGGAAGGGGGCAACGAGTAGACAGATGGAGAAATAGAGTTTTGGAAGCATTGAAAGTAACAAGGTTTTCTCTGCCCCAATTATAGATAGTAGAGAGATCAGAAGATAGGTGTTTTATGGCCTCCTTACGTGAGTTTTGTAGTTCCTGCTACAATGTAGTTCCTGCTGCAATGTTGCATCTTTTTCACTCTTTCATTGTTATTACAACAATTAGTGTTCTTCAGAGTTCTCTCAGTGCATACCCCCTCCCTTACGGCGAGTAGGAGGCACCCACCTTTCAACACAATCTCACTCCTATTCTGTCCAACTATTCGGCCCAAGAATTGGCAATTTTTCTCAGTCATTCTTCTACTCAACAAGTGAACTCTTGAACTTTCTCCCTCAATCAATCTTTCCTTCATCCTATAACTTTGTCTGCTTAACAAAATAAAATGTAAGGCACTTTCTAGAAAAATACGGATGTTGACATTGTGTTCAATATATCCAGACGGTTATACCTGTCTCTGATCACGATCACTCTCAACCCTATCTCCAACCCCGAAATATATTAAGTAGAGAAATTGTTGTAAACAACTGTATCTTTCCTATCACTCCCTCCTCAATAAATGCTAAATCTAAAGGACACCTTCTTTGATGTTAGACATGCTGAATGGAGAAGGGAGATATATCAATATGAATATTTATAATTGTAATTTGTATCATTATTATTTATTGTTATTATTATTATTATTAGTAGTAGTAGTAGTAGTAGTAGTAGTAGTAGTAGTAGTAGTACTATTATATTATTAATATTATTATTATTAATGTAGTTATAACAAGTGTTTCCTCCTCAGAAACTTCTACGGGCGGTCCGGTGTGTGTTTGGCATTACACATAACACATGAGAAGCCCAATGGTTGGCAGTACTCCGTCTTTGTCTTCTTAGGTCAGTGCTTGTGTTGTATGTGTGTGTATTTTATATGTTGTATGTGTGTATTTTTAGTACGACACATTACACACGAGAAACCCACTCCTTGGCAATACAACGTGTTTGTCTTCTTAGTTCAGTGTTTGTGCTGTGTGTGTATATGTGAGTTGTTTATTGTGTATGTGTGTATAATTGGTACTACACATTACACACGAGAAACCCACTCCTTAGCAATACTCCGTTTTTTGTCTTTCTAGGTCAGTGTTTGTGTTGTGTGTGTGAGTTGTGTTGATATGTTTGGCACTACACATTACACACGTAAAAACAATAGTTTGCAGTTCTCCGCCTTAGATAATTGTTTGTCTTGTGTCTGTGTGGTTTTATGTGATGTGTGTGTGTGTGTGTGTGTGTGTGTGTATGTGTGATGTGACTGCGTGTGCTGTGGTGTATATAATGTTGTTTTGTGTTTTGTTGTCTCATGTCGATATAATATGAATGTTTGGTATATCATAAATATTTATAAAACATAAATTTGGGTACAGCATGAATCTGTATGCACAGTAGCTATAACATATGGGATTTGGTCTATAGGCTAGCGTGAAAATCGGTGCCATCCTCATAGCCTAATAATTATAACTATAAGCAAATAAACATGAACAACTATGAACTAGAATGTTGTCATTGGGACTAGACCGCCCATATAGATTTATGGTAAGGTGATGAGTTGTGTTGTGAGATTGTCCTCTGCTGAAGCTTCCACCAAAAGGATTTTCTCTCAAGTAATGAGAAAGATTAAAATATATGCATATCAATAGAACACAAGATGCGCAGATATCTCTAAACAACAATGACTAATAAATATTGTGTCCAAATGATAGGGAACAGATAACAAAAAAACAAGCATACAGATATATATAACTTCTAATCTTAAATATTTCTGTCCACAGTTCTTAATCTAACCTCCTTCTCTGTGATCGCTGGGTCATACTGGGCCATGTACCGGGCAGCACAGACCTCCAGCGCAGCGGTGAGAAATGACCTACAGCGGCGGGAGTCCAACATGGCTCGCAAAATGACCCTCATAGTGATCACTGACGCTGCATGTTGGCTGCCCATCATTGTCCTTGGAGTGGTGTCCTTAGCGGGGGTCACTATACCATCTCAGGTTGGTCATATGGTGTTGTATAGTTAATGTAGTGCATGGGAGAATGTCCATGGTATAAGTTTTTCCAGACAGAGAGAGGAGCGAGGCAACCCGAACATGGTCCCCGGACCCTACGAATTGGAACCTTAATTTCGTTTCTTTCTAGCTCTGTTTCGAGTCTGCCACCTTCAGCTATGGGATATGTGCCTGAGTATATACATACATACATACATACATACTTTGTCCTCACTCGTTTTACTCATGCCACAATTCTCCTTCCGCTATGTGGGGGTTTCCTTCAATATATATTATCACTCTCCCTTTCAAGACTACTTGTAGTTTTCCGCTACCAACAGTATCTATTAATACACTTTCATGTATTTATTTTAGCATTCAGTCTTCATTAATTCTCTGGTGATGACCATACCACTAAAAGTATTTTTTTAATCCATTCATTACTTCCTCCCACTCATACCTAATATCACTTTGTTATTCTTAAAGAATAAAACATTTATTGTGTAATTCACCTGCAGATTACGCCAGACACCATTCTGTGTTAGCTCATCTTTTTTTTCTTTTTTTTTTTTTTTAAGAGACAATGAACGGAGGAAGGAAAAACACAGATAAAACAAAAAGGTCCATGTGCCTAAAGGCATCCTCCATTCATAAAATGTTTGTAACAACTGGATTTAAACATTTGTAGATTGTAAGTTTGTGGAAAGCAATTCGAGGGAAGTGAATTCCAAAGAGTAGTAGCTCTGGGGATAAATGAATTCTGATATGCAGAAGTTCTGCATTGTGGAGGAGAAAGTGTAAATTCATGGGCGCTCTCAGCTGCCCTAGTTCTACGGGGAAAGATGTGGAGAGGCGGCACAATTGAAGCAAGTTCCTCGGAACAATTACTGTGAAAATATCTGTAGAATAATGCAAGGGATGCAACGTTTCTTCGTATGGATAATGTAGGAAGGTCCTGTGTGATTGCAGGGTTATTGATTAATCTAATAGCTTTATTTTGAATTTTGTCCAACTGCCTCAATGCAACCACTCCACTTCCACCCCACAGAGGTGAACAGTAATCCATCTGAGAACGCACATGACTTTTATATATTACGGCCAACTGCTCGTCAGTGAAGAATTCTCGAACTCTGTACAGGAGTCCCAGTTTTTTAGAGGCATTCTTAGCAATGCTTCTAACATAATGTGTCCAGCTCAAGTTAGTAGTTAATGTTACACCGAGAATGTCAATACTAGGGGAAGTGGGAATATTTACATCATTAAAAAATATAAGGGAGTCAGTGAGATTCTGTCGGTTAGAAAATTGAATGTATTTGGTTTTCTGTGCATTAAAGGAAACTAGATTCTTTTGTCCCCATCCATTAATTCTAGAAAGGTCCTGGTTCAGAGAAATTGCAGTGTTTATTTTTGAATTTGTAAGATCGGGTTGGGTGAAAGAATTGGTAAATGTGAAGGAACTGTGGAGTGTTGAGTCATCTGCGTAGGAATGTATTGGATTATGAGTGGTAGATATGAGATCATTGATATGAATGAGGAACAAAATTGGGGCCAAAACTGATCCCTGGGGAACACCAGCATTTATTGAGTGAAATTGAGAATAAAGACCATCTACCATTACACGTATTTTTCTGTTATGAAGATAAGAAGAAATTAGTGGAACTAATGATGCAAGGCCGTAGTGTGACATCTTCGACAATAAGGATTGATGCCAGACTCTATCAAATGCCTTTGATATATCCAGTGCTATTGTATGTGTTTCACCACGTTGGTCTGTAGCTTGGTTGATTTGATGCGTAAGAAGGCAAAGCATGTCTGCAGTTGATCGACATCGTCTAAAACCATATTGCCTATCACTGATTAATTTATTATTCTCAAGATGCTTAATTATGTGGTTATTTAATATAATTTCAAAGACTTTACCAAGAGTGGAAGTTATAGCTATTGGTCTGTAGTTTGATGGATCTGAAGAGGCACCTTTTTTAGGAACTGGATGGATGTTTGCTTCTTTCCAGGGTACTGGGAAACATGAGGTAAGAGTACACAGACGGAAAAATTTTGCCAATACAGGAGCGAGCACCAAGGAGCAATTCTTAAGTACTATTGGAGGAATTTCATCTGGACCAGGAGCCTTATCTACTGAGAGATTCTGCAAAATAGTTTTGACATGTTTGGTGTGGATCTTAAGTGAGGGAATTTCAGGCGAATTAAAATTAAGTACAGGGACATCTTGATTTATTTCATCTAAGGTTGAGTTGGTGGAGAAAATATCCGCAAGAAGGTTAGCTTTACCTCGTGGGTCACTTACAAGATTGCCAGTCGGAGATTTTAATGGTGGAATGGATGAAGCAAGTCATCTCTACAGCTCTCAGTTTGGAAGGCACCATCGCTTGCTGTTTAGGTTTTTGCTTCCATACGAAAGTGTAGGGAGCACCACACTGTTTCTCAGTGACTTCACTTCCTGACCATTATTACATTTAAGATACCCTTCAAGCTTAGCTCTGCCTGCAGCAGTGCAATGTTCAGAAACTTACTTAGATATATTTATTACCCTTATTTGGTTTTGACCTAGTGGGCTAGTTCTCTTAGAACATTGGGTTGTGTAGTGGACTAGTGACCAAGAAGTTGTTGGTTCGATCACACGCTCTAGCACGATATCTATATAGCTGATGAAGTTATCTGAACATGATTTGGCTATATAAACCCACAGTATTGTGCTAAAGGAGCGGAAAATAGCTGTGGCATTAGAGCCAGTCAAAACAGCCACACTCCTAAACGGCCATAATAAAATAGGCCACAATCCTAAGAAATCTAGGTTAGATAATGTTAGATTTTGCTTAGCTAGGTAAATAATCTAGCCATTCGGGTTTTTGGATGTTTTAGTCTGCGGTTAATTTGGTTGTGACCCTGTAGGTGTGTGGCAATTTTGACTTAAAGCCTCCTTGTAGGTCAATGTTCTGACTCAGTCCTTTAAAACAGTGACTCTTTCTGATGAACAGCTATCATGGGTGTCAACAGGCTGACTCAAACTTCCCTGGGTTTACTTTTATCACACATCTGCATAAAGTAGAGGTTTGTGTGTATACATTGATGCCGTGTATTCATTTAGTCTGGCGATATTATTAAGCTCAGGAAAGAAGTCTGTCATAGCCAATGAGTTAAGCAACATTTAGTAAGCTCAGAAGAGACTTCTTATGCTTGAATAGTTTATTCTATATTTATATCTCCGTGTCCAGGTGTTCGCATGGGTGGCTGTGTTTGTGCTACCATTAAATGCAGCCATCAACCCCTTGCTGTATACTCTCTCCACGGCCCCCTTCCTCACCAAGGCCCGGGAGCGAGCCCTCAATGTCCGCACCAGCTTCAGGTGCTCTGTCAATAACTCCCGCAGGCCCATCAACTCCACCTCCACCTGTAAGTTCACAACCCACCTCTCTTTGGGGTCAGGATACAGTAAACAATAATGGGCTTAAAAGGGTATTAAATTAGTAATATATACCTGTAAATGCCATAATAATATACCATTATAAAGGTATATTGATAATAGTAAACCCACCTATGTTAAGGATACAAAGTTTAATAACTAACATTATGCCCAACTATTCAATATACCTTTCTATATACATATTTTTTGTTTAGTGTATGTGTATAAAACTGCATTACTGTTGGCAAATTCTTGTGAATGAGTATGGTTACATATTCTGTTTAAGTATTTCAGTAATGTCTATGTCTTGTCTATCATTATTAGCGTTGGCAAAGTGATATGCATAGCTATTTAATTGTTGGCCTTGTGCAGAAGGATTATTAATTGGGTTTCCCCGGACCCATGTCTGACGTTTTCCCTTGGATAAAGTTGGTGTCACACGAACGATTTTTCCGTCAATTTTCGATGAGCAAGTTTCTTCTTTAGCATTTTGAGGCTCTTTCACATTGGAATTGGAAACTAGATGGAAGGTATATTGCGGTAGGTAGTTTAATATCATTGAAACTTAAATATTGAAGCTGCAGACTACAATTGCCCGTAAAAAATTTACGGAAACATTGATCGTGTGGCATCGCCTTAACCAAATTTAGTCTCGTCCTGCATATGAGTACAGTTGTAAGCACTAACAACGTTACACTCATTTGAATATTTGAGCCTTTATATCCAAGTTCTGAGGCACTTTTTTTTTTTTTTTTTTTTTTTTTCTATATTCCAACTTACTTCCTCTCGGGCATAGGCTATGCCCGAACTTAACATTCACCGCTTTACAATGAACAGTGAAGCCCGTGAGGTCTTGTTCCAGTCTAGGGAGTGAGACATGTGAAGCACGTAGAGTACAACGAGCACCTGCCATCTTGCCTTCACATGAGGCACAGTGCTCACTCATGGCCCGAAACGACCCCATCTCTGAAGCCACCTCGTTCCCGTGCTTCACTGTCTCACCCCCTACACTCGGACTCTCACACTTACACACACACAACGCCACCTGTTGAGCAGATAACTCACCAGGCATTGCACCCCTATAGCATATTTTGAATATGGGAATATTCATACAGTGCTATTTAATCAGGAAACAATGAGGGTATTTTTATTGACATTTCGGTGGGCTTGTGGTAATGCACTGCTACTAGGTACAGCACAAAATTCCATCCCAATAATATCTTCCCATTGATACATCGGGATTTGAACCCGGGACCTTTGGATTACCAGGCCAGTGGCAAGACCACTCCACCACACCCCTGGAATATAATAAAGCCTTCCATCGTCTTGTTTGTATTTGACACTGATTCAAATGGGTGCATAGCTTCTAGTATTCATGACTGTACATTAAAAGTTAGTAAAGCCACATTTAAAAGCTCCACAACTTTATTTCCCTGTTTCCGCTTACTCCTGAGGCGGTGCAGACGACCGGACCGTGGTGTTGATCAAGCCCCTGGAGGTATACGCTCACTCGGCCCTCCTCAACTCTCACAACGTTGACCTCTCCCACCACCGCAGAGCCAGTCAGCCAGAGGTCATGTCAACCCTCTCACCCCTTCATCTTATGACCCACCATCACAGCTACCTCCAGTACCTACACCACCACCCCAACATCCACAAAAACCAAATCCACCAGAGGTTCAACTTCTCCAGATCGCGGTCTAGAGAGGAGAACACGTACAGGTGAGTCTTGCTTTATGAGAGTGTGTGTGTGTGTGTGTGTGAGTGTAAGAGAGAGAGTGAGAGTGAGTGAATGTGTGTGTGTGCACAATTAAATTTCAAAGTTTCGTCCCACCCTTGCTCTGAGTGAAGTCAGAGCCAAGACTATTGGAAGCTTGAATGCCTGAACAGCTGTAACCCTCTTGTCCACCTTTCCGCCCTCACTATTCAGATTTAGTTGTTCAAATTTTCAAATTTTCAAAAGGCTCGATTTTGAGTACACTCAGAGTATGAGTTGGAAGATAATATGGGGGTAATATGGTCTTAACAAATATGAATGTATACATGTGTTATTCTTTGTAGTTTAAAAGTCTTTCTAACTTGGTGGACAAATATATTATACAATTTTATTGGGGCAGCAGATTAGTGCCACAGAGGACTATGCTTGGGTGTTACCTGGGCGGTCTTTGGCGCTACACCAGTATTGGTCACAGTGTTTGCATATTGAAGCAGTTATGTAGCATGACTTTGTTGTTCTAAAGTCCAAATTGCCTAATGTATAGAATGGTCTTGGTATGGTACTGTCTATTTGTAGCACTGTTGAGGCTGGTTTGGTTAGCAGGTAATGCAGGTGCAGGTGTTCCAGAGGGGACATTGTTAAGTCTTGCTGAGGCACTGTTAGCACTGTGCCAATAGCAACCACAGTGATGACATGATGGTTTTGTAGTAGGACTTTACTGAGGGTTGACATGACCTTTGGTTGGCCGGCACTGCGGTGGTGGAAGAGGTCAATGTTGTGGGAGTTGAGGAGTACCAAGGGCCCCACCAGTCTCAATAGTGACATACCAAGACAGTGCCAATAACGATGCGTTATTGTATGTAATGGTTGTTGGTCCGCCATCCCCACTAGTCGCCTTATACGACACGAAACACAGAAGGATGTGCAGGGCAAATATTTGTTTATCTCCACCATAGGATTATTATACTGGGGTATATTACTCTGATGTTTATTATAATGGAACTTGTTATAATAGGGTTTATTCTAATGGGGTTTATTACACTGGGGTTTATTCTAATGGGGTTTATTACACTGAGGTTTATTATAATGGGGTTTATTAAACTGAGGTTTATTCTAATGGGGTTTATTACACGGGTTTATTCTAATGGGGTTTATTACACTGTGGTTTATTACTCTGATGTTTATTATAATGGAACTTGTTATAATAGGGTTTATTCTAATGGAGTTTATTACACTGGGGTTTATTACTCTGATGTTTATTAAAATGGAACTTGTTATAATAGGGTTTATTCTAATGGGGTTTATTACACTGAGGTTTATTCTAATGGGGTTTATTACACGGGTTTATTCTAATGGGGTTTATTACACTGGGGTTTATTACTCTGATGTTTATTATAATGGACCTTGTTATAATAGGGTTTATTCTAATGGGATTTATTACACTGGGGTTTATTCTAATGGGGTTTATTACACTGGGGTTTATTCTAATGGGGTTTATTACACTGGAGTTTATTACACTGGGGATTATTATGGAGTTTATTACACTGGAGTTTATTACACTGGGGATTATAAAGAAGTTTATTACACTGGAGTTTATTACACTGGGGATTATAATGAACTTTATTACACTGGGGATTATTATAATGGAGTTTATTACACTGGAGTTTATTACACTGGAGATTATTATAATGGAGTGTATTACACTGGAGTTTATTACATTGGAGATTATTATAATGGAGTTTATTCACTGGAGTTTATTATAATGGAGTTTATTATAATGGAGTTTATTATAATGGAGTTTATTCACTGGAGTTTATTATAATGGAGTTTATTATAATGGAGTTTATTATAATGGAGTTTATTATAATGGAGTTTATTATAATGGAGTTTATTACACTGGGGATTATTATAATGGAGTTTATTACACTGGAATTTATTACACTGGAGTTTATTACACTGGGGATTATTACACTGGGGATTAGTATAATGGAGTTTATTACACTGGAGTTTATTACACTGGAATTTATTACACTGGAGTTTATTACACTGGGGATTATTACACTGGGGATTATTATAATGGAGTTTATTACACTGGAGTTTATTACACTGGAGTTTATTACACTGGGGATTATTATAATGGAGTTTATTACACTGGAGTTTATTATAATGGAGTTTATTATAATGGAGTTTATTACACTGGAGTTTGTTACACTGGACTTTATTACACTGGGGTTTATTACACTGGGGATTATTACACTGGAGTTTATTACACTGGAGTTTATTACACTGGGGATTATTACACTGGGGTTTATTACACTGGGGTTTATTACACTGGGGTTTAATACACTGGGGATTATTACACTGGAGTTGATTACACTGGGGTTTATTACACTGGAGTTTATTACACTGGAGTTTATTACACTGGAGTTTATTACACTGGAGTTTATTACACTGGGGATTATTACACTGGGGTTTATTACACTGGGGTTTATTACACTGGGGTTTAATACACTGGGGTTTATTACACTGGGGTTTATTACACTGGGGTTTAATACACTGGGGATTATTACACTGGAGTTGATTACACTGGGGTTTATTACACTGGAGTTTATTACACTGGAGTTTATTACACTGGAGTTTATTACACTGGAGTTTATTACACTGGGGTTTATTACACTGGAGTTTATTACACTCGGGTTTATTACACTGGGGTTTATTACACTGGAGTTTATTACACTGGGGTTTATTACACTGGGGTTTATTACACTGGGGTTTAATACACTGGAGTTTATTACACTGGGGTTTAATACACTGGGGTTTATTACACTGGGGATTATTACACTGGAGTTGATTACACTGGGGTTTATTACACTGGAGTTTATTACACTGGAGTTTATTACACTGGAGTTTATTACACTGGGGATTATTACACTGGGGTTTATTACACTGGGGTTTATTACACTGGGGTTTAATACACTGGGGTTTATTACACTGGGGTTTATTACACTGGGGTTTAATACACTGGGGATTATTACACTGGAGTTGATTACACTGGGGTTTATTACACTGGAGTTTATTACACTGGAGTTTATTACACTGGAGTTTATTACACTGGGGTTTATTACACTGGAGTTTATTACACTCGGGTTTATTACACTGGGGTTTATTACACTGGAGTTTATTACACTGGGGTTTATTACACTGGGGTTTATTACACTGGGGTTTAATACACTGGAGTTTATTACACTGGGGTTTATTACACTGGGGTTTATTACACTGGGGATTATTACACTGGAGTTGATTACACTGGGGTTTATTACACTGGAGTTTATTACACTGGAGTTTATTACACTGGAGTTTATTACACTGGGGTTTATTACACTGGGGTTTATTACACTGGGGTTTATTACACTGGAGTTTATTACACTGGAGTTTATTACACTGGAGTTTATTACACTGGGGTTTATTACACTGGGGTTTATTACACTGGGGTTTAATACACTGGGGTTTATTACACTGGGGTTAATACACTGGGGATTATTACACTGGAGTTGATTACACTGGGGTTTATTACACTGGAGTTTATTACACTGGAGTTTATTACACTGGAGTTTATTACACTGGAGTTTATTACACTGGAGTTTATTACACTGGAGTTTATTACACTGGAGTTTATTACACTGGGGTTTATTACACTGGAGTTTATTACACTGGGGTTTATTACACTGGGGTTTATTACACTGGGGTTTAATACACTGGAGTTTATTACACTGGGGTTTATTACACTGGGGTTTATTACACTGGGGATTATTACACTGGAGTTGATTACACTGGGGTTTATTACACTGGAGTTTATTACACTGGAGTTTATTACACTGGAGTTTATTACACTGGGGTTTATTACACTGGAGTTTATTACACTCGGGTTTATTACACTGGGGTTTATTACACTGGGGTTTATTACACTGGGGATTATTACACTGGAGTTTATTACACTGGGGTTTATTACACTGGGGATCATTACACTGGAGTTTATTACACTGGGGTTTATTACGCTGGAGTTTATTACACTGGAGTTTATTACACTGGAGTTTATTACACTGGAGTTTATTACACTGGGGTTTATTACACTGGAGTTTATTACACTGGAGTTTATTACACTGGAGTTTATTACACTGGAGTTTATTAGACTGGGGATTATTACACTGAAGTTTATTACACTGAAGTTTATTACACTGGGGTTTATTACACTGGGGTTTATTACACTGGGGTTTAATACACTGGGGATTATTACACTGGAGTTGATTACACTGGGGTTTATTACACTGGAGTTTATTACACTGGAGTTTATTACACTGGAGTTTATTACACTGGGGTTTATTACACTGGAGTTTATTACACTCGGGTTTATTACACTGGGGTTTATTACACTGGGGTTTATTACACTGGGGATTATTACACTGGAGTTTATTACACTGGAGTTTATTACACTGGGGTTTATTACACTGGGGTTTATTACACTGGAGTTTATTACACTGGAGTTTATTACACTGGGGTTTATTACACTGGGGTTTATTACACTGGGGTTTATTACACTGGGGTTTATTACACTGGAGTTTATTACACTGGAGTTTATTACACTGGAGTTTATTACACTGGGGTTTATTACACTGGAGTTTATTACACTGGGGTTTATTACACTGGGGATTATTACACTGGGGTTTATTACACTGGGGTTTATTACACTGGGGATTATTACACTGGAGTTTATTACACTGGAGTTTATTACACTGGAGTTTATTACACTGGAGTTTATTATAATGGAGTTTGATATAATAGGGTCTATTATAATGTTTGTTTTTTATTTTAATATGGGGTTTATTATACTGGGGTTTATTATGATGCGGTATATTATACTGTGGTTTAATATAATGGGGTTTATTATACTGGACTTTATTATGCTGGAGTATATTATAATGGAGTTTATTATACAGTACTGGAGTATTTTTTTAAACTGGGGTTTATTGTTATGCAGTTATTTTAAGGCTTGGGTCTACTGCATGCTCAGCTGGATAACACAAACAAAAGATAACATAGATGTACAATAAGTTTTAGCAACATAAAGGTTAGGGGCAGGTAATGTACAAAACACATACACAGTAATAGTATACAGTATAGAATCCTAAAGTTTATATTTATAATGCTGGACCTCTAGGTCACAGCCAATATCATTGTTCATATATGCAAGAAATATCTTTTACAACATAAACAAGTATTCAACTCTTCAACATAAACATGTGTTTAACTCTTCAACATAAACATGTGTTTAACTCTTCAACATAAACATGTGTTTAACTCTTCAACATAAGCAGGTGTTTAACTCTTCAACATAAGCAAGTGTTTAACTCTTCAACATAAACACGTATTTAACTCTTCAACTTTAAGATGTGTATAACTCTTCAACATAAACATGTGTTTAACTCTTCAATATAAGCAAGTGCTTAACTCTTCAACATCAACATGTGTTTAACTCTTCAACATAAGCAAGTGTTTACCTCATCAATGTAAGCAATAATGAACTCAGTTTGAACAGGTAACAGAGAATGGTCATATAGTGGTAACAGTAAATGATTCTTATTCAATTCGTAGTTAGCTCTCGAGAGAGCACTCTCACAATTACTATTTTTTTTTTTTTTTTTTTAAAGAGACAATGAACGGAGGAAGGAAAAACACAGATAAAACAAAAAGGTCCATGTGCCTAAAGGCATCCTCCATTCATAAAATGTTTGTAACAACTGGATTTAAACATTTGTAGATTGTAAGTTTGTGGAAAGCAATTCGAGGGAAGTGAATTCCAAAGAGTAGTAGCTCTGGGGATAAATGAATTCTGATATGCAGAAGTTCTGCATTGTGGAGGAGAAAGTGTAAATTCATGGGGCTCTCAGCTGCCCTAGTTCTACGGGGAAAGATGTGGAGAGGCGGCACAATTGAAGCAAGTTCCTCGGAACAATTACTGTGAAAATATCTGTAGAATAATGCAAGGGATGCAACGTTTCTTCGTATGGATAATGTAGGAAGGTCCTGTGTGATTGCAGGGTTATTGATTAATCTAATAGCTTTATTTTGAATTTTGTCCAACTGCCTCAATGCAACCACTCCACTTCCACCCCACAGAGGTGAACAGTAATCCATCTGAGAACGCACATGACTTTTATATATCATGGCCAACTGCTCGTCAGTGAAGAATTCTCGAACTCTGTACAGAAGTCCCAGTTTTTTAGAGGCATTCTTAGCAATGCTTCTAACATAATGTGTCCAGCTCAAGTTAGTAGTTAATGTTACACCGAGAATGTCAATACTAGGGGAAGTGGGAATATTTACATAATTAAAAAATATATGGGAGTCAGTGAGATTCTGTCGGTTAGAAAATTGAATGTATTTGGTTTTCTGTGCATTAAAGGAAACTAGATTCTTTTGTCCCCATCCATCAATTCTAGAAAGGTCCTGGTTCAGAGAAATTGCAGTGTTTAGTTTTGAATTTATAAGATCGGGTTGGGTGAAAGAATTGGTAAATGTGAAGGAACTGTGGAGTGTTGAGTCATCTGCGTAGGAATGTATTGGATTATGAGTGGTAGATATGAGATCATTGAAATGAATGAGGAACAGAATTGGGGCCAAAACTGATCCCTGGGGAACACCAGCATTTATTGAGTGAAATTGAGAATAAAGGCCATCTACCATTACACGTATTTTTCTGTTATGAAGATAAGAAGAAATTAGTGGAACTACTGATGCAAGGCCGTAGTGTGACATCTTTGACAATAAGGATTGATGCCAGATGATATATCCAGTGCTATTGTATGTGTTTCACCATGTTGGTCTGTAGCTTGGTTGATTTGATGCGTAAGAAGGCAAAGCATGTCTGCAGTTGATCGACATCGTCTAAAACCATATTGCCTATCACTGATTAATTTATTATTCTCAAGATGCTTAATTATGTGATTATTTAATATAATTTCAAAGACTTTACCAAGAGTGGAAGTTATAGCTATTGGTCTGTAGTTTGATGGATCTGAAGAGGCACCTTTTTTAGGAACTGGATGGATGTTTGCTTCTTTCCAGGGTACTGGGAAGCATGAGGTATGAGTACACAGACGGAAAAATTTTGCCAATACAGGAGCGAGCACCAAGGAGCAATTCTTAAGTGCTATTGGAGGAATTTCATCTGGACCAGGAGCCTTATCTACTGAGAGATTCTGCAAAATAGTGTTGACATGTCTGGTGTGGATCTTAAGTGAGGGAATTTCAGGCGAATTAAAATTAAGTACAGGGACATCTTGATTTATTTCATCTAAGGTTGAGTTGGTGGAGAAAATATCTGCAAGAAGGTTAGCTTTACCTCGTGGGTCACTTACAAGATTGCCAGTCGGAGATTTTAATGGTGGAATTGATGAAGCAGTAGTGAAGTTGGATTTAAATGAGTTAAGAGTAGACCAAAATATTTTGTTATCATTTGGATAATTTAGAAGTTCATTTGCCTGCTTGTGGAGAAAGTTTGATTTAGTTAGGTTTAATACAGTTTTGGCATGATTTCTGATGTTTCTAAAGTAATTAAAGGCTTCATGAGTTTTTGATCTTGTGTATGCATTGTAGGCTATTGCTTTTTGTTCAGTTACTCTAGCACAATTATGGTCAAACCATTTAGGTGAATTAGATCTTTTACTGTACTTTTGATGAGGAATAAAAGTTTCCATTCCAATTTTTACAAAATCTTGTATGTGGCTCAAGGTGGAGTGTGCATCATTAGAAAAGAAAGAGGTCCAGGGAATATCAATAAAGAAACCCTGAAGACCCTCCCAGTCTGCCCTATCGTAATGCCATTTAGTCACCAAAACAGGTTCAGAGTGGGAAGGTGTGGTAGGTGATAGACAGGTGGCCTGTATCAGACAGTGATCAGAAGATCCAAGCGGGGACCTCACTGTAACATCATAATTTTCTGAATTGCTTGTTAAAAATAAATCCAGTAGGTGGGAATTATGATTAGGATTATCTGGTACACGGGTGGGTTGGTTGACTAGTTGAGTGAGATTAAATGAGTCTGCAAATAGCTCACATTCAAGACCAGCATCATCAGTCCTGGCTGAATGAGTGAGCCATTCAACATTATGGACATTAAAATCACCCAACACAGTGATTTCAGAAGAAGCATTTAAGTTGAGGACACTGAGTTGTGAGGACAGAGAATCAAAAAGACTTTGCTCTGGAGGAGTATTTGGGGAACGGTAGATGCAACATATGTATTTAAATTTACCAGCAGAAATTAATTTGTATATAGAATAATCAAAATAGGGACAATTGAAACTAGTAACCTCCTCCAGGGCAATTTCAGATTTTGCGAAGCAAAATGCAATGATACAAGATTATTTCGTGTTCTGAGGAACTCTGTTTGGTAATGTATTCAAGCCTGTGTGTCTGGGGTGGGGCAGTCAAACCTAAACAGTCCATTAGCAATTCTAGGCTCTTACTCATTGTTGCAAGTTTCAAGTATCCGTTGCTGAGGGCTCGACAGATCCTAACTTGATCTCATGGTTATCATAGGTAAATCTAAGCTCGGTGTTTAAGCTAATTATATTTCCTGTCATCTAGCTCGTTTCACTCGTCACCTTGTAGATAGCATGCAAGTTAAACATAAGAACATAAGAAAATGGGAGTCTGCAAAAAGCCGATCGGCCCATACAAGGCAGATCCCTGTCACACCCAACCCCAATTACAAGGCCCAATTATAGGCCCAACTCACTAATACCTTGAGTACTGACCCCACCAAAATGGTCAGAGATTAACACAAGCTAACGGGGGTCTGCTGAGCGCCGATTGGCCCACACCTGGTAGATCCCCCTCACACCCAACCCATCTCGTCCATATGCCTATCTAATTTTATCTTAAAGCTCCCTATCGCTCTTGATCCCACTATATCACTTGGTAGCCTATTCCACCCATCTACAACTCTGTTACCAAACCAATATTTGCCTATATCTTTTCTGAAACGAAATTTATCTAATTTATAACCATTTGTTCGAGTTCTTTCGCTATCACTGAGCTTCAGTACATTTTTCATGTCTCCTTTATTTACCCCACTGAACCACTTGAACACTTCTATCATATCCCCTCTAACTCTTCATCTTTCTAACGAATGTAAGCCTAATTTGTTCAACCTTTCTTCATATGGTAGATTTCTAATATTATGAATAATTGTTGTCATTCTTCGCTGTACTCTCTCCAAGGAATCTATATCCATTCTGTAATAAGGACACCAAAATTTGACAGCATAATCCATATGAGGTCTTACTAATGACAAGTAAAGTTTCAAGATAACATCGGCAGTTCTGTTACTCACACTCCTTGAGATGAACCCCAGAATCCTGTTTGCCTTGTTACGTACGCTTATACACTGTTTTCTAGGTTTCAAATCGTTGCTAACAAACACACCCAAATCTTTCTCGCAGTCTGAGTTTTCTAATTCAGCATTAGCTAGTTTATATTTTGCATTAGTATTCGTCTTCCCTATCTTTAATACCTTGCATTTGTCAATGTTAAAATTCATCTGCCACTTTACTGACTATTCGTGTAAGGTATCTACATCCCTTTGGAGGCACTCTATGTCGCTATCTGAATCTATTGGTCTCCCTATTTTGGTATCGTCTGCGAATTTACTTATCCTACTAGTTATACCTATATCAAGGTCATTTATGTATATGATAAATAACAGAGGACCCAATACAGATCCCTGGGGGACACCACTCTTGACTGATCCCCACTCTGACTTAGTACCATTTATGCTGACTCTCTGCTTCCTACCAATTAGCCATGACCTAATCCATCCTAACAACGCCCCACCTATTCCATGCGCCTCAACCTTTCTCATCAATCTCTCATGAGGGACTCTGTCGAAAGCTTTACTGAAATCTAAATATATAATATCATATGATTTGTCATTATCTACTGCTTCATATACATCTGAGAAAAAGCTAAGCAAATTAGTAAGGCAAGAACGTCCCTGAGTGAATCCATGCTGAGAAGAATTGATTAAGTAAAATGTTTCTAAGTGGTTTCTCATTTTCCTAGCAATAATTGACTCTAGTAGCTTTCCTATGATTGAAGTGAGACTAATGGGACGATATTTTGATGCTATGGATTTATCACCTTTTTTGAAGATCGGAACTACATTTGCAAGCTTCCAAACTTCTGTTTCTAATGACTTGTTAAAAAGAAATGTTAATGGGTAACTTAACTCATCTCTGCATTCTTTTAATACTCTAGCATATACCTCATCAGGACCAGGTGATTTCTGAGGCTTCAGTCTGTCAATTTCCTTAAGCACATCATTTCTACTTATAGTAATCGTACTTAACCTATTTTCTATACTATCGCTATATACCTTACTGACTTCTGGAATCTGTGCTAAATTTTCATTACTGAAAACGGATAGAAACTGACTATTTAATGTACTGCACATTTCTAAATCATTTTCTGTCATTTCTCCTATCGAAGTTTTAAAGGTGGGGGCTCATGGGTTGAGATAAACATGGAATGATAATCGCCAAGCTGTACATAATTATCTTGCAAAATGCAATGGCACTGAAATAATTATTAACAATGGTATAAAGGACTTTGTGGATCGTCTATACCGGGCCTGTGACGCCACACCAGTATCCTTATCCTAGACTGGATGGTGGACTCACACTCTTGTGACGTCACAGGCCCGATATAGACGATCCACCAAATCCTTTATACCATTGTTAATAATTATTTCAGTGCCATTGCATTTTGCAAGATAATTATGTACAGCTTGGCGATTATCATTCCATGTTTATCTCAACCCATGAGCCCCCACCTTTAAGGGGACCTATTACATTTCTAACTTTAGATTTATATAGATGGTAAAAAGCTTTAGGGTTATTTTTTGAGTCGTTGGCTATCCTTATTTCATAATTTCTTTTTGCTGTCCTAATTTCCTTTTTGACCTGTCTTGATAGAGTCTGATAGTAAATAAGTAGGTGAGTTTCGCCTTTCTTAATTTTTCTATATATTCCTTTCCTTTTTCCTATAAGATCTATTTATTATTTTATTTTTTTTATTTTTTTTTAAGAGACAATGAACGGAGGAAGGAAAAACACAGATAAAACAAAAAGGTCCATGTGCCTAAAGGCATCCTCCATTCATAAAATGTTTGTAACAACTGGATTTAAACATTTGTAGATTGTAAGTTTGTGGAAAGCAATTCGAGGGAAGTGAATTCCAAAGAGTAGTAGCTCTGGGGATAAATGAATTCTGATATGCAGAAGTTGTGCATTGTGGAGGAGAAAGTGTAAATTCATGGGGCTCTCAGCTGCCCTAGTTCTACGGGGAAAGATGTGGAGAGGCGGCACAATTGAAGCAAGTTCCTCGGAACAATTGCTGTGAAAATATCTGTAGAATAATGCAAGGGATGCAATGTTTCTTCGTATGGATAATGTAGGAAGGTCCTGTGTGATTGCAGGGTTATTGATTAATCTAATAGCTTTATTTTGAATTTTGTCCAACTGCCTCAATGCAACCACTCCACTTCCACCCCACAGAGGTGAACAGTAATCCATCTGAGAACGCACATGACTTTTATATATTACGGCCAACTGCTCGTCAGTGAAGAATTCTCGAACTCTGTATAGGAGTCCCAGTTTTTTAGAGGCATTCTTAGCAATGCTTCTAACATAATGTGTCCAGCTCAAGTTAGTAGTTAATGTTACACCGAGAATGTAGTTTATTATTCATCCATTTTGGTTGGTTCTGTATCGATCTAAATCTTCTTTTGGGGATATATTTATTTTGCGCATTGTGAATTGAAGAAATAAACTGTTCATATGTAGCTGTCAAGCTTAACTCTGGCTTATCCGGACTTAATTGTTTAACAATAGGGTCCACCCTTAAGGCTCTTCTTATCCCACCATAATCGGCTTTTCTAAAATCTGGGATAAGTGACGGATTCTCTTTAGCATTTCCTGCCCATTGTATATTAAAATAAATAGATTTGTGATCACTATTTCCTAGTTGGTCCCCTATCTCAACATTATTTATCATATGTTCATTATTACTGAGAACTAAATCAAGGATATTATTACCTCAAGTCGGCGAGTCAATGAATTGAAATAAAAAACTATCTTGTACCGCCTCAATAAACTCCTCAGAATCTGAGTCGCCGATCTGATGCTGCCAATCTATCTTCGGAAAATTATAATCCCCCATAATGCACACATTGCTAAACCTTGATGCTATTTTCACTTCTTGCCATAAAGATTTACCTTCATTTCTACTCATATTTGGTGGTCTATAAATTACTCCAATAACTATGGTCTCGCTACCTTCGCTAACCTCTACCCAAACACTTTCGTTATCATTATTTAGCCTAATAACTGATTTAGTACAGCATTTTAATGAACTCCTGACAAACACTGCTATACCGCCGCCCCTCCTACTTGTTCGGTCATATTTAAACAAACTATATCCTGGTATATCAAATTCTGCTAAAAAATGTTTGGATTCTGTATTAATCCATGTTTCAGTAAGCGCTATTATGTCTATATTTTCATTGACATAATGAAAGTTCTCTGGCTGACTAGGTTTTCTAGGTTCTAGCGAGGCAAAACTTCGAGTTTAGAACAGGGAATCATATAACTATCTATTTTAGTGACTTTCTAGTAGCTGATCTTCAGTTTAGTCGTGAAGGAAGTTACAGGTATTTTGAGCAATGACTCTTGTCGCCTTGTGGAAAATAATGAGCCTTATCAATGTTGCCTATCATTTCTTCTAGAAGTACTTTATCAATCTTCTGACGGTCCTACAGTTGTCTAGTACAACTGATAAAAATGGTGATGGGACTGGTCCTCCTGGGCCAGAGCATCTCGGCAGTTTATCACCTCGGCTGCGCCGACGTCTGAGCTTCGCAGCAGGGTCAAAGTCAGGAGTGTCGGCAGCAGGTCTCTCTCAAGGGCGTCGTCAGGGGCGCCTCAGTCGCCAGCCTGGCTTCCTCTCGCTGTACCCTGGGCAGTTCCGTCTCCCAATGCGTTTCTAACTTTGTAAAGTAAGAGTATGGGGCACCAAGGGTGTGGCGCTGGATCAGTACTTGCAGCTCCAAAGGTTCTGGGCAGTTGGCAATGGGGGGCAGTTGCAGCAGTGGCTGGGGGAGGCTCGTGGGCGGTCTAAAATATTTCAAGTCCAACAAATTATCTCTTTTAGTATTGCCTCGTTTAGAGCTCCCGTCCACACCAGCTGGATTTGGTACTGTCGAAGGAGCGGTTTTGGGCTGAAGGGAGAGGAGCAAAGCCGAGGCCTTAGGAACAGTGAGTGTTGGAAAAAAAAAAAAAAAAAAAAAAGGAAAGTGGGGAAAGAAGAGTGGTGGAGAAGGTAAAGTTGGAAAGAGGAAGTAAAGTGGGCGAGAGAAGTTTAGTGGGCCAACCACCTTGCTGCTTTTATTTATTCAAATTTAGTATTAGGGCAATTTACAAAATATCTGAGGGCCTAACTGAAACATAGGATATTTATATTTATAGTTATCGCTGAAGAAGAGTTTGATTTGACTAAGTTATTAGGTTATCTGACGAAGTTTTTCTACCTGCCTCCTGACATCGGAATAGAGTTCTATCCCTGTAGGCGAAAGTGCAAACTCTATGTCATCTGGGTATTTTTCCTTCAGCATAGCAGGAGTGAGAGTGGTGAGATCTTCCAAGAATTGGCGATTTTGCTGAGGGGTTGGTGGGTGGTATGTCTTGCTAGTTTATCCTTCTTCTCCTTCTTCTCAGCAACTTGAGGAGTCAGAACTGAAGGAGGGGGAGAAGGAGTGTTCTCTTGGTGGTCATGACATTCTTCTTCTTCGACTTCCGGATCTTCTTCGTAGTCGTCATCATCTTCTTTAGCATTGTCCTCCTCCTCAAAGTCTTCTAAATTGATGGAGGAGTCATCTTCTATGGTGATGTTGGGGTGATGTTCTGTTTTCCTTCTTGGTTTCTTCTGTTGTTTTCGGGAATCCAAGACTTCAGGAGGGATGTAGATTGTTGGTAATCCGTTGTGCTTGAGGATTTGAGGAATTATCTGACATGGATGATGTTTGTTTGAGCCTGCAATGACTGTGGCAACCTGAATACATGCATATAAACTGGCCATGGTGTCAGGTTCCTCGTTGTATCTTGTCTGTTGTCTTGATGACTTGCTGACTTGATGTTTTTGGCGGGTAATATGTGAGCCTTTGACTGCTGCACCTCCAGGGCCAGTAATTTGGTGAGCTTCTGGCCCTTTCTTCCCAGGTTTAATGTTGAAAACAACTGATTCACCTTCACCTAGAGATGGATTATATTTAGGATTGAATTTAGATATTGATTTGTGATGAACAAATATATCTGTGTTATTATCCAATCTTGTGATGAATCCATACCCCTGCTTTACATTGTACCACTTAACAAATCTCGATATAGTGAGATTAATCGAAGTGTTGGGGTTGCTGTAGTTTTGGCCGGTGATGTAGATCCGAGCCATGGTGAAGAGCGGTGGTCAGAATGTGGTCTGGTCGAGTGTTGAGAGGAGGAGGGAATATAGGAAAGATGAGACAAGTAATCAAATTTACCCCAGGATACGACCTTGCCAAGGCTGATTTTACACTCCAGGTACCCAGTTTTTACGTATGAGTGGGACGAGGCGAACACGAGAGAAGGCCAGCCCAATGACCACTGAGTAATCCTGGTGGCTAGCCAAGTTCTCATTCTCGTGTGTTTGATTGGTTGCAGGAAGCCACCAATCAGCTCCCTGGATTCATTTGAGCCACAACGATTCCAGGTACTCATTTTCGTCTGAGTGAGACGGAACTACACAGAAATTGAAGTTTGTTCAACACTCCTGGGCTACTTGGACCCTGGTGGCAAGCCAAGGAAATTTCACCCATCCCATGCATGTGTGACAACCATCTGATCAATGTCGGTCCCGGGTGCAATCACCCATCCAGCTACACCGTGCTGGTGCAGGGCCACCCAACCCACCCAGCAGCTGTGTGCGGTCACAAGGCGGTCACCCATCCAACTACTGACCAGACCCCACGTTGCTTAACCTCGCTGATTTAAACCAGCGTTGCCAACCCCATAGGCCAGGATTGTGTTGAGATTTTTTTTTTTTTTTTTTTTTTTTTTTTTTTTTTTTAAGGAAGGGGGGTGAAGAGAGGCACCACAGAGTGGGTGGGTGGAAGAGAAAGTAGGAAAGATGAAATACAGTGGAAGAGTAAAGTTGGTGGGCCGGCCACCTTGCTGTTTTTGTTTGTTTATTGTTCACATAATTTTACAATATAATTTTTCTGTGGCAAAATACAATGGTGCTGAGGGCTGTTTGCTAAATCTAATCAGTGATATATAATTTCTATGGCAAATTACAATGGTGTTGAGGGCTGTTTGCTAAACCTATTCTGTGCCCATGTTGCAAGATGGGCTAAAGCTGTGGTAATTGCAAGTTTGAGGACTTATGGTCCTGACAGTGCTTTAAAATTCCTGCATTTATTTATTTAGTTGCATTTGTAGCTAAGCTAAGGTGGGTCCTGCTGTCAGGATAGCTAGCTAGCTGATAAGAATTTAGGTATAAATAGGGTCTGGTTCCTCTTCGTTTATGATACTGAGGCTACTTGGAAATTTTCTGTTAAAGTGTCTTATGTGTTGTCTTTTGTCTATTATTGTGATGTATGTGTTTTCGTCTATGGCTTCTATGGTCTGCCATATCTTTTTGGCTTGGTAATATAATTTTATATTAAGTGGGAGAAGGCCGTTTGCCTGGTGAAGTTCTTGGGTGGTGTGAGCATAAGGGTAGCGTGTGTTGGTTGCGAATCTCAGGGCTTTGTTTTGCACTCTTTGTAGAATTTGTATCTGAGTTTTGCTTAACCCGTGGAGCCCCGGCTAGTTTTGTAATGTTTGCGCACCAGAACCCGGCCGGTTTTCAAAAAATGGTTTTATTCCAGAAACAATAGCGAATGGGTTAGGAATGAAGGAAAAACCACGAAAAACCGCTCAAAAAGCTTAAAAAATGGTCTTACAGAGACCCCGAAAACGGATTTTACAAGAGTAAAAAATTGAAGGCAATTATCCCAAAAAACCAGGTTATTGCGCGCTCGCGCGCACGCACGTGGACTTTGAGAGTTTTCAACCATCGGCACGGTTGCGTGGGATACGTACACAGTTCCCATACAAATCTGAGCCCTCTTGAGTGGCTATACCTGAGGTTACGGTCGGCGCAATTAGGGTGACGCGTCAGGCGCGTCTCTGGGGCTGTGCGTTACATACATCGCCGACGCGTCAGACGCGTCGCTGGGGCTGGGCGGGTTAAGGCAATGATGGGGATTGGGGGGTATTCTAAGATTGGAAGTACTAGTGCTTTGATTAGATGGAGTTTTATTCTCATTTCTAAGTTTCTTAGTCTAAAGAGTTTGCTGAGGGCGTGGATTGCTTTTCCTTTTCTCTCACTGACGTTTGATATGTAGCTAGTGTTGACATTTTTAGGCCGAGGGCCTTGCCGTTGGGTTGGAACTGTATTAGTTCTTCATCAACGACAAGGTCCTCGTTTCTCTTAGATCCGAGAGGAATGACTGTGAATTTATTAGTGTTTGTTTTGATCTTCCACTGTTTTTCGAAGTTGTTGACTCTTTCGACTTCTCTTCTGGTTCTGGAGTTCATCAGATGCTTGGACTTCCCCTCATAACTGATTATTTGGGTGATGTCGTCGGCATAGCTGATGTTTAGACCTGTGAGAGATTCTGGGGTGTCGCGTGTGTATATTGTGAATAGTGTTGGGGACAAAACACTTCCCTGAGGGACGCCGCAAGTGGTGACAAAGCTGTCTCCGATGAATGAACCTATTTTGATCTGTGCCTCTTTATCATTGAGAAAATTGCATAGGAGTTTCTCAGTGATAGAGGGAAGGTTGAGCTGAAGTACTTTTTGTTTTAGTACTTTATCGAATGCTTTGGTTATGTCCCTCAGGACAAGATGGCATTGTCCTCCGTCAGCTTTGCTGTTTGCTATTTCTTCTGTTATTAGTGTTAGTGCCTGTGTTGTTCCTCTTTGGCTTCTGAAGCCAAATTGATGCTTATAGTAAAGATTGTTTGATTCGAGGTGTGTTCTGAGGCGTGTGTTAATGATTCTCTCAAAGGTCTTTCCAGGGACTTCCAGAAGAGAAATGGGTCGGTAATTTATGGGAAGGTGTGGGTTTTTTCCGGGTTTTGGAATGAGTTTTAGAATTGCTTTTTGAAGGCATCTGGGAAATAGCCTGCCGATAGCGATGCGTTAAGGATCCAGGTGAATTTTGTGATGGCGGGTTCGGGAAGGTATGACATTATGACTTTATTAATACCGCTTTTACCTGGACATGTGTTTTTTTATTTTATGATGGTTTTGATGACTTCATAATTGGTGATGGGTCTAGTTAGGGGGCAGTGAATTTGAAGTCTGGAAGGGTCTGAGGTATGGTGGGGGGTTGTTCTTTGCCAATTGTTTTGTATGAAGTTGTTTACTATGTGTTGAGAGGTAGGTGAGGGGTCCTCATAAGGCCGGTTGGAAGATCATAGAGTTTGCCGCCAGCTAATCACAGGGCTTTCAGGTTTACCTGACCTGGGTCTTGATCGTCCAGATTTGTTGAAGCTTAAAGGTTCCTCTTTGACCGTGTTTCCGTTTATCTGGATTCTGGGTCGCCCAATGGGATGATAGCCCGAGCAAACATCACGGCCAATATGGCTGCCTGCCAGGCGTGACATCATATCTTGGAGCTCTTTTCCTCGGCCAATAGATGGAGCGTGGTGGTGGGGCAAGCTCCGCCCCCTTTCTGCAACTGGTGAAGGAGGAATCTTGACCACCTACATCAACAAAGGTGGCCATGGGTGGTTTGGGGTTCTTCATCTTCATCAGGCTAGGGAGGAGTTTGCTTGTTTGCTCGTTTCGGAGGTTGTTTGTGGCCTTTAGGCAACTTCCCAACAATAATAATGGAGTTTATTACACTGGGGTTTATTATACTGGAGTTTATTATACTGGGGTATATTTCAGTGGAGCTTATTCCACAGGTTTATTACACTGGAGTTTTTGTTTGTATTCATGCATGATCAGTGTAGTATGTCATAATACCTCGTCATCCAGGACTCGGTTATTGAGTGGTCATAACATACAAAATGCCGAGCTTAATAACAGATCAATGAAGGCCTAGCTTATTACATGTGTGGTAAAGGTCATTCAATGGAGCCGACAGAATGAGACTAATACACTGTGATGAGGATGGACCTATATTGTACTATTTTCCTCTATAATAAAGTAGAGATCCTGCAGTAAAATAGAGTAGCTATATAAACCTTAGGACGCCGTTTTGGTGCTTCAATATTCAAACAACAATGTTTTATTTCATTGTTGATCATGTGGAATGTATATTAAAAAAATATATATAAATTATCATGAACCAGTACTCCCGACTGTTTATTATTGGTATGGAGATAGTTGAGCGTAAAGGGATGAAAATATCACCAGTGGCACCAAGATGGCGGAGGTTGGCTGATCTTTGTTACTATAGGGTATCTACAATAAAGGCCCATGTTATCACGGTGTAATAATCTCAGCGTATTACTTACTTCAACGACGTCATCATGGTAGGGCTCATTATCTCTGTTTATTATGTACTGTGCGTATAATAACGTGCTCGTATACCCTAAAAACTAATTTGGCGTGAATTATTATATCCATAATTATATGCTACGTAGCACGGATATATATATATATATATATAGTGTCCCCAGACACTAATATATAATTATATATATATATATATATATATATATATATATATATATATATATACGGTATATATATACCGGTATATATATATATATATATATATATATATATATATATATATATATATATATATATATATATATATATATATATATATATTTATATTGTATATATATATATATATATATATATATATTCTCTTTTAAAAAGACGAGGTTAAAAGCAATAGCAGTTTCAGCATTCAGGATTTTATTGTTACAGCTTTCAATAGTTCTAACAATTTTCCTCTGGGGTTCAGAGATGAGGTACAAAAGGTTAGCAAAATTCATGGTGGATCCAACGTTTCACAAGTAAACATCTTGCATCTTCAGGGAATGGAGAGGTAATGATTAGATTTTTTTTTTTTTTTTTTTTTTTTTTTTTTTTTTTTTTTAAAGGTAGGGGGGTGAAGAGAGGCACCACAGAGTGGGTGGGGGGAAGAGAAAGTAGGAACGATGAAATACAGTGGAAGAGAAAAGTTAGTGGGCCGTCCACCTTGCTGTTGTTAAAGGGATGTTTATTTATTTATTTATTATTACTAATTTGTAAGGTAAATTCTGAGGGATGTATAACTAATTTGTAAGATAATTACTCCTAAAAGGATTAGCTTCAATCCACATGTCATCACATATCCATTTGTCTCCATTTGCCTTTGCTGTTCCATTAGTGAAGTATAAGTATCTATCCCTGTAGGTGTTGATGCTCGTTCTATGTCTGATTCGGGATATTTTTTCTTCATCATAGCAAGTGGTAATTTTTGGAGATCTGAAAGAAATTCTGCATATTCGCAGTATGTGTTTGGTGGTTTCCTGGTTGTTGGTTTGATGGTTGTTGTATCACTGGCAGGTTTCTTCTTCACAACTTGTGGTGTTAGAACTGGAGGAGGGGGGAAGGAAGGAGGGAAGGAATATTCTCAGGAGTTTGGTGTGAACGTTCTTCTTCTTCCACTTCTTCTTCATATTCTTCATCATCTTATTCTGCATTATCTTCCTCTTCGAGATCTTCGAGGATGATGGAGGAGTCATCATTGTCTTCTTCGGCGTTGTCCTCCTCTTCATCATCTTCTATGTTGATGGAGTAGTTGTCTTCTTCAATGATGATGGGTTGGTGTTCTCGTCTCCTTCTTGGTTAATCTAATCATTACCTCTCCATTCCCTGAAGATGCAAGATGTTTACTTGTGAAACGTTGGATCCACCATGAATTTTGCTAACCTTTTGTACCTCATCTCTGAACCCCAGAGGAAAATTGTTAGAACTATTGAAAGCTGTAACAATAAAATCCTGAATGCTGAAACTGCTATTGCTTTTAACCTCGTCTGTTTAAAAGAGAATCTATTACCTGGCTATACTAATATATATATATGTATACCGGTATATATATATATATATATATATATATATATATATATATATATATATATATATATATATATATATATATATATATATACCAGTATATATATATATATATATATATATATATATATATATATATACCAGTATATATATATATATATATATATATATATATATATCAGTGGTGGGCATCGCTAACAATTATCCACTTTCGTAATCGCAATATTGCATATCGTAACCGTAGCTTTCCACATTCTCTAGGCTGTTAATTAATTAATTAATACAGTTCCACTTATCGCTAAAAGTAAACGCGATTATTAACTAAAACAGTGCAAAAATGAGGGTAAATCATTTGGTAGTGTAGTAAAAAAAAAATGTACTTATTATTTACCACATGCTTAACCCTCACAAATATCCCATACTTCACCTCAAGTCAGGCCTCACTCATTAGCTACGTTTTTCGTTACCACCATTGATTTGCCATTGGGCTTTTGGCAGAAAATACGAAAAATTATCTGTGATATCCGAGACATGTTTACATACAGTATTCTCATCGTCCAGCATATTACTGCCTCACAATTATCAGCCAACTTAAAATATCCCTATATAATATTTAATTATCACAAGAACAATACACTATACCATTTTTGAAGTATTCAGGAGAAAGAGGGCAAAATTAGAAAACAATACAAGATAAACTAAGCACAAATGCATGCTAGAATATAATTGAAAAGTCGCTAGATAGTCCCCAGACACTAAAAGCTTGTATGTCACTAGACAACATATGTTGAAGTATCTAGATTCTAGAATAATCTTTATAGCAATCGAAAAATCTCGACAATTCCTTAAAATGGTGAAAATTTCTTTAATATGGCTAGAATTCATCATATCTTGATGTCGCTAGATGGAAGTGATGGAAGTGATTCGCTGGTTCTAGCGTAACCTCTACATTGGCAACATCGTACCAAGACCATTCATTTCGGCTATAACTTAATTTTGTGTCACCCCAAAGTCTGATAACCCACCCTCTTATCAGTGGGGTGGCACAAAATGTACAAATTTTATGAGCCTGCCTTCAAAATGTATAGGCCTACATAATATATACATTTGCTTACTATTGTTGAACATGAATGTAAATATATATTACAAAATGACCACTACAAAGTAAAACAAAGAATATAATAAAGACAAAACATCGTAATATAATAAATATTATGAGGTATTTCAGGAACTGCAATAATCGACAGCTAGACATATCGGCAATAACTTAGAATATATACAATTGAAGATTGTTTGTGACATCATATATGAGGTGGAATTATACAAAACATTTCTCTTTGTAACATTAGAGTAATAAATAATTGCTTAGGTTAACATTTCAATAATTCCGAGTATGAGTGGCGGAATATTGTAGGTGACGAACACTACCATGCAGCCGGTACAAGGGCTATCCCGAAACTCAGTCCACCTCCCAGCGATAGCAGACATAAGCCGCATTTTCCTTTACCATCATTATCTCCGATAGACTGGAAATGGTGTCGTATTTCACACCCAAATGCCATAAAAGGGTGTCCAATATCAAGCCAACTCAACCCTGCTCCTACACAGGGTCGAAACTCAACCCGATTCAGACTTTCGGAGCTTGATAACAGTTTTAAGACTTTTTGTATATATCCATATATAAATAATCGATTTGGATGTGATAATTATAAATGTACCTAGCTATATCCTCAGAATATCCGAAAGAAGCGTCATAATCCTATAGAAGGCCGATAACCTACCGGAGTTATTATATATAATACCCCAAATTAAGCGATTATTAAGTTGATCTAGTTGAATTTGTAAAAAAATTGTGATGACTATTCATATAAATGAATAGTCATCACAATTTTTTTACAAATTCAACTAGATCAAAATAATATCGAAATGATGGATCAAATATTGATCTTGATATGTAAAGCCTGTTCTTTATACACATTGGAGCACATGGCTGCAGCCGCGATGCCACTCCATTCGCGCCTAATCACGATTATATTTCGGTGTATTCTTACTTAAATGTAAAGTATATCATTCGGGTTGATTAGGTTACACAATACAATATTACTAAGTAACAGTACACGCATAAATATAAATATCATAACATTTGTCAGAGTTTAGCAAAGCACCACGGCTACGTGGGGAGTGCTGAGGGTAGTGAGGGAGAAGTGGCCGAACTGAGAATGTGCTTGTAGCCTCGTGACCTTGACCTTGTCGTCTTCCCAAGAGTCAAGTTCAGAAAATCAGTGTTCGTCACGGTAATTAATCCGTCACTCCTCAGAATTATTGAAATGTCTATGTATGCTATTATTTCTTGCTCTACTATTAAACAAATAAATATGTTGTATAATTTCACCTAATATGTAATGTCACAACACATCTTAAATTGTATATATTCAAATTTATTGCCGATATGCTCTGTTGTCGATTATTCCAGTCCCTGACATACCTCATGATATTTGGTATATTACGCTATTTCGCTTTTATTTTGTCTTTATTTGCGTAGTAATTATTCTGCAATGCATATTTACTTTCATTGTTAAAAAGAGTCAGGAAAGGTTGTTCATATAATGTATATATTTAAAAGTCTGGATCGCCCCTTGTTCATTTTGTGCCACCCCACTATAATGAGAGTGGATTATCAGACTTTGGGGTAACAGAAAACGCAGTTGAATACCGTGGTCTTGGATTATATATCTCCCTATGGTAAAGCAGCCGCTATGTCCGATCTACATTCAAGCCTAATCACGATTCTATGTCAATGTATTCTTACTTGGCTTTAATGTATTGACTAAGCTAACCAATAATAACTAGCCTAATCCAATAAAATCAAGTAAAATTCATCAAAATATAATCATGATTACTGATTTTAAACACGAATGTAGCGGCATCACGGCTGCGGCTATGTTCCGACATTTCTAAACAAAGTAATTTTACATGTCAAGATTATTATTTGAGTCCTTATTTCGGGAATATTTTGATCTACTTGAATTTGTACAACATTGTGATGGGTATGCATATAATATAATTGCTTAATTTTGAGTATATGTATACAAAGTCTAATATAGGTTTTCACCCTTTCATACGATTATGACGCTTCTTTCGGACATTCTGAGGATATGGATAGGTACATTTATATGAACCACATCCAAATTGATTACTTTATTATGGATATAAACAAAAAGTCTCAGAACAGTTATCAAACTCATAAAGTCTGAATCGGATTGAGTTTGGACCCTGTGGAAGAGCAGGTTTGACATGGTTTGATATTCGACACCCTTAAGGGTGAAATACGACACCTTTTCCAGTCTATCGGAGATAGTAGTGGTAAAGGAAAACGCAGCTTATGTAGGCCTATACATTTTGAAGGCAGGCTCGTAATAGTTGTACATTTTGTGCCACCCCACTGATAAGAGGGTGGGTTATCAGACTTTGGGGTAAAAGAAAACGTAGCTTATGTAATCAATCTATTGATAGGGTCACTAATACAAATACTATCCATAAGACGTTTTACAAAGTAGATTTTTTTTTTTTTTTTTTTTTTCTATATTCCAACTACTCCCTCTCGGGCATAGGCTGAGAGCCTGTACATTCCACCGCTCAACACGGTGAAGCCCGTGAGGTCTTGTTCCAGCCTGGGAAGTGAGACATGTGAAGCATCCATCATGGCTCGAAGCAGCTCCATCTCTGAAGCGGCTGGTTGCTTCGCTCAAGTGCTTCACCGTCTCACCCTCCAGACTCAGACCCTCACTCTCAGAACGCCACCTATTGAGCAGTGAACTCACTAGGCATTGTCCCCCTGTAACATATTTTGATTATGGGAATATTCATACAGTGTTATTTAATCAGGGAACAATGAGGGTATTTTTGTTGGCATTTCGGTGGGCTTTGTGGTAATGCACTGATACTAGGTACAGCACAAATTCAATCCCAATAATATTTTCCCATTGACATATCGGGATTTGAACCCGGGTCCACTGGATTACCAATCCAGTGGCATGACCACTCCACCACACCTCCCCTCGTATTGTGAGATATATGTAAAACTAAGTACTAAGTAGTAGACTTATAGTGGTTGGAATAAGTTTAATATAATTAGGTTATCAAAAGAATACTCCAAAACAAATGTTTTTGTTTTCTATAATTCACATCAAATTATGTATATAAAATAGTTCAGTAGTATATAAAATAGTTCAGTAGTACAGTAAAGTAATGGTGTGTAATAGGGGTTACCGTAGGGGGAATCTAGAAGTGAGGCTGGATGGGGAAATATTGGAACAAGTAGAGTGTTTTATATATCTAGGAGGAACGATAAGCAGGAGTGGAGGCATGGAAATTGAAGTAAAACAGATTAATTTTATAAATTTCACGATTATTTTGCGTAGGTTTCTCTAGTACTCATAACACTCGATACCAAGCCTTGGTATCTGAAATATCGATACGCTCACCACTACCAAGTTTTTTTTCTTCTTTTTCTTTTTTCTTTTTTTCTTTTCTTTTTTAGGTGACAGTTACAAAGTGTTGTACAATCTATCTTATTCTAGTTACATTATAGTTCATCTTATTGTACCAGTACCTCCCTACAATCAACCTAGTTGTTCCCCAATTCGGCCCTCTGCCACGACCATTTCAAAGTCCAAGTCTCTCACTCTTGTCCTCTGTAGTGGGGAGGACCTTGTACCCCTGAGACATAGGAGTGCATACCTGAGAAGAGAGAAAGAGAGCCGGCATCTCATCCAAGTTATGACTTGGCTTCTATGCTGGCGCTTTTTCTCCGATATTTGTTCAGCTAATCTGGCATAGAAGACACTTGCAGAAGGTCCCATTCCTCCCGACGATGAGAAGACCCGAGGAGTAAAGCTTCCTTGATCCCTGTTTAAAATTCTTTCATCATAAGCGCGTTTTTTCTCACTTTTGTTTCTCAAGTATGCCGCCTTGAGTCCACGCTCACGATATGTTTGTGCTCTTGGGTTGAAGATTCTGATGTCGAAAAAAGCCTGTTGTCCCCTCGTCCAAAGACCTCGAGCACTCTTGCTTCATTTGAAGTATTTGCAGTATTGTGGGCCAAGCGCTGTCCGTCCATAGGCAGAAGTTCCGGTTTGATTCTGACATCATGGCGCACCTCGTCCAGCATTTATGCAGTGATGTCTCGTACTTCATCATGCCGGATATAGATGAATCCTCCTTTCTTACAGGTCATACAGTGGTCTGAGTTGTTTATTTCACCACATGCACATTTCAGCGGCAGGTTCGAAACTGGCCACCCATACCTCAAGGCTACGGCATCATTGAATTCTTGTTTATTTAAGCTGAAGCCTTTTTTCTTTATTGGTAATGAAGTGAGCCAATTTGAAGCCACCATGTCTTGTGCCATCTCAACTCTCATTTTCAGTTCTTCACTACATTCGGTCTTAATTTGTTCTAGGCTATGTTTCTGTCTCTCTTCTCTGCTCTTTGTAATTTCCTGTCTTGCATTTCGTTGTTCCTCTTCGTCCACCTCATCATTTTCATTTTGCTCCCGTATTTTTTCTGTCAGAGACGTAGTAAGTTTAAGGGAATTTTGGTACTCATGAGGTGCCGCCTCCACTGGGTTTATGATCCCCATACCTCCGAACCTTGGCGGAAGAGCTAATAGATCTCTTAGCTCTTGCATGACGCCTTCCATCTCTGTTAAAGCAGGTATGAATGCTCCTCTGATTGCTTCTTCCAGCGGTTGGAGCATCGCTACCAAGTACCCTTCCACTCACGGCAACAGTCACTTCACAACGCCGTGTCACCCGTCACCCATAGCATCACGCGGGGTTCTTGTTGGAGCCTGTTGTCTATAAAGAGTACCCGCATGGGGGGCGGAGACTACCACTGAAAGGCTTTTAGCAGATTGTGGAAGTAGTGAAACGTTTCTAAACCGCGGATATTTGCCGAATGTATCCCTTAAATAATCCGCTTACTAAGATAGGACTTCCGCTCTAGCGGAATTAGTGGTTTACGGAAGTGATAACGGAAGTGCCCATCTCTGATATATATATATATATATATATATATATATATATATATATATATATACTGTATATATATATACATATATACATAATACTGTATATATATACAGTATATATATATATAATATATATACTGTAAGGGGAGGTGTGGTGGAGTGGTCATGCCACTGGATTGGTAATCCAATGGACCTGGGTTCAAATCCCGATATGTCAATGGGAAGATATTATTGGGATTGAATTTGTGCTGTACCTAGTATCAGTGCATTACCACAAAGCCCACTAGTGAAGCAGATAAGTGAAACAATCGTTCAAATGGTGATGCAAGCATGAAATTTGGTACAGGTATTCTTCAAAGCTCACTTTCAAAGCACATACTGCTGGCCACGCAAAAATTCAATATGGCGACCATTTTTCAAGATGGCCGACACATCTGACTGAGCCCTACTGTTATGGGTCAGTTAATTGAAAGAAAAAAGACATGAATACTGTCCAATCCATTTTTTTGTTGGCTCTAACGTGGTAAGTGAAGGTAATTTTGTCCAAAGCAGTTGCATATTAGACTTTAACTAAGATGGCGTCCAAGATGGCCGCCATTAACCCGAGGAGGCCGGATTTTTTTTGGCGATTTTTGGTAGTGTTTATGGCTTAATAGCTAATCAAAGAATAAAGATAGAGAAATGAGTCATAAACCACGTGAGAGAGGTCACTTTCAGCTTTTGTCTCGTAAAAAAATTCAGCTCCATAGGCCCAGTAGTTACTGAGATATTGCTTGTTTTCGTGAGGTAACTTTTCCGTGATTTTCCGTGTTTACGCACTTTTGCCATAGTGAAATTTCCTTAAACCCATTGTGTTGACATCACGGTAGTTTCGGTGATATTGGAACTCGGTGAAAATTACCGCAAAAGTACCGTGACGTCATACAAGTAAATAGCAGCCATCAGCAGGCTATTTAAAGGCTATTTAAAGCCGTGCTATTTGAGTAGTGTATCGGCCTTCTGGGGTTAAAGACAAATTTTGTGATATCTTGGCTATTAGTAGAGCTAGACAAATGATTTTTTCATCTAATCCTACATTTTTGAGGTCAGAGAATTAGAAAGACTTGTCACATTATTAACTCATCAGGGTCATAAGTAACTAGACAAAGTGAAGGAAGATTATATCATAGGAAACGGCCTAATTCACACCATTTATACATATCCATTGAGTACAAATAACATTAGTAAAAATACCATAGAATCAAAGACTCACACCTCACATTTGCAAGTGCACAGAGCTGTACAGGAGAGACCCAGCCTGTAGCACTTGCACCTGCCACGACAGTCTGATTTACAGCCACATTTGGTCAGCTGTTCGCAACTCTTGGCTGTGGCATCTCCTAATTCAGCTGAGACCTCCAACACCCTGTCATATGAGATGCTGAGGCCATGCTCATGCAGCATTTCGACCAGGTTTCTTTTCCGGGTTTTGGCATAGACTGAGAGTCCCATGTAGACTGGGAATGGTGTTTCTCTGTCTTTTGAGTGCCTATGTGTAGCAGCTCCCTCTTTGTATCGGGAGTAGCAGTTAAACTGCATCAATTGGGCAATGGCCTGATCAGACTTTGAAACTCCAAATCTCAGTTGAGACTTGAATTGTCAGCTCCATGTTCAACCATCCCCACAAACTGAAGCAGAAGGGGAGGTATGGCATTTTGCACACAACCAGCTGGAAATGTGCCATCAAATTTTGATTGATGTTCAAGCATGCATTTTCTTAGAATCTTTGCTGCTTTAGCAGTGATGAGTGCATCTGAAAAATCAGAAATTTGGGTAATAGGATAAACCCTCGGCCTTAATCAGAAAGCAAAATGGCAGATTCAAAATCCATTTTTCCCATAAGACAAACTGACTGGTCAAAATGTTGTCTTTGCCAGACCTTTGCCCACACCTTTCTGAAATGCAAGAAGTACATCTCTTCCACTTCTATGAGCTTCAAGTTCTGGAATTTCTTCCAGAAGTTTATCCTTCAGTCTGGTAGAATTTACACGTGGTAAATCCACACCAAGTTGTGCCAGACGCTGTTGGTAAAGGTGGCATATATCTGCCAGGCGAAATGTGACTGGCTCTTCTGAGCATAGGTTGCTTTCAACAATGTATGTCACCAGCTCTGATAAAATTAATGGATAAACATCTGGCTCCAGATCAGTGGCACTTGAGCTTTTCTCAAGGTTTCTCAGGTGGGACCTTTCCCTGTTGTAGAGGGCACTGAGACACACTCTGTGGTACTTTAGCTCCTGTGCAATAGCATCTCCACCACTCAATTTAGAAAGAAGCTTGCCATCGTTAAGTGCCTCTGCACACTCTTGTAGCCTCTTGTTAAGGTTCATGGTCATTACCTGCCTGAGATCAGATGCAGGTGCCACTTTCTCACAAAAAATTCAAGTTTGACCATCATCGGTTCGACGTTGCTTTGCATGATTGTCTTCAGACTCACTACTTTGACGATCTAATCGGCGTTTCCTTGCGCGATTCAGCTTGCTGTTGTTAAACAACAACCGGCAGTTGACATGGTATTTTGCCTGATTTCTTCTCAAAGTGGCATCTATGCCGTCACCTTCATCAAGCCTTCTTGGATCCACGATCAATGGCATTTCCTGGATTTCATGAAACATCGGTATGTTGGTAGCCAGCATGGCATAACCGTCATGTTCAAGGGAATAATGGGTTCTAGGTGATGTTAAATCTTCACCTATTTTGTCTTTCTGGCAAAGACAACATTTTGACCAGTCAGTTTGTCTTATGGGAAAAATGGATTTTGAATCTGCCATTTTGCTTTCTGATTAAGGCCGAGGGTTTATCCTTTTACCACCTTAACGAAATTACACACACATTACTTTATGGGATACAACTAGGTTCGGGTGACCTACACCTAGCCCGATCATTCATCCAGTGCCATTTAAGTCCCGTGTGATCTGTACACCATCCAGGTAAGTACATGAGCAAGTCATGTATAGCCCCCTTACCCTTGGCTCGGCTCTCCCGCGCTGGCACACCCTGTCAATTCAGGTGCGGCTATCTAACTCTATCTACTAACTACCAACTACTGTCTAGTAGCTAATTGATATGGGGCTGTTAGAAAGCATTTGGGACACTAAATTAAACTACACTACAACTTATAGTATAGTACAGTAAAATAAGCTGACACTGAACCCCATGCTGAGTTGCACAGCAGTGTGCCCTGGTTGTGTGTTGACATCACTCTATTATATTTGCAAGATCTCATCACTGCCTCAGTCCTTACTAACAAATGTGAAAATGGCTCCATTGGATTATCTGACCCAAAGAATGTATGTGCACACCAAAAATCATGTATATATGTACAGTAGTTGCTTAGATATGAACATATGAAATTAATGGACGCCATCTTGGATGCCATTCTAAAATTCCAATTATAGACTATGATAATGATTAAAACAGTGCTTCTCATTAATCTGGTTAGCAAGAAACAGTTTTCTCTTAAAATGTTCACCAGGTAATAATTAAAAAAAAATTAAGCAATATATGGTCAGGCACGGCAGCCATCTTGAAAAATGACCGCCATCTTGGATTTTCGCGTGGCCAGCGGTATTTCTGTGAAGAATGGACCTTGAAGGGTACATGTACCAAATTTCATGCTTGCATCACCATTTGAACGATTCTCCTGAAATTTGCAGTTATCTGCTCCACTACACCGAAATGCCAAAAAAATACCCTTATTGTTCCCTGATTAAATAACACTGTATGAATATTCCCATATTTAAAATATGTTACAGGGGGACAATGCCTAGTGAGTTCACTGCTCAATAGGTGGCGTTCTGAGAGTGAGGGTCTGAGTCTGGAGGGTGAGACAGTGAAGCACTTGAACGAAGCAACCAGCCGCTTCAGAGATGGAGCTGCTTCGAGCCATGAATGGATGCTTCACATGTCTCACTCCCCAGACTGGAACAAGACCTCACGGGCTTCACCGTGTTGAGCGGTGGAATGTACAGGCTCTCAGCCTATGCCCGAGAGGGTATTAATAGTTGGAATATAGAAGAAAAAAATATATATATATATATATGTGTGTGTGTGTGTGTGCTACTGCATATTAGAATTATTAGACTGTAACAAAGCTAGTACACATTTGAATAGTGCTAATATGAACACCTAGTAAAGATATATAGTGGTTTAGCATTCGCAACAGAACATATTAATATTAAGAATCGTAAATGTGTTCCAAAAACTCGAAGATAGTGTATGAAAAAGTTTTATTATTTCCCTAAGTATATGAAGGAGATAAAAGGCGAAGCTGCGTGTAACAAGTGCCCCCCTCCCCCCAATGTTGAAAGAGTGATAGATAGCCAAATTCAAGGTATGATAGAGTCAAATTGCCTGGACATACGGAGCTTGGAAGAGTTAAGTCATAGAATGAGGGAAAGAAAGATTGATGGAGACAGTTCCAGAGCTTACTTGTTGAGGACATGAAAGACTGGGAAAATCAGTTCAGTCTTGGGTTAGAGAGTTGGGCAGAATATGGGTAGGAATGTGAAGGCAGGTGCACCCTACTCTCCATAAGGGAGGAGATATGCACTGAGAAAGCTCTGAATAACACTGATTATTGTAATAACGGTAGAAAAGTGAGAGAGATCCAACATTGCGGGGTGTAGAAAGAGATTGTAGGAAATTAGTAAGAGGAGGTGAGTTGATGAGACGAAGCGCTTTAGACTATGCTTTCGAGAAGTGCGGCATGGGTGGAACCTCCCCACACAAAGCGAACAATAATTAATCGGTATATGAACGCACTGTGCCCCTGCACTGACTATGCTTTCGGGAAGTGCGGTATGGGTGGAACCTCCCCATACATGCGAAAAATACTCGATACATGAGTGCACTGTGCACCTGTACAGAGCAAAAAGCTGTGTGGGAGTAAAGAACCCATGAAGATGGTTGAGCACATCTAACTTTTAAACAGCTGCTTTAGCAAGGGATCTCTCCAATAAAGATCAGAATAAAATGAAACACCAATAATATTGAGAGAAGTCAAAGGGTTGATTTGTGTATTGTTGAAGAGTATAGGATAGTCTTGTAGAAGATTGTGATGTGTAGATAGATGGAGAAATTGGGTTTTTGAAGCATTGAAAGTAACAAGATATTCTTTATCCTAATCGGAAATAGTTGATAGCTCAGAAGATAGGTTTGGTATAGTCTCATCATGTGAGTTTTGGAGTGATTGCATGCTGTGTTGTTGGGGAAAACTAGTTGAATAATGTAAGGTACAGTCATCAGCATATTAGTGGATAGGACTAGAGGTCCTGTTGAGAAAATCATTAAATGAATATCAGAAGAGAAATGGAAACAGAATAGAACCTTGAGAAACACCAGAGTTAATAGGTTGAGGAAGTGATCAATGGTCATCCACGACTGAAGCTATGGAATGGTCAGAAAGGAAAATCAAGATTAAGGCACAGATAGAGGGATAGAAACCAAAGGAGGGTAGTTTGGATATTAGAGATTTGTGCCAGACTATATCGAAGACTTTCGATATGTCTAGTGCAATAGAAAAGGTCTCACCGAAGTCCCAGAAGGAGGATGACTACAAGTTATTAATAAGAAAGATCTCCAGTAGAAGGAAACCATACTGGCAATCTGAAAACAAAATTATGGGAAGACAAATAGTTATGACATTTTGAGTTAAGAATTGATTCGAAAACTTTAGAGATGCAAGAAATGAGAGCAATTGGACGATAGTTGGAGGGTTGAGAAAGGTCACCCTTCTTTAGGACAGGATGAATGAGAGCAAACTTCCAGCAAGAAGGGAAGATGTTAGAGGAAACACAGAGGCAGAAGAGTTTGCCTAGGCAGAGAATCAGCACACAATAACTGTTTTTGAGTAAAATGAGAGGAACACCATCCAATCCGCATACCTTCTTAGTATTAAGCCCAGAGAGACCAGAAAGTACTGTACATCCTTAGAAGATATTAGGATATTACGCATACGTAGGAGAGAGGGGAATAGCACCGGAATCATCCAAGGTTGAGTTTTTAACAAAAATTCTGAGTGCAGTTTTGTCAGAGGAAGAAGTGGTGGTGGGGCCGTCATAGTGGAAAAGATGAGGGAAAGACGAGGAAGTAAAATTGTTGGCATATATGAACATTGGGTATATTGACAATGGTTTACCTTTCTATTATCATATCTGATGGTTATATTACTACCAATGGTCTTTTATGATTGTAAATTATTATAGACACTTTAATTACCCTTTTCATGCCCATAATTTCTGGCAGTGTGCTACCGATTTTGTGTGTCGTTTTTCACCTTATTTTGGTTAGTCTGTGTAACAATTCCAACACGTTTTAGACTTTTGGAACACATTTACTGCATGATTGTTTGTATGAATGTGTTCTGTATGGTATGGCAAAATAGTGAATGTTCCTAAAATAAATTCAGCTTAGTACTCTTAAAATGTTTCAGTACGTCTCCCAGGTTCATACTCTATAATCACCTGAGATCTAAAAAGGGTATATTGATTGTGATTTACCTTTCTATCGTTGTACAGATGGGTTTATTACCATTAATATACCTTTACATTAGATTATTATGAGCACTTTAATAAACCTGTTCATACCATGCTTGTTGACAGTGTATCTGTGTAAGCGTACGTGAGATGCTATGTTAATTAATCTAACTGAATCATTAGTTGTGGTATTGATTAGGCCCTATGCGTAAAACTTGAAGCACCGCATACAAATGGCTCGTGTACACCGTCAAAAATTATATGTTTAACCCTTCTCCTTCATGTCTAACCCAATTAGTTATGAAATTTTAAGAAATTTACCCCATTGGTTTGGCGATTTTAAGACCTTTCGCCCCATCTATGTGTTGTTTCTTTTTTGGCGAGCGATAGCGAGCCTATAATTGAGGAGGAACCAGCCTTCGGCCGGGACATTTTTTCTAAAATGTACACATTTATCTCGAAGTGAGTTCTTTGGGACGTTTTTTTTATCATTTTGATAGAGGTCTAGGGAGCACACGAAAACAAATATATGTACCGGTAATCAAAAAATAAAAAATAAAAATAAAAACATTAATAATATAACGTCCCCTTAAGGAAGGTAGGCAAGAGGGTCATTTTATTGTTGTTAATATGTTACCCTTATAAACTGCAGCTCTATTGGCAGAAGGTATACAAGGAGGCAGAAGGAATGAGGATAACTAAAGACTGAGGATGTATATGTATCTAGAGAAAATGAGAGTAGCGAGGGAAAGTAAGAGAAGATTAGATAAGGACTTTTGAAGACATTAGAGGGTAAAGTGGAGGAAGTGTAAGCAATTTGTTTGGAAGGAGGTCAATAAAGTTAGAGAGGGTAACAAAGGAGGTAGTAAGAATGTGAAAAATACAAATAAGGCGAGTACTATGGGAGGAACAAGAGAAAGTTGGGAGATAGAGAGAACACTTTAACCCCTTTAGTACTGAGTTGTCCTTGTCATTATAATCTGGATATTATTAGACGATTTTATCTAGCTTAGGGAGGACGTGTAACAGTTAAAAGGTTTCAAACTATCTCGAGTATCCATTTTAACTACCACGGTTTCCTCCTAAGCTGCATACAATCGTCTAAACATAGCTGGAATAACTCAGAATACATCCTCGGTAAGGAAGGGGTTAAGGGGCCGATTTGTTTTCTTATCTATTTCAAGTGAGTTTTAACAGTAGTCAAACTTACTGGCAGTAGCTTATTCTACTGTTAATAATTCTACTAAAACATGTGCTTATTATATTTAATATATCTATAAGGATTTGGTGTTTAGCACTCCTCCTTCCAAGCAATTTGTGGTTTCTCATACGTGGTGCGATGTATAAGGTGTTGATTTTCGGTGTGAGCATCCTGGGTTCGAGTCCACGGACTGCCACATGTGTTTGTAAATTTCATTAATCGATTTTAGGAGTATGGTTGGTTGTTGGAAGGAACATAATAATTGATATTGGTTCAGGAGTAATTTATCGAGAGGACTTCCCTAAGTGGTTAAGGCCCCATTAATTGCTCTTTCCATTCACATATGCATAGCCTACGTGAATTGCAGTTGGGATGTGTGTACATGCTTAGATTGATATGCAGGATTCGAAGTTGCATAATAAATCGTAGGCAGTGTCCACCAACCTTTAACTGTCTTCGTGGTGCGATGTATAAGGTGTTGATTTTCGGTGTGAGCATCCTGGGTTCGAGTCCACGGACTGCCACATGTGTTTGTAAATTTCATTAATCGATTTTAGGAGTATGGTTGGTTGTTGGAAGGAACATAATAATTGATATTGGTTCAGGAGTAATTTATCGAGAGGACTTCCCTAAGTGGTTAAGGCCCCATTAATTGCTCTTTCCATTCACATATGCATAGCCTACGTGAGTTGCAGTTGGGATGTGTGTACATGCTTAGATTGATATGCAGGATTCGAAGTTGCATAATAAATCGTAGGCAGTGTCCACCAACCTTTAACTGTCTTCGTGGTGCGATGTATAAGGTGTTGATTTTCGGTGTGAGCATCCTGGGTTCGAGTCCACGGACTGCCACATGTGTTTGTAAATTTCATTAATCGATTTTAGGAGTATGGTTGGTTGTTGGAAGGAACATAATAATTGATATTGGTTCAGGAGTAATTTATCGAGAGGACTTCCCTAAGTGGTTAAGGCCCCATTAATTGCTCTTTCCATTCACATATGCATAGCCTACGTGAGTTGCAGTTGGGATGTGTGTACATGCTTAGATTGATATGCAGGATTCGAAGTTGCATAATAAATCGTAGGCAGTGTCCACAAACCTTTAACTGTCTTCGTGGTGCGATGTATAAGGTGTTGATTTTCGGTGTGAGCATCCTGGGTTCGAGTCCACGGACTGCCACATGTGTTTGTAAATTTCATTAATCGATTTTACGAGTATGGTTGGTTGTTGGAAGGAACATAATAATTGATATTGGTTCAGGAGTAATTTATCGAGAGGACTTCCCTAAGTGGTTAAGGCCCCATTAATTGCTCTTTCCATTCACATATGCATAGCCTACGTGAGTTGCAGTTGGGATGTGTGTACATGCTTAGATTGATATGCAGGATTCGAAGTTGCATAATAAATCGTAGGCAGTGTCCACCAACCTTTAACTGTCTTCGTGGTGCGATGTATAAGGTGTTGATTTTCGGTGTGAGCATCCTGGGTTCGAGTCCACGGACTGCCACATGTGTTTGTAAATTTCATTAATCGATTTTAGGAGTATGGTTGGTTGTTGGAAGGAACATAATAATTGATATTGGTTCAGGAGTAATTTATCGAGAGGACTTCCCTAAGTGGTTAAGGCCCCATTAATTGCTCTTTCCATTCACATATGCATAGCCTACGTGAGTTGCAGTTGGGATGTGTGTACATGCTTAGATTGATATGCAGGATTCTATCTATCTATCTATCTATCTATTGCCTGATGCCGTGATCCCCGAAGGGGTGGCCACGAACGAACCGCCCCCACGCACCTCTGTCCCCAGTCAGTCGACGCCCCTCCCCCCAACCAGCACCGCCTTCATTCATGTAGTTCCTCACTCCATCCTTCCACCTCATATTCGGTCTACCTCTCCCCCTCTGTCCCTCCACCTCGCTCTCGTACACCCTCTTAGTCATTCTCTCGCTTTCCATACGTTCCATATGGCCGAACCATCTCAAGTTGTTCCTTTTCACACTTTCCAGCACATCTACCTCCACACCACACCTCCTTCTTACTTCCTCATTAGTCTGTCTATCCCTCCATGTAACTCCGCACGCACTCCTTAAGTAATTCATTTCCACTGCTCTCACTCTTGGTCTGAGTCTCTCAACCAACGTCCATGCTTCGCTTCCGTAAGTCAGTGTCGGGATTACCACACTGTCATGCAAGGACTTCTTCACTTCCATACTGACCACCCTATTTCTTGTTACTGCTTTTAGCGTTCCTACAACCCTCTTCCCCTGTTGTACCCTCTCCCGCACCTCTTCATCCATAGTCCCATCTTTACTCAACACACTGCCCAGATACTTAAAAGAGTTGACGATCTCCATAGCCTGACCGTTCAGCTTCACCTCACACTCTGCAGGATTCGAAGTTGCATAATAAATCGTAGGCAGTGTCCACCAACCTTTAACTGTCTTCGTGGTGCGATGTATAAGGTGTTGATTTTCGGTGTGAGCATCCTGGGTTCGAGTCCACGGACTGCCACATGTGTTTGTAAATTTCATTAATCGATTTTAGGAGTATGGTTGGTTGTTGGAAGGAACATAATAAATGTATTTTTTTCGTCTTGTGTAATGTTTTTAGGGTTAAAGTTGATACATATATTTATTGTGTGTGCATAAATAGATAATGTTACTACCAAAAAAAAAAAAAAAAAAAAAACACACATTTGTGAATGGAGTGCCATTTAAACGAAGCTGGTTATAGTGTTGAGTTGCTAAGTAAATTACCACTTGTCCTATGCTTGGTCTTCAAAGCGACCCTTCTCCATCTGGTGGTCACCACAAGAAGCATGTGTGTAGGGCTTCTAATTGAGCCTTAATAGATCATGGCATCTGGCAGTAGATAGATAGGTGACTGACTAACTGACGAATTGAGTGACTATTTAACTGACTGACTGACAAATTGACTGACTGTTTGACTGACTGACGAATTGAGAGACTGACTGACTAACAAGCAGAGTGGATGCTTGACTAACTGACTGTTGTCTGACTGACTGACTGTTTAACTGACGGACTGAGTGGATGTTTGAATGACTGACTGTTCGACTAACTGACTAACTGAACGTCAGACTGACTGAGAGATATATACAGTTTTCTACCGTACATGTGTGTACGACTAACATGGAGAGCTTTAATTAAAGAGTAATCTCACAAGCCATTCTTCTGGTGAGGCTTTGAGAATCAGCCTCTATAGAGACCAACAGAGAGAGAGAGAGAGAGAGAGAGAAGCTAAAATAGTGAGAAAACAAATGTAAAGATAACTTTATACTGTGACGCCTCCCGGCGCTAGCACAATGGTTGCGTGGGGCATTGCAGCTCGCTAGCGCTCGCCAGGATGGGGGGATGGGCTACAGTTGTCCTAGAATGATCTGCTTTATGTTATTAGTGTCGTGTTGCCACAGACAGTCTAGAAATGGTCTTTGTTTTGGTCTGTGACCGCGCCTTGTATTTTATATTCGCTATAATATAAATGTTGCTTGTGTGAGAGGCGAGCGAGAGAGGGTGACGGGGTACACCTGGCAGCAGGGCGAGCTATCACGCGGCCCGCTTGGTCAACTAGTCCCTGCTCATCACGGCCTCGTGTTTTTTACCAGCTCAGAGCTGGCCTGACATGCGTATCGTCTACATCCTTTGCAATTCTGTCCCCCATACTCGCCACTTTGCATACTATTTCTCTCTCTCGACTTCTCCTTTCTCATTCTCTAATCTTTATTAAACTCAACATCCCTTCTGGTTTCAGCATAGACGTTCACCGTCGGCCAGTCGTATTGTACGCTAAGCTCTCAGATATTTCTATGTATTAGGCTTTAATGAGGGTTGGAGAGACGGACTTTTCCATGTGTGTCCTCTCTCGGGAAGGTTGTAGACCGGTATATGTCTCCCTGGCAGGGTGTTGAGTGATTCTGCTTAGTTATTTAAAGCTAGACTAGGGGTAAGGTTACTGTGTCGTTGTCTCCGATGTGTGCAGTGTTAGCTAAGCCCTGCACGACATCGACAGGTACTGTGGGAGCCTAGGTTGTCTTCGGGTGGGTTTACTTTGCGAGCACAGCACTGTGGTGTGAGAGGGCCATAGCCTATCCCTCACAACATAGTGCTGCCTCTTTGTGTTGACTTCTGAGGGATCGCCAGGATAGAACTAGGTACTAGAGACCTAGATTTATCAAGAGAGCATCCCCGTCATATAACGTAATCTTCATTATACCACCTTCGGACAACGTTAGGCTATGAGCCGCATGCTCGCCCATTGTTGCCCTGCCTTGATACCCCAGCTAGACTTTATTAACCGAGCAGACACTGGTTAGAGATAAGCCCCATTATTATATGTATGCCACATTATTATTCACTGCACTTTTGAGCCGAGGTTGTTGTTGAGTTGCACAACCCTAGTAGGCTGTTGCGTTGTGTCACGAAGCATTTCTTTAGTTGTCGAGCATTACTACCTTTGCGCAGTCTTTATTATTCGCCTGCCTATTATTACTATATGTCCTAGTATTTATTGTGACCGTATTCTGCATTATAATTGTTCAAGATTCTTTACGAACATCTTCCCAGCATCAGACTTATTTCAAAAGTTTCCAGTTGATGTTGCAGGACTAGCATTGCACTTTCTTTAATACAGGAGTGCCAGTTATTTGAGTATCTACCGTAACGTTAATTAATCACGTTACTTCTTTTCTTTGTGTAACCTAAACGAGTAATCTTTTACTGTTTGAGAATAGGCTGTTTCATCGAGCGTCAGCCTAGTGTGTGTGCACCAGTTACCGAGTCATAGGATACCTCGTGGTCCAGGCACGACTCAGGGCGGTAATGGTGTTTTGTTTTCCAGTGTTTAAGGCAGGGGTTGGATCTAGTGTTACCGTTGTTGCATTTTGCCATTATCTAGTCCAATGTTGAAGAGCCCTGTGTCTTTGAGAACCTGGATCGTAACAAATGGCGACCTAGCTCAGGATCTTGTGAACTAAGAGATAATTGCAGGATTGTTGTGGTCATTTGTTTTATTGAGGAATATAGTGGGCACGTTAATTTTTTTTGGCAAAGTAGTATAGCACTTGAGAGTCTTCAGACATTTTTTGGCAAGTGAATAGTGCTACATAAGAGTTTGGGGTACTTCTTTTCTGAATATGTGGTGAGAAATGTTTGTGAGCATCATGTCTTATACCGGGTCAGAGGAGAATGGAGACACAGTAAGTAATGTCGAGACTGAGGAAAAACAGTATGATGAAAGGTTAATCGGGTGAACTGTGAGGAGGATGCTAGGATATTTTTGCAATGGCCTGTTACTGCCGAGCGGTTGGAGGGTATGGATCGGTACGGTCTTCAATGCCTGGCCACAGCTATCGGTCATGCGGTTACTAGCAGCATGACCAAGGATAACTTGATAAACTGTGTACTGGGCAGGGTGACTGGTGAGCGAGATGGGTTGAGTGCTCAGAGCCCTTCGGCCATGCTTCCCCTACACTCGACTCCCAGCCATCCCAGTAGTTTGCCGACCCCGGGTACGCTTCCGCAGTTGGATGGTGACTGGCAGGGTGGGTTGCCCCTGGGGGGACCACCGGTAATTTCAAACATTGTAGCACCTTCACCTCCTCAAGGGTTAACTCCAGAATTAGTGTACTTGGATCTTCTGATCACTGTCTGATACAGGCCACCTGTCTATCACCTACCACACCTTCCCACTCTGAACCTGTTTTGGTGACTAAATGGCATTACGATAGGGCAGACTGGGAGGGTCTTCAAGGTTTCTTTATTGATATTCCCTGGACCTCTTTCTTTTCTAATGATGCACACTCCACCTTGAGCCCCATACAAGATTTTGTAAAAATTGGAATGGAAACTTTTATTCCTCATCAAAAGTACAGTAAAAGATCTAATTCACCTAAATGGTTTGACCATAATTGTGCTAGAGTAACTGAACAAAAAGCAATAGCCTACAATGCATACACAAGATCAAAAACACATGAAGCCTTTAATTACTTTAGAAAACATCAGAAATCATGCCAAAACTGTATAACCTAACTAAATCAAACTTTCTCCATAAGCAGGCAAATAAACTTCTAAATAATCCAAATGATAACAAAATATTTTGGTCTACTCTTAACTCATTCAAATCAACTTCACTACTGCTTCATCCATTCCACCATTAAATCTCCGACTGGCAATCTTGTAAGTGCCCCAGGAGGTAAAGCTATGCTCCTTGCAGATATTTTCTCCACCAACTCAACCTTAGATGAAATAAATCAAGATGTCCCTGTACTTAATTTAATTCACCTGAAATTCCCTCACTTAGATCCACACCAATGTCAAAACTATTTTGCAGAATCTCTCAGTAGATAAGGCTCCTGGTCCAGATGAAATTCCTCCATAGTACTTAAGAATTGCTCCTTGGTGCTCGCTCCTGTATTGGCAAAATTTTTTCCGTCTGTGTACTCATACCTCATGCTTCCCAGTAGCCTGGAAAGAAGCAAACATCCATCCAGTTCCTAAAAAAAGGTGCCTCTTCAGATCCATCAAACTACAGACCAATAGCTATAACTTCCACTCTTGGCAAAGTTTTTGAAATTATATTAAATAATCACATAATTAAGCATCTGGAGAATAATAAATTAATCAGTGATAGGCAATATGGTTTTAGACGATGTCGATCAACTGCAGACATTCTTTGCCTTCTTACGCATCAAATCAACCAAGCTACAGACCAACATGGTGAAACACATACAATAGCACTGGATATATCAAAGGCTGATTGATAGAGTCTGGCATCAATCCTTATGTCAAGATGTCACACTACGGCCTTGCATCATGTTCCACTAATTTCTCTTATCTTCATAACAGAAAAATACGTGTAATGGTAGATGGCCTTTATTCTCATTTCACTCAATAAATGCTGGTGTTCCCCAGGGATCAGTTTTGGCCCCAACTCTGTTCCTCATTCATATCAATGATCTCATATCTACCACTCATAATCCAATACATTCCTACGCAGATGACTCAACACTCCACAGTTCCTTCACATTTACCAATTCTTTCACCCAACCCGATTTATAAATCAAAAATAAACACTGCAATTTCTCTGAACCAGGACCTTTCTAGAATTAATGAATGGGGACAAGAGAATCTAGTTTCCTTTAATGCACAGAAACATTCAATTTTCTAACCGACAGAATCTCACTGACTCCCATATATTTTTTAATGATGTAAATATTCCCACTTCCCCTAGTATTGACATTCTCGGTGTAACATTAACTACTAACTTGAGCTGGACACATTATGTTAGAAGCATTGCTAAGAATGCCTCTAAAAAACTGGGACTCCTGTACAGAGTTCGAGAATTCTTCACTGACGAGCAGTTGGCCGTAATATATAAAAGTCATGTGCGCTCTCAGATGGATACTGTTCACCTCTGTGGGGTGGAAGTGGAGTGGTTGCATTGAGGCAGTTGGACAAAATTCAAAATAAAGCTATTAGATTAATCAATAATCCTGCAATCACACAGGACCTTCCTACATTATCCATACGAAGAAACGTTGCATCTTTTGCTGCATTATTCTACAGATATTTTCACAGCAATTGTTCCGAGGAACTTGCTTCAATTGTGCCGTCTCTCCACATCTTTCCCCGTAGAACTAGGGCAGCTGAGAGCGCCCATGAATTTACACTTTCTCCTCCACAATGCAGAACTTCTGCTTATCAGAATTCATTTATCCCCAGAGCTACTACTCTTTGGAATTCACTTCCCTCGAATTGCTTTCCACAAACTTACAATAAACAAAATGTGTAAATCCAGTTGTACATTTTATGAATGGAGGATGCCTTTAGGCACATGGACCTTTTTTTATCTGTTTTTCCTTCCTCCGTTCATTGTCTCTTAAAAAAAAAAAAAAAAAAAAAAAAAAAATCAGCTCGAATTAGCTAAGATTCAGCAGCAAATAGAATTAGCCAAGATAAAAGAGAGAAAAAGTCACCAGCAACAAAGGGCAGGTGAGCTTCAGCAGCAAATAGAGCTAGCAAAAATCCAAGCTGAGTCGACTAAGTACTGTGCCGACATGGATGTAGAGAAGTCGCGAGTAGAGGCAACAGGACAGCGACTTGGGGCTGGTAACCGTGTTCATGAGCAGTCTCTCTCGCACTTATTGAAACTGGTTCCTGTGTTTGATGAGAGTGGTGTAACAGAATTTTTCGCACGCTTTGAGAAGAAGTGCCAGGAACACCAGTGGCCAGAGAATAAATGGGCAGCACTTGTATCCTCTAGATTAATAGGCAAGGGTCTTAAAGCCTACGATGCGTTGCCTATAGAGTCTTGTATTATCTATGAGGAACTCAAGGAGGCTGTCCTGAGAGCATACGAACTACAACCAGAGACGTACAGGTTGAAGTTCCGGGTGTTACCAAGGGTCGGGAGAGCACCTTTTTGGAGCATGCCCGGGAGCTGTCCGATGCTTTTGGGAATTGGCTGAGGTCGGAGAAAGCTACTACGTTTGACGACATTAAACAGTTGGTGCTTTTAGAGCAGTTTTTCAAATGCACGGGCGGCGACCTGACGTTAAACCTTAAAGATTAAAGAAAAGCAACCAAAAACTCTACAGGAGGCAGCTGAGATGGCTGACCTCCGGCTATCACTAATTCGTGGGTGCGGGTCTGCCCAGCGTAGTGAGGCAGGTAACAAGGGGCGTGACGCCCCACCCCCCCGAGTTAGTGATATACCTTATGCAAACAAGTACAAGAGCCATGATACCAAGACTGACCACAAGACTAGCACCGTCCCATTTAAGAAGGGGCCGGGCCCTTCCCAGTACCAAGGGAAGCCCAAAGGGGAGTTGGAGTGTTATCATTGTCATAAAAAGGGGCACTTTGCAAGAGTCTGTCCTAGCAAACCACCTACAGCAGCTGTGTCTTTGGCCTGCAACATTGGTGTGTCTCCGAAGTTATCTGAGTTTGCCCGGGGCAGTTCGTCAGAGGCTGAGGCACAGCCAATGCAGAAGCACCTGGGAGGCTCGAACCCTGCTCAGGATGTTTTTTGCGACCATAGAGGGCGGGGTTGCGTGATGTGGGCGGGGCGCAAGCATGGAGTAGAGGTCTTGCGCGATACAGGTGCTTCCCAGACTCTGATGAAAAACTTGACTGGCTACCCTATAAACGCGGCTCGGGTGGTGGTGCAGGGTATTAATGCAACTCGGACATACCGCTGGTGCGGTTGGAGTTGGAGGTGGATGGTGTGGCACGTGAATTGGATGTCGGGATTGTGGAGAAACTGCCAGTGGAGGGCGTCGACCTTCTTCTCGGCAACGACTTTGCAATGCCCGCTTCTGAGGTTCTACCCTTAGTCGTTGCCGAGAGGCCGGCCGACGTGAGTAGGGAAGAGCAAGAGTGGGTCGAGCGGTGCCAGACACAACCCATGGCGTGTGTTGTCACCCGAGCTCGGGCAGCTAAAGTGTCACAGCCTAGTCCTCCGTCTTCAGACCAGCGGAGGAACGATCAACAGGAGGAGGCTAAAGCTGGAGTTGGTTTTAAGAGTTTTGACTCGGCGGCTCTCCTGGGTGATTCAGTATTAGCACCATTACTTAATTCTGGAGTAGCCCCTGGGCCTGTCATCGAGAGTGACGAGGCTGGGCATGACGAGTCTCCACGACAGCAACGTTATGTACATCGAGAGAGACAGAGGGAGCAGCCCAGTATCGGGGAAGGTCATGCATTGCTCCGGGAGCAGTTAGATCGCTTGGCACCCTCAGATATACGTCGGTTGCAACTAGAGGACCCTGAGCTCCAAACGTGTGCTAATGGAGCTGTAGAGCTCGACGAGGACGGTGATGCACAGCCAGGAGATTTTTTTTTATTTAGAAGGCATCCTCTATAGGCGTTTTCAAGACCCTAAACGTAGTTGGCAAGAGGGGTCCGGAGTAGTGGACCAGTTGGTGGTGCCACGGGAGTGCAGGGATAGCCTACTGAGGTTGGCGCATGACATACCACTGGCAGGACATCTAGGGGTGAGAAAAACGGTGGCGGCTTTAGAAAAATTGTTTTGGTGGCCGGGGTTGAAGAGGCAGGTGGTAACCTGGATAGCAAGGTGTCATACGTGCCAGAGGGTTGAAAAACCTAACCAAACAATTCCGAGAGCCCCGTTGCACCCCATTCCTGTCAGTGGACCGCCCTTCAGTAAGGTCATCATTGATATGGTCGGACCCCTACCCCCTACTAGTGCCGGTAATAAATTTCTAGTAACTATCATGGATGTGGCCACTCGTTATCCTGATGCATATCCAATGTGAAATGGCACGGCGAAAACTGTTGTCCGGAACCTGCTCTTGTGTTGCTCGCGGTATGGTTACCCGCAAGAGGTGCAATCGGACCAAGGTTCTAGTTTTACATCTAATCTGTTCAAACAAACTATGATTCAGCATGGCATCAGCACTGTCGTCTCTTCTGCGTATCACCCGGAGAGTCAAGGGGTGTTGGAGAGGTGGCACGCCACGCTGAAAAGCATGCTTCGATGTTACTGCGCAGAGAATGGAAGGGATTGGGACCTTGGTCTGCCGTATGTTTTGTTCGCGGCAAGAGAAGTACCTGGAGAGAGTCTCGGTTTCAGTCCGAATGAGCTTGTTTTCGGGCATCAGGTGAGGGGTCCTCTCCACATGGTGAAGGAGATGTGGGAGGGCACTAGGCATATTGTTCTGCGAGATAAGTTGCAACCTCTTGTTCCTGAGCGACAAGAGGAGTTGTTTACTAGGCTGTGGCAGTCCGTCCGCATGTTTGTTGCTTCTCCAGGCCTGATGTACGGGGTAGAATCCGACATGGAGGATGGAGACAGTGCAAGGCTAGAGTTGGTTCCCTACCGTGTGAATCCTGCTCGACAGCCTGTTGTGAAGGCGGAGCTGGACAGCGTGTGGAGAGGGGGTCTGAGGGATGAGGGATATCGTGAGTGGTCGTTGCCAGTGGCTTTGCAACCTGAGTTTGGTGACAGAGTCCGTGTGTATGTTGATTGCAAGAGTGTGGAAGCATTATCCCTGACAGACGCCTATCCATTACCCAGAGTTGACGACACCATAGACCGCTTCGGGGCTGCCTCGCTCATCACGAAGGTAGAACTAGTGAAGGGTTATTGGCAGGCCCCGTTGCCGGAAAGAGCGAAGAGAAATGCCAGTCTTGCGATGAACTGGGCAGTTTATCAGTGTCAGGTGTTGTTGTGCTGCCGGAACACAAGTTGGATGTGTGGCATGCTAAGGGCACTGATAATGTTTTGTCTTTGTTTGCAGGAGAACCCTC
>CM064513.1:67541155-67824067 GCA_032716605.1 Paralithodes platypus | reverse complement strand
TGGGCATTGCAGCTCGCTAGCGCTCGCCAGGATGGGGGGATGGGCTACAGTTGTCCTAGAATGATCTGCTTTATGTTATTAGTGTCGTGTTGCCACAGACAGTCTAGAAATGGTCTTTGTTTTGGTCTGTGACCGCGCCTTGTATTTTATATTCGCTATAATATAAATGTTGCTTGTGTGAGAGGCGAGCGAGAGAGGGTGACGGGGTACACCTGGCAGCAGGGCGAGCTATCACGCGGCCCGCTTGGTCAACTAGTCCCTGCTCATCACGGCCTCGTGTTTTTTACCAGCTCAGAGCTGGCCTGACATGCGTATCGTCTACATCCTTTGCAATTCTGTCCCCCATACTCGCCACTTTGCATACTATTTCTCTCTCTCGACTTCTCCTTTCTCATTCTCTAATCTTTATTAAACTCAACATCCCTTCTGGTTTCAGCATAGACGTTCACCGTCGGCCAGTCGTATTGTACGCTAAGCTCTCAGATATTTCTATGTATTAGGCTTTAATGAGGTTTGGAGAGACGGACTTTTCCATGTGTGTCCTCTCTCGGGAAGGTTGTAGACCGTATATGTCTCCCTGGCAGGGTGTTGAGTGATTTCTGCTTAGTTATTTAAAGCTAGACTAGGGGTAAGGTTACTGTGTCGTTGTCTCCGATGTGTGCAGTGTTAGCTAAGCCCTGCACGACATCGACAGGTACTGTGGGAGCCTAGGTTGTCTTCGGGTGGGTTTACTTTGCGAGCACAGCACTGTGGTGTGAGAGGGCCATAGCCTATCCCTCACAACATAGTGCTGCCTCTGTGTGTTGACTTCTGAGGGATCGCCAGGATAGAACTAGGTACTAGAGACCTAGATTTATCAAGAGAGCATCCCCGTCATATAACGTAATCTTCATTATACCACCTTCGGACAACGTTAGGCTATGAGCCGCATGCTCGCCCATTGTTGCCCTGCCTTGATACCCCAGCTAGACTTATTACCGAGCAGACACTGGTTAGAGATAAGCCCCCATTATTATATGTATGCCACATTATTATTCACTGCACTTTTTGAGCCGAGGTTGTTGTTTGAGTTGCACAACCCTAGTAGGCTGTTGCGTTGTGTCACGAAGCATTTCTTTAGTTGTCGAGCATTACTACCTTTGCGCAGTCTTTATTATTCGCCTGCCTATTATTACTATATGTCCTAGTATTTATTGTGACCCGTATTCTGCATTATAATTGTTCAAGATTCTTTACGAACATCTTCCCAGCATCAGTCTTATTTCAAAAGTTTCCAGTTGATGTTGCAGGACTAGCATTGCACTTTCTTTAATACAGGAGTGCCAGTTATTTGAGTATCTACCGTAACGTTAATTAATCACGTTCACTTATCTTTTCTTTGTGTAACCTAAACGAGTAATCTTTTACTGTTTGAGAATAGGCTGTTTCATCGAGCGTCAGCCTAGTGTGTGTGCACCAGTTACCGAGTCATAGGATACCTCGTGGTCCAGGCACGACTCAGGGCGGTAATGGTGTTTTGTTTTCCAGTGTTTAAGGCAGGGGTTGGATCTAGTGTTACCGTTGTTGCATTTTGCCATTATCTAGTCCAATGTTGAAGAGCCCTGTGTCTTTGAGAACCTGGATCGTAACAAATGGCGACCTAGCTCAGGATCTTGTGTACTAAGAGATAATTGCAGGATTGTTGTGGTCATTTGTTTTTATTGAGGAATATAGTGGGCACGTTAATTTTTTTTTGGCAAAGTAGTATAGCACTTGAGAGTCTTCAGACATTTTTTGGCAAGTGAATAGTGCTACATAAGAGTTTGGGGTACTTCTTTTCTGAATATTGTGGTGAGAAATGTTTGTGAGCATCATGTCTTATACCGGGTCAGAGGAGAATGGAGACACAGTACGTAATGTCGAGACTGAGGAACAACAGTATGATGAAAGGGTTAATCGGGTGAACTGTGAGGAGGATGCTAGGATATTTTTGCAATGGCCTGTTACTGCCGAGCGGTTGGAGGGTATGGATCGGTACGGTCTTCAATGCCTGGCCACAGCTATCGGTCATGCGGTTACTAGCAGCATGACCAAGGATAACTTGATAAACTGTGTACTGGGCAGGGTGACTGGTGAGCGAGATGGGTTGAGTGCTCAGAGCCCTTCGGCCATGCTTCCCCTACACTCGACTCCCAGCCATCCCAGTAGTTTGCCGACCCCGGGTACGCTTCCGCAGTTGGGTGGTGACTGGCAGGGTGGGTTGCCCCTGGGGGGACCACCGGTAATTTCAAACATTGTAGCACCTTCACCTCCTCAAGGGTTAACTCCAGAATTAGTGTATCAGCTCGAATTAGCTAAGATTCAGCAGCAAATAGAATTAGCCAAGATAAAAGAGAGAAAAAGTCCCCAGCAACAAAGGGCAGGTGAGCTCCAGCAGCAAATAGAGCTAGCAAAAATCCAAGCTGAGTCGACTAAGTACTGTGCCGACATGGATGTAGAGAAGTCGCGAGTAGAGGCAACAGGACAGCGACTTGGGGCTGGTAACCGTGTTCATGAGCAGTCTCTCTCGCACTTATTGAAACTGGTTCCTGTGTTTGATGAGAGTGGTGTAACAGAATTTTTCACACGCTTTGAGAAGAAGTGCCAGGAACACCAGTGGCCAGAGAATAAATGGGCAGCACTTGTATCCTCTAGATTAATAGGTAAGGGTCTTAAAGCCATTGATGCGTTGCCTATAGAGTCTTGTATTATCTATGAGGAACTCAAGGAGGCTGTCCTGAAGCATACGAACTACAACCAGAGACGTACAGGTTGAAGTTCCGGGGTGTTACCAAGGGTCGGGAGAGCACCTTTTTGGAGCATGCCCGGGAGCTGTCCGATGCTTTTGGGAATTGGCTGAGGTCGGAGAAAGCTACTACGTTTGACGACATTAAACAGTTGGAGCTTTTAGAGCAGTTTTTCAAATGCACGGGCGGCGACCTGATGTTAAACCTTAAAGAAAAGCAACCAAAACTCTACAGGAGGCAGCTGAGATGGCTGACCTCCGGCTATCACTAATTCATGGGTGCGGGTCTGCCCAGCGTAGTGAGGCAGGTAACAAGGGGCGTGATGCCCCACCCCCCCGAGTTAGTGATATACCTTATGCAAACAAGTACAAGAGCCATGATACCAAGACTGACCACAAGACTAGCACCGTCCCATTTAAGAAGGGGCCGGGCCCTTCCCAGTACCAAGGGAAGCCCAAAGGGGAGTTGGAGTGTTATCATTGTCATCAAAAGGGGCACTTTGCAAGAGTCTGTCCTAGCAAACCACCTACAGCAGCTGTGTCTTTGGCCTGCAACATTGGTGTGTCTCCGAAGTCATCTGAGTTTGCCCGGGGCAGTTCGTCAGAGGCTGAGGCACAGCCAATGCAGAAGCACCTGGGAGGCTCGAACCCTGCTCAGGATGTTTTTTGCAACCATAGAGGGCGGGGTTGCGTGATGTGGGCGGGGCGCAAGCATGGAGTAGAGGTCTTGCGCGATACAGGTGCTTCCCAGACTCTGATGAAAAACTTGACTGGCTACCCTATAAACGCGGCTCGGGTGGTGGTGGTGCAGGGTATTAATGCAACTCGGTCATACCCGCTGGTGCGGTTGGAGTTGGAGGTGGATGGTGTGGCACGTGAATTGGATGTCGGGATTGTGGAGAAACTGCCAGTGGAGGGCGTCGACCTTCTTCTCGGCAACGACTTTGCAATGCCCGCTTCTGAGGTTCTACCCTTAGTCGTTGCCGAGAGGCCGGCCGACATGAGTAGGGAAGAGCAAGAGTGGGTCGAGCGGTGCCAGACACAACCCATGGCGTGTGTTGTCACCCGAGCTCGGGCAGCTAAAGTGTCACAGCCTAGTCCTCCGTCTTCAGACCAGCGGAGGAACGATCAACAGGAGGAGGCTAAAGCTGGAGTTGGTTTTAAGAGTTTTGACTTGGCGGCTCTCCTGGGTGATTCAGTATTAGCACCATTACTTAATTCTGGAGTAGCCCCAGGGCCTGTCATCGAGAGTGACGAGGCTGGGCATGACGAGTCTCCACGACAGCAACGTTATGTACATCGAGAGAGACAGAGGGAGCAGCCCAGTATCGGGGAAGGTCATGCATTGCTCCGGGAGCAGTTAGATCGCTTGGCACCCTCAGATATACGTCGGTTGCAACTAGAGGACCCTGAGCTCCAAACGTGTGCTAATGGAGCTGTAGAGCTCGACGAGGACGGTGATGCACAGCCAGGAGATTTTTTTTTATTTAGAAGGCATCCTCTATAGGCGTTTTCAAGACCCTAAACGTAGTTGGCAAGAGGGGTCCGGAGTAGTGGACCAGTTGGTGGTGCCACGGGAGTGCAGGGATAGCCTACTGAGGTTGGCGCATGACATACCACTGGCAGGACATCTAGGGGTGAGAAAAACGGTGGCGGCTTTAGAAAAATTGTTTTGGTGGCCGGGGTTGAAGGGGCAGGTGGTAACCTGGATAGCAAGGTGTCATACGTGCCAGAGGGTTGGAAAACCTAACCAAACAATTCCGAGAGCCCCGTTGCACCCCATTCCTGTCAGTGGACCGCCCTTCAGTAAGGTCATCATTGAAATGGTCGGACCCCTACCCCCTACTAGTGCCGGTAATAAATTTCTAGTAACTATCATGGATGTGGCCACTCGTTATCCTGATGCATATCCAATGAGAAATGGCACGGCGAAAACTGTTGTCCGGAACCTGCTGGTATTGCTCGCGGTATGGTTACCCGCAAGAGGTGCAATCGGACCAAGGTTCTAGTGTTACATCTAATCTGTTCAAACAAACTATGATTCAGCATGGCATCAGCACTGTCGTCTCTTCTGCGTATCACCCGGAGAGTCAAGGGGTGTTGGAGAGGTGGCACGCCACGCTGAAAAGCATGCTTCGATGTTATTGCGCAGAGAACGGAAAGGATTGGGACCTTGGTCTGCCGTATGTTTTGTTCGCGGCAAGAGAAGTACCTGGAGAGAGTCTCGGTTTCAGTCCGAATGAGCTTGTTTTCGGGCATCAGGTGAGGGGTCCTCTCCACATGGTGAAGGAGATGTGGGAGGGCACTAGGCATGTTGTTCTGCGAGATAAGTTGCAACCTCTTGTTCCTGAGCGACAAGAGGAGTTGTTTGCTAGGCTGTGGCAGTCCATCCGCATGTTTGTTGCTTCTCCAGGCCTGATGTGCGGGGTAGAATCCGACAAGGAGGCTGGAGACAGTGCAAGGCTCGAGTTGGTTCCCTTCCGTGTGAATCCTGCTCGACAGCCTGTTGTGAAGGCGGAGCTGGACGGCGTGTGGAGAGGGGGTCTGAGGGATGAGGAATGTCGTGAGTGGTCGTTGCCAGTGGCTTTGCAACCTGAGTTTGGTGGCAGAGTCTGTGTGTGTGTTGATTGCAAGAGTGTGGAAGCATTATCCCTGACAGACGCCTATCCATTACCCAGAGTTGACGACACCATAGACCGCTTCGGGGCTGCCTCGCTCATCACGAAGGTAGAACTAGTGAAGGGTTATTGGCAGGCCCCGTTGCCGGAAAGAGCGAAGAGAAGTGCCAGTCTTGCGATGAACTGGACAGAGTATCAGTGTCAGGTGTTGTTGTGCTGCCGGAACACAAGTTGGATGTGTGGCATGCTGGGGGCACTGATAATGTTTTGGCTTTGTTTGCAGGAGAACCCTCGCTGTTCAGTCAGTGTCTGTCGTGGGTGGAGGATCCGGGGTAGGCTACCACAGTATGTTGGTATAGCCTCCTGTCTTGGCTCGCGGTGTATTTTTGCGCTGGTGCTTGTTGGCTCGCGTGTGTAGCATCAGCGTAGGGTCGCAGGGCAGGAGTTGTTGGCTTTGATTAGACGAAAATTAGGCTACATCTATAGTAGCCGCCAAAAACAACATTAAAATAAAATATGAAAAATTAAATAAAAACTCTTTCTTTTTAATAATTAATTTTAAGATAATATTGTAGCTGAGTACTGAGTGCAGATGATTTTCTCTCAGTAGGCTGTGCTTCTTAAAGCTCGCTCTGGGACCACAATGTTATGAATTAATGTATTATGTTTGGGAAGGGTGATAAGATTTGTTTATATATAAAATGTTGTTGTATTTTTTTTGAGGAGACTGAGCTTGCATTCCATGAGTGGCAGAGTGGCTAGGAGTGGCAGATTCTAGCGACATTCTGCCTGTTCAGATATGGGCTCATGGTTGAGTGTCGCATATCTTGGGGGGGGGTGTGACGCCTCCCGGCACTAGCAGAATGGTTGCGTGGGGCATTGCAGCTCGCTAGCGCTCGCCAGGATGGGGGGATGGGCTACAGTTGTCCTAGAATGATCTGCTTTATTTTATTAGTGTCGTATTGCCACAGACAGTCTAGAAATGGTCTTTGTTTTGGTCTGTGACCGCGCCTTGTATTTTATATTCGCTATAATATAAATGTTGCTTGTGTGAGAGGCGAGCGAGAGAGGGTGACGGGGTACACCTGGCAGCGGGGCGAGCTATCACGCGGCCCGTTTGGGCGCTGACGGCGTTGGCGGCCGGGTGGTCAACTAGTCCCTGCTCATCGCGGCCTCGTGTTTTTTACCAGCTCAGAGCTGGCCTGACACGCGTATCATCTACATCCTTTGCAATTCTGTCCCCCATACTCGCCACTTTGCATACTATTTCTCCCTCTCGACTTCTCCTTTCTCATTCTCTAATCTTTATTAAACTCAACATCCCTTCTGGTTTCAGCATAGACGTTCACCGTCGGCCAGTCGTATTGTACGCGAAGCTCTCAGATATTTCTATGTATTAGGCTTTAATGAGGTTTGGAGAGACGGACTTTTCCATGTGTGTCCTCTCTCGGGAAGGTTGTAGACCGGTATATGTTTCCCTGGCAGGGTGTTGAGTGATTCTGCTTAGTTATTTAAAGCTAGACTAGGGGTAAGGTTACTGTGTCGTTGTCTCCGATGTGTGCAGTGTTAGCTAAGCCCTGCACGACATCGACAGGTACTGTGGGAGCCTAGGTTGTCTTCGGGTGGGTTTACTTTGCGAGCACAGCACTGTGGTGTGAGAGGGCCATAGCCTATCCCTCACAACATAGTGCTGCCTCTTTGTGTTGACTTCTGAGGGATCGCCAGGATAGAACTAGGTACTAGAGACCTAGATTTATCAAGAGAGCATCCCCGTCATATAACGTAATCTTCATTATACCACCTTCGGACAACGTTAGGCCACGAGCCGCATGCTCGCCCATTGTTGCCCTGCCTTGATACCCCAGCTAGACTTTATTAACCGAGCAGACACTGGTTAGAGATAAGCCCCCATTATTATATGTATGCCACATTATTATTCACTGCACTTTTGAGCCGAGGTTGTTGTTGAGTTGCACAACCCTAGTAGGCTGTTGCGTTGTGTCACGAAGCATTTCTTTAGTTGTCGAGCATTACTACCTTTGCGCAGTCTTTATTATTCGCCTGCCTATTATTACTATATGTCCTAGTATTTATTGTGACCCGTATTCTGCATTATAATTGTTCAAGATTCTTTACGAACATCTTCCCAGCATCAGACTTATTTCAGAAGTTTCCAGTTGATGTTGCACTTGCAACTTTCTTTAATACAGGAGTGCCAGTTATTTGAGTATCTACCGTAACGTTAATTAATCACGTTACTTATCTTTTCTTTGTGTAACCTAAACGAGTAATCTTTTACTGTTTGAGAATAGGCTGTTTCATCGAGCGTCAGCCTAGTGTGTGTGCACCAGTTACCGAGTCATAGGATACCTCGTGGTCCAGGCACGACTCAGGGCGGTAATGGTGTTTTGTTTTCCAGTGTTTAAGGCAGGGGTTGGATCTAGTGTTACCGTTGTTGCATTTTGCCATTATCTAGTCCAATGTTGAAGAGCCCTGTGTCTTTGAGAACCTGGATCGTAACAATACAGATTTACATAATCGTTGATCTCACGGACCTTATGATCCAAAACCTGAGAGAGGATATTTTGAAAAACCCAGGCAAACACTGAATGCGCCAGGGAGTTTGTGTTTCTACCTTGTAAGGGCATAGCATGTACAGTCAAAATCAAAAGTTCTTAGACAACCTTCCTCACAACGATGCTTTTCTTTATTTAATTATCATTAGACGATGTTATTAATCTTAGGGAGATCCTTTGGGATTCAGAAAGTCGAGTAGCACTGATATTACTATTTTGTTTCCTTGAAGTCATTCTGAAGCAGAATAAAACAGGTTACTAGTAGTGAAAGACTAAAAGATCCACTGATACTGAATGACTGTTAATTCCAGACATATTTCAATATTAACATGTAAATGATATATGTATTAAAGTTGACTATGTGTTTAATTAACTAATGAAATAAGTAAAAAGTATATATGTCTAATTGATATCCCAAGACCATTATGACGTCACGAATCTATCTATCTATCTATTGCCTGACGCCGCGATCCCCGAAGGGGTGGCCCCGAACGAACCACCCCCATGCACCTCTGTCCCCAGTCAGTCGACGCCCCTCCCCCCAACCAGCACCGCCTTCGTTCATGTACTTCCTCACTCCATCCTTCCACCTCTCATTCGGTCTACCTCTCCCTCTCTGTCCCTCCACCTTGCTCTCGTACACCCTCTTAGTCATTCTCTCGCTTTCCATACGTTCCATATAGCCGAACCATCTCAAGTTGTTCCTTTTCACACTTTCCAGCACATCTACCTCCACACCACACCTCCTTCTTACTTCCTCATTAGTCTGTCTATCCCTCCATGTAACTCCGCACGCACTCCTTAAGTAATTAATTTCCACTGCTCTCACTCTTGGTCTGAGTCTCTCAACCAACGTCCACGCTTCGCTTCCGTAAGTCAGTGTCGGGATTTCCACACTGTCATGCAAGGACTTCTTCACTTCCATACTGACCACCCTATTTCTTGTTACTGCTTTTAGCGTTCCTACAACCCTCTTCCCCTGTTGTACCCTCTCCCGAACTTCTTCATCCATAGTCCCATCTTTACTCAACACACTGCCCAGATACTTAAAAGAGTTGACGATCTCCATAGCCTGACCGTTCAGCTTCACCTCACACTCTGTGACTTCACCCCTTTCGAAGACCATAACCTTGCTCTTCCCCGCATTTACCTTCAAATTCCGTTTTTCGCACACTGTTCCAAACTCATTTACCAGACCCTGCAACTCCCATTCATTATCACTCATCAGAACTGTATCACGTCACGAATGCATTTGCAATAATGACAGAATATTGTTATTGTCCCCAGCTAAGCAAGAAGTGGTAATTTGACACCATAGTTCTACAAACTTATTTATAATACCTATACCAAGATACTGAATTTTGCAACAATAACTAATAGTTTTCATCTTGTTTTGGTCATTAGTTCATTAGGTCATTGTAGTTCTTTTGCCGTTATATTATGCCATTCCTGTTTTGGTTTGTTTATTTTGCAAGTTTTACATTTTAGTTGGGTCTGAGTACATGATTAGAATGATATCCATAATTCGAAAATGGATATTAATAGTGATCGTGTACTCAACCTTTAGCTGTGTTGGTGGTGTAATGGTTTAGGTGCTTATACATTGTAGATTGAGACGAAGCAATGTGGAAACGAGCGGTGCATACCCTTGTGCAGTGTGTGGAAAGGGTGTGGGCATTAATGTGATTCAATGTAGCATCTGTCGATGCTGGGTGCACCATGGGAATAAGCGCTGTAGTAGAATAAAGGGACCCCTGCCGAAGGATAAGTCAGAAATAGAGAAATTTGAGTGCGTATTGTGCAAAGGCGAGCTTGTGTTAAGTGATGATCCTGGGACTGTGAATTTTGGAAATGAGTCATTGGAGCTGGTGAACAAGAGATGGTATCTCCTAGGTAACAAACCTAGGAGATACCATCTCTGCCGATGGTGTGGCCGAGGCTGCCACTGTTGCTAGAATTAGATGTGGCTGGGGGAAGTTCAGAGAACTGCTGCCAATCTTGACCATGAAAAGAATGCCTCTCCCCATGAAGGGAAAGGTGTATGCCTCATGTGTTAGAAGTGCAATGACGTATGCCTCAGGAACATGGGCTGTTAAAATAGAGGATGTCAACAGAATGGAACGTAATGAGATGAGAATGGTGAGATGGGTGTGTGGGGCCAGGCTACAGGATAGAATAACAAATGTTGAGCTGAGGAGACGTTTAGGTATAAAGAGTATTAGCGAGGTGATGCGTACAAGTAGACTGGAATGGTATGGACATGTGGAGAGAATGGATGAACAAAATTGGGTGAAAAAATGCAGGTCTGTGATTGTGGAGGGAGCTGCACCAAGGGGTGGACCGAGGAAGACCTGGGATCGGACTATACGTGCCGATCTCAAATCCAAGAACTTAACAAGTGAAGCAGCCCTTAACAGGGTTGCCTGGAACGCCGCCATTAGGACAAGAGACTGAAACTGCACGTATGTGTGGAACACTCAGTCTTAAAATGTTATGTATGTATGTATGTATGTTCTGGGTGTGGTGTCCCGAGTTCGAATCCCGGGAGGACCATATGCTTTCATTAGTGTATTCAAGTACATTGAGGTTTGTAATTGATGATTAATGTTAAGAACGGGGTGTTACCTATATAATTATTAGACATATTATTTATGCGAATTTTTGCCTTTGACGTAATCAGTGGAGTCTTGCCCTGCGAATTCCCACTGCTAAATTATTCACCCATTATATCTGAGGTAGCTATCGACTATATGAAATCTATCTTTTACATATTTAATTATCGTATTATACAGTTGGCCAAATGTTCGTACACCCACTGCATTATTCGATCCACTGTATTTTATGTATGGAATGTATAATAGTACGATTTGATATAAGTATAGTTTGCAATGCAGTAGTCAATTCATATGGTCAGTTAACAGTTGTATTGTATTTTTATTCCTTTAAGTCAATCATACTATCTTTAATTTCACTTATAAAATCATGGAGTGGGTACTATTTAATGTAGCCAACTGTACCTAATCCATTTATGAAAGAAAATAACGAATTAAATCAACTGTCTTTATATCGCTATGGTTAGTGCGCGGTATTTCGATGTGAGTATCCTAGGATCGAAACCATGCAGTACCACATGCATATATTAGTTTCATTGATTTCATTAATTAGCTTTATTTGTAAGTTAATTGGTGAGTTGGTGATAATATGAAGAAATTAGTGGGCTTATAAGTTACTATCATTTATCTATTACAATCTACAAGTTGTTTTAACTAGTATTGTACTGTAATTTAGGAGGAAGCGGCCTTCGGCCAGGACATTTTTCTACCGAAAAATTTATGAATTCATCTCGAAGGGGATGTTTTTTTATAAGTTTGATAGAAGTCTAAACTAAAACAAATATATATACTAGTAATAACGCAAAATAAATAAATTAATGAATAACGTCTTCTTAAAGGTGAATTCCAGGGATGAAACCTATTTAGATTACAATGTCCATTGGGATCTGCTTGGTTTTAGGTATATGATACTGAAGGACTTTCATCAATGTGTCCTAATAACAAAGAAATATAGCTTATCTAACTTATTTTATGTGGCGCGAACTGGTGTTTACCATGACGTCACTATGGTCAATGGCGGGAACTCTCGACATGGGAAATGGGTGAATCTGTGTGGTTTTTTTATGTGAGAAACTCTTTTATAAATTGTATGCAATGTGTACAGCTCAACAATTGGCTTCATCGCTGTCTGGTCAAGGGACCGTGATGTATAGTGGCGTCTGTAGTGGCGTCTAATTTGAAGTGGCAACATTATTACAGTGGTAACATTATTGAAGTGGCAACTATATTACAGTGATGACATTATTACAGTGAGATACATATATATAATTATATATATATATATATATATATATATATATATATACGTACAGTATATACGGTATATATATATATACTGTATATATACTGTATATATATATAATATATATAAATATATATATATATATATATATATATATATATATATATATATATATATATATATATATATATATATAATACAGTATATATATATATATATATGTATATATATAATATATATATATATATATATATATATATATATATATATATATATATATATACAGTATATATCCCACTGTAATAATGTCATCACTGTAATAATGTTACCGCTGTAATATAGTTGCCACTTCAATAATGTTACCAATGTAATAATGTTGCCACTTCAATAATGTTACCACTGTTATCAAGTTTCCACTTCAACAATGTTACCACTGTAATAAAGTTATCACCTCAATAATGTTACCACTGAAATTAAGTTGCCACTTCAATAATGTTACCACTGTAATAATGTTGCCACTTCAAATTAGACGCCACTACAATAAATTCGCCACTGCAATAAGGCTACCACTGCAATAAAGTCACAATTCTAATAATGAAGCCACTACAATACAATTGCCACATATTATATACTGTATATATAAGGGGAGGTGGGGCAGAGTGGTCTTGCCACTGGACTGGTAATCCAATGGACCCGGGTTCGAATCCCAATAAGTCAATTGGAAGACATTATTGGGATGGAATTTGTGCTGTACCTAGTTTCAGTGCATTACCACAGCACACCGAAATGCCAAAACAAAATACCCTCATTGTTCCCTGATTAAATAGCACTGTATGAATATTCCCATATTCAAAATATGCTACACAAGCACAAATTCCATCCCAATAATGTCTTCCAATTGACATATTGGGATTCGAACCCGGGTCCATTGGATTACCAGTCCAGTGGCAAGACCACTCTGCCACACCTCCCCTTATGCCTAGTGAGTTAATTGCTCAATAGGTGGCGTTCTGAGAGTGAGGGTCCGAGTCTGTGAAGTGAGACGGTGAAGCGCAGAGGCGAAGCAGCTTCAGAGATGGAGTTGGGCTCGAGCCGTGAATAGGTGCTTCACATGTCTCACTCCCTAGACTGGAACAAGACCTCACGGGCCTCACTGCGTTCAGGGGTAGAGTGTGCAGGCTCTCAGCCTATGCCCGAGAGGGAGTAGTTGGAATTTAGAGAAGAAAAATAAATATATATATATATACAGTATATACTGTATATACCGTATATATATATATATATATATATATATATATATATATATATATATATGTGTATATACAGTATAGTACTGTGTTTTCTTCCAGGTTCCAATAGTCAGTATTTTGTATACATACTATTATTGTAATATTGTTTTATGTATATATATATATAACCTTACTTATGTTATGTTTACTCTCAGCTGTAGCTTACAAAATTATACTACTATATTTACTGTGACCGAGTAATTTGTTCTATTATTTAGTCTCCCAGTTAATATATGACACATCTCAGCAATATAAGATTATTATACGTACTGTAAGTAGCCTCAAAGAACGCTAGGTGCCTGGACTTATAGGAACTGTAAGGCATAACTTAAGGGGAGGCAGACCGTTTTCCTGGACCCCCTTCTCCCTAATGTTTAGCCCCACTAGTTTTGAGATTAAAAGACGTTCGGCCCATTAGTTTGGCGATTTTAACACCTTTCGCCCCATTTCATTGTCAATTTTAAGACCTTTCGTGCCATTTAGGTGTCAATTTGTTTCCTGGCGAGCGATAGTGAGCCTGCAACTTTAAGAGGAACCGGGACATTTTTCTACCGAAAAATTTACAAATTTATCTTGAAGGGGGGTCTAGGGGGTGTTTTTCTAAGCTTGATTTAGGTCTAGGGAAGAAACTAAACAAATATATGAATGCATGAATTAACAGACCAAACAAACGGCCAGTCTCCCCTTAACTATGTATAATCAACAATATCGATTACACATAAGGGTATGATATATCTGATGCCTGCATGGTGCTCATAACATGATGGTTCTGATTGTAATTATTTATATATTTTGTGTAACACGAGCAACGGCGGATAAGCATGCTAGTGTACAGTCTTGAGCATATTATATAGTTACACCAAGGTAAGGTGAAGGTACTGAGGGATAAGCCTTTACAACGGCACCTCGTAGCTACTTTCTACTTTTCCTAGTTTTGTTTCTAAAGAGTGTAGAGAGGGGAGAAGGGGTGTTGGAGAGATAGGAAACTGTTGGAGTGGCTTTGTTATGTGTGTTATTAGTCTGTATACGTCGTCGAGGTGTCCCCCGACTGGGTGCAAGCATGTGAAACACGCCAGGACGTATTACCACACCCACTAAATGTCCGCCTTGGCTGGGATCGAACCCAGGTCAAGCAGATTCACACGTGTGCGTGCTCTCCACTCGATCGCCGCGGCACTATTCTTCCCTCTACCCTCAGAGAACACCTACTCCCATCTAACTATGCACCCCTACCTTATCAACAACTTATTCGAACCTTGAAAGCCAAGTTCTGTAGCATCTGGGCTATAAAAGAGAATATTGCATTATCTCGTGTTCTGTTTATACTGTTTCAAATTGGTGCGTTGCCATTTATGCTCTTGAATGTACGTACACTCCTGGATATATATCGTGGCATTAAAGTTTCGATTCTATCCCGAATTTAAGGGAGAGGTTGTTGCTTTTTCTCCCTCATGTTTAGTCCCATTAGCTTTGAGATTATAAGAAGTTCGGCCCACTAGTTTGGCCATTTTAAGACCTTTCACCCCACTTCTTTGTGTCATTTAGGTGGATTTTTTATTGGCGAGCGATAGCGAGCCTGTAAGAGGGACATTTTTCTACCGAATAATGTATTCATTTTTCTTGAAGGGAGGAGGGGTCTTGTTTGTTTTGTTTTGTTTGTTTAAGCTTGATGGAGGACTAGCGAGGTTATTATATAATAAATAACTAAATCAATTAATAGACCAACAAATATCACTACCCCCTTAAATCTGCTCATTAATATTTTACATAATAATCTGCTCATTAATACTTTACATAATAATCTGCTCATTAATACTTTACATAATAATCTGCTCATTAATACTTTACATAATAATCTGCTCATTAATATTTTACATAATAATCTGCTCATTAATACTTTACATAATAATCTGCTCATTAATACTTTACATAATAATCTGCTCATTAATACTTTACATAATAATCTGCTCATTAAAACTTTACATAATAATCTGCTCATTAATACTTTACATAATAATCTGCTCATTAAAACTTTACATAATAATCTGCTCATTAATACTTTACATAATAATCTGCTCATTAATACTTTACATAATAATCTGCTCATTAAAACTTTACATAATAATCTGCTCATTAATACTTTACATAATAATTACATTTTGGAGATATATTTATGGTGTTCGAGGGTTAAAATTGGGCCAGGGTTTTAGACTTAGAGTGTACGTAAGCAAACTGTATATTTATATCATTGCACCCATTTTTACAAGGGACTGGGGTTCTCGAAAAGGGGCTCCAGTCCTGACGTTATTCTTGACTTACAGTGTGCTGGCTTAATAATCCAGAAGGGTTGATAGCCTCTGAAGTCCTATTTTAACTAACTAACTAACCCTTCCTACAGACTGAGTGAGAGTGAGGGTGATGGTTGGGTGCCACCCCAGAGAGAGATCATCCCCCTGTGTGAGCTGACTGACACCCCGCCCCCGCACATCACACTGCCCAGACAACATTCTAGAAGGAAGTACTCCAGGCACCATCGAGAATTGTATGATTGAAATATAGTAAATAGTAGCCAGCGATTAGAGATCAAATTTCCCCCTCTCAGGGTTAACCCCGACGTCTTTTCTATTATATGTTAGCTACATTTAGACGACTTCGTGAAGTTTAGGAAGAAAATGGGGTAGCTAAAAGGATTAATTTAAATAGTCTGTAACCTTTTAATTGGTAGATGTCCTTCCTAAGCTTAATACAATCGTCTAATAGTTTTCAGAATATAATCAGTGAGTAATATGACGTATTCTTTCAATATATTTGTGTTAATACTAGACAATTTTCTTCAGAATAGTAAGGTTCCCTAGCAATCAAAGTGGTAATGTATATATCTCAATTAGTCATTGAACAAACACCGATCCCTTCTAAAGCTAATTAAATTATCAAATTATATCTAGAAACAAAAAATTAAGAATGCGTCATGATATCAAGGTTAAGATATACTCATATTTTGACAAACATGCCTACTATTAACAATGTCCTCCTCTCCAAGTAGTATCGCCAAATGTACAATTGAAAAAAGTAATCAATAGTCATACCTTCTAAGCTCAAAATATATCTATAGATATATGCTTCCCTATAATGACGTCACACTCTACAAGCAACACTCTATAACGAATTACGCCATATATAAACCATCAACAACTGTACGATTAAAACCAAATAAGTAATATAGTCACCATTTCAAGGTCATACTTATGCCTATTCCAATATACCTGTACAAGCAGTATCAGTCATATCATTACAGGGTTAACCCATTTGTACCAGCGACGTCTGTTTTATATTATTCTAGCTAGATTTAGACGATATTTTTGCAGCTTAGGAAGGATCTGTGGTAGTTGAAAGGGATAGTCGAGATAGTTTGAAGTCCTATTATTTGCTAGAGGTCCTTCCTAAGCTGAATAAAAATTGTCAAATAATTGCCCAAATATGATGGAAAGGGCGTCCCTGGGACTGAATGGGTTAAGGGAGTATCACACGAGAGCTTCCATCGTCTATTTTGTTATCCACAACTTTATTTTGGCAACATATGACACTATTTTCCACATCATTATTTATGTATCCACAATTTAATTTTGGCAGGGCCATTTTGCACTGGTATTGGAAACTAATCTGGACAACAGAAGTCGATTGAATACATAGTCGGCTGATGGGAGAACTTAGCCAAAATCAAAATTAGCCTTAAGTAGAACCTTACATAACCTAAGAACAAACCATAACCTAATCTAACCTATCATAACCTAACTTATCATTACCTGACATAACATATCATAACCAATCATAACCTAACCTATCATAACCTAACCTATCATAACCTAACATAACCTAACTTATCATTACCTGACATAACATATCATAACCAATCATAACCTAACCTATCATAACCTAACCTATCATAACCTAACATAACCTAACTTATCATTACCTGACATAACATATCATAACCAATCATAACCTAACCTATCATAACCTAACCTATCATAACCTAACATAACCTATCATAACCTAACTTATCATTACCTGACATAACATATCATAACCAATCATAACCTAACCTATCATAACCTAACCTATCATAACCTAACATAACCTATCATAACCTAACTTATCATTACCTGACAAAACATATCATAACCAATCATAACCTAACCTATCATAACCTAACCTATCATAACCTAACATAACCTATCATAACCTAACTTATCATTACCTGACATAACATATCATAAACAATCATAACCTAACCTAACATACCCTAACCTACCATAACCTAACCTATCATAACCTGACATAACATATCATAAACAATCATAACCTAACCTAACATACCCTAACCTACCATAACCTAACCTATCATAACCTATCATAACCTAACCTATCATAACCTATCATAACCTAACCTATTATAACCTATCATAACCTATCATAACCTAACCTATCATAACCTATCATAACCTAACCTATCATAACCTAACCTATCATAACCTAACCTATCATAACCTATCATAACCTAACCTATCATAACCTAACCTATCATAACCTAACCTAACCTATCATAACCTAACCTATCATAACCTAACCTATCATAACCTATCATAACCTAACCTATCATAACCTAACCTATCATAACCTAACCTATCATAACCTAACCTATCATAACCAATCATAACCTAACTTATCATAACCTAACCTATCATAACCTAACCTATCATAACCTAACCTATCATAACCTAACCTATCATAACCTAACCTAACCTATCATAACCTAACCTATCATAACCTAACATAACCTATCATAACCTAACATAACCTATCATAACCTAACCTATCATAACCTAACTTATCATTACCTGACATAACATATCATAACCAATCATAACCTAACCTAACATACCCTAACCTATCATAACCTAACATATCATAACCTATCATAACCTAACCGATCATAACCTATCATAACCTAACCTATCATAACCTATCATAACCTAACCTATCATAACCTAACCTATCATAACCTAACCTATCATAACCTATCATAACCTAACCTATCATAACCTAACCAATCATAACCTAACCTATCATAACCTAACCTATCATAACCTAACCTATCATAACCAATCATAACCTAACCTATCATAACCCAACCTATCATAACCTAACCTATCATAACCTAACCTATCATAACCTAACCTAACCTATCATAACCTAACCTATCATAACCTAACATAACCTATCATAACCTATCATAACCTAACCTATCATAACCTAACCTAACCTATCATAACCTAACCTATCATAACCTTACCTATCATAACCTAACATAACCTATCATAACCTATCATAACCTAACCTATCATAACCTAACCTATCATAACCTAACCTATCATAACCTAACATAACCTATCATAACCTAACATAACCTATCATAACCTAACCTAACATAACCTTACCTATCATAACCTATCATAACCTAACCTATCATAACATAACCTATCGTAACCTAACCCTATCGTAACCTAACCTATCATAACCTAACCTATCATAACCTATCATAACCTAACCTATCATAACCTATCGTAACCTAACCTATCATAACCTAACCTAACCTATCATAACCTAACCTATCATAACCTTACCTATCATAACCTATCGTAACCTAACCTATCATAACCTAACCTATCATAACCTAACCTATCATAACCTAACCTATCGTAACCTAACCTATCATAACCTAACCTATCATAACCTAACCTATCATAACCTAACCTATCATAACCTATCATAACCTAACCTATCATAACCTATCGTAACCTAACCTATCATAACCTAACCTATCATAACCTAACCTATCATAACCTTACCTATCATAACCTATCATAACCTAACCTATCATAACATAACCTATCATAACCTAACCTATCATAACCTAACCTATCGTAACCTAACCTATCATAACCTAACCTAGCAAAACCTAACCAATCATAACCTAACCTATCATAACGTATCATAACCTATCATAAACTAACCTATCATCACCTGACATCATAACCTATCATAACTTAACCTATCATAACCTAACCTATCATAACCTAACCGATCATAACCTAATCTATCATAACCTAACCTATCATAACCTAACCTATAATAACCTAACCTATCATAACCTAACCTATCATAACCTAACCTATCATAACCTAACCTATCATAACCTAACCTATCATAACCTAACCTATCATAACCTAACCTATCATAACCTAACCTATAATAACCTAACCTATCATAACCTAACCTATCATAACCTAACCTATCATAACCTAACCTATCATAACCTAACCTATCATAACCTAACCTATCATAACCTAACCTATCATAACCTAACCTATCATAACCTAACCTATCATAACCTAACCTATCATAACCTAACCTATCATAATCTAATCTACCATAACCTAACCTATCATAACCTAACCTATCATAACCTATCATAAACTAACCTATCATCATCTGACATATCATAACCTATCATAACCTAATCTATCATAACCTAACCTATCATAACCTAACCTATCATAACCTAGCCTATCATAACCTAACCTATCATAACCTAACCTATCATAACCTAGCCTATCATAACTTAACCTATCATAACCTAACCTATCATAACCTAACCTATCATGACCTAACCATTCATAACCTAACCATTCATAACCTAACCTATCATAACCTAACCTATTATAACCTAACCTATCATAACTTAACCTATTATAACTTAACCTATCATAACCTAACCTATCATAACCTAACCTATCATAACTTAGCCTATCATAAGTTAACCTCATAACCTAACCTATCATAACTTAACCAATCATCTCATAGCCTATCATAGCCTAACCTCTCATAACCTAACCTATCATAACCTATCATAACCTCACCTATCGTAACCTAACCTATCATAATCTATCATAACTTAACCTATCATAAGTTAACCTATCATAACCTAACCTATCATAACCTAACCTATCATAAGTTAACCTATCATAACCTAACCAATCATAACCTATCATAACCTAACCTATCTCACAATGGTCAAGTGATCTCGATACCCTCTTGAAGGAGCAACACAGCCATACATCAATTATAATATTAATTTGTATTATTACAATCATACAGTAAAATTAACTAATTGTCTCCACTTTGTGATGGTGCTCATCTCCGGTTTGTTACCCAATGAGAGTGTTATCTTGCCTGGTACACAGGTACTACCACATATCATTTGTGTTACCACATTTTACCTTCACCAGGGTTAATCCCAGCTCCTACCTACCCATTACAAATAGGTCGGCCAGCTGCCCATGCCAGGGATCGAACATAGACCGGCAAAGTCGTAGTCAGTGTATTTTATGCTAGTAGCTTGGTTGACCAAAAACAAAAACAACATTTATCCGTTTCATCACCTGTTGATATATATATATATATATATATATATATATATATGTTTTATTTGTTTTTAAATTAATCTTTAGCATTCAATCAATTTACTCAGATAAATCACTGATTGCTATCTTCAATCCTTCCTAAACTGCATCAAATCATCTTTCAATTTCAATTAGATAAAAGTATATAATTATATATTTAGTATTCTTGTGAAGGAACGACAGCCGAATAACGATCCGTTTTCAGTCCATGTACTGTATAGTAATGACACAGGTAGTCTATAGAACATAATGGTGTCTCTAGAGGCGCCATTGATTCTACCAAAGGACACGTAATACCTACACATCCTTCGGCTAATGGGAACTAGTTAATTGAGTCTGCTTGGATGCCACCGGTGTTGCTGGATAATAGAACCATTGAGTATAGATGTTTGGAAGGTAGAGGGAGTTGGTTAATGTATCTACCGGGATCCATCTATTTTTGTTAGTCAATCTCTCTCTCTCTATATATATATACCGGTAACCTAATATGTTTATATATATACATTATATATATATATATATATATATATATATATATATATATATATATATATATATATATATATATATATATATATATATATATATATATATATTTTATATATATATATATTATATATATATATATATATATATATATATATATATATATATCTATATATATATATATATATATATATATATATATATATATATATATATATATATATATACCGGTATATATATATATATATATATATGTGTATAGTGTTATTCCGAAACTCAAGGGAAAGGCAGTCAAGAATTCCCTACCACCACTACACCAGCCCCAACACCAAGAACAACACCGACCTCCTCAACAAGTATAACTGCATTCCAGAAGATTAACCCAGTCCCCCCTCCAGTTTAGTTTTCTTCGTCCCCTTCCACCCCTTTCTCTCTCTCTACCACAAGTACAGCCAAACATTGTGGAGTCTATGACATCAGAGCGCCGCGCACCCCGATCGCTCGTCATACAGCTGACAGCCTATTTGCTCACCCACCTGCTACCTGGGAAGGTAAGTTACCTGGGCAAACTAGCCCAGAAGAACAAAGACGCAAGAACATCCTTAATCCCAACCATAAGACCCCTTCTACACCCAAGGATTCCAGGATCAAGAGGAACAAAAAAGTTAATAAGGACCAAGAGCGGAAATTGTTTGACAGGATCACACCCTCTCCTAAACTCAGCAACCTTTGTTTGGGAGTTACCTCACTCAGCAACCCTTGTGAGGTAACCGTGACTCCATTCAGAAATTCTTGTGTTCAGCAACCCTTGCTCTCAGACGGAGTTCGGCAACCCCTGCAAAAATTCATCCACATCTGCGACTACACACATCAAACGTTAGTAACCGCAACCTCATTCAGCCTTGTGAGGCAAAACGAGAGTTCAGCATCACTTGCTATCAGATTATGTTTGGCAACCCTGTACAATCAACCCAAAGGACCTTAACCAGAAGAAGAAGAAGAGAAAGTATAGCAAGCAGAGGTCCCCTGTGAAGATATCCGAAGATAAGAAGAAGAAACGAGACCTCGACCTCCCTGACACACCTGGGAAAATCAACCTTTAATTATGCATTGTGCAATTAGTAAAATTGTCCCTACTTCATATGATCCCAAGGGCTACGACATTACTCTTTGAATGTTTTACTGGGCAAATGCGCCATTCCTTCCGGAAGATGGTACCTAATAAGAACAACAACAAATATGTCCCAGTGCCAGTGAAATGGAAGCAATATGTGATTAAATGGCATATCTCCTTACCACTACCTCCTGTCTTCCCCTTAAATGTGTCTTACCCCTTCCCTCTCCTACTCCTCCCCCTCCCTCTTCTTCCCCCCCCCCCACTTTCTCCCTCAGCTGCCCCCTCCTCTTACATTTTACTTTTCCCTCCCTACTTCTTGCCTCCTACCTCAAATACATCCAGTGAGCCTCCTCTACACACCCCCTACCTCCCTCCTCCCTCATACATGCACGAGATACAGCCAGAGCCATCAGTGTGGCTAAAGCAGCCAGAGAGAGCAGACTTATGTCGCTCTGCCTCGTATGCATTCGTTACCCCTCCCATCACAATAATTCGATTTTTCACTGGATATTTGCTCTTTTCACCTATGTTCTGCTTCTTCAATATTCACATGTTCATTATGCAAATAGTGCAGTAGTATTGCTTTTTATGGTAGATATAACAAATTATTTCTGAACCGAGCATAAACCAGCCACACTGGCATACGTTTCAAACACATATCTGTTGCATTTTACAAGTTAAAATCCTTAGAATAACATTACTCGCTACCTGAACGTACTTATGAGAGTCACTGATATTGGAAGTTACTAAACATATTCGTTTGTTATATCTTAAGTATCCTTGGATTATCTTTTTCTTGGCATTACAACATCTATTTATAAACATTACTTTATATTCATACTTGGTCTTTATTTACACTTAAAATACCACACATACTTCTCCCGGGTTCTATTTCATCTTATTATAAAAATATTGTAATTCACCTCATGCCAAAGACTCACTTCTATCTTTATGCATACATTTAGAGTGCTTCCTATTTATTCAACCTATGTAAACTTGCATTCACAATATTCATGCACTCCACTTATTTGTTCATGTATGTTAATATTACCAATATTTCTATATATCCAAACAAACCTTACTGTATACACTTAACATGTATCTGTCCACGTATCTGTTCTAGTCTTAGTCTCCCAGCTCATAATAAGACTGCACGATCATACAGATAAGTTTACGCAGTCATGAACAATTAAAGACTGGTCAGTATCATATATATACAGTATATATATATATATATATATATATATATACCGGTATATATATACTGCATTATATATATTTTTTTTGTTTTTTTGTTTTTTTATTCTATATTCTATATGCCCTTTCGGGCATAGGCCGAGAGCCTGCACACTCTACCGCTGAACGTGGTGAGGCAAGTGAGGTCTTGTTCCAGTCTAGGGAGTGAGACATGCGAAGCACCTATTCACGGCTCGAACCCAACTCCATATCTGAAGCTGCTTCGCCTATGCGCTTCACCGTTTCACTCCCTAGACTCGGACCCTCACTCTCAGAACGCCACCTATTGAGCAATTAACTTACTAGGCATTGCCCCCCCTGTAGCATATTTTGAATATGGGAATATTCATACAGTGCTATTTAATCAGGGAACAATGAGGGTATTTTTTTGGCATTTCGGTGTGCTGTGGTAATGCACTGAAACTAGGTACAGCACAAACTCCATCCCAATAATATCTTCCCATTGACATATTGGGATTCGAACCCGGGCCCATTGGATTACCAGTCCAGTGGGAAAACCACTCTGCCACACCTCCCCTGTATATATATATATATATATATATATATATATATATATATATATATATATATATATATATATATATATATATATATATATATATATATATATATATATATAGTATATATTATAGATAGACAAATATAGATATAAGCCTGTTTGGCTAATCTGTAATGGGTATCTTGTTATTGGGAAGTTGAGGCTTTGGTGGTTAACTCTGGTGAAGGAATATTGTAACACCCAAAAAAGAATGAATTATCCAGTACCCCCTGTGCACCAAGGTTAGGTATCACGTGTCCTATGTTTAATTCTAATCTAGCCTATTATATACAAAAACTACTATTATCATTATCCTAACCGATTCTTTGCTAACCTCTCTTATCCCACCCTACGGCGTCCAGGCCATAATGATAAGCCCAAATGGTGGAATAAAGATAATTCAGACTGTCTGCTTGCTAAAAAATGTGCTAATGATAGATTAAAATCCTCACAAAATGACGAAGAACGGGTGAAATTTGTAGAGCTACGACGCAAAGCCAAAAAGTTAATTAAGCAAAGTAAAAAGACCCTGGAGTTACATGTTGCGAATCAAAGTAAAACAAACCCGAAAGAATTCTATAGTTATATCAGAAAGAAAAAAGTAGTTACTTCAACTGTTGGACCGTTAGTCGATGAAAATGGAGAATACACCAAAGACGAAGTACAAATGAGTAATGCCCTCAATACCTTCTTTGCATCAGTGTTTACAACCGAAGACCTCAGTGATATACCTACACCATCGCCGATTCAGATTGATAATTCAGATGTTCTCAGCAATATCACCGTTACAGAGAGAGAAGTATTGAATTGTTTAGATAAATTCAAGTTAAATAAAACGCCTGGACCTGATACAATCTCGCCTAGAGTTCTAAAGGAAGCTAAGGATGAGCTCTCCAAACCACTGACATTGCTATTCAATGAATCCTTGCAGTCTGGGACTATGCCTGATCAGTGGAAGCTAGCCAACGTAACACCGATATTCAAAAAAGGCAGCAAATCCCTACCCAGTAACTATCGTCCGATTAGCTTAACCTCAATTGTATGTAAAATGCTAGAAACGGTCATAAGAGACAGACTCGTAAATCATTTAGAGGCAAATAACTTACTTAAAGATACTCAACACGGCTTTCGTAAAAAAACGTTCCTTTTTAACAAACCTCTTAGACTTCTTCCACGATATCCTCAACCTCTACGATGAGAGTAAAGCTGTAGATATTATATACCTTGATTTTCAAAAGGCCTTTGACAAAGTTCCCCACAAATGTTTACTGCTAAAACTAAAAGCGCATGGAATACAAGACGGTGTGTTGAAATGGATAGAAAATTGGCTCAGCGACAGAAAGCAAAGAGTGGTCATAAACGGTAAGGCATCTAAATGGACCAATGTAAGTAGTGGGGTACCCCAGGGATCGGTACTAGGACCAATTATCTTTCTAATTTACATCAACAACATAGATGAGGGTCTCACCTGTACAATCTCAAAATTTGCTGACGATACAAAAATTGCAAATAGCGTACTCTCAAAAGAACAAGTTGACGATATGCAACACAATCTAGATAAATTGTCATGTTGGGCCCAAATTTGGCAAATGAGTTTCAATGCGGATAAATGTAAAGTACTACATATCGGATACTTAAATGAGAAAGCAAACTATTCGATGAATGGCACTCAGCTTAAGAATGTAAACAGAGAAACCGATCTGGGAGTAACAATATCGAGTAACCTAAAACCGAGTCAACAATGTTCAGAAGTTGTTAAGAAGGCAAACAAAGTAATTGGCTTTATAGGCAGGTCATTTGAGCATAAATCCAAAGACGTTATCCTAACCCTTTACAATTCCTTAATCCGCCCTCTTCTGGAATACTGCGTTCAATGCTGGTGCCCTTATTACCAAAAAGATATAAACAAGCTAGAACGAGTTCAACATAGAGTTACCAAAATGATACCTAGCCTAAAGAACAAACCATACGAAGAGCGTCTTAGAGAATTAAATCTATTTCCTTTAACCCATCGCAGATTAAGAGGTGACTTAATTCAAGTGTTCAAAATCATCAAAGGCATCGATAATATGAAGTGTAGTAAGTACTTCACTATCGACCAATCTAATTACACGCGGGGAAACGGTTGCAAAATTATTGGTAAATCTTTTAACTCGCACGAATCTAAGAATTTCTTCTTCAATCGAGTTGTCAACTTGTGGAATGGGCTTCCCCGAGACGTTATAGACTGCAGCACCGTTGATTCATTTAAACTCCGCTTAGACAAATATCTCGCATCAAACCCGCGACTGACTGCGTTTGTAAATGAATAACTTTATTTTATCCCCCCCTCAGTTACTAACCCATCTGTCCCCTACTAACTTCCTAATCCTGCCACGGACATTAGTTCCAGGGCAGTAGTTCCCTTTCCAATGTTCCCTTACCCACTCTAAACCACTGTTTGGACACTTGATCCTCAGTGTTTTGGAGGACAAGCAGCCTAAAAGGGTCGCTAGACCTGTTGTTGCTTGATTTCCTTTGTACTCCTATCGGTTGCTATCCTAACATAACCTACTTTATCCAATTATAACCTAATCTGTCCTATTTGATTCTATCCCAATCGATCTTGTTCTAACCTATCATTATCCAGATTAATTAATCCCTTCAATACGACGGAGTCACTTATATATTGCTCTTGCTAGCATTAGACTATGTTATTCAGCTTACCTCCTTAATTAACCCTTCGACCCCCACGGCTCCTTCCCAAACCGCATAAAATCGTCTAGTGAGAGTCAGATGAAAGTAAAGCAAGACGTCATTGTACAGAAAGATTCAAATCAAAACAGCCGTGGATTAAAACAACCATGGATTGGATCAAAACAAAAGTAGATCATTACAACCATAGATCAAAACAGCAGTTGATCGAAACAGCAGATCAAAACAACCGGGAATCAAAATATCTGTGAAGATATAAATTGCAATAGAAAAAAGCAACCTTGGATCAAAGCAGAAATAGATCAAAACAATCATGGATCAAAACAGCCATTCAGTAAAAGAACTATGATTCAAAACAACCCCGAGTCAAGACAACCATAGACTAAAACAACGGTAGATCAAAATAGCCGTTAATCGAAGCAGTCGTGAATCCAAACAACTGTGAATCAAGACAACTGTGAATCAAAACAACTGTGAATCAAGACAACTGTGAATCAAAACAACTGTGAATCAAGACAACTGTGAATCAAAACTGTGAATCAAGACAACTGTGAATCATAACAACTGTCTTTCAAAACAGCTATGAATCAAAACCACTGAATCAAAACAACTTTGAATCAAAACAACTGTGAATCAAAACCACTGTAAATCAAAACAACTGTTAATCAAAACAACTGTGAATCAAAACAATATGTAAATCAAAATAACTGTTAATCAAAACAACTGTGAATCAAAACAAATGTGAATCAAAACAACTAAATCAATACAACTGAATCAAAATAATTGTAAATCAAAACAACTGTGAATCAAAACAACTGTGAATCAAAACAACTGTGAATCACAACTGTGAATCAAAACAACTGTGAATCAAAACAACTGTGAATCAATACAACTGTGAATCACAACAACTGTGAATCAAAAGAACTGTGAATCAAAACAACTGTGAATGAAAACAACTGTGAATCAAAACAACTGTGAATCAAAACAATTGTGAATGAAAACAACTGTGAATCAAAACAACTGTGAATCAAAAGAACTGTGAATCAAAACAACTGTGAATCAAAACAACTGTGAATCAAAACAACTGTGAATCAAAACAACTGTGAATCAAAACAACTGTGAATCAAAACAACTGTGAATCAAAACAACTGTGAATCAAAACAACTGTGAATCAAAACAACTGTGAATCAAAACAATTGTGAATGAAAACAACTGTGAATCAAAACAACTGTGAATCAAAACAACTGTGAATCAAAACAACTGTGAATCAAAACAACTGTGAATCAAAACAACTGTGAATCAAAACAACTGTGAATCAATACAACTGTGAATCAAAACAACTGTGAATCAAAACAACTGTGAATCAATACAACCATAGACAAATAAGCACATAGTATAAGAGCCGCGTATCAACTCAGATTTGAACCAAAGCGGCCGCAAACGCACACTAACCCATCCATGACGGAGATATGTGTTATACTGAGTGTTTGGCGTCATTAGGCTAGGCCCCTACTAGGAGGCGGCCTTTAATTTTTTAACTCTGTTTACCTAACACTTTTCTTTTCCTTTATTTTTCTTTGTTTAATAAGGCAATAATTGAGTTCCAATACTTAATACATGCATATAGTTGTATTCATACGAGGGTGCTTTAAAGTAGATTTTACAAATATGTTGCTACAAATTGTGTATTTATTAATGTCTCCATGTATTTAACGATATCAGTCTAATAGCTGACCTTACAAATAGTTTGACATAAAGAGAGAAATGTTTGTACTATGAACACGCATTTTGAAATTCGAGGCTTAAAAACCCAAGACATTCATTCATACATACTGTACATTATACTTACATACATGATACGTGCAGAAGATTTATAATTTCATTGTCCTATCCTAATGGCTGTCTTCCAAGTAGCCCTGTTATGGGCTGTCTCGCTTGCCAATGGTTTACATCTAAGATCATTATCATATAAGCTAATCTCACGAATGTTTAGGCCTACCATTCCCTCCTCGTCCACAGACTTGCAACTCTTCACCCAATGTTGATCATCCATTCTCTCCACATGCCCAAACCAACCAAGACATCTCGGCCAATAACAACTATATTTCCAAACTTCTACCAGATTATGTCATGTATCACTGGAAAAATGATCGAAGAGGTGTTAATATTTGTTGGTGGTTGTACCTTAGCATTGTGGTCCAATTCAGATTGTTATGGTTGTGTATATGGTGTAAAGTAAAGGGTATATATAATGAATTGATGTGTACAACAGTAGTATTGGCAAAATAGGAGTTTGTAGACATTATAGGTTTGAGTTGCGAAGGAAAGAATGAAAACTTAATATTTAGTAGTGGCTCCTGATTCAAAACCGTACTGCCTATATTCATATTCGGCACCATTGCTAACCTAGTAAGCCCTTCATAAGAGACATCTCGCTTGTCAACAAATGATCAACCAACTTCGTAGGCGACACCGTCAAAATACCTAAGGAACGTCATTTGAATCGTATACCACTATGAAGTAAGAAGTATAAAAAAAAAAAAAATTATTAACCCTCTTTTTTTATTGCGCTTGTCATTCCTCACTTGTCTCAAAGATACGCATCCCTCTCCCTTGAGCTAGCTCGTCCTTCTATGGTATATTACGATAAGACACAGATAAATGGAAAGGGGCTGGTGTGGTGGAAACATTACGGCATTGATTCTGGAGCCACTACTAAATATTGGGGTTCATTCTTCCCTTCGGGACTCAAACCTATAATTTAATAGTGGCCCCTCCATCAGTGACACACTGTCTGGATTACCAAGACTAGAGGCAGGCATTAGTATGTCAACTATGCCACAAGGAATATAGTATCATAATAGTATAATTCTTTAACTGGAAGAAAATACAGACAAAGGCAGAACGGTGTCTTAAAATTAGTCTGCCGGGAGGAGAGGTACGTAACCACTTACTGTAGTTACAGGAGTATATGAGAAAATATAAATACTTATACATATTCAAACACACAATTATCCATAGGGAATAGTAACTTATAGTTACAAAGTATGTAAAAATACAAAAATACATTTTCCTGTTGGTATAAGTAACACCCCTACATATCATCAATTACAAACCCCAATGTACTTGAATAAACTAATATATACAGTATACTGAGGTAGGTGAGCCGGGTTCCTTCATGCTCCCCCCCCCCCCCCCCCCCCCCCCCCCCCCCACCACCACCCCCCACCCCCACGCCCCCTTCCCTTAGCCTATTACAGGGATAATCAGTATACGAAGACATTATCGAGACATATCCAGATTTTCTGTACAAAACATTTGTAATCCAGATTGTATTTCATCTAATTGACATAGTCTGGCTAGTTACGAGATTCAGACTAGATGTTTTTATTACTTCAATTGCATTTAACTACTCTGTGAGAAATGCCATTATGGAAATTTAGTCTACTTTTGCATTCGGCAGAACAAATTATCGGATACCAGCTGATTCATAGATACGTATTGACAATAGATATGAATTGTCTATGTAAATGAAGCATATTATATCCCAACTTTTAATAATTAACAACATATTTCGGTACAAAAACTTCGTACCAGCTGAATAATCAAGATGGTGACATGGCAATTTGCCGGTAGTTAAAAATACAGACCGTAGTATATCTCTTAAAAAGGCCGAAACAAATAAAGTTAGCCTGTGTATAAACGTAGAGAAAACAAAATATGTTTAATATGTGTGTGTGTGCGCATGTGTATATTTATGCGCGCGTGTATGTGAGGGTGTGCCTGTGTATATGTGTGCATGCGTGTGAAAAGACAATCACTCTTACTGTAACCACTGTATGTGTCCCCTAGACCATAAACTCTTAAGAATAGTATTTTCTCAACAAAGGTTCTATTGTACTCAGAATATACAAGGTTCCCAGTTTTTCCAGCTAGGGCATTACAATAATGTTGTGGTATATACAGTAATGTTGTGGTATATACAATAATGTTGTGGTATATACAGTAATGGTGTGGTATATACAGTAATGTTGTGGTATATACAGTAATGTTGTGGTATATACAGTAATGTTGTGGTATATACAGTAATGTTGTGGTATATACAGTAATGTTGTGGTATATACAGTAATGTTGTGGTATATACAGTAATGTTGTGGTATATACAGTAATGTTGTGGTATATACAGTAATGTTGTGGTATATACAGTAATGTTGTGGTATATACAGTAATGTTGTGGTATATACAGTAATGTTGTGGTATATACAGTAATGTTGTGGTATATACAGTAATGTTGTGGTATATACAGTAATGTTGTGGTATATACAGTAATGTTGTGGTATATACAGTATGTTGTGGTATATACAGTAATGTTGTGGTATATACAGTAATGTTGTGGTATATACAGTAATGTTGTGGTATATACAGTAATGTTGTGGTATATACAGTAATGTTGTGGTATATACAGTATGGTGTGGTATATACAGTAATGTTGTGGTATATACAGTAATGTGTGGTATATACAGTAATGTTGTGGTATATACAGTAATGTTGTGGTATATACAGTAATGGTGTGGTATATACAGTAATGTTGTGGTATATACAGTAATGTTGTGGTATATACAGTAATGTTGTGGTATATACAGTAATGGTGTGGTATATACAGTAATGTTGTGGTATATACAGTAATGTTGTGGTATATACAGTAATGTGTGGTATATACAGTAATGTTGTGGTATATACAGTAATGTTGTGGTATATACAGTAATGTTGTGGTATATACAGTAATGGTGTGGTATATACAGTAATGTTGTGGTATACAGTAATGGTGTGGTATATACAGTAATGTTGTGGTATATACAGTAATGTTGTGGTATATACAGTAATGGTGTGGTATATACAGTAATGTTGTGGTATATACAGTAATGTTGTGGTATATACAGTAATGTTGTGGTATATACAGTAATGGTGTGGTATATACAGTAATGTTGTGGTATATACAGTAATGTTGTGGTATATACAGTAATGTTGTGGTATATACAGTAATGTTGTGGTATATACAGTAATGTTGTGGTATATACAGTAATGTTGTGGTATATACAGTATGTTGTGGTATATACAGTAATGTTGTGGTATATACAGTAATGTTGTGGTATATACAGTAATGTTGTGGTATATACAGTAATGTTGTGGTATATACAGTAATGTTGTGGTATATACAGTAATGGTGTGGTATATACAGTAATGTTGTGGTATATACAGTAATGTTGTGGTATATACAGTAATGATGTGGTATATACAGTAATGGTGTGGTATATACAGTAATGTTGTGGTATATACAGTAATGTTGTGGTATATACAGTAATGTTGTGGTATATACAGTAATGTTGTGGTATATACAGTAATGGTGTGGTATATACAGTAATGTTGTGGTATATACAGTAATGTTGTGGTATACAGTAATGGTGTGGTATATACAGTAATGTTGTGGTATATACAATAATGTTGTGGTATATACAGTAATGTTGTGGTATATACAGTAATGTTGTGGTATATACAGTAATGTTGTGGTATATACAGTAATGTTGTGGTATATACAGTAATGTTGTGGTATATACAGTAATGGTGTGGTATATACAGTAATGTTGTGGTATATACAATAATGTTGTGGTATATACAGTAATGTTGTGGTATATACAGTAATGTTGTGGTATATACAGTAATGCATGTATTTATAAGGTGTGGTCAAGCAATTCAACCAGTAGACCATATCAACCAGTTGTTTTGGATTAGTGTCAACTCAACCAGTGTTGTTATGTTAGGTTAGGCCTCTTTGCTGGCACTGGTTAGGTTGGCACTGGTTGAGATCTACTGTTTGAAGTGGTCTACTGGTTGAGTTATCTGTGAACCATAAGTAAGGCTCTATGGCTATGCCCTGTTCCAAATAGGTGGGTCAGAGATCGTGAACCTTAACCTCTGTAACTCAAAAAGGGCTAGAGTAAATGAGCTGTTAATTTCCACACCTATTCCCTGGCTGACCCTTCCCAAATGGTAGAAATAATAGCTTGATTACTCTGGTTAACTCTGGTTACTCCGAACGTCTTATAATCTGGCAAACTAATGGGGCTAAGCATGAGGGAGAATGGTGTCCAGAAAACCAGACCATCTCCCCTTAACCCTCTCAGTATACGAAGGCACATTTCTTACTTTGATTCGGGCGATTATTAGACACTTCTATTCAGCTTCTGGAGGTCCTGTCGAAGTCGGAAGGTTGATTAAGGGGGGTCACCTGCTTTTTTTGTTTTCTTCTCTTTCTCTCCTTTTCTCTCTTTCTCTGGCTTGTATCCATTCGGACCCATCCAGCCAACTGCTTTAAGACGTTTATCCCCATCTAGGTGTCGATTTTTTCCTGGCGAGCGATAGCATTTTACGGAGAAATCCGGCTTCGCCGGAGACATTTTTCTATCGAAATATGTACATATTTAGCTTGCTGTCAAAAGAAAAATACATATGTGCTGGCTCGCTACCTCTCGCCAGGAAAATATTGACACCTGGATGGGGGTAAAAGTCTTAAAACATTAGGCTGAATGGGGCCGAATGGATGTAAGCCACAGAGAGAGGGGGAGAAAGAGAAAAAAAGCGAGGTGGGTCCCCTTAAGATAGTCATTACTCTTTTGATTCATTGATATCTTTCCTAAGTTAAATGAAAGCGTCTGCTGATAGTCAACAAAATAATAACAACATAATTTTTCTGGACCCCTTTCTCCCTCATGCTTATCCCTAGTAGTTTGGCGATTTAAGATCTCTTGTGCCACTTAGGCGTCGATTTTATCCAATCGAACGATAGCGAGCCTGTAATCTAGGAGGAACCAGCCTTCGGCCAGGAGATTTTTCTACTGAGAAATGTATAAATGTATCTCGAAGGCAGGTCTTGGGGGTATTTCTTAAAGCTTGATGTAGGTCTTGGGAGTAAATTGAAAAAAAAAAAAAAAAAAAAAAATGATTAAATAAATGTATAAATCACTGAACAAATATATACCACACAATAGGAATCTTACCTCCAGATATTGTCCATCGCTCAAATATGGTCACTACCATTCGTTAAGGGTCACCTATTTTTGTTTTATCTTTCTCTCCTTTTCTCTCTGTCTCTGGCTTGTATCCATTCGGCCCCATTCAGCCAACTGTTTTAAGACGTTTATCCCCATCCGGGTGTTGATTTCTTACTGGCGAGCGATAGCGAGCCAGCATTGTATGGAGAAATCCGGCTTCGCCGGAGACATTTTTCTATCGAAAAATTTACAAATTTAGCTTGCTGTCAAAAGAAAAATATATATATATATGCTGGCTCGCTACCGCTCGCCAGGAAAATATTGACTCCTGGATGGGGGTTAACGTCTTCAAACAGTAGGTTAAATGGGGCCGAATGCATACAACCCAGAGAGAGAGGGAGAAAGAGTGAAAAAAGCGAGTTGGGCTCCCTTAGCAAGTCTCCCCTCTACTGTATACGCTTGACTAATATACAGTACGTAATGCGAGGTGGGCTCCCTTAACAAGTCTCCCCTCTACTGTATACGCTTGACTAATATACAGTACGTAATGCGAGGTGGGCTCCCTTAACAAGTCTCCCCTCTACTGTATACGCTTGACTAATATACAGTACGTAATGCGAGGTGGGCCCCTTAACAAGTCTCCCCTCTACTGTATACGCTTGACTAATATACAGTACGTAATGCGAGGTGGGCTCCCTTAACAAGTCTCCCCTCTACTGTATACGCTTGACTAATAACAGTACGTAATGCGAGGTGGGCTCCCTTAACAAGTCTCCCCTCTACTGTATACGCTTGACTAATATACAGTACGTAATGCGAGGTGGGCTCCCTTAACAAGTCTCCCCTCTACTGTATACGCTTGACTAATATACAGTACGTAATGCGAGGTGGGCTCCCTTAACAAGTCTCCCCTCTACTGTATACGCTTGACTAATATACAGTACGTAATGCGAGGTGGGCTCCCTTAACAAGTCTCCCCTCTACTGTATACGCTTGACTAATATACAGTACGTAATGCGAGGTGGGCTCCCTTAACAAGTCTCCCCTCTACTGTATACGCTTGACTAATATACAGTACGTAATGCGAGGTGGGCTCCCTTAACAAGTCTCCCCTCTACTGTATACGCTTGACTAATATACAGTACGTAATGCGAGGTGGGCTCCCTTAACAAGTCTCCCCTCTACTGTATATGCTTGACTAATATACAGTACGTAATGCGATACCGGTAGCTTAACCCCTTCTGTACCGGCGACGTCTTTTGTACTTTATTCTAGCTATATTAACCCATTCAGTACCAGCGACGTTCCTTTTATCATATTCTGGCAACTAATAGACGCTTTTATTCAGCATAGGAATTACCTCTAGCAATAATAAGGCTTAAAACTATCTCAACCAACCTTTTAGACTACCACAGATCCTTCCTAAGCTGCATAATATCGTCTAAACATAGGTAGAATACAATATAACACACGTCGCTGGTACTCAAAGGGTTAAGACGATTTTGTGCAGTTTAAGAAAGATCTGTAGTAGTAAAAAGGGTTAAGAGAGATAGTTCCCGGCCTGTTTATCGCTAAAGGCCCTTTTTAAACTGAATAAAATCGTCTAATAGTATCCAGAATAAAGTTAAAAAGACGTCACCGGTACAGAAGGGGTGAATTTGGAAAGAAAGAGGTATTATACCTTTAATTCTAGTACTATACCATTTATAATATACCAGGGAATATATTTGTTATAGATTCTATAGAAGGTGATTGGTATAAGTTGTATTTTATTATGTATATTGTTGTATATAATGGGAGTTAACCCCTTCTGTACCGGAGACATCTTTTTTATTTTATTCTGGCTACTATTAGACGATTGTATTCAGTTTAAAAAGTGCCTCCAGCAATTAACAGGCTTCGAACTATCTCGTTTGACCCTTTTAACTACCACATATCCTTCTTAAACTGCGCAAAATTGTTCAAATATAGCTGGAATAAAATTATATAGAGGTCGTTGGTTCAGAAAGGGATAAATCACAAATACGTGTGATCAAATGATGTAGTAAAACTTTCTAGGAAACACAAAACATTGGAACACCAAGCATTCGTCTATTCTCTCAAGACATCTTCAGGGTAATACATATTACCCTGAAGATGTCTTGAGAGAATAGACTAAAGCTTGGTGTTCCAATGTTTCCTTTTACCTAGTGTTGTATATAATATAATATATGTGTGTGTTGTAAGGTAATGAAGGTTAACCATATGATATTTTGTACTATCCAAAAGATATATATTTTGCTATATATGTGAGAGTTGTTGTTGTTGTTGTTGTTGTTGTTGTAGTGATAAGATAGTTTGATCATGCATGTATACGAGAGTAGAGGGCTAGATTAAACCAAGGTCGATTGTATATAGATCTTGGATTACACTTAGCCTTATTTCCATCACCTTAAGGGCAAATCTATACTTGAGAGATTTTTTCTGGACCCCTTTCTCCCTCATGTGTAGTTGCTTTGTAGTTGCTCACATTGCTTTGGAGATTTTAAGATGTTCACCCCATTAGTTTACGATTCCAAGAACTTTCGCCCTATTTTCAGTAAATTTTAAGAACGTTTGTGCCATTTAGGTGTCGATATTTAAGAACGTTTGTGCCATTTAGGTGTCGATATTTAAGAACGTTTGTGCCATTTAGGTGTCGATATTTAAGAACGTTTGTGCCATTTAGGTGTCGATATTTAAGAACGTTTGTGCCATTTAGGTGTCGATATTTTAAGAACGTTTGTGCCATTTAGGTGTCGATATTTAACTTAAGAACGTTTGTGCCATTTAGGTGTCGATATTTTCCTGGCGAGCGATAGTGAGCCTTTAATTTAAGAGGAACCGGCCTTCGGCCGAGACATTTTTCTACCGAAAAATGTACACATTTATCTTGAAAGGGGGTCTAGGGGGTGAAATATAAGCTTGATGGAGATCTAGTGAATCTTAACCTTATTAGTACGATTTTAAAACTAAGGATATGAAAAAGGTAAACAAAAATAATCAAGTTGTATACATAGGCAGGGATGTACTCTGTGTTGTATACATAGGCAGGGATGTACTCTTTGTTGTATACATAGGCAGGGATGTACTCTGTGTTGTATACATAGGCAGGGATGTACTCTGTGTTGTATACATAGGCAGGGATGTACTCTTTGTTGTATACATAGGCAGGGATGTACTCTTTGTTGTATACATAGGCAGGGATGTACTCTTTGTTGTATACATAGGCAGGGATGTACTCTGTGTTGTATACATAGGCAGGGATGTACTCTGTGTTGTATACATAGGCAGGGATGTACTCTGTGTTGTATACATAGGCAGGGATGTACTCTTTGTTGTATACATAGGCAGGGATGTACTCTTTGTTGTATACATAGGCAGGGATGTACTCTTTGTTGTATACATAGGCAGGGATGTACTCTGTGTTGTATACATAGGCAGGGATGTACTCTGTGTTGTATACATAGGCAGGGATGTACTCTGTGTTGTATACATAGGCAGGGATGTACTCTGTGTTGTATACATAGGCAGGGATGTACTCTTTGTTGTATACATAGGCAGGGATGTACTCTTTGTTGTATACATAGGCAGGGATGTACTCTTTGTTGTATACATAGGCAGGGATGTACTCTTTGTTGTATACATAGGCAGGGATGTACTCTTTGTTGTATACATAGGCAGGGATGTACTCTTTGTTGTATACATAGGCAGGGATGTACTCTGTGTTGTATACATAGGCAGGGATGTACTCTGTGTTGTATACATAGGCAGGGATGTACTCTGTGTTGTATACATAGGCAGGGATGTACTCTGTGTTGTATACATAGGCAGGGATGTACTCTTTGTTGTATACATAGGCAGGGATGTACTCTTTGTTGTATACATAGGCAGGGATGTACTCTTTGTTGTATACATAGGCAGGGATGTACTCTGTGTTGTATACATAGGCAGGGATGTACTCTGTGTTGTATACATAGGCAGGGATGTACTCTGTGTTGTATACATAGGCAGGGATGTACTCTGTGTTGTATACATAGGCAGGGATGTACTCTTTGTTGTATACATAGGCAGGGATGTACTCTTTGTTGTATACATAGGCAGGGATGTACTCTTTGTTGTATACATAGGCAGGGATGTACTCTTTGTTGTATACATAGGCAGGGATGTACTCTTTGTTGTATACATAGGCAGTGATGTACTCTTTGTTGTATACATAGGCAGGGATGTACTCTTTGTTGTATACATAGGCAGGGATGTACTCTTTGTTGTATACATAGGCAGGGATGTACTCTTTGTTGTATACATAGGCAGGGATGTACTCTTTGTTGTATACATAGGCAGGGATGTACTCTGTGTTGTATACATAGGCAGGGATGTACTCTTTGTTGTATACATAGGCAGGGATGTACTCTTTGTTGTATACATAGGCAGGGATGTACTCTTTGTTGTATACATAGGCAGGGATGTACTCTGTGTTGTATACATAGGCAGGGATGTACTCTTTGTTGTATACATAGGCAGGGATGTACTCTTTGTTGTATACATAGGCAGGGATGTACTCTTTGTTGTATACATAGGCAGGGATGTACTCTTTGTTGTATACATAGGCAGGGATGTACTCTTTGTTGTATACATAGGCAGGGATGTACTCTTTGTTGTATACATAGGCAGGGATGTACTCTTTGTTGTATACATAGGCAGGGATGTACTCTTTGTTGTATACATAGGCAGGGATGTACTCTGTGTTGTATACATAGGCAGGGATGTACTCTGTGTTGTATACATAGGCAGGGATGTACTCTTTGTTGTATACATAGGCAGGGATGTACTCTGTGTTGTATACATAGGCAGGGATGTACTCTGTGTTGTATACATAGGCAGGGATGTACTCTGTGTTGTATACATAGGCAGGGATGTACTCTGTGTTGTATACATAGGCAGGGATGTACTCTTTGTTGTATACATAGGCAGGGATGTACTCTGTGTTGTATACATAGGCAGGGATGTACTCTGTGTTGTATACATAGGCAGGGATGTACTCTTTGTTGTATACATAGGCAGGGATGTACTCTTTGTTGTATACATAGGCAGGGATGTACTCTTTGTTGTATACATAGGCAGGGATGTACTCTGTGTTGTATACATAGGCAGGGATGTACTCTGTGTTGTATACATAGGCAGGGATGTACTCTTTGTTGTATACATAGGCAGGGATGTACTCTGTGTTGTATACATAGGCAGGGATGTACTCTTTGTTGTATACATAGGCAGGGATGTACTCTTTGTTGTATACATAGGCAGGGATGTACTCTTTGTTGTATACATAGGCAGGGATGTACTCTGTGTTGTATACATAGGCAGGGATGTACTCTTTGTTGTATACATAGGCAGGGATGTACTCTGTGTTGTATACATAGGCAGGGATGTACTCTGTGTTGTATACATAGGCAGGGATGTACTCTGTGTTGTATACATAGGCAGGGATGTACTCTGTGTTGTATACATAGGCAGGGATGTACTCTTTGTTGTATACATAGGCAGGGATGTACTCTTTGTTGTATACATAGGCAGGGATGTACTCTGTGTTGTATACATAGGCAGGGATGTACTCTTTGTTGTATACATAGGCAGGGATGTACTCTTTGTTGTATACATAGGCAGGGATGTACTCTGTGTTGTATACATAGGCAGGGATGTACTCTGTGTTGTATACATAGGCAGGGATGTACTCTGTGTTGTATACATAGGCAGGGATGTACTCTTTGTTGTATACATAGGCAGGGATGTACTCTGTGTTGTATACATAGGCAGGGATGTACTCTTTGTTGTATACATAGGCAGGGATGTACTCTTTGTTGTATACATAGGCAGGGATGTACTCTTTGGTGTATACATAGGCAGGGATGTACTCTGTGTTGTATACATAGGCAGGGATGTACTCTTTGTTGTATACATAGGCAGGGATGTACTCTGTGTTGTATACATAGGCAGGGATGTACTCTGTGTTGTATACATAGGCAGGGATGTACTCTGTGTTGTATACATAGGCAGGGATGTACTCTGTGTTGTATACATAGGCAGGGATGTACTCTTTGTTGTATACATAGGCAGGGATGTACTCTTTGTTGTATACATAGGCAGGGATGTACTCTGTGTTGTATACATAGGCAGGGATGTACTCTGTGTTGTGTGTTATACTGTATATCCTTATATTCATCCTTATGTTAGATGGGTATGTCCTCCCAAAAAATATTATGGACACTTTAATTTCCCTTTTCATACTGTTTTGAAATCAATGTTTTGTTACGGTTTACATAAACGTTATTCCCATTTAGTTCTTGCTATCGTTAGGCGATTTTACTCAGCTTGTGAAGGATGTATGGGAATGAAAGAGGTAAACCTATTGAATTAACTCCCTGACTCCCACAAGATATTCCTTAACGGGGGTGACCTGTTTTTTGTTATTTCTGTCCTTTTCTCTCTTTCTCTGGCTTGTATCCATTCGGCCCCATTCAGCCAACTATTTGAAGACGTTTATCCCCATCTAGGTGTCGATTTCTTCCTGGCGAGCGATAGCGAGCTAGCATTATATGAAGAAATCCGGCTTCGCCGGAGAAATTTTTCTATCGAAAAATGTACAAATTTAGCCTGCTGTCAAACAAAACTAAAAAATATGCTGGCTCGCTACCGCTCACCAGTAAAAAATTGACACCTGGATGGGGATAAACGTCTTAAAACAGTAGACTGAATGGTGCCAAATGGATACAAGCCAGAGAAAGATAGAAAAGGACAGAACAAAAACAGGTCACCCACCTTAAGCCCTCTGAGGGTAATGGTCGGAGTGCTGTCACTCAATGGATAATGCAGGGTACTAGTAAATCCGAATCCCAAGTCAAGAAAAATCACCAAAAATGTGTAAAGTGGATTTATTGAACATTTGAGGTAATAGGAACTTAGAATAACATTTGTGTTCTTTGACACCAATATCAGTTACATTTAATCACATTTAAGGTTATGCGGCACTTCAGACTAAAATTATTGAAAATAAAAACCCTTTCTGTACCGAAGCTGTCCTTTTAACTCTGTTCTGGCTACTGTTAGACGATTTTATTCCATTTAAAAAGGGCTTTGAACTATTTCACTTAACAATTTTTACTACCACTGATCCTTCTTAAACTGCACAAAATCGTCTAAATACAGCTACAATATAACTAGGAAGACGTCGTCGGTACAGAAAGGGTTAATACGCAATTGTACCCATACTGTGCCGTGGACAAGCTTATTAATTTATTATGGCTACTCTTAATCGATGTTATTAAGTTTAGGAGGGATCTCCCAGCAATTATAAGGTTTCGAACTATCACAATCAACCCCTTTAATTACCACAGATCCTTCCTAAGCTATAATAAAATAGACAGATATAGCTGGTACAGAAAGGGTTAACCCCTTGAGAATTATGACGCATTTTATCAGAATAATTTATTCTGGATATCATTGGACGATTTATAATTTATTCTGGCTATCATTGGACGATTTTGTTCAGTTTAGGAAGGATCTGTGGGAGTCAGGGGCATAATAATCTGTGGGAGTCAGGGGCATAATAATCTGTGGGAGTCAGGGGCATAATAATCTGTGGGAGTCAGGGGCATAATAATCTGTGGGAGTCAGGGGCATAATAATCTGTGGGAGTCAGGGGCATAATAATCTGTGGGAGTCAGGGGCATAATAATCTGTGGGAGTCAGGGGCATAATAATCTGTGGGAGTCAGGGGCATAATAATCTGTGGGAGTCAGGGGCATAATAATCTGTGGGAGTCAGGGGCATAATAATCTGTGGGAGTCAGGGGCATAATAATCTGTGGGAGTCAGGGGCATAATAATCTGTGGGAGTCAGGGGCATAATAATCTGTGGGAGTCAGGGGCATAATAATCTTGGTTTTAACCCCTTAGGTAATTAGAGATCCTTCCTAAACTGCATAAAATCGTCTATATAATCGTCTAGCGTTAGCAAGAATAAAGGAAAACAATACGCCATGATACTAAAGAGCGTAGCATCCAATAATACGTACTGTAACTGTCCAACTGAACGTTCATACCATTCACTCCAATAAAGGGAGATGGTTGACTTTTTGGTAGATTTTTTCATTTATTTATTATTTGTTTTAGCTTCCTCCCGAGACCTCCATCAAACTTAAAAAAACATCCATCAGATCACCCTTCTAGAATAATTTGTACATCTTTCGGTAGAAAAATGTACCGGCCGAAGGCCGGTTACTCTTAAGATTACAGGCTTGCTATCGCTCGCCAGGAAAATTTGACACCTAAATGGTACGAAAGGTCTTACAATTGACAACGGGATGGGGCAAAAGGTATTAAAATCGCCAAACTAATGGGCCGAACGTCATAAAATCTGAAAACTATTGGGGGTAAGCATGAGGAAGAAGGGTGACCAGAAAAACAGCCCATGTCCCCTGAGTTGAATCAAAGTCATATAATCCGATAGTCCTTGTTCATTATTATTAAGGGGAGGGTTTTAGTTTGCTCCCTCGACCTCCATCAAGTTCTAAAATAGTATTACCCCGAAGACCCCCGTTCTAAATAAATGTGTACATTATTCGGTAGAAAAATAAACAGTAGGCTGAATGGGGCCAAATGGATACAAGCCAAAGAGAGAGGGAGAGAAAGAGAAAAAAAAGCGAGGTGGGCTCCCTTAATAAAGTATATGAGATCATCGGGTATATTGATAGTAATTATAGTCTATTCGCTGTGAGTAGGCGAGAAATCATGACCTCTAACCTCTGTAACTCAAAAACGACTAGAGTAATAGAGCTAATATTTCTACCATTTGGGAAGAGTCAGTCAAGGAATAGATGTGGGAATTTACAGCCAATTTGTTTCAGCCCTTTGTGAGTTACAGATGATAAATGTCATGATTTCTCGCCTATTTAAAGCGAATAGACTTTAGCTTATTTGTATCCTTATATAACATGAGTTTATTACTACAAATGTACCTTAATAAATGTATATTATTTTTATTATGAACACTTTAATAACCCTTTACATACCTCCGTTAACCCCTTCTGTACCAGCGACGTCCTGTTCGTTGTATTCTGACAACTATTAGAGGATTTTATTCAGCTTAGGAAGGACCTCTAGTAATTCAAAGGCTACAGACAACTATTAGATGATATTATTCAGCTTAGGAAGGACCTCTAGTAATTCAAAGGCTACAGACCATCTCATTTTTTCCTTTTAGTTACCACAGATCCTTCCTAAGCTGAATAAAGTCGTTTACACATATTCCAAGCCGGGTGTTTTCTTGTTTTGGCGCACTGCATACACTGCTGGCTCGCTAGCGCTCGCCAGGAAGAAATCGACACCTGGATGGTGATAAACGTCTTAAAACAGTAGGCTGAATGGGGCCGAATGGATATGTTACGACCGGGACTACGAATAAAACAAGGGCACTTAATGATTGGACTAGTAATAGGGCACTATGCAACAACGGTACGCTAGATCCAAACCCTCGAACTTATATGCCGGCGAACAAAAACACCTATACCCTCCAGAGTTAATCTGCGATAGTGGGGTATCCTTAACTGGGCATAAATGTACTCTACTTCAGGCTAACCCACACTGGTATAGCCTGATAACAAACAAGATGCAAGTTACGTTAAAATGCATAAAAAGGAAGCTATGGAAAGATCAATTAAATTACTGCAAGATTTAATACAATAAAAAGATGCTTCAATACAGTTACTCTAAACAACAATAAACTCTTCACTCCTATCTGAAAGAAAGTGAAGTATAGTCCTACAGCATAGACCTGGAAACTTCTGAAGAAAGTCTGATGCTCATAAGATGCTTGTATCTTAAACTACATAAAGGCAGGAGGCAGGACACCACACGTGTAGACTGAATACACTAAAAGATAGGACATATAATGTTAACTGACACGAGAATACTATAAATGCGCAACGGTAGCAATGCTCGACACTAAAAGAAGTACTTCCTCATCAATGAAACAGTCTGCTATGGTTGTGAGGCTCAGCAACAACCTAGACTAATAAATGCTGTGAATAATAATGCACACATATCAAAGAGCTTATATTAAATACTAACAAGTGTCTACTCGATTAATAATGTCTAGCTGGGATACTCTAGGTAAGGAACTGGGGTTGAGCAAGACAGGCTCGTAGCCTAGCGATGTCCTTAAGACTTCATCCTTTAAGTTACGTTAATTGACTAGGGTGCTCTCTTGATAGATCCAGATCACAAGTATCTGGTTCTATCCTGGCGACCCTCTAAAGACAAGCAAAGAGGCAGCAAAGTGTGGAACTGGTACAGGCCAAAACCCTCAGTCAACACAATGCTGCACTCGCAAAGGACGCAACCGAAAAGACAACCCAGGCTACCACAGGACCGGTTGAAGTCGTGTAGGTATAAGCAAACCGTACACACATCGGAGACAACGACTACAGTTACCTTATCCCAGTCTAGCATTAAATAAAAGAGCAGAAACACTAAATCAATAATGGAGACACACACAGTTCTTAACCTATACTAACTAAGAACCCTCAAACCTATTCTAAGTACATGTAAATATCTCTGAGGACGGCGCATGCAATACAATGGGCCGGCTATGGAAACCGTATGCAGAACCCAAGGGGAGTGTTGTGCAGTTAAGAAAGGTTAGAGTACGGAAAGAGAGAATCGAGTGAGATAAACAGTGGTAAAGGGAGTGATCGGGAGAGAGTATGCAAGGGGATGTTAGAAGCACGCACGCCAAGCCTGTCCTGACGAGGACAGCTCCTGGGAACCCTCATGGAGGAGGTTAGTTACACAGGAGCCCGCAAGGGCGCGATGGTCGGCCAATCACGGGCCGAGACGTCACAAGGCAGCAGGCGTCCTTAGGACGCGCCAGGATCCGCCAGCCAATCAAGGGCGTGGGAAAGCCCGCGCGCGAGTGAGAAAACTCCCCCGAGCGAGGGAGGCAGCACATATATACACACGCACATATTACCACCACGCTGCCTACATCGCTCTTTCTCCTTAACTTTACACAATGCATCTTATATTCTATTAATGATATAAAATACTTCCTGTTGTCACAGACGAAAACAAAGACCACCACTGGACTATCTGTGACAATGCGATTACTAGGAAAGAAAGAACAACATTCTCTGATAACTGTAGCCCATTTCGATGTCCCTGGCGACCGCTAGTGGCTAACGAGAGGCGATTCTGCCAACGCTGGTAGACGTCACACCCCGCCCAAGATATGGGACGCTCAACATTAGGCGAGCACCATATCTGACAAGGCAGAATGCCGACAAGACCCGCCACACCTAGCCACTCCACCAGAAATGAAATGCAAAGCTCAATCTTAAATAAAACAACATTTTAGCATAAAGAAAATCTTATAACCCCTCCCAAACACAATAATATAATTTTAGCCTGCTATGCTCCCTGAGCGAGCTTCACAGAGCCCAGCCTACTAAGTAAAAGACAGGTTCAACTTAGGACTTTAGCTATAACATTGGCAACTTACAATTAACTATCAAAAAGAAAGAGTTTTTATGTGATTTTTGATTTAATTTTAATGTTGTTTTTGACGGCTGCTCTACAGGAGCAAGCCTGGTTTTTCTCCACTCTCAACACACACTGACTGAACGGCGAGGGTTCTCCTGCAAACATACCCTCCCGTGACAACCAATCAGCCAAAACATTATCAGTGCCCTTAACATGCCACACATCCAACTTTGTTCCGGCAGCAAAACAACACCTGACACTGATAAACTGCCCAGTTCATCACAAGACTAGCACTTCTCTTCGCTCTCTCCGGCAACGGGGCCTGGCAATAACCTTTCACTAGTTCTACCTTCGTGATGAGCGAGGCAGCCCCGATGTGGTCTATGGTGTCGTCAACTCTAGGTAATGGATAGGTGTCTGTCAGGGATAATGCACCAACACTCTTGCATTCAACATACACACGGATCTTGCCACTCAACTCAGGTTGCAAACTCACTGGCAACGACCACTCACGATATCCCTTATCCCTCAGACCCTTTTTCCACATGTAGTCTAGCTCTGCTTTCACGACAGGCTGTTGAGCAGGATTTATACGGTAGGGAACTAACTTGAGCCTTGCACTGTCTCCAGCCTCCATGTCGGATTCTACCCCTTACATCAGGCCTGGAGAAGCAACAAACATGTGGATGTACTGCCACAGCCTAGTAAACAACATCTCTTGGCGCTCAAGAGGTTGCAACTTATCTCGAAGAACAACATGCCTAGTGCCCTCCCACAACCCAACCGAGACCGCAGCTTCTAAACTATAGTCTCCCTCCTTCTCCACCTTCGTCCCTAGAACAGCCAGGTCATGAGAGGGACAATCAGTACCACCTGTGCAGTCACTCCCATAGTTCATAATTGCTAAGGCTTCCCCGCCGATACCGTACATGTGCACCCCTGCATTCCTTGCGACTACATCTGCCTGCGCAGCATCACCGCCTTCAGCGACATGGCCAGATACAGTCGGTCTATGGTAGGGCTGTTGCATTTGACTAGAGCAGCATTGGGAGGCTATGCGACGACCGGGCACATCCACTCCACAGCCCACCTCACCAATCTGCTCAATGTCCTCATTCTGACCACCACCCTTGGCAGCCATGGGTCGACCCTGACCTGACAACCATGCCAAAGCCTCGTCGCCCACCTTGAACCACCGAAACAACGAGGCTAACGGTCTACTAACACTCAAGTGACCTGCCAGCGGAACATCATGCACCGCATGAGTTGTGAGGCCTGGGTGCTCGGCACGACCAGTGGGGTATGAACCGAGCCAGTGCTGGAGCGATGCACACTGCTGCTCAGGCAGGTGCTCTAGCGCTTCCACAGCCACCAGACTCGTGTCCCCCGCCCACTGCTCCGCCGAGACATGACAATCCCAACTCTCCTCCACCTGTGCCCCACTGCCCCCCTCTCCTTCTCCACCTTGGCCGCTGCAGACCAACGCAGGGACAGTAGGCTGCTCAGGTGGTTGCCTCACAAACTCATTTAACAGGTTCACATGACATGTTTCCCCGTCCTCGTATTCAATAGCCCCGTTCCCACAACTCTCCTCCAACTGGGAACTACTCTGTCACGGAGTGCCATCACGCCCAACCATGTCACTAGGGGGGACAGGTTCTGGAGCCACTCCGGAGCTCACCTCTGGGTCAAGTACCGAGTCGCCAAGAAGAGCCGCTGGATCAAAACTCACAAAACTTCTCCCAACTTTAGCTTTCTCCTTCCGACCGTTCCTCCGCTGGTCTAGAGACAGGAATAGGCTGTGACACCTTAGATGCATGAGATCGGGTGACAACACACGCCATCTGCTGTGATTGACACCTCTCGACCAACTCCTGCCCCTCCCTACTCACGTCGGCCGCCCTCTCGGCAACGACTAAGGGTGGAACCTCAGAAGTAGGCACCGCAAAGTCGTTGCCGAGAAGAAGGTCGACGCCCTCTACTGGCAATTTCTCTACGATTCCAACATCTATCTCTCGTGTCACACCATCAACCTCCAGCTCCACTCGAACCAACGGGTATGACTGTGTAGCATTAATACCCTGCACCACAACTACCCGTGCCGCGTTTATAGGTTGGCCTGTAAAGTTTTTCATCAGAGTCTGGGATGCACCTGTATCACGCAACAACTCCAACCCATGCTTGCAACCAGCCCAACTCACGCAGCCACGCCCTCTATGGTTGCAAAAAGCATCGCGGACAGGTTTCGAGCCTTCCGGACACTCCTTCACTGGCTGTGCCCCCGCATCTGACATATCATCCCGGGTAAACGCAGAAGACCTCAGAGACACCCCAATGTTGCTAGCGAAAGACACGACTGCTGTAGGTTGGTTACTAGGGCAGGAACGTGCAAAATGCCCCTTGTTATGACACTTAAAACACTCTACTTCTCCCTTGGACTTCCCCTGAGATGGGGAAGGGCCCTGACCTTTCTTAAACGGAACGGTTTTTGGTTTGTGATCAAAATTAGTATCATTGCTCTTACTTTCGTTATTAAATGTTGCATCACTGACTCGGGGGGGGTGGAGTGTTGTTGTTGTTGTTGTTGTTGTTGTTCCCTAACCTGCCTGGCCGAACAGCCCCGAGTCCCTGAGGAAGGCCATGGCCACGATCGGGCTTTCCCACAGAGCTCTCATTGAGTGTAGATTATGTTGTTGGCGTAAGTGGTTGTGTGAAATGCAGTCTTCTATGATGTGTTTAATGGTATGGGGTGCTGTGTTACATCCCGGGCAGGCGTCGACAACGGAGTCATCCAGTCTCTTCTGATAGCTCAGGAGAGCTGGATGGTGTCCGCATCTCAGCCTGGCCGGGTGGACTCTGTCCTCGCGACGGAGGGAGGATTCGGAAGGATGGATTTCGAGAGGTCGTCCATGCAGCTGCGTGTTGTCTGTGAGTGAGTGGATGGATTGGCGAGAGATATGAGTATGGATGTGCTTCTGGAAGTTGGTTCGGGGTGGGCAGGGAGGGAGAGAGGACAATAATTGTGTGTGATACTGTGTGCTGGGTGTTGTTTTGATATTTCTTGGTGTCTGTGGGTGTGTTGCCATGTAGTTTAGTGGGTGGTCTTGGTTCGTGGAGGCTGCTGCCAGGAATTGAGTGCCTCTCATGTCCAGATGGTCTTTGACTTTGAGGATTTTGGTTTCTTGATGTAGGTGATCTGTGGGTGCAGTAGCTGTGCAGCCTGTAATGATCTTCAGGGCTTTGTTTTGAATAGTCTGTAAGGTCTTATGATGTGTTTCAGCTAGGTTAGAAGCCCAGGCTGGGCTTGCGTATTCCATCACTGATCTTATGTATTTTGTATATACTGTGGTGGTAGTTTCTTTGTTGTGTCCAAATTGTGTGTGAGCAAGTGACCTGAGGGCGTTTAGTCTGGGTGTCAGTTTCTTTTTAATGTTTGTGGTGTGCTGTTTGAATGTCATATGAGTATCATATATTACTCCTAGGATTTTGGGTGTGTGTGTATGTGTTAGGGGTGTGTTGTTTATGGTGAGTTGAGGGATGTATTCGTGTTCACCTGTCCAGCTTGTGAGCAGGGTTGCGGTGGATTTGGCTGGGGCTAGATTAAGTCTGTTTGTAGTGCACCAGCCATGTAGTGTGTTGAGATAGGGTTGAAGGAGATCTGTTGCTCTTCTTGGGTCATGGTGTGTGCATGTGTGTGTTATGTCATCTGCATAGGAGGCTAAGTTTATTTGGGGCGTATTGGGTGTAGTTATATCGTGCATGTACAGATTGAAGAGTGCGGGCGATAGGACGGATCCTTGTGGGACTCCATTTGGAAAGTTTCTGATTTTAGATGACTGACCGGCAAAAGATACGTGTGCACATCTGCCTGCTAGGAAGTTGGCCAGCCACCTTTTTGTGTTGTGCATGTTTGTGTTGTAGATTTTGTTTGTTAGGTTGTGGCGGGGGATGGCATCAAAGGCTTTACTAATGTCGAGTGTGGCTAATAGTGATCTGTGTGGTGGTCTAGCTGAGTTGATGCCGTCAAAAGCTCTTTGTGTAAGGTCTGTGAGAAGAGTGTTTGTGGAGTGCAGTGGCCTAAAGCCATGTTGTGTTGGAGCTAGGGGTAGGTCGGGTGTAATTAGTTGTAATGCTAGGCGTTCCATGACTTTGGAGGGGGAGCAAAGGAGTGTGATGGGGCGGTGCGAGGAGGGTAGCGTGGGGTTTTTGTTGGGTTTGGGGAATGTGATGATGATACCATGCTTCCAAATGTCTGGTATTGTGTTGTGTGAAAGCTGTAGTTTGATATGTTAGTGAGTGCTTGTATGCCTTGTGGTCCCAGGTGTCTGAGGTGTATGTTGCTTATGTTGTCTAGGCCACAGGCAGGTGAGTGCTTGAGATTGTTGATGATATGCTTTGTCTGGTGATTGGTGAAGGGTGTATAGTCAGGGTCTGTGGGGAATTGTCTCTTACGTCGGATGACACGTCGGTCGTCTTTGTGAGGTTTTAGGTGGCTGACATGTGAGAAGTGATTGATGAGAGTGTTTGCTTGTTGTTTACATGAAGGAGTAGAGTCTGTTGTTGTGATTGCAGCATGTGATTGTGTTGTGTTGCTGTTGGAAAGTGTGATGCTGTTTAGTGTTTTGTAGAGTTGTTTGGGGTTTGTTTTGTGATCAAGTGTTTGTAGGAAGTTATTCCAATTTAGTTTTTGTTGTTCTTGTATTTTGTTGTTAGTTTGGGTGTTGAGTGCTTGAATTTGTTGTGTGATGTCTTGTGTGTGGGGTGCTGGGGAGTGTTTCAGAGTGTCGCATTGTCTGATGAGGTTTTTGAATTTCTGGTGTGAAGTTGGGGTTGTGTCTTTTTCTGTTACCTCTTGGAATGTGTTTCTTGTCAGCGTTTTGGATAGTTTTATTGAGTATGTGTACAGCATTGTTGATGTTAGTGATGGGTGTACTGTTTAGAGTTGTGAAGTGTTGTTCTGTCTCATTTGTAAATGCTTCCCAGTTAGCTCTTTTATAATTGGTGTATGTGTGTTTGTGGCTAGCTGGGGTGAGTCTGGTTTTGGTGGTGATAATGATCGGGAGGTGGTCAGAGCCTAAGGTTCTGACCACCCTCCAGGATGTTGTGGGGGCGAGTTCTGGGGAGCAAAAGGTGATGTCTGGAGATGATGGGTTATAGAGGGCTTGGTGAGGAATATGAGTATGTTGATGGATGTCGTTAAGGATGATGAGGTTATCTGTTTGGTTTTGTAGTACCAGCCCTCTGTCTGTGTCGGGGTTGTCGACAAACCAGGCCGATGTCTTGGCGTTGAAGTCACCACCCAGGATGATGTGTGGGGTGTTTGTGATGTGTTGTAAGTGTGGTCTGTATTCATTTGGTACTGTAGGGGATGTTTGGGGAGGGATGTATGTGTTTATGATGGTTATGTTGGATTTGTTGCCAGTGCGTATTTTAATTGATTGTATTTCTGTTGTGTTATCATTTGGGGGGAGGAGGGATTTGGTTTGTACACTGGTTACTATGTATGATATTTCATTGTGTACCAGGGTGATGAGTCCACCGCCCCCGCCGACAGCCCGGTCTTGTCTGATGGTGGTGAAATTATGAAATGTGGGTGTTTTTTGTGATGTGCGGAGTTTTGTTTCTTGTAAGATGGGAGTGGAGTGTTGTGGAGTGTTGCGCCCTTTGTTAACTGCATCGGTCCGTTGTGCAGACCCGCACCCACGAATCAGCGATAATCTCAGGTCAGCCAACTCAGCTGCCTTTTGTAGAGTTTTAGGCTGTTTCTCTTTGAGGTTCAAAGTCAGGTCGCCGCCTGTGCATTTAAAAAATTGCTCTAGAAGGACTAACTGCTCAAGCTCTTCGAACGTCGTCACCTTCTCTGACCTCAGCCAATTTCTCAAAGCATCAGACAGTTCCTGGGCATGTTCTAGAAAAGTGCACTCACGACCCTTCGTAACACCCCGAAACTTCAACCTATATGTCTCTGGTTGTAACTCATACGCCCGCAGAACAGCTTCCTTCAATACCTCATAATCGATGCAAGACTCCAAGGGCAACGCATCATATGCCTTGAGTCCTTTGCCAACCAACCTAGAGGAAACAAGGGCTGCCCACTTAACCTCGGGCCATTGGTGCTCCCGGCACTTCTTCTCAAAATGCAGGAAAAACTCGGTGACACCCGACTCGTCAAATGCAGGGACTAACTTAAAAAGGTGCGATAAAGACTGATCAAGACCTCGATTCCCAGAACCGAGACGCTGCCCTGTCGACTCCACCCGAGACTTCTCAAGCTCTATGTCTGCACAGTACATGGCCTTTCTCTCCTCAGCCTGAATCCTGAGCTCAGCCTCTTGCTGCCGTTGCTGCTGCTCATGTATGGCCTTTCTCTCCTCAGCCTGAATCCTGAGCTCAGCCTCTCGCTGCCGTTGCTCGAGCTCAGCCTCATGCTTTCGTTGCTCAAGCTCAGCCTCATGCTTTCGTTGCTCAGCCTGCTGGTTAAGTTTGGCGAGTTCGAGCTGAAACAACATCTCGGCAGACAAACCTTGAGGAGGGGATTCTACTATCGGGGACCCACCCCGTGAATATCCTAGAGGCATACCCAACCGCCATCGGGCATCGGCCTGCGGGAACGTACCCGGCTACGGAGCCCGAGGGGGCGCTATGGTAGGAATCGAGTGGAATGGGAGCTGGGCCGAAGGTGTCCCAGCTCCCGCTCCACCTGAAGCCCCACGCACCCCACCGAGCACACAGCCCGTAGCCTAGTAGGTAGAGCTCTCGTCTCACACACAAGGGGTCGGGGGTTCAATCCCCGGCCGGGCGGAGACAAATTGGGCTTGTCTTCTTTCATGTGTTAGCCTCAGTTCACCTAGCTGTAAATAGGTACCTGGAATAAGTGGACGACGTTGTGACGTCCCATCTGGGGTTGGCAAAAATGGTACAAGGCGAGATGGGTATCATATGGTTCACCTAAGCTGATGGCTACCTAAGCCTTCGGGCGAGACGGTACCGTCTATAGTGAGAATGGTACCATACAGATCCACCCTAAGCCTTCGTTTCCGATGTCGCCAATTGGCTAAAATACAGACTACACACACATCCACAGCCATTCCAACGATACATATAACACCTACACATATAGGAGGCGGGAAATAACGAGCATGCTCACTCCCGCAATACAACTAGAGTAAGTACAACTAGAGTAAGTACAGGCCACCAGGTCACTTCTCGTCATGCTGCTAGTGCCAACATGCCCCATGACCGTGGCCAAACACTGGAGACCATACCGATCAATCCCCGGCACCCAGTCAACAGTAGTAGACATCTCCAGAAACTTCCTTGCATCCTCCTCACTAGTTACTACTCTAATGCCTTCTAACAAACCCAGCTTCTGCACCTCAGAGCCTGCTTCCCATACTGTGTCCTCACTGTGCACTGATCCGTCGTTCGACATAGTGCCCACCGGAAATCCTCAACTTTTATAAAAAAAAAGAAGTACCTAAACTCTCATGTAGCACTATTCACTCAAAAAATGCTTGAAGACAACTCAAGTGCTATACTACGTTGCCAAAAAAAAAAAAATCCAACGTGTCCAAAATATTCCTCAAAAACAAATGTCCAAAAATCCTGCAATTATTTCTTAGTTCACTAAATCCTAGACTAAGGTCGCCATTTGTTATGACGACTAAGATAAGATACTAGGCAAGGTCGCCATTTGTTACGACCGGGACTACGAATAAAACAAGGGCACTTAATGATTGGACTAGTAATAGGGCACTATGCAACAACGGTACGCTAGATCCAAACCCTCGAACTTATATGCCGGCGAACAAAAACACCTATACCCTCCAGGGTTAATCTGCGATAGTGGGGTATCCTTAACTGGGCATAAATGTACTCTACTTCAGGCTAACCCACACTGGTATAGCCTGATAACAAACAAGATTCAAGTTACGTTAAAATGCATAAAAAGGAAGCTATGGAAAGATCAATTAAACCACTGCAAGATTTAATACAATAAAAAGGTGCTTCAATACAGTTACTCTAAACAACAATAAACTCTTCACTCCTATCTGAAAGAAAGTGAAGTATAGTCCTACAGCATAGACCTGGAAACTTCTGAAGAAAGTCTGATGCTCATAAGATGCTCGTATCTTAAACTATATAAAGGCAGGAGGCAGGACACCACACGTGTAAATCGAATACACTAAAAGATAGGACATATAATGTTAACTGACACAAGAATACTATAAATGCGCAACGGTAGCAATGCTCGACACTAAAAGAAGTACTTCCTCATCAACGAAACCGTCTGCTATGGTTGTGCGGCTCAGCAACAACCTAGACTAATAAATGCTGTGAATAATAATGCACACATATCAAAGAGCTTATATTAAATACTAACAAGTGTCTACTCGATTAATAATGTCTAGCTGGGATACTCTAGGTAAGGAACTGGGGTTGAGCAAGACAGGCTCGTAGCCTAGCGATGTCCTTTAAGTTACGATAATTTTTTTTTTTTTTTTTTTTTTTTTTTTTTTGAGACAATGAACGGAGGAAGAAAAAACACAGATAAAACAAAAAGGTCCATGTGCCTAAAGGCATCCTCCATTCATAAAATGGTTGTAATAACTGGATTTAAACATTTGTAGATTGTAAGTTTGTGGAAAGCAATTCAAGGGAAGTGAATTCCAAAGAGTAGTAGCTCTGGGTATAAATGAATTCTGATAAGCAGAAGTTCTGCATTGTGGAGGAGAAAGTGTAAATTCATGGACGCTCTCAGCTGCCCTAGTTCTACGGGGAAAGATGTGGAGAGGCGGCACAATTGAAGCAAGTTCCTCGGAACAATTGCTGTGAAAATAGCTGTAGTATAATGCAAGGGATGCAACGTTTCTTCGTATGGATAATGTAGGAAGGTCCTGTGTAATTGCAGGGTTATTGATTAATCTAATAGCTTTATTTTGAATTTTCTCCAACTGCCTCAATGCAACCACTCCACTTCCACCCCACAGAGGTGAACAGTAATCGATCTGAGAACGCACATGACTTTTATATATTACGACCAACTGCTCGTCAGTGAAGAATTCTCGAACTCTGTACAGGAGTCCCAGTTTTTTAGAGGCATTCTTAGCAATGCTTCTAACATAATGTGTCCAGCTCAAGTTAGTCGTTAATGTTACACCGAGAATGTCAATACTAGGGGAAGTGGGAATATTTACATCATTAAAAAATATATGGGAGTCAGTGAGATTCTGTCGGTTAGAAAATTGAATGTACTTGGTTTTCTGTGCATTAAAGGAAACTAGATTCTTTTGTCCCCATCCATTAATTCTAGAAAGGTCCTGGTTCAGAGAAATTGCAGTGTTTATTTTTGAATTTATAAGATCGGGTTGGGTGAAAGAATTGGTAAATGTGAAGGAACTGTGGAGTGTTGAGTCATCTGCGTAGGAATGTATTGGATTATGAGTGGTAGATATGAGATCATTGATATGAATGAGGAATTGGGGCCAAAACTGATCCCTGGGGAACACCAGCATTTATCGAGTGAAATTGAGAATAAAGGCCATCTACCATTACACATATTTTTCTGTTATGAAGATAAGAAGAAATTAGTGGAACTAATGATGCAAGGCCGTAGTGTGACATCTTCGACAATAAGGATTGATGCCAGACTCTATCAAATGCCTTTGATATATCCAGTGCTATTGTATGTGTTTCACCATGTTGGTCTGTAGCTTGATTGATTTGATGCGTAAGAAGGCAAAGAATGTCTGCAGTTGATCGACATCGTCTAAAACCATATTGCCTATCACTGATTAATTTATTATTATCAAGATGCTTAATTATGTGATTATTTAATATAATTTCAAAGACTTTACCAAGAGTGGAAGTTATAGCTATTGGTCTGTAGTTTGATGGATCTGAAGAGGCACCTTTTTTAGGAACTGGATGAATGTTTGCTTCTTTCCAGGGTACTGGGAAGCATGAGGTATGAGTACACAGACGGAAATTTTTTGCCAATACAGGAGCGAGCACCAAGGAACAATTCTTAAGTACTATTGGAGGAATTTCATCTGGACCAGGAGCCTTATCTACTGAGAGATTCTGCAAAATAGTTTTGACATGTCTGGTGTGGATCTTAAGTGAGGGAATTTCAGGCGAATTAAAATTAAGTACAGGGACATCTTGATTTATTTCATCTAAGGTTGAGTTGGTGGAGAAAATATCCGCAAGAAGGTTAGCTTTACCTCGTGGGTCACTTACAAGATTGCCAGTCGGAGATTTTAATGGTGGAATGGATGAAGCAGTAGTGAAGTTGGATTTGAATGAGTTAAGAGTAGACCAAAATATTTGTTATCATTTGGATTATTTAGAAGTTTATTTGCCTGCTTGTGGAGAAAGTTTGATTTAGTTAGGTTTAATACAGTTTTGGCATGATTTCTGATGTTTCTAAAGTAATTAAAGGCTTCATGTGTTTTTGATCTTGTGTATGCATTGTAGGCTATTGCATTTTGTTCAGTTACTCTAGCACAATTATGGTCAAACCATTTAGGTGAATTAGATCTTTTACTGTACTTTTGATGAGGAATAAAAGTTTCCATTCCAATATTTACAAAATCTTGTATGTGGCTCAAGGTGGAGTGTGCATCATTAGAAAAGAAAGAGGTCCAGGGAATATCAATAAAGAAACCTTGAAGACCCTCCCAGTCTGCCCTATCGTAATGCCATTTAGTCACCAAAACAGGTTCAGAGTGGGAAGGTGTGGTAGGTGATAGACAGGTGGCCTGTACCAGACAGTGATCAGAAGATCCAAGCGGGGACCTCACTGTAACCTCATAATTTTCTGAATTGGTTGTTAAAAAAAAGTCCAGTAGGTGGGAATTATGATTAGGATTATCTGGTACACAGGTTGGTTGGTTGACTAGTTGAGTGAGATTAAATGAGTCTGCAAATAGCTCACATTCAAGACCAGCAACATCAGTCCTGGCTGAATGAGTGAGCCATTCAACATTATGGACATTAAAATCACCCAACACAGTGATTTCAGAAGAAGCATTTAAGTTGAGGACACTGAGTTGTGATGACAGAGAATCAAAAAGACTTTGCTCTGGAGGAGTATTTGGGGAACGGTAGATGCAACATATGTATTTAAATTTACCAGCAGAAATTAATTTGTATATAGAATAATCAAAATAGGGACAATTGAAACTAGTAACCTCCTCCAGGGCAATTTCAGATTTTGCGAAGCAACATACACCTCCTTTAGGTCTGAAATTTTGGAGCAGTTGAAAACCTGGAAAATTAAATCTAGACGTGTCAGATGTGGATGTTACTTGAGTCTCTGTCAAAAAAAGGAAAGTAGGGGATTCTGCTTGAAGAAATTGGTGTACAGAATTGATGTTAGAGTGAAGTCCCCTTATATTACTAAATAAAAAGCTGCACCGACGAGCATCTTTGGGACGTTGCAATGCTCTTGACACAGTCGCATGATGACGACCGGGAGGGCCCTGTGTCAATGACCCAACCCTGCCGGGGGTGGATATCCGAGGGACCACCAGGTTTGCTCTTAACAATTGTACTGCCATATTTATTAGGTAAGTGTATGGTGTTGCATTTATGATATGTAGTGGGAAGAGAAGTGTTTTATGATAGAGGATAGCGATGTAGGGCAATGTCGTGAAGTTGGATGTGTATGTTATATAAAGAGGGTTTTCCTGATACACCTGATGTGTGAGGCAGAAAGATATGTATCCAGCTACCAAGGCCTGGGAGAGAAAATGGAATTCAGGCTATTCCCTGAGTCTCCCGAAACCTTGGCGGTAGTACTTCCCTGGGAGGGGCTGCCTACCCCTACTACCTACCAATTGACTAGGGTGCTCTCTTGATAGATCCAGATCACAAGTATCTGGTTCTATCCTGGCGACCCTCTAAAGACAAGCAAAGAGGCAGCAAAGTGTGGAACTGGTACAGGCCAAAACCCTCAGTCAACACAATGCTGCACTCGCAAAGGATGCAACCGAAAAGACAACCCAGGCTACCACAGGACCGGTCGAAGTCGTGTAGGTATAAGCAAACCGTACACACATTTGAGACAACGACTACAGTTACCTTATCCCAGTCTAGCGTTAAATAAAAGAGCAGAAACACTAAATCAATAATGGAGACACACACAGTTCTTAACCTATACTAACTAAGAACCCTCAAACCTATTCTAAGTACATGTAAATATCTCTGAGGACGGCGCATGCAATACAATGGGCCGGCTATGGAAACCGTATGCAGAACCCAAGGGGAGTGTTGTGCAGTTAATAAAGGTTAGAGTACGGAAAGAGAGAATCGAGTGAGAGAAACAGTGGTAAAGGGGGTGATCGGGAGAGAGTATGCAAGGGGATGCTAGAAGCACGCGCGCAAAGCCTGTCCTGACGAGGACAGCTCCTGGGAACCCTCATGGAGGAGGTTAGTTACACAGGAGCCCGCAAGGGCGCGATGGTCGGCCAATCACGGGCCGAGACGTCACAAGGCAGCAGGCGTCCTTAGGACGCGCCAGGATCCGCCAGTCAATCAGGGCGTGGGAAAGCCCGTGCGCGAGCGGGAAAATTCCTCCGAGCGAGGGAGGCAGCACATACATACACACGCACATATTACCACCACGCTGCCTACATCGCTCTTCCTCCTTAACTTTACACAATGCATCTTATATTCTATTAATGATATAAAATACTTCCCGTTGTCACAGACGAAAACAAAGACCACCACTGGACTGTCTGTGACAATGCGATTACTAGGAAAGAAAGAACAACATTCTCTGATAACTGTAGCCCATTTCGATGTCCCTGGCGAGCGCTAGTGGCTAACGAGAGGCGATTCTGCCAACGCTGGTAGACGTCACAGATACAAGCCAGAAAAAGAGAGAAAAGGAGAGAAATAAAAGCAGGTCTACCCCCTTAAAAATCGAGTTTTTGGGCGTTTCTTTTTTTCCTGTGTCAAATTTATGTTGATCGCTTACTTGTGTGATACTTTTATTATGGCACTAAAATCACATTACATTTTTAGTGAGTTCCAGCTTTAAAAATACGATTTGAAGGAAATATTTATTATAATATGTTAATGTTTACATAAATCCCGAAAGAAGCTATTATTACACACAGTTATTGCAAGTACCAGATTTGTTAAAGTCTGTGTTCTATATTGCATAAATATATTTTACAGGGTAGACAGTCGAAATTATGTCAAGCATTCAACAAAGTTAAAACAAATAGAGGCCTTTGTTTATCTCTAAAATTATGACAACGTACTAAATCTAATTAAATAAAGTTTAGCGTCGTCGTATCCCACCCAACTTTTGTAGAAAAATATGAATACGACAATGCCTTCTCTCCGACTGTCCCCAATTAATCTAAGTTGTTGACTCAGGAAGTTATGCGTTCCGGGTTAAGGGAGCCCACCTCGCTTGTTTTATCTTTCTATCCCTCTCTCTTTGACTTGTATCCATTCGGCCCCATTCATCCTACTGTTTTAAGACATTTACCCCCATCCAGGTGTCAATATTTTCCTGGCGAGCGGTAGCGATCCTTCATATATACTGTATATATATATATATTTTGTTTTTTACAGTAAGCTAATTTTTTACATTTTTCAATATAAAAATATCTCTGGCGAAGCTGGATTTCTCCATACAATGCTGGCTCGCTATCGCTCGCCAGGAAGAAATTGACACCTGGATGGGGATAAACGTCTTAAACCAGTTTGCTGAATGGGGCCGAATGGATACAAGCCAGGGAAAGAGAGAAAAGGAGAGAAAGATACAAACAAAACGGTGACCCCCATTTAAATGTTTTATGTTGTTACTGCCGAGGCCAGGCCAGCCGAGTAATGTTATTTGGCTCGGGCTCAAGAGTTATAATATTAGTTTATTCTGTTACCTGCTCTCTCTCTCGCTCGTAATCTATCTATATATCTATCTATCTATATTTTTCGCTTGCGATTTATATATATATATATATATATATATATATATACTGTATATATAGTTTTGACTCACTATTGTTTGCTATCAATTATCTAACTACTCATTCGTTTATTTATGCCATTCATTTAATTTACACTTCTACGGGATTTAGAGAGACCAGCTGATAAGAATAAATGAAAAAATATATGAACAAGAACATTTGAGAAAAAAATCTAGGGAGCGAATATCTCGCCACTCCAGGTATCACAGAAGGAAGCTCAATACAAACAGTCAACAGTAAGTAAACTCCTAACCTTATTTGGTCCATGGGGATCTTTTTGGAGCTCCCATGTGTCCTCCATTATTTATTTATTTTTTTGGACGTTTCACTCCGTTAGTTTGGCGATGATAAGACGCTTCACCCTATTCAGGTGTTGAATTATTCTTGGTAAGTGATATTGAGCCTGTAACTCAGAAGAAATAGGCCTTAGGCCGAAACATATTGAAAAGTGTACACATTTATCTTGAAAGTCTGTTTTTTTTTTTTTTTTTTTTTTGTTTTTTTTTTTAAGGAAGCTTGGGAAGGCGTTTTCGTTAACGTAGGAGTGTGTGGTAACCACCGATGAAATATGTCTTCTAAGCGTAGTAGGGAAAGTGTATAGTTGGGTAACGATTAAGAGAGTGAGAGCGAGAATGGAGAAATGGATAGGTGACGAGCAGGGCGGTTTTAGGAAGGGAAGAGGATGTGTAGATCAGATTTTTACCCTGAAAAGTGTTGTGGAAAAATATCTGTAGAAGCAACAAAAGCTGTATGTTGCCTTTATGGACTTGGAGAAGGCCTATGACAGAGTGGATAGAGAAGGTATGTGGATAGTACTTGGAATATACGGAGTAGATGGCAAGTTGCTGAAAGCAGTGAAGAGCATGTATGAGGGTGCAAAGGTGGCAGTACGTGTGGAGAATGAGCAGAGCAAGTTCTTTGATCTGAATGTTGGGTTGAAACAGTGGTGTGTGATGTCCTCATAGTTGTTTACTGTATATATGGATGGAGTCACGAAAGAAATACAAGGAAGAGCAGCGGATGTTGGTGTATCGCTGATAAGGGAGGGAAACGAGTGGAAGCTACCTGTACTGCTGTTTGCTGATGATACAGTTCTGATGAGCGATAATGAATGGGAGTTGCAGGGTCTGGTAAATATGTTTGGAACAGTGTGCGAAAAACGGAATCTGAAGGTAAATGCAGGGAAGAGCAAGGTTATGGTCTTCGAAAGGGGTGAAGCCACAGAGTGTGAGGTGAAGTTGAACGGAATGGAGATTGTCAGCTCATTTAATAATCTGGGCAGTGTGCTGAGTAAAGATGGGAGTGTGGATGAAGAAGTGCGGGAGAAGGTGCAACAGGGGAAGAGGGTTGTAGGAACGCTGAAAGCAGTAACAAGAAATAGGGTGGTCAGCATGGAAGTGAAGTCCTAGCATGACAGTGAGGTAATCTCGACACTGACTTACGGAAGCGAAGCATAAGGACGTTGGTGAAGAAACTCAGACCAAGAGTGAGAGGGGTGGAAATGAGTTTTTGAGAAGTGCGTGCGGAGTTACATGGAGGGATAGACAGACGAATGAGGATATGAGAGGGAGGTGTGGTGCGGAGGTAGATGTGCTGGAAAGTGTGAAAAGGAACACCTTGAGATGGTTCAGCCATATGGAACGTATGGGAAGCGAGATAATGACTATGAGGGTGTACGAGTGCGAGGTGGAAGGACAGAGAAGGAGAAGTAAACCGAAAGAGAGGTGGAAGGATGGAGTGAAGAAGTATATGGATGAAGGCGGTGCTGTTTGGGAGGAGGGGCGTCGACTGACTGGGGACAGAGGTGCATGGCGTGGCTACCCCTTCGGGGATCACGGCATCAGGCAATAGATAGATAGATAGATAGATTATTGCAATGAGAGTGCTGTACTTTTCATTGCAATAACAGTCATCATATGAAATGGACTGTTAATAATACAATTAAACTAGAGTAACTACCATCGACAATGGTGGGGTTTGTCTATATTTTGCTGTTTTTATAAAAGCCAGGATGGGTTATTCATCGTCTTAACCTGATACTTAGTACAATGGACACGGAAGAAAGAGTACAAGAGTATACAACAATGTAATTGGTATATTTACTTAACCTCTAAGATACAGAGACATAATGTCTCGGTAATTGTATTCAATTAGATTTAGATAAACAATATACATAAAACATATACAGGCCCAATACATATAAATACACCATCCAAGTTGTCTAGGAAGCAATGGTTACTTAAATAGTGCAGGACCGCTCGTAAAACTCTTGTTAATATACTTGTCAAACAGTGGCCACCTGTAGAGCAACCTGACTGGGTACACACATGTACATTGTACACCTTCAGTCATACACACAGGTACACACATGAAGATAGAACACAAAATGGCTATGTGGGCTGAGAGATTAATAAGGATTTGCTAATTAGCTCGGTGGAGGAGGAAAAGGAGAGATACCGTTGGAGTCTTATATCGTCGCTATAAGAAATTAAAATAGGACACAGTAGCTTGGACGAATTTAAAATATAATATAATGCAAGCCACTGGTTTAAACTGGTGTGATCTTTACTACACATGAGCAGTCTCTGGGGCTTGCTTCCTAGACACTTCAGTACATAAATAGATAAAAAGAATATATACAGTACACACATATATATAAATATCTCCAGTATATATGTTACGGTCTTTTTGAAAAAGTTACCTTTTTGCGAAATGACCGGGAGCTTTGCAAAATGACCAAAAACCTAGCCTTTTTGTAAAATGACACTTAATGTCTGGCCCATTTGCAAAATGTCTAGCATATTGGCCTTTTTGTAAAATTACCTGTGCCCTTTCGCAAAATGACACCAAACGTCTAACCTAACCTAACCTAATCTAACCTAACCTAATCTAACCTAACATTTTAGGTTAGGTTAGGTTAGGTTAGGTTAGACGTTTGGTGTCATTTTGCAAAAGGGCACAGGTAATTTTACAAAAAGGCCAATATGCTGGACATTTTGCAAATGGGCCAGACATTAAGTGTCATTTTACAAAAATGCTAGGTTTTTGGTAATTTTGCAAAGCTCCCGGTCATTTCGTAAAAAGGCCACTTTTTCAAAAAGGCCGTAACATATATATAGTCATACCTTCACAAATCTTACCTATTCATACAGATACTTCAAGCACAGTTTGAAGATACCTGATTATAGCTGACTATGCACACTAGTCAGATACGGACCTCCCCTATGAACATCCCCACCTGAAATTCGATGGAATCCTAAGATTATGGTCTGTACTTACTGATTACTAAAGGTGGGCTCTTCTATTAATTAATGCGGCACTTGAATGTCTTAACTAAATAAGGATAATAGACAAAGTAGGATACTCCGAGTTATTGATACTGATAAAGGTTAACACTATCTCCTCTATAATTCAAACTTAGAATACTTAGAATAGACTGATCACACAAGGGAGTATTCTCAACACAATTATACACTGTCAACACTCATTACACTTAGGGGTAATGTATATCTCAATTAACCCTCTTGACTCTCACAATCCTTTCCTGAACTTAATCAAATCAACTAATGCCAGCCAGAATGTAAGGAAGAAACATGTCATCGTTTTGAAAGAGACGCAGGACAATATACAGTGCAGGTATGCGTGTTTGTTTTACATTACAGCCAAGTTAATACCTGTGTGTTTGTTTACCATTATAGCCAAGTTAATACCTGTGTTTGTTTTCCATTACAGCCAAGTTAATACCTGTGTGTTTGTTTACCATTACAGCCAAGCTAATACCTGTGTGTTTGTTTACCATTATAGCCAAGTTAATACCTGTGTGTTTGTTTACCATTACAGCCAAGTTAATACCTGTGTGTTTGTTTACCATTATAGCCAAGTTAATACCTGTGTGTTTGTTTACCATTACAGCCAAGTTAATACCTGTGTGTTTGTTTACCATTATAGCCAAGTTAATACCTGTGTGTTTGTTTACCATTACAGCCAAGTTAATACCTGTGTGTTTGTTTACCATTATAGCCAAGTTAATACCTGTGTGTTTGTTTACCATTACAGCCAAGTTAATACCTGTGTGTTTGTTTACCATTATAGCCAAGTTAATACCTGTGTGTTTTTTTACCATTATAGCCAAGTTAATACCTGTGTGTTTTTTTACCATTATAGCCAAGTTAATACCTGTGTGTTTGTTTACCATTACAGCCAAGTTAATACCTGTGTGTTTGTTTACCATTACAGCCAAGTTAATACCTGTGTGTTTGTTTACCATTATAGCCAAGTTAATACCTGTGTGTTTGTTTACCATTACAGCCAAGTTAATACCTGTGTGTTTGTTTACCATTATAGCCAAGTTAATACCTGTGTGTTTGTTTACCATTATAGCCAAGTTAATACCTGTGTGTTTGTTTACCATTACAGCCAAGTTAATACCTGTGTGTTTGTTTACCATTACAGCCAAGTTAATACCTGTGTGTTTGTTTACCATTACAGCCAAGTTAATACCTGTGTGTTTGTTTACCATTATAGCCAAGTTAATACCTGTGTGTTTGTTTACCATTACAGCCAAGTTAATACCTGTGTGTTTGTTTACCATTACAGCCAAGTTAATACCTGTGTGTTTGTTTACCATTATAGCTAAGTTAAAGATGCAGTACAATGTTTGCTTCACATGTCTCACTCCCTAGACTGGAACAAGACCTCACGGGCTTCACTGTTCATTGTAAAGCGGTGAATGTTAAGGCTCTCAGCATATGCCCGAGAGGAAGTAAGTTGGAATATAGAAAAAAAAAAAAAAAAAAACACTGACCACACAGATCTTACGATCCCTGCGGGATGGCTAGGACCTAATCCTAGTAGAGATAATATCATTAAGAGTAAAAGAAAGTATACAGAAAAGATAGCATAGATAAAGGCTCTCTCCCCACCCTCTGCTCCCTCTGCCAATTTGCCGTGCATGAAAACAGAAGTGAATAACCTTGCAAGGCTTGGATATCACCTGAAGGATTGTATAGAATAGTTAGAAATTGAAAGAAAGTGTTATGCATACCTTCACTTTTCTTTTTCCTGTTCTCTATAACTGAAAACAGTGTTTATTTCTGCCAGGTTCTCTTGTCAGTAATCATGTTCTACTCCAGATCATCTTCTCTGTGGCATGAGTCTAGCCTTTTCTTCTTCTTTTTTTTTTCTTTTTTTTTTCTATCTATCTATCTATCTATCTATATGCTCAGGCCCAATCCCCATTTTGGGGGTAGCCGACTCAAGACAGAGCAAGAACAGGGAAAACACAAAAACAACATAAAACAAAAAATAAACACAGATAAAAAACACAAACTCACACACATCCAGGTCACCCAGGAGAAGACCCAGAGACCAGGGTTACCAAGGTCGCTCCAGCACTCCCCCGGCCCCTGACCACCCGGAGAGGTTCCGATCTCGGCAGGCAGACATGCAGCAGAGCCAAAGCCACAAGCCCTCCCACCACACTTCCAGGCACACCCTTCATATTAATCGTCCCCCCGGGCCAGGCGCCTGATGGACTATTATCTAGTCGAACTTGCGCCCGACCCCTTACTCCAAATGACCACGTGTTCACTCAACTATTCACAAGCATTCTCCATTCACTCCTGTCCACCACCACTTCCCCTGCCTGATCTATAGTACAAAGGAGTACAAAGGAAATCAAGCAACAACAGATCTAGTGACCCTTCTAGGTTGCTTGTCCTCCAAAACACTGAGGATCAAGTGTCCAAACAGTGGGTTAGAGTGGGTAAGGGAACATTGGAAAGGGAATTACTGCCCTGGAACTAATGTCCGTGGCAGGATTAGGAAGTTAGTAGGGGACAGATGGGTTAGTAACTGAGGGGGGAATAAAATAAAGTTATTCATTTACAAACGCAGTCAGTCGCGGGTCTGATGCGAGATATTTGTCTAGGCGGAGTTTAAATGAATCAACGGTGATGCAGTCTATAACGTTTCGGGGAAGCCCATTCCACAAGTTGACAACTCGATTGAAGAAGAAATTCTTAGATTCGTGTGAGTTAAAAGATTTACCAATAATTTTGCAACCGTTTCCCCGCGTGTAATTAGATTGGTCGATAGTGAAGTACTTACTACAGTTCATATTGTCGATGCCTTTGATGATTTTGAACACTTGAATTAAGTCACCTCTTAATCTGCGCTGGGTTAAAGGAAATAGATTTAATTCTCTAAGACGCTCTTCGTATGGTTTGTTCTTTAGGCTAGGTATTATTTTGGTAACTCTACGCTGAACTCGTTCTAGCTTGTTTATATCTATTTGGTAATAAGGGCACCAGGATTGAACGCACTATTCCAGAAGAGGGCGGACTAAGGAATTGTAAAGGGTTAGGATAACTTCTTTGGATTTATGCTCAAATGACCTGCCTATAAAGCCAATTATTTTGTTTGCCTTCTTAACAACTTCTGAACATTGTTGACTCGGTTTTAGGCTACTCGATATTGTTACTCCCAGATCGGTTTCTCTGTTTACATTCTTAAGCTGAGTGCCATTCATCGAATAGTTTGCTTTCTCATTTAGGTATCCGATATGTAGTACTTTACATTTATCCGCATTGAAACTCATTTGCCAAATTTGGGCCCAACATGACAATTTATCTAGATTGTGTTGCATATCGTCAACTTGTTCTTTTGAGAGTACGCTATTTGCAATTTTTGTATCGTCAGCAAATTTTGAGATTGTACAGGTGAGACCCTCATCTATGTCGTTGATGTAAATTAGAAAGAGAATTGGTCCTAGTACCGATCCCTGGGGTACCCCGCTACTTACATTGGTCCATTTAGATGCCTTACCGTTTATGACTACTCTTTGCTTTCTGTCGCTGAGCCAATTTTCTATCCATTTCAACACACCGTCTTGTATTCCATGCGCTTTTAGTTTTAGCAGTAAACGTTTGTGGGGAACTTTGTCAAAGGCCTTTTGAAAATCAAGGTATATAATATCTACAGCTTTACTCTCATCGTAGAGGTTGAGGATATCGTGGAAGAAGTCTAAGAGGTTTGTTAAACAGGAACGTTTTTTACGAAAGCCGTGTTGAGTATCTTTAAGTATGTTATTTTCCTCTAAGTGATTTACGAGTCTGTCTCGTATGACCGTTTCTAGCATTTTACATACAACTGAGGTTAAGCTAATTGGACGATAGTTACTGGGTAGGGATTTGCTGCCTTTTTTGAATATCGGTGTTACGTTGGCTAGCTTCCACTGATCAGGCATAGTTCCAGACTGCAAGGATTTATTGAATAGTAATGTCAGTGGTTTTGAGAGCTCATCCTTAGCTTCCTTTAGAACTCTAGGCGAGATTGTATCAGGTCCAGGCGTTTCATTTACCTTGAGTTTATCTAAACAATTCAATACTTCTCTCTCTGTAACGGTGATATTGCTTAGAACATCTGAATTATCAATCTGAATCGGCGATGGTGTAGGGATATCACCGAGGTCTTCTGTTGTAAAAACTGATGCAAAGAAGGTATTGAGGGCATTACTCATTTGTACTTCGTCATTGGTGTATTATCCGTTTTCATCGACTAACGGTCCAACAGTTGAAGTAACTACTTTTTTCTTTCTGATATAACTATAGAATTCTTTCGGGTTTGTTTTACTTTGATTCGCAATATGTAACTCTAGGGTCTTTTTACTTTGCTTAATTAACTTTTTGGCTTTGCGTCGTAGCTCTACAAATTTCACCCGTTCTTCGTCATTATGTAAGGATTTTAATCTATCATTAGCAAATTTTTTAGCAAGCAGGCAGTTTGAAATATCTTTATTCCACCATTTGGGCTTATTATTATGGCCTGGACGCAGTATTTTCGATGGTATACAGTCTTGCACTGCTTTTAGGTAAGTGGTTTCGAATAACTTCCAAGATGTATTTATGTCGTTATTGTTAATTAAAAAGCTCCAGTCAGTTTCTTTAAACATAGCTCTAAGTTTATGGAAGTTTGCTTTCTTGAAATTAGGGACTTTTTCGATGCTACTATTTGGTTCGTTACTAGTAAACTTTAAAGTGAAAGTTATCGTACGATGGTCGCTGTTACTGAATTCATCACCAACATTCAAATTCTCTATTAATTCTTCTTTTGTTGAGAGTACAATGTCAAGAACTTATTACCACGGGTCGGCGTTCGAACAAATTGATAAAGCGAACTCTCTTGCAAGTTCGTATACAAGTCATGTCCGGAGTGTGAAGTAAGAGTATCGCCCCACTTGGTCACAGGTAAATTAAAGTCGCCAAAAATTACGGTATCTTGTGAGTTACTTACATCTGCAATTTGTTCGTAAATTTCTCGGTCAGTTTGCACTGATTGAGCTGGAGGTCTGTATATTAATGCAAGTATTATTTTTGTACCTTTATTATTCTTTATTAGCACAAAAGATGCGTCGACGGTCACAATTTGAGGTTTTGACAAGAGGGTAGGGTTAAGACTTTCTTTGATATAAAGTAAAACGCCACCTCCATTTCGATTTATTCGGCTTTTCTCAAACATTACATAACCGGGAAGTGAATACTCTGCTAAAAAGTCTCTATCTTCTGTATTGAGCCAAGATTCTGTAATGCCAATCACATCATAATTTTCTGTAAACACTAGCTCCTCTAAATCTGAAAATTTATTGCGTATGCTACGAGCGTTTGCATAGAAAACCTTTAAATTTGTTATTTTAGAACTCACGGAACGCTCTTTAATAATATTGTTGGTTCTTGTCGGATCTACATGTATGTTCATGGCTGTCCTCGGTCCTCGCTGTCTTCGGTCCTTATCGCTGGTGGTCCTCGGTTGCCTCTGTTTTTTTCTTGGCGTTGGATGATTTATGTCACTGCTGCTTCTTCTCGGATGGCGTTTTTTGATCCATGGCTGCGGACTGCTTCGTGTAGGAGACGACCCATGCATGCTGAACCCACAGGGTTTAGATGAGTGCCATCCTTGCGGAACAGAGTAGGCTGGTTGTAGAAGTTGTCCCAAAGGTTGATGAATTCAACTTCTTCCCTCAGACACAAATATTTTAGTCGGCTATTTGTGCTGAAGGCCTTGTCGTAGAATTTGTCAGGTGCGTCGATCTTGGGGAGAATGCCTGAGATGATGATATTCCTTGACTTGTTTTTGTAGTGCTGGATCATCTTGCGATATTTCTCCATCAACTCTTCGGATCTGGTGCGCATGACGTCATTTGAACCAGCATGGATGACAAAAAGGGTATTTTCATTTGCATCCTTTGTGGTATCTTCGAAGGCTTCCACAATGTCGTCCAGTCCAGCTCCTGGGATGCAAAATCTTTTTCGTTGATTTGGGACTCTGTCGCTGAACTCTTCGACCTGTCCTCGTAGGATGGAATCCCCAACGAGCCTGGTCTCTTCTGGTTCATCTTCCATCTCTACCAATATCTCAAATCTGTTTGACATTGTGACTGGTAGATGAGACCTTTTCTGCGTTGGCCGTGCACCGTTCCTCACTGGTGTAAATCCGGAAACCTGTGGTGGCGGGACTCTACGTACAGGTCGGGGAGAGGAGTGGTTAGAACGGGAGCGAGGGGTTGGTACTGTTCGTGCTAGCAGGCTTCTTGCACGAGGAGTGGGAGAGAGACTAAGGTGAACAGGGCGGCTGTCCTGGTTTGATGTCGGCTCAGGTTCGTCAGAAGCATCTGCTGCAGTGTCTACTGCAGGTGTTGGATTGTTGGCAGATGACGTTGGGGCGGTGGTGGATGCTGGAGTTGAAACAATTGGAGTTAGTGATACTCCAACGTTGAGTGTTACAAACTCTTGGAGTGATTCCAGCTTCCTGGTGAGGGCGTTGATCTTGTTGTGGGCTTCATCCAATTTTGCTGTCAAATCCTCTCGTTGCTGGCAGAGTCGGCAGACTTGTGGATCGGCAGGAGCAAACATGGAAGCACCAAACCTACCGGCGCAGTTCGTACAGGCACGAGGCATGGTGACGATCACTTTCTTCAGATCACTTCATTCACTTAAAAACACTTAACTCACTTTAAAAACACTAAACTCACTTTAAAAACACTTCACTCCCTTCAGGTCGCTTCACTTACTTAAATAGGCCTAACCGAAAACAAAAATGTTGAAATACACACAAATAGGTGATCAGCGGTGATAGCCTAACCGAAAATTAAAACAAAACAAAATTATATTTGAATACGCAGTGATAGCCGAACCGAAAACAATTTTATGTTTATTTAAACAGAAATAGGCCACCAAGGGTTATAGCCTATCCTAACCGAATACCAAAATTATGAAATACCGGTACGCAGAAATAGGCCACCAGCGGTGATAGCCTAACTGAAAATTAAAAATTGAAGTACGCAGAAATAGGCCACCAGGGATGATAGCCTAGACTAACCGAAAACAAAAATAACCGAAAACAAAAATTATGAAATACCGGTACGCAGAAATAGGCCACCAGCGGTGATAGCCTAGACTAACCGAAAACAAAAAATAATCATTAATATAAATAAAATAGTCATTCCTCTATCATCCCAAGCCTTTCTTACACAGTCTCTCCATCTCAATGGGGGTCTTCCTGCCCTTCTATCTCCCCTTGTACCTGACTCACATATTCTCTTTGTAAGCCTTTCATCTCCCATTCGTTCAACATGACCATACCAGCTCAGCACCCTTCTGTCCACTCTGGCTGACAAATGTTCCTGCTGCCCCACTCTCCTACGTATCTCTTCATTCCTCAATCTGTCTCTACGAGTAACTCCACACATACTCCTCAAGCAGCTCATCTCCATCACATCCAGCCCTCTTTTCTCCTTTTTCTTCAGACCCCATGTCTCAGCCCCATACATCACTGTTGGCACAACAATTCCTTGATACAGTGCACTTTTTACTTTTTTTTTTTTTTTTGTAAATGTGTATATTGAACCACTGTCTATAACTTCATTAGCGAGCGTATTCCACTCACCAATTAGACTGTTGGTGAAGAAATATTTACTTATGTCTAGGTTCGCTTTCCTGCCTCTAAGTTATAATTTGTTGTTGTTGTTGTTGCTGTTCCTCAGGCTGTCTGGCCGAGCAGCCCCAAGGTCCCGAGCAAGGCCAAGGCCATAACCAAGCACCCCCACAGAACCCTCCCAGCTTACCACTAATAATGCCCAGGTGACCGAAGCCACTCAAAGGCGGGGAGCTGAGGAGGGTGCGGAAACGCCCGGGAAACAAAAGCCCCACCCAAGGCCCTGTGCCCCTCAGCAATTATAAAGGGAAAGTTGAGGGGCAAAGGAAAAATGTGACGCTTTGGCTCCCAATCTGCCAGGGTTGGCAGTAGGGAGGTTTCCTCTTGTGGCACTCTCTTTGGCTATCTTAAATAGATTATTGAAATTTACGTTACTAAATCCTTTTAGCATCTTAAAACGTTGTTTTCCGTTTCTTAAGTGAAAACAGATCGAGTTTTCTTAATCTTTCATTGTATGTTTTATTTCTAAGGGAAGGGGATCAACTTTGTTGCTCTACACTGAACGGATTCGAGTTTTCTATCAAGTATTTTATTTAGTAGGGAGATCAAAACTGCACAGCATACTCCAGATGCGGCCTCACAATACTTGTGTATAATTGTATAACTAAGACTTTGCTATGAAAATTTCTTTCAGTAAATCCTAGTGCTCTGTTTGCTTTATTAGCTGAAGTGGTGCATTGGATTGTAGATTTTAGATTTTCGCTTATAAGCACTCCTAGGTCTTTTGCCTGTGATACACTCTTTACCTTTTCTCCATTCATGTGGTATTCGTATTTATTGTTTTGGGAGCCTATTTGTATAATCTGACATTTACTTATAATATATGCACCTGCCAATTTTCTGAACACTCCATGTTTTTGCTTAGATCTGATTGCAGGCTAATTCTATCGCTTTCCGAGATTATTACACTTCCTAGTTTAGTGTCATCAGCGAATTGGGACATTATATCATTGATGCCGTTGCATAATTCATTAATATATATTGTGAACAATATTGGGCCCAATCTGAACCCTGGGGGACTCCACTAGCCACTGGAGTTCAATCTGATTCAACTTCATTGATAATTATTATCTGCTTTCTTTCATTTAATCAGTTACTTATCCAATTGTGTGTTATGCCCTGTATTCCTACGTCCTCGACCTTCTGAAGCCATTTATTATGTGGGACCTTGTCGAAGGCCTTTTGAAAGTCCAAGTATCAAAACTTTTGGTAAAATCATTAATTGTAAATAGGCTGTTATAGAATTCGATAAGGTCCGTTAGGCATGATCTCTTTGCTATGAAGCCGTGTTGACTATTATTGATAAGATTGTTGTTCTCTATGAAAAGTACAATTTCGTCTCTTATGATGTATTCTAATAATTTTACAATTACGGAAGTTAAGCTAATGGATCTGTAATTACCTTGTCGTTTTTTATCTCCCTTTAAAAATAGTTGTGTTATATTCGCTGTCTTCCAGTCAGTGGGTAAATGTCCATGTTGGAATGACATATTTCACATTTTGGTTGAGCTTCAGCAACTTCATCTTTGACCAATTTTAGGGATGAAAATGTCTGGTCCGGGAGATTTATATTTGCAGTAAATAATTCTTTCTCGTGACATTTCATTGGCTGATTTTTAAGTCACGACAACTTTTCATATTTGAATAGTAGTTCGTGGAGTGTCACTTTGAGAGAGAGAGAGAGAGAGAGAGAGATAGAGCATTATATTAGCATGGCTCAATTTACATAGATGACAACCATTATGACATTTTATATAAAGACAAAAAATTAAGCTAAATATAGGCCTATACTATATTTTTAGAATGTATGTTTTTGTATGATACGATTGTCAAATGCATAATAATATACAAATGATAACTACGCATCAAATTGGATATGGAGTAAATCTAAACAAAGCTCTCTTGTTCAACTTTTCGTTTGGGATTATATATTCAATTTAGAGTAAAGCTAATAGTTGAGTCTTGGCTAACAGAGTGTGCCGGTGTTCAATTTACGTCCATATAAATATGAGTTCAAACCAAATTGCTGTATGGAAGGGGACGCGGAAGTCTATTGAGCTGAAAGAAAACAGTGGATTATATACAGTATATATATATATATATATATATATATATATATATATATATAATATTGGCCCTCAGGGCTCTGTCCTATCTCCCATCCTCTTTCTAATTTTCATAAATTATCTTTTCAATTGACCACTTGCGAGTTTCGTTGTATAAGGAAGTTGGAGCCGTGAACATCGATATTAAAGAGAAATGCAATAATAATGTGGGTTTCTGATGGATTAAAAGTATGATATTTTTGGTTTTATGTATTAATAAATGTATAATGACCGTATTATAGCTGGTAATTCTGGTAAATATCAATGTAAAAACTGCAACTTCCTTATAGCCTGAAACTCGCAAGTGGTCAATTGTAGGCTACCTCCAGTCCCATCCAATCATACGCAGACGACTCTATACCTTACACTACTCAATTAGTTTTCCTGAACGCCCCAGCCAACAATCCCTCAAAGACAAACGTAATGAAGCCATGCAACACTTATCTTCTTATCTAACTACTATTTCCAATTGGGGCAGAGAAAACCTTGTTGCCTTTAATGCTTCCAAAACCCAATGTCTTCATCTTACTACCCGTTCAGTACTCCCAGAGGACTATCCCTTACAATTCAACAATACAAAAATCAATCCTTCATCTTCTCTCGATATTCTCGGTGTCTCTTTTTCTTCTGCTCTATCTTGGAAGGACCATATTACCAGTCTTTCTAAGGCAGCCTCCCAGAAGCTGGGTGTGCTCAACTGCCTCAAGGGGTTCTTTACCCCTGCACAGCTTCTTGCTCTGTACAGGGGCACAGTGCATCCTTGTATTGAGTATTGTTCACATGTGTGGGGAGGATCCTCTCATACCACACTCCTAGACAAAGTAGAAAGGAAAGCCTTTCGTATCATTATCTCCCGCCCACTCACCAACTCTCTGCAATCTCTCTCTCTTCGCCGCAATGTTGCATCTCTCTCGCTATTCTATCGCTACTATAATAATCAATGTTCCTCAGAGCTCGCCCAGTGTATACCACTTCCTCTACGTAGGGTACATAGTACCCTTCTTGTAACACAATCCCACCCCTACTCTTTGCATCTCTCCAACCCAAGAGTGAAACGGTATTCTCAGACTTTCTTCTATTCAACTGTTGAGCTCTGGAACTCTCTCCCAGAATCAGTCTTTCCCTCTTCCTATGACTTAAATTGCTTCAAACTCCGTGTGTCCAGGCATTTTGGCTCGAACGTCCCTTGATTTTGGCCCTGTCACTCTTTCAACTCTGGGGGAGGCACTCGATACAGGCAGTTCTGCCTTTTGTCTCCCTCAATCACATAGAAAAAAAAATATATATATACTGTATAATTATACTGTATATACTGTGTATATACAGTGTATATATATATATATATATATATATATATATATATATATATATTGTTACGTATCGTGATCCTCAAGTGGTTAACTTGATGAATCTAGATAGCACAGAGATATATATTAAGGTATCAGTCAGCTGAAGGCAAAACAAAAGTAAAATCTAATAAAATTATTTCCTGTTGTTGCTTCCTTTCCTTTTGGATCTTAGGACTTAGTATCCTTTATTGACTGATACTCTTTATTATGAAAAATACTGAAACTAATTAAAGTCATGTAGTATTTATAAAGAATTATTATTTAACCGAAGCTTAGTAGGCTATGGTTATGAACCGAAGAAGTTATATCTAAAGAAGGACTATTAATTCTATAAAAAGTCTTGAAAGATAAATATTAAAGTAAGAATATTTCTGTCTCTTACCCTTTTTAAATGAATAGATAGTTTTCTTCTATGTCCTTTTATTTATATTTAATGTAATTATTCTTGGTTCTTGTCTTACGTTAATAGGATTATATTATTATTATCATCAGGAGTAATATCAAAGTCACATAAAAAGTTAGATATATATTTAATAATTAGTTAAATGTATTTCTTAACCACGTAACATTGAGGTTTGATTATGAGTAAATAAAGTTACAGGATCGCTTCATAGATTCGATTCAGGTCTCACTCAAATAATATGAAAAGCAAAATATAATATTTTGAAGCAAAAGAATTTTCTTCAGCTTAGGAAATCACTAGAAGTAATATTAACACAGCCATGTTAGTCTAAGGCGATATTACTAATATGAGACAATAGCATCACCGTACTAAGCACCATTAAGCAATGTAAGCTTAATTAAAAGAAAATGAAAGAACTCGTAAGTATTAATATAAAACAATAGTATTACTTTCATCATAACCCAATTACTTAAAGAGTTGCTTTAGTCCACAAGTTAGTCAACTAAAATAGTAAGTACATAATAATAGCGTTAACGTTAAATCCCAATCAAATAGTTACGTACATAATAGTAGCGTTAACGTTAATTCACAATCAAATAGTTAAACACATAATAGTAGCGTTAACGTTAATTCCCAATCACATATCTCACTAACCAACATAACGTAAGTGTTTACACCGAACACACTTAACACACACATATATAATCTGACTGACAGTCACAATCCCATTATAATACTTCACCCCGTCTTCCTCCAGCTGCAAGTTCACCTTCCCCAACTCCAAATGAGACAGATTTGAATGCCCACAACTCGGGTCTTATATACCAAACAATGATGGTGTAGGAACGAATCAGGAGACGGGGGTTGGTGCCTGCTCCAATCATAGCTCCTCGAGTCGCATAACAGGTGCCTGGTCCACTCACAGCTCCTGGCGTCGAGGTAGTTTGCAGGGTCCCCTATGACGCACGCAGGTGTGAAGGCTAGTTTGCAGGTATGCAGGCGAGCTGGTTTACCCACTCGCTCGTTCGCTCGCTAGTCTGCTTCACCGTTTGGGTAGTTTGGCTCCTTCAACTCTAATTCTAACTCTTAAATTAACATACAGGGCTCCGTATGTCAGACCTCCCCCCTAGAAAAGAGTTTAAGGAGTATAGTACATAATATTAAACATAATACATAAATAGATTCACCACCAGATTGGCACCAGCAAGATTATAATGAGGATATAATAAGGATATCACCCAAAGTAGGCAAAGTCTCCAGGTACCACATCAGAACATAGCCGGAACGTAGCTGGAGCGTTTATTCGAACTGCAAGGCATTATCTCACAGCTGAAGGCTTGAAAGCGCACTACAAAAGCATGATATTTACCTCGCTACAAGGGAGAGCTAATTGCCAAAATCCTCTCATTAAATTAAACTTACTGCTGTATGAGGCCAAACTGGTAAATGCAATCTTTGATCCGTGGCAGTGGGTAGGTATCGTTCTTTGTGACAGCATTAACTTGCCTATAGTCCCTACAAAACCTATGGCTCCCGTCTGGCTTTGGCACAAGTATGACCGGACTACTCCACTGGCTGAAGGCCCTTGTGATCAGCTGGTTTGAAAAAATAAAGTCAAGCTCGACCTGCAGTATACTCCTGCGTTGTGGTGAGACACGGTAGGGGGATAGTTTAATGGGAGTTGCATCCCCTACGTCGATGTCGTGCACGGCCAAAGAAGTGAGCCCTGGAGTATCACGGAACACACTGGGAGACTGAGATAAAACAGAGATTAGTTGGTTCGCTTGATCAGAGGGAAGATGACATAGTTTAGATGGTAATTCCCTCCAAGCCACTGAAGTATACTGAAAGTTGGATAGGCTACATGACAAGTCAAAGTCTGCATGGATACCTTCAGGCTCTGGAACAGTCTGTTGCGGGTCAGTAAGAGAACTGAAAACTTCGTCCGCACCAGGCTGTTCACAGGTCCTGACATTCACTGCCACAGTGGGAGAATCTGGAGGAGAGGAATCAGGGGACCTATGGTAGGGTTTCAACATATTTATATGGAATACTTGCGTGGGCTTTCTCCTGTCTGGGGTAGTTACTAGATAATCGGTAATGCTCACCCTCCGAATGATCTTATATGGGCCCCTGAACTTGGCAGATAAAGGTTGGCCAAAATAAAGGACCAAAACCTCATCACCGGGCTTAAACTCCCTCTCACGGGCTTTTCTGTCACACCATTTCTTCATGGAGCTTTTAGCCACTGTCAAGTTTTGAGCGGCAAACTCACATGAGGATCTCAGCCGGGTTTTGAAATCTGAAACATACTTGAGGAGGTTTTGGTTCCCCTCCTGGCCAACTAGGCTATCCTGCAATAGTTGCAAAGGACCTCTTACCTGGTGACCGAAAACTAGCTCATTAGGGGAAAAACCCAGGGATTCAGTTGGAACCTCACGAGTAGCAAATAAAAGAAAAGGTACCCCCTTATCCCACTCAACTCCGGTCTCTGTACAATACTTACGTAACATTCCCTTTAATGTCTGATGATATCGTTCGAGAACCCCTTGACTCTCTGGGTGGTAGGTGCTAGACTTAACATGATCGATACCCAACTCCTTCAGGGACTGCTGGAAAATGTTAATGGTAAAATTAGTTCCTTGATCACTTTGCACCTCATGGGGGAAACCCATTCTGGTGAAGAATTTGAGCAGTTCCTTGATGACAATTGGAGCAGAGGTAGTCCTTAAGGGTATAGCCTATGGGTAGCGAGTTGCCATGTCCATGATAGTTAATAAATAAATGTTACCTTGGGAAGTCTTAGGCAATGGGCCTACAATGTACACTACCACCCGAGTAAAAGGATTCTCGAAAACGGGCAAGGGCACCAGAGGATGTACAGGCACCTTCTGATTGAGTTTTCCTGTCATCTGGCAAGTGTGACACACTCTACAAAACTCCACTACATCTGCACGCATTCCTGGCCAGTAAAAGTGGGCTCTGATTCTGTCAAGAGTTTTTCTCACACCTAGGTGTCCTGCCAATGGTATACAATGTGCCATTTCCATGATATCTCTACGACAAGGTTTGGGGACTACTACTTGATGGACGTCCCAAGCCCCGTCATCGATTGGTCTGTGTGGCGGTCTCCATCTATGCCACAATACTCCTCCTTTGAGGTAGAAACATTCACCACCCTCCTTCTCACATTCCTCTTCACTCACGGACCTGGCAGCTAACTCCTTGCATTCACTATCATCTCTCTGTAGCTCTACCAGGCCACTAGGACAATTTGGAGGGGTTTCATGGTCATCGTTAGGGTCAAGATGAGCCATAAAGGTGTCAGATAAATCCACCTCAGTCACATCATCAGGCACAGTTGGAGCGTCATTCACACTCTCATCATCCCTTTCATCAACTCTTACATTCGGTACATTTCTGTCTGAGGGAACTGCTACTTGAGACATTGAACGTGTGACAGCACACACAGGGAAAACAGTTGGCAACTCCTTGTCGAGCTCACCGGTTAGTGGCTCGTTAACAGGGGAAAGTGACAAAATGGGGTCTGGTCGGACCTTCTCACCTGCTACATCATTCCTCAAAAGGAGTGATACCCCAGGCACAGGGATATCTTGGGACCTACACAAAGCTATGGTGGCCTCACCCTGTAGTAACTCACATTCAATTTCGCCTTTTACCAAGTATGCATAAAACTGGCCTCCAGCACCTCTCATTACAACTGGTTCGCCAGGTGGGCACTCAGTGTAAGGATTCACCATGAGGGTGCTAGTAGAACCTGTGTCTCTCAGAATTTTTACCTCATGCATACAACCATTTAATCTCACGTTGCCAGATGAAATAAAGGGACGGTAACTGTCTTGCACTGATGGTGAAATTATTATTGGCTTAACCCTAGTGGGTTGCACCACACATGCTACTACACCCCTGTCTAGATGATTTACGTTAGCTGCTAGGTACTCCTTCTGTCGGGAGTCCTGCATTAAAGGAACTTTTGGTGCTAGGTACTCCTTCTGTCGGGAGTCCTGCATTACAGGCACATATGGAGTTTGAGATACGGCGGCAACTGTCTGCCCCGATCTCTCGGTTCTCTCCTGGGCCCAGCACTGATAAGCTAGGGGCCTCTCTTGCCACAAAAAGTACATACTTTAGGGGATACGGGAACGTTCCCTCTTTGAGCATTACTATTAGTTTGGGGCCCACCTCTGTTACCATTGCCCTGAGTCGCATTTTTAGTTGGGGGAACAATTCTATTTTGGCTAGCTGGGGAAGACGTTATAGGCTTGTGACTGGGTCTGTCAGATTTGTGATTGGGATACTTAAAATTAGAACTAGAATTATCGTAGGGCTTCTTTCCACGAAATTTCTTGTTGAGCACGTATGTGTCAGCCATGTCAGCAGCGTCGGCAAGACAATCTACCTTTTTCCCCTTTAAATGATAGGATACAGAAGAATCAATTTTCCATAGGAAATTTTCTAACAGGACCAACTCCTTCAGATCGTTGTAGCTTGTGACTTTCTTACTCTTGACCCAATGATTGAAAGTTTTAGTCATGGTCCTGGCAAATACCTTATGGGTTTCTTCTACTTTCTTCTGGTTTTTACGGAAAGATTGCCTGTAAGCCTCAGGCTGCAATTGATAGGTTTTTAGGATAGCTTCTTTGAGATTGTCATAATCCTGCCTAACTTCTGCTACTTCTGACAAATACGTGGCTCGAGCCTGCCCTGTCAAAACAGTTTGTAACATAAAAGGCCATTGATCTCTTGTCCACTTCATACCTCCAGCAACTTCCTCAAACAAAACAAAGAAATCCTGCACATTATCCTCAGTGAAAGGTGGAATGACACTAGTCATAGTCAATCCCAGAGGGGGAGCAATTACGGGAGCATTTGTATTGACATTTAGTTGAGCCGTTTGATATTGATATTGATAATGTTCGGTCTTTATTCTGGCTTCTTCGATATTTGCTCTGACTTTTATGCTGGCTTCTTCGGTATTTATTCTGGCTAGTTCTATTTTTAGTCTGGCTAGTTCCAGTACTTGATCACCAGTCAAACCAGGTGGCAATTGTTCATCAAGTTGGCTAGGTTTATTCGGGATCCCACCAACTGCTCCGTCACCCTCCCCGCCTTCTACAGGGAACAGGTGGGTTTTTATGGTCTGAGCCACCTCTACTTTAAACATGTTTGAGACAGTTAATTGGAGATGTGAGGCAAGCACTTTCAGTTCGGATTTTGACAGAGAGTCAATATCAGGGGCTGTGGGTTCTGATTCTATGAAAACTCGAGCATCTTAGTCATTAATTAGTTGAGGCATGATTAATATTTGATTTTTAAGTAGTGAAACGTTAATGAAACTGAGTGAAACTGTATGAAACGAATCCTGGCGAGGTCGCCACTCTTCTGTTACGTATCTTGATCCTCAAGTGGTTAACTTGATGAATCTAGATAGCACAGAGATATATATTAAGGTATCAGTCAGCTGAAGGCAAAACAAAAGTAAAATCTAATAAAATTATTTCCTGTTGTTGCTTCCTTTCCTTTTGGATCTTAGGACTTAGTATCCTTTATTGACTGATACTCTTTATTATGAAAAATACTGAAACTAATTAAAGTCATGTAGTATTTATAAAGAATTATTATTTAACCGAAGCTTAGTAGGCTATGGTTATGAACCGAAGAAGTTATATCTAAAGAAGGACTATTAATTCTATAAAAAGTCTTGAAAGATAAATATTAAAGTAAGAATATTTCTGTCTCTTACCCTTTTTTTTTAAATGAATAGATAGTTTTCTTCTATGTCCTTTTATTTGTATTTAATGTAATTATTCTTGGTTCTTGTCTTACGTTAATAGTATTATATTATTATTATCATCAGGAGTAATATCAAAGTCACATAAAAAGTTAGATATATATTTAATAATTAGTTAAATGTATTTCTTAACCACGTAACATTGAAGTTTGATTATGAGTAAATAAAGTTACAGGATCGCTTCATAGATTCGATTCAGGTCTCACTCAAATAATATGAAAAGCAAAATATAATATTTTGAAGCAAAAGAATTTTCTTCAGCTTAGGAAATCACTAGAAGTAATATTAACACAGCCATGTTAGTCTAAGGCGATATTACTAATATGAGACAATAGCATCACCGTACTAAGCACCATTAAGCAATGTAAGCTTAATTAAAAGAAAATGAAAGAACTCGTAAGTATTAATATAAAACAATAGTATTACTTTCATCAAAACCCAATTACTTAAAGAGTTGCTTTAGTCCACAAGTTAGTCAACTAAAATAGTAGTACATAATAATAGCGTTAACGTTAAATCCCAATCAAATAGTTACGTACATAATAGTAGCGTTAACGTTAATTCACAATCAAATAGTTAAACACATAATAGTAGCGTTAACGTTAATTCCCAATCACATATCTCACTAACCAACATAACGTAAGTGTTTACACCGAACACACTTAACACACACATATATAATCTGACTGACAGTCACAATCCCATTATAATACTTCACCCCGTCTTCCTCCAGCTGCAAGTTCACCTTCCCCAACTCCAAATGAGACTGATTTGAATGCCCACAACTCGGGTCTTATATACCAAACAATGATGGTGTAGGAACGAATCAGGAGGCGGGGGTTGGTGCCTGCTCCAATCATAGCTCCTCGAGTCGCATAACAGGTGCCTGGTCCACTCACAGCTCCTGGCGTCGATCATACGTCATAGCATCGGTCATCGAGGTAGTTTGCAGGGTCCCCTATGACGCACGCAGGTGTGAAGGCTAGTTTGCAGGTATGCAGGCGAGCTGGTTTACCCACTCGCTCGTTCGCTCGCTAGTCTGCTTCACCGTTTGGGTAGTTTGGCTCCTTCAACTCTAATTCTAACTCTTAAATTAACATACAGGGCTCCGTATGTCAGAATATATATATATATATATATATATAATATATATATATATATATATACCTGTATATATATATATATATATATATATATGTGTAAATATGTATATATATATATATATATATATATATATATATATATATATATATATATATATATATAGAGAGAGAGAGAGAGAGAACATGTAGTGCACTATTATACCCATTGCAGAGTGTACAAAATGTTATATACTTACCTCTTAAACTGCTCAATTGAAATCCTATTAACAACTTCCGAGGGAGACTTAATTGTTCCAGGTAAAACATATCATATAATTATGTGAAAAAATTGTAAGTTCATACTAGTGCTGAATCTCTTCAATTCATACTTCCAGCCATGGTTGCGCCGCTTGCGCGTTGTATTCATATTGAGGCTAAGCATGTTGCTATAATCCACATTGTCAAACCCAGTTTATATTCGTATTTCAATGAGTACTGATCAGCTCATAGTCTACGTGTTTCCAACGAAAAGCGGTCAATAGCTCTCAACCTGTCCTCGTAGCGCAGTCTTTTAATCGATGGAGTAAAGTTTGTATCCTTAACCCATTCAGTACCAGTTATGTTCTTTTTTACTATATTCTGGCAACTAGTAGACGATTTTACTTAGTTTTAAAAGGGCCTTCAGAAATTAACAGGCTTCGAACTATCTCGCGTAGCCTTTTAATACCACAGATCCGTCTTAAACTGCACAAAATCGTCTAAATATAGCTAGAATTAATTTAAAGAGACGTCGCCGGTACAGTAGGGGTTAACTTGGACTCTTTCTAGCCGCTCTATGGTTTTCCTGACTGCTGGAGACCAGAATTCTACAGGAGGCCGTATCAGAGCATTGAAGAATGAGAGAACTATCTCAATTTTTTTAGATTGAAACTGTCTCTTTATAATATTCCTTAATATTTTATGGGCCTATGTCTCTACTTTAATGCAATGTTTGGAAAACTTCAGGTCAGTGTTAATCAGAACACTCCAAGTCAGTCAATTCCAAAGACTTTCGCAGTAGGCAATACACTTATTTAGGATTTCCTAGGGCAACATACATCATCCTACACTTCTCCTAGTTTAGTGGCATCTGCCATGTACTCTCAGACCATTAACCTGGTCTGTCAAGATCCATGCTGAGTTTTTTAACACTGTTGACTGACAGAAGTCCACTCAAAAGAAACACCATTGAATACCACTCGTTGTTATCCAACTATTTATCTTTTTGGTTACCTCTGTAGCTTACTGATACCTAGTGCACCCACTTTTGGCAGTAACCTACAATGAGGTACTTTGTCTCTAAGAGAGAGAGAAAGAGAGAGTATTTAAGGCGACGTCTCGGATATTTTAATACAATAAACGATTCTAGCTTGTGATTATTTGAACAGTCACATAATTTGCTTAACTCACTATTACCATCACTCGCCAGGGAAAAATCAACACCTAATGATGTAAACCAAGGACCTGCGGGAGTCAAATAGCTAATAGTGGTATCCTTAATTGGGGGGGGAGGGGGGGTTTGGACACCCTTCTCCCTCATGCTTGACCCCATTAGCTTTCAAATGTTAAGGCTTTTCGCCCAATTTCTTTCTTAATTTTAAGATCTTTCGTGACATTTAGGTGTCGGGTTTTTTCCTGGCGAGCGGAAGTAAGCTTGAAATGTTGGGGATCAACCTTGGGCCCGGGCATTTACCTATAAGAAAAAGACACAAATTTATCTAGAAGGGGGGTCTTACGGGTATTTTTCTAAAATTGATGGAGGTCTAGGGAGGAAACTAAGAAAAGAACCTCCCTTTAACTCATTTCATTTGCAGAGGTTGTTCTAGAGGTGAATCAGATCCTATAATACTTGTAGTGGTATCCAGAATGATAGGGCAATAACACCAATGTCCCCCCTGAAGTTAAGGTGGTCGTGTGGGCTATAGCATTCCACCTGTCTATACCCTGTTCCAAGTAAGTAGTCCAAAACTCTCCAACATTAACTTCTATAACTCACAAGCGACTAGAGTAATCGAGCTAATATTTTTACCATTTCGGAAGGGTCGGACATGGAATAGGTGTGAAAAATGACAGCCCATTTGCCCTAGTCTTTTTTAAGTTACAGAAGTTAGGGTTCACGATATCTGGACTACCTACTTGGAACAGGGTATAGTCCATGGCGTCATTTTGATTATATTTTGGCTATCATTAAACGGATCACCAGTCATTACATCCCTAATCCTGATCCTTTTCCTGATCCTGTCCCCAACCACTAGTCCCCATACACAACCCCCGCATACCATGCCACCCTAGAGCGGCCCTCTGCGGGTCCCACTACGTAAACGTAACTAGATTTAAATCAGCTTAGGAAGACCCTCTAGAAAGGAAAGAGATAAAAGCTTCAATTATTTTTTACTCTCACAGATCCTTCCCATATTGAATAAAATCTTCTAATGATTGCCAGAATAAAACTAAGAAATTGATCATCTTCTCTTAACCCCTCCTGTACCGGCGACGTCTCTTTAATGCTATTCTTACTAAATTTAGACGATTTTGTGCAGCTTAAGAAGGATCTGAGTTAACCAAAAAAAGCGTTGAGTGATGTAGTTCGAAGCCTGTTCATTGCTGGAGGCCATTTTTAGACTGAACAAAACCGTCTAATAGTAGCCCAAACAAAAGTAAAAAATACGTCGCCGGTACAGAAGGGGTTAATTGAAATGGTGTACTAAACTCATTCGTATCACCATATTGTGACGGTTATCAAATACAGGTGATTACAAAAGTTAGCCAAATGGTGTACTAAACTCATTCGTATCACCATATTGTGACGATTATCAAATACAGGTGATTACAAAAGTTAGCCAAATGGTGTACTAAACTCATTCGTATCACCATATTGTGACGGTTATCAAATACAGGTGATTACAAAAGTTAGCCAAATGGTGTACTAAACTCATTCGTATCACCATATTGTGACGGTTATCAAATACAGGTGATTACAAAAGTTAGCCAAATGGTGTACTAAACTCATTCGTATCACCATATTGTGACGGTTATCAAATACAGGTGATTACAAAAGTTAGCCAAATGGTGTACTAAACTCATTCGTATCACCATATTGTGACGGTTATCAAATAAAGGTGATTACAAAAGTTAGCCAAATTTCATCATTACACTTTTGAGAATCAATAACGCTATTTCCTATTTTACTCTAGTTATCCTTGGGGACGTTTATACAGCTCAGGAAAGATCTATAGCAATCAAAAGGGTAAAAGCTATGTTATTAATCCCTTCATGTCATACAAATCCTATATATAGCTTATTAAATTTACCAATATTTGCCAGAATCAAATGTAAGCATGTGTACATGTTTGTACAAGCATGTACACTGGAAGGGTTAAGGGGGGATGAGCCGGTTTTGTGGACCACTTTCTCCCTTATGTTTAGCCCCATTAGTTTTCAGATGTTAGGATATTTGCCCCATTAGTTAGTCGATTTTAAGACCTTTCGCCCCATTTCTTCGTCAATATTTAAACTTTTCGTCCAATTTAGGTGTCAATTTTTCCCTGGCGAACGATAGTGAGCCTGTAATGTTGAAAGAACCGGCCTTCGGCCGGGACATTGTTCTACCGAAAAATGTACAAATTAATCTAGAAGGGGGATCTAATGGATGTGTGTTTTATTTTAATTTGATGGAGGTCTAGGGAGGAAACTAGAAAAATAATGAATACATGCAAAAATCGCACAAACAGTGAACAGTTAAGCTTTGAGATTGGCCTAACACTAACATACCCTGAACTTTGATAAAAACAACATTTCCCCAATTATCGTATGAAGAGATAAAGAGCTAAAAGAAAGACAGGAGTTTCACTATAGTCTATTATGTATTTATTTGTTGCTTATTTATTTACTTATTTTTGCTGCAGGTGAATTGTCTTGTCCCTATCTTCATTATTCAGTTATAATGACGATTTTTTAGCGAAAGACGTTTTTAATTAATCAAATATATCGGCGTTAATAGGACGCGGAGACATGGTAATTTCACATTGTCCATAACGTAGAAAACAATCAGTTAATAAGGAATTCAGTCTACCTCCAGGTGAAATATAATTACTATAATTACGGTACCCGGTAATGATAATTATGTTTTAAATAGTTTTTGCAATAAAACAATGAAACTAAGAAACACAAGTTCAGTTAAGCAGTGTGTCAGACCGGTACAATTATACAGTGTGTCAAAATGGTACAATTATACAGTATGTCAGACCGGTACATTTATACAGTGTGTCAAACTGGTACAATTATACAGTGTATCAGACCGGTACAATTATACAGTGTGTCAAACTGGTACAATTATACAATGTGTCAAACCGGTACAATTATACAGTGTGTCAAACTGGTACAATTATACAGTGTGTCAAACCGGTACAATTATACAGTGTGTCAAACCGGTACAATTTTACAGTGTGTCAGACCGGTACAATTATACAGTGTGTCAGACCGTTACAATTATAAAGTGTGTCAAACCGGTACAATTATACAGTGTGTCAAACCGTTACAATTATACAGTGTGTCAGACCGGTACAATTATACAGTGTGTCAGACCGGTACAATTATACAGTGTGTCAAACCGTTACAATTATACAGTGTGTCAGACCGGTACAATTATACAGTGTGTCAGACCGGTACAATTATACAGTGTGTCAGACCGTTACAATTATACAGTGTGTCAGACCGGTACAATTATGCAGTGTGTCAGACCGGTACAATTATACAGTGTGTCAGACCGGTACAATTATACAGTGTGTCAAACTGGTACAATTATACAGTGTGTCAAACCGGTACAATTATACAGTGTGTCAAACCAGTACAATTATACAGTGTGTCAAACTGGTACAATTATACAGTGTCAAACTGGTACAATTATACAGTGTGTCAATCTGGTACAATTATACAGTGTGTCAGACCGGTACAATTATACAGTGTGTCAGACCGGTACAATTATACAGTGTGTCAGACCGGTACAATTATACAGTGTGTCAAACTGGTACAATTATACAGTGTGTCAAACCGGTACAATTATACAGTGTGTCAAACCAGTACAATTATACAGTGTGTCAAACTGGTACAATTATACAGTGTCAAACTGGTACAATTATACAGTGTGTCAATCTGGTACAATTATACAGTGTGTCAGACCGGTACAATTATACAGAGTGTCAGACCGTTACAATTATACAGTGTGTCAAACTGGTACAATTATACAGTGTGTCAAACTGGTACAATTATACAGTGTGTCAAACTGGTACAATTATACAGTGTGTCAAACCGGTACAATTATACAGTGTGTCAAACCGGTACAATTATACAGTGTGTCAAACCAGTACAATTATACAGTGTGTCAAACCGGTACAAATATACAGTGTGTCAAACCGGTACAATTATACAGTGTGTCAAACCGGTACAATTATAAAGTGTGTCAAACTGGTACAATTATACAGTGTGTCAAACTGGTACAATTGTACAGTGTGTCAAACCGTTACAATTATACAGTGTGTCAAACCAGTACAATTATACAGTGTGTCAAACTGGTACAATTATACAGTGTGTCAAACCCGGTACAATTATACAGTGTGTCAAACCCAGTACAATTATACAGTGTATTAAACTGGTACAATTATACAGTGTGTCAAACTGGTACAATTATACAGTGTGTCAAACCGGTACAATTAAACTGTGTCAAACAGGTACAATTTTACAGTGTGTCAAACCGGTACAATTTTACAGTGTGTCAAATTGGTACAATTAACAGTGTGTCAAACCTTTATAATTTGGAACTATCCCTATCTGATGTCAGGCAGGCCTTTTTGGACCCTTCCTGTTTCACTCCATTAGTTTGGAGATTTTAAGATGTTTCACTCTACTAGTTTGGCGATTATAAGACATTTCACTCCATCCAGGTATCAATTTTTTCTGGGCGAGCTATAGCGAGACTGCAATTTAGGAGAAACTCGCTTCTGGCCGGGATATTTTTCTACCAGAAAATGTACTCGTTTCGCTTGAAGGCGTCTGGTAGGCGTTTTTTTACTTTAACCCCTTCTGTACCGGCGACGTCCTTTAATGTTATTCTTGCTATGTTTTGACGATTGTGTGCAGTTTTAGAAGGATCCGTGTTATTAAATAGGGTTAAGTGAGAGAGTTCGAAGCCTGATAATTGCTGGAGGCCCCTTATAAACTGCATGAAATCTCTTAATAGTAGCCAGAATAAAGTTAAAAGGACATCGCCGGTGCTGAAGGGGTTAAAGAGGGTCTGGAGAACCGTTTTTCTTAGTCTAAGGGGTAACGTAAAAATACCTCGCTTGATAATGGCGTCAGCAAACTAACCCTTCAATGGTAAAACAAAAATCACCCCCAACACGTCACACCAGAGTGAGTTAAGAGGAAGTACTTGTTATTGATATTTTTTTTCTGGGGCCCTTCACCTTCATGTTTAGCCAAAATATTTATGAGATTTTAAGACATTCGCTCCATTAGCTTGGCGATATTAAGACCTTTGCCATATCTAGGTATCGATGTTTTCCTGGCGAGCGACAGCGAGCCTGTAATTTAGGAAGAATTGGCCTTTGCCCAGGACGTTTTTCTACTGAAAAATCTACAAAATTAATCAATCAATTCAGTATTTTCCTTTATTTATTTATTTACGATTCCTGTTTTAAGTGGCTTGCATCACTCAATTTGCAGTAAAAAAAACAGTCATTACATGGTGGGTATTTTGTTGTTCACTTTTCGTCGAGGTCAATCTGGTTTAGGCCAATTTGCTATCGAAAGAGACACGCAATTCCAATTAGTTTGGGGAAAGTCTTTAAATATGCTACAGAACTCATATAATGATATATACATATGTATATATATATATATATATATATACATATATATACACTGGTATGTATATATATTTTTTCTATCTATCTATCTGTTGCCAGACGTCATGGTCCCCGAAGAAGTGGGTACAAATGAATCGCCCCCACGCACCTCTGTCCCCAGTCATTCGACGCCCCTCCTCCAATCCAACGCCGCTTTCACGCATATACTTCTTAACTCTGTCCTTCCACCTCTCTCTCGGTCTACCTATCCCACTCTGTCCTTTCACTTCACTCTCGTACACTCTCTTAGTCATTCTCTTGTTTACCATACGTTCCACATGGCCAAACCATCTCAAGGTGTTCCTTTACACACTTTCCAGCACATCTACATCCTCACCACACCTCTCTCGTACTTCCTCATTTATCTGTCAATCCTTCCATGTCACTCTGCTCGCATTTCTCAAGTAACTCACTTCCACCCCACTCACTCTTGATTTATGTCTCTCCAACAACGTCCATGCTTCACTCCCGTACGTCAATGTCATGTCGGGACTACCATACTATCATGCAAGGACTTCTTTACTTTTATGCTGACAACCCTCATTCTTGTTACTGCATTCAACGTTCAAGAAAATGCCGTTTTCAACAGGCAATATCTCGGTAATGGCAAGAATTTGAAATCTTGCTTATGGAATATTTTATGCTTAGAATATTCTTCATAACCTAATCCTGAAATTTGGCACATCTATTTTGGGACACCTTGTATATATATATATATATAATATATATATATATATATTATGCTTCCGAGTATTGTTCACACATGTGCGGAGGATCCTCTCATACAGCACTTCTAGATAAAGTAGAAAAGAAATCCTTCAGTCTCATTAATTCATGTCTACTCACCAATTCTCTGCAATCTCTCTCTCTCTCTCTCTCTCTCTCTCTCTCTCTTCACCTCAATGTTACATCTCTCCCACTATTCTACCGCTATTTCAATCATCAGTGTTCCTCAGAGCTCTCTCAGTATATACCACCCCCTCTTCGTAGAGCACGTAGCACCCGTCCTGCAACACAATCCCACCCCTACTCTGTGCAACTCTCCAACCCAAGAGTGAAACATTATTCTCAATCTTTCTTCTATTCAACAGCTGAGCTCTGTAACTCTCTCCCTAAATCAGTTTTTCCCTCATCCTATGTCTTAACCCTGGAGAGGTAACGCTCAAAAACATAATTTTGTAGGTTTGATAGTTGTTAATATGCAATGTCGACTTTGACCTCAAATATCTCCCAAACCAAAAGACTTGGAGATTTTCTGAACCTTGCTAAATATAATATAAGGATCCCTTAATATTATGTTAGTAAATGGTGGATATTGAAGAGTAATTAGTATTTTTAAAGAATTTAATAAAAAAATAAGTGGAAGTTTTGAGTAGGTGGTACTTAAAAATATAAAAAAAATACTCAAGTACTCTTGAGGGAACTGGCACTTTGGGGGCGTGGACGGCAATAGTGAGGTAGCTTGGAGTGGGAGTAGCAGCCCTGCAGACCTCATAGGCTGAGAGAACTGCGAAGTTGAAACAAAATTTAAAAAAAAGACCACCAAAAAATACGGTCATTTTGAAATATTCGGGAGGATACCTAAATATTCTTGGATTCATACCAAATTCAACACAGTGCTTGCCACATGATCCTAGTATGACCCCAATGTGTAATAATTCAAATCGGAGTAATATAAATACTACCAAAAACATTATTTATGGAGGGGCACAAGTTTTAACCCTGGAGAGATAACGCCGTTGCATATGCGCTCGCGAGGCCCTCATATGGCAACATGAGACAGGCTAGCTTGTGTGAGCATGATGGTCCGGTATCTGGCTAAGTTGCCTATTAGTCTTAGATCGATATCTCAAACACATTCTTGACAAGGCACAATATGCACAATCAATAAAGTTACTTACCAGGTTAGGTCGGTGCCTGTGGGCAGCATTGGTTTCCTGTTTGAGCCTGTTGCCATAGAGCTAGAGCGTAGGAGCTCCGCTCACCACTGGAGGTACCAGTAGACTGCCTAACGGCAGGCCGATATCCCGGGCAACGGCCATGTGGGCTGCGCGCCGACCAAATAACGTGTTTCGCGCAACCCTCGCGTGTGCTTTGGCAACGGCGTTTCCTCTCCAGGGTTAAATTGCTTCAAACTCCGTGTGTCCTGGCATTTTGGCTAGAACGTCCCTTGAATTTGGCCTTGTCACTCTTTCAACTCTGGGGGAGGCACTCTTTACAGGCAGTTCTGCCTTTTGTCTCCCTCGATCACATAGAAAATATAAATAGAAACATCTACGCTGGGAAAGAGATATAATTCACTAAGTCGCTCCTCGTATGGTTTGTTTTTAGGCAAGGTATCATTTTAGTAGCTCTACGTTGAACTCGTTCTAGCTTGTATATATCTTATTGGTAGTAAGGGTACCAGGATTGAATGCAATATTCCAGAAGAGGGAGGATGAAGGAATTGTAAAGAGTTAGGAATACATCTTTGGATTTATGCTCAAATGACCTGCCTATATTGCCAATTATTTTGTTTGCCTTAACAATTACTGTACATTGTTGACTGGGTATTAGGTTACTCGATAGTGTTACTCCCAAATCAGTTTATCTGTCTTCACTCTTAAGCTGGGTGCCATTCATTGAACAGTTTTCTTTCTCATTTCGGTTTCCAATATGGAGTACTTTACATTTATCCGCATTGAAACACATTTGCCAAATTTGAGCCCAACATGACAACTTACCTAGATTGTGTTGCATATCTTCAACATGTTCATTTGAGAGTACGCTATTTGCAATTTTTGTATCGTCAGCAAACTTCGAGATTGTACAGGTGCGACCCTCATCTATGTCACTATAATGTAAACTAGGAAGAGAGTTGGCCCTAGTATCAATCCCTGGGGTACCCCGCTACTTACATTAATCCATGTGGATGCCTTACGTTTTATGACTACTGTTTGATTTCTGTCACTGAGCCAATTTTCTATCCATTTCAACACACCGTCTTATATTCCATGCTTTTTTAGTTTTATCAATAAACGTTTGTGGGGAACTTTGTCAAAGGCCTTTTGAAAATCAAAGTATATAATATCTACAGCTTTACTCTCATCATATAAGTTGAGGATATCGTGAGAGAGAGAGAGGGGGGGGGGGGAGGGTATCACACAGCTGTGATATACTGTAACTTGTCCCGTAGAGCTTAAGAGTAAGCCCTCTGGGCAGTTTTCATAATTGGAAGGAAAGTGCTTTATGTCCTCTTGGAAGGGAAAGATAGATAGGGAAAAAGAGAGTGAGTTAATGTGTGTGAAAGTGAGTATGTGTGAGTAAGAGTAACTGTATGGGCGTATGTTTGTGATTTAGTGAGTGAGAGAGCGAGAGAGTTTATATGCCTGAGAGTGAATATGTGTGAGTAGGAGTAACTGTGTGTGCGTATGTTTGTGCCTCTGGTCTTCTCATCGTCAGGAGGAATGGGACCTTCTGCAAGTGTCTTCTATGCCAGATTAGCTGAACAAATATCGGAGAAAAAGCGCCAGCATAGAAGCCAAGTCATAACTTGGATGAGATGCTGGCTCTCTTTCTCTCTTCTCAGGTCTGCACTCCTATGTCTCAGGGGTACAAGGTCCTCCCCGCTACAGAGGACAAGAGTGAGAGACTTGGACTTTGAAATGGTCGTGGCGGAGGGCCGAATTGGGGAACAACTAGGTTGATTGTAGGGAGGTACTGGTACAATAAGATAAACTATAATGTAACTAGAATAAGATAGATTGTACACCACTTTGTAACTGTCACCTTAATACAAAAAAAAAATTGTGCCTTAGTGAGAGTGATTCTATAATATGTCTGTGAGTAAGAGTACCTGTGAGTGCGTATGTTTGTGACTTAGCGAGAGCAAGGGAAAAAGTGTATGTGTCTTGGAGTGAGTAGCAGTAGTTATGTGTGTGTGTGTGTGTGTGTGTGTGAGTGAGCAAGTTTGTATGATAAAGGGAATCACAGAAAGTTATAAGGATCAATTAGTATGAAGACCTTCCAGGCCATTCCGGGGTAATATTCTAGACAAACAACCAGCTTTTGTAGTGCAGAACACCTATTTCAAAGCAAAATCATATATATTCTTAGAAATTTTTATACTGAAGATATATTTATGACTTTTAATGGAAGTTTGATCTATTTACAACAGATCTTATATGTGGAAAAGTGTTCACTTAACTTTATTTATTGACTAAGATAACCAATAAAAACTAACATAATCCAATAAAATCAAGTAGAATACATCAAAATATAATAATTATTACTGATTACAACCGAATGTAGCTGCACCACGGCTGCGGCTGTGTTCCGACCTTTCTAAACATCATTATTTTACATGTTAAGATTATTATTTGAGTCCTTATTTCGGGATGTTTTGATCTACTTGAATTTGTACAAAATTGTGATGGGTATTCATATAATACATAAAATGCCCCAGAACGAGAAGCCCACCACAGAAGCCACGAACGAACACCACACAGAAACACCAAAGGAAAGGTCCACAGAACGAAAGGACCAGCTGACCGAGCCAGCCATTTCAGACAGGCCCAAGCCCGCAGGGCTAAGCAGCTCCAGGCTGCACCCATTTACCTTTTCTAAACTGACCATTTTCCACACCTCACGTACACTAACCCCCTCGTGTCCTACACTCCTAACTACAAAGATGATGAACAGGAATATACATTCATATTAAAAACATCCCATGCCCTGTCCCGACGTTGAGCCAATGCCAACACATCAGACAGCCATAATTATATCTATGTATGTTCTTACATCCGAGAAGTAGATGTTATATATCTTAGAAGTTAAAACACCCACGCTTGTCCCTAGACCTCGTATATCAATTTCCATGACGAGTATAGATATATGTAACCAGTGCTCAGTCGCCCCTTGCATTGTTCCTCTAGTAACTAAGTCTATAATATTAACTGCCACCAGCATTGATGCGACATAGCGGCACTGTCCTTGTGTCGTATTGTGCCAAGTACAGATCAACCAGGTTTCATCACCTTATTAGGACGACGACTATAATGTCATCGTTCATCGATGTATGCAATCCTTAGTTTAAGTATTAATATTAACATTCCCTAACATCTTGTCTTGCCAGACTAAGCTTCTGAAGACCCATCGCCCCATAAATCTATGTATTCAATCCTTAGGTTAAGTATTTTTATCCGCCATTGTGTTCACCTTTTTCCATTTACTTTCCCACAATTGTCATACGTCTTCCCCTTGCCTCCTTCGTATCCACAGTCCACACTACGCCAATTTACTTCGTGTCTTACACCTCTTACCCCAACCAGAGATTGTATAAGATAACCTGGTTACCAGTATCTGTCATAAGTACCCCGAAACAATAACTAAGTACCGCTACGAACTGCCGCTGTTGTTGGTATATTTATATTTAATAGAAAACGCAGTTCCCAGGGCCAACTAATAGTATCCATAACCCTCGGACTGATCACATAACTCTATCTTTTCCAGACTCATATACCACCCCATAGTTGCATTCCCCGGTAGCATTTGGCTAACGTATTCTACTGCCTTTTCAAACTTCCATATCAATTGTAGCCTAATGCCACCCCCACGCCCAGGGACCTTAGGGGCAAAATTTCCCTGTAGCCCTTGAACTCTCCCCCCCCTCTCATTAAGACACCCGCGCTTCTCGACTCTTGTCCGACCTAGCCTCTCTCTCATACATCTTGAAGATCCTTGAATTGTCCGTTGCTAACGCTCTCCAACCTTTTATATATATACTCTATCCAGCCTACCTTCACTTAGTAGGCCAGAACAACATTAGAACTTTACTAGCCCCTTGCATGCCATCTATTCTCTTACAACCCATTCACAACACTGCACCCAATGGTCGTCGGTGCAAGGCTAGCCGCCCCGCCAGTAACTAACTTCTATTGCCATACTTCCAGATAAATGTGGCAGAGTTAGCAACCCAGTCTCCACCACATCCAGCAAACCCTACAATTAACCCTTAATTAGCGGCTCACCACATAAGTCGAGTTAAATAAAGCTGGACTATGTGGCGGCGCTCGACATAACTCGAGTGGCAATTTCAGCACGTAATGTTGCTGAGAGAGAGAGACAAGTGGTGGCAGGAGAGTAGCGAGCGTATGACTGCTCCAGACCACCGCGGTGAACCTACTGACACGAATCTCACCTCCCTCCTACCTCTCTCACTCGCTATATAAGGAATTGTATGGGGAAAGTGCCTAATTACATGCTTTTTGCACTCGCGTTGCACGGTTATTGCAAGAAAACTAGCCATCATAAAAGGATCGTTATGGTGTCATTCGAAAGCTCTGTTTATGCCCTTTCAGGGATAGATACTTGTTTTACGTTCTGGGTCTTATTTAGGCATGAAAATGATCACGTAAACAGCCCTATTTTGGCTAAAAACACCCCGCTGGGCGGTACATATAAATAAACCGCATAGGCCGCTCTTAAGGTGTTAACAACCAGCCGAGTAAAACCAGCTAGCTAAGGCACCTTCGGTTTTGGTATTAAGGACACCCACATCTGTCTCATACACAGAGGGTTATTACAAACACTGGTGATATGGCAAGCCCCTAGCCACAGCCGCCGGACGACTATCACAGAGAGAGGGCGCCCAGCTCCCCCTTTTTGCCCACCCGAGGAGGGAGACCCCCACCCCCGCGGAGGTATACCTGGCCCCTGTTTTGACTTCCGAGTCATTGCCAGGTAGCACAGGAATTCTTCCTATCAATGAACTAACCATGCATGACTAACACCTTTACTAACCTCTATTAACTCACAATAAACCATTTACCTTTCTTGCATGCTCTGATCACTAAATTAGCACCTCAGCTATACCATAGAATGAAGATTGAACAATCTAGAGAGACGCTCCTATCACAGCTGTCCCCATCCTCCTCGCAAAGTAGATCCAGTCTCTCTCCCCTAAATACTTCCAGTATAGCCAAAATAGTACCTCTTACTAAGGCTCAGTTATATGAAAATATAAAGGCTTCCTATAGCCATGTGCCACAACAGTAAATACCATCTTACCTAGTCTCCATATCTATTGAGAGCTCAAATAAGTCCATAAGACTCGAGATCCCTACTGTCTACAAGGTCCAGAACCGAGCCTATAAATCTAGCTCCCGCCCCCAGTCAAATCAGTTGAAAGCTAAACACCAACCAGGGGTCACTACCCTGCAGTTAACTTCTAGCTCTGCCCTTGTGTTGTTCCGGAGTGAGATCCCAGAGCCGGCAGACTCCGTGGCACATTTGGATAGAAGGACCTGCCCACGTATTTAAGAACTTCACACATATGGGCCCCCTGGACGGCCGCGGAACCAGTCGTTAGCCCCCAACATCATGGACGCAAGATAACCAGGACCAGACCCATCAGATGCTACCTAAGATTCCCTTTAGCAGTACTACATATTACTGTGCTGTTTAGAGATTCACTAATTAATATTTCTACGAAGCTGCTATCTCTTTAACCCCAGTATAATTCATATAACCATTCAATTAGGAAGTGCTAAGCGTATCAGTGTTCATTATTTAACAGGCGATACTAACTCTCGTAATCAACCATATGCCCAGATATTATTACCTAGAAGGAAACCCTAGTAATATCTGAAGGTTCGCCCACTGATTTGCGTTCTATGTATTTCTGAGACAAGAATAGAAAACTTAGATCAGTACCCCCTGAGGTTACTAGAATTCCCGTGCTCTAAAATACGCGTGTCTAATCTAGTCTGTGAACTACTACTTGTGCACCAGAGCTACCAGTAAGAAATCTAACAGTGAATACGATTCTATAAGTAACATTGATGGTCTTCGGAATATAAACCTGTTAAATCAAAGCCAGTGATCAGAAGATTAATACCTGAACGTTGGAAGTGGGAGACTAGGCTCCATCCAGATCCACTTATGCTAGTGTTGTTCGATTCTATTATATTGTCTTACACAAGTATTCTGCAGTGGTATATCAATAAACGTGATCGTGTAACTTGCTACCATGTGTTTCTTTGTGTTCTCTATTCCTCATATCTTGTATTGTGCATGCAGCCTTATATACCCAGTCAATTAGAACTCACATTACCCAAGTTAAACCTGTAGAAAAACAGGGCATAACAATACAATTGCATACTTATGAGTATATACAGTATATACAAAGTCTAATATAGGTTATCACCCTTCCATTCGATTATGACGTTTCTTTTGGACATTCTGAGGACATGGCTTGGTACATTTATATTAACCACATCCAAATTGATTACTTTATTATGGATATAAACAAAAAGTCTCAAAACAGTTATCAAACCAATAAATTATAAATCGGATTGAGTTTTGAGTTTGGACCCTGTGGAAAAGCAACATTGACTTGGATTGAAATCTGACACCCTTAATGGTGTAATAGAACACCTTCTCTAGTCTATCGGAGATACTGTAGTGGGAGGTGCTTGAAAACACGGTTTATGTGCATATTATACAATATATATATATATATATATATATGTTAGTATAGCCAGGTAATAGATTCTCTTTTAAACAGACGAGGTTAAAAGCAATAGCAGTTTCAGCATTCAGGATTTTATTGTTATAGCTTTCAATAGTTCTAACAATTTTCCTCTGGGGTTCAGAGATGAGGTACAACAGGTTAGCAAAATTCATGGTGGATCCAACGTTTCACAAGTAAACATCTTGCATCTTCAGGGAATGGAGAGGTAATGATTAGAATAGGGACAAAGCATCATATTTATACAAAATTCGAGGATCAAGAATAGGGAGGTGGGCGGAGCTACTGGGTGTGTGGTGGCTGTTCATTGGTGGAAGGCAGTCTATTCGAGAGACGGGCACTAAATCTTATCGGTGGTTGGTTGTTGGCTGTGGGTGGCTGTGATTGGTTGGTGTTGTCAGTTGTGTGCTGAGCGCGGAAGCGTAAGGGAGGGGGGCACAGGGCGAGAGGAAGAGGGGCAGTATGCCTGTAGCGCTTGCCTGAAGGAAGAATTTGAAGGTCTTGCGTTTGGTTGTTGATGCTGGGGTTGAGTGTTTGGATGTATAGAGCTTCTAAAATAGCTAGTCTTCTGGGGTCTGATTCTTTGTCGAGTATGGTGGTTTGTTTGTCTAGGTCGGCGCGAGTTAGGGCAAGATGGTGGGGGGCTTGATAGTGATCTTTTATAGCGCCAGATTGAAGGTGGAGGGTTAGTCGACGGGAAAGGCGAGTCTGTGTCATTCCAACATAGGATAGGGGTCCACAGTCCCCAGAGGTGCAAATATGCTGGTATATCACATGATCGTCTTTCGGTTGGTTGGTGGAAATGGGGCGGTTACGGAGGACAAGGTTGGAGGTCTTAGGAGATTTGTAGTAAATAATGAGTTTGATTTTATTGTCAGGGTTGGTGGGGAGGACGTTTTTGTGAATTATTTCTTTCATAATGGATTCGTCTGTTGTGTGGTCGGAAGACATGTAGTTTCTGTAGAAAAATGTAATGTCATTGGCCGGGTTGGTGCTAGGGGGGTCTTGTTTGTACCATTTTTCTAGGTGGTGGTTGATGGCATTGGTGACGTCAGTGTTGGAATACCCATTGTTGACTAGGACCTGGGTGAGCCTTTCCAGTTCATTGTGTGTGTCATTCCAGGTGGTGCAATGGGTGAGGGCTCTCCTGACATAGGCGGCGATGGTGGACTGATGGTATCGTTTAGGGCATTCACTTTCCCCATTAAGACATTGGCCATTGTTAGTAGGTTTGGTGTACACTGTAGTTTTGAAGCCGTGGTCGTGGAGGGAGACAAGGAGGTCGAGGAAGGGTAGATGCCCATCGGTGGTTTCTTCGTATGTGAAGTTGAGTCCGGAGGCGGCCATGAAGCGCTGCTGGAGGTCCCTGAGTTCGCCCAGGTCCTTCACCCGCACGAAGATATCATCGATGTACCTGCAGTAGACAGTGGGCCGGTGGGCAGCCAGGAGTTCCTCTTCGATAGTTCCCATGAAGAAATTGGCGAACAGGACCCCCAGGGGGCTTCCCATCGCTACACCGTCGATTTGCTGGTACATATTCCCGCGGGGGCAGAGGAAAGGGGACTCCTTGGTACAAAGTTCCAAGAGCGTCTTCAGGGCCTTCTCCGGTATGTCCAGGGGGGGCGTATTAGGGCAGTGGTAAACTCGACGTAGGATAAAATCTATGGTCTTGTCAACGGGCACGTTGGTAAACAAACTCTCTACGTCGAGGGAGGCGATGATGTGGTCGTTAGCTGGGGGGGGCATCTCGTAGAATTTCTAGGAAGTCATAAGCAGAGTTGAGGTTGTATTGCCGAGGAACAAAAGGGGTGAGGAGTTTGTTCAAGGCCTTGGCGGTCTGGTAGGTAGCAGTAGGGATCTGTGATATGATGGGGCGGAGGGGGTTCCCGGGTTTGTGGGTTTTTATAGTACCGTAAGCATAACCTGGGGTGAATTACCTCTCCATTCCCTGAAGATGCAAGATGTTTACTTGTGAAACGTTGGATCCACCATGAATTTTGCTAACCTGTTGTACCTCATCTCTGAACCCCAGAGGAAAATTGTTAGAACTATTGAAAGCTATAACAATAAAATCCTGAATGCTGAAAGTGCTATTGCTTTTAACCTCGTCTGTTTAAAAGAGAATATATATATATATATATATATATATATATATACCTGGCATATATATATATATATATATATATATATATATTAGATATATATTATATAATATATATATATATATACCGGTATATACATATATATTTATATATATATATATATATATATATATATATATATATTATATATATATATATATATATATACATATATATATATATACACATATAATATATACATATGTATATATATATATATATACAGTATGTACGTATATATAAATGTATGTATACACCGGTATATATATGTATATATATATATATATATATATATATATATACTGTATATGTGGGAAATATTATCCCACAGAGGATAATGTTAGTTAACCTATAAATGTTCGCATAATATAAATAATGTGGGGTAATTAACATCTTTCCTTTAATATTGTCAAGCATAAAAATTCCTACATATATTTAAATAACACTCTGTATCCAAAAAATATAGTTTACAAACTGTATATCCATAAATATTAGTTTGAGCCATCTAAGAAGATACTCAAACTTAACATACAATATATAAATACTGTTCAACTATTCGAGCCATCTAAAAAGATACTCGAATGAATTAATGATCACGCTATAAATAAAAGGAATCCGAGTTTACGAAGTTCACGAAGCAACTGTACGTATTATTGCGAGTCCGAACGAGATAGCTAAAAATAGATTATAAGCTCTCGAAGCAGTGAACTGAAAATTACCGGGCATAATTTACCGAGCCTAACGGCAGTTACTATCACGACACCGTGGATAGCACACCTCTCAAGTGAATGTTCGTCTAGCCTACGGTATTATATCTATAGTGATTGCCTGGGTAAAAGTGTTAACATATAACTTCATAATAGTGACACGTGTCAACGGAATCTACCCAGACAACACATCGCAGTGACAACGATAATTATAACGCTCGTGCGCTTTCCGAGGATAAAGTATCCGTTTATTTACCGGCTGGCCAGTTAGGTATTTTAGGGTATCTTTTAGGAGGGCGTTACGAGGCATACTCTCCAAAAACCAAAAGTAAGTTTTGTATATTGCGCTAACTTTTCGTTTGTTACAATAATTGATCGACCTTGCTATCTAAATATAATTAAGATTGAAACTATTAACAGGCATAAGGTAGACCGGAAATTAATTAATATTTATTATCTTTATTACAGAATTACTTGTTTGCCGGATCCAACCGAGCCGTAAGTTAATTATAGAACTTGTTATTGTAAAGCCCGAATAATAGTTGTGTGTGAAGGTTGCTGATCATCGAGGGGCGATTAGGGCGGTCGCTACAGTTAACATTTCATTACAATATATATATATATATATATATATATATATATATATATATATATACATATATACATATATGTATATATACATATATATATATATACATACATTATATATATACATATATATACATACATTATATATATACATATATATATACATACAGTATATATACATATATATATATGTTTATATATATTTATATATATTTATATATATATATATATATATAATTATATAATATATATATATTATTATATAATATATATATATATAATTATATAATATATATATATATATATACATATATACATATATATACATATATACATATATATACATATATACATACTGTATATATACATATATACATATACAGTATATACATATATACACATATATATATATATATATATATATATATATATATATATATATATATATACCGGTATATATATATATATATATATATATATATATATATATTATATATATACAGTATGGTGTATTGAAACAACACTTACAGACTTCAAGTGATAAGTACAGATTAAAAAAACAAGTTCACTTTAATCTATAATGAAATATAAAATAATTAAGCATTAATGATTTACAGGATATACAGTAAAATAATCAGTGTCGTCCAAGCATGTGCTATAAGCTGAACACTGGCATTGGTCTCCCTCTTTATCAACCTCCCCCCCCCCCCTCCCCTTCCTCCCCCGTCCTCTTCCTTCCCCCAATCTCCTAGTTTATACCCAGAAATGTTGAATTATAAACATAATTAGTTTTCGGGTTAACATAATATAATTTATATTCCCTTTATAAACCGTTTACAACTAAAATTATTTTCTGTTAATATCAAACATTTATGTATCTTTCTTTCAACATAGGAAACAGCGAAGGTATCTTGGATGAAACAAATTACGATCAAGTGGTCTGCAGATATTACTGTCATATGTTAGTAATTATTACCAACGTTGAATGATAAATAGAACCACAAAATGTGGGCATTACGAAGTAATGTTATTTAATGTATTGTACAGTTGTGAACATTTATTCATATACAAACATATTCGAAGCGATCTCGGGTTGAATTGAATCTCCTATAGGTAGTGCCAATGAAGTTGGTAATAATCTGGACCCCTTTACTTGTTATAACTCAATATTAATGAACACAATTGGGCTGACATTTCTATCATTTGGGAAGAGTCCACCAGGAAATAGGTGTGGAAATCTACAGCCAGTTTGTTCAAGGTCCTTTTGAGTTATGAAGACGTCAGGGATCGAGATAATTGTCAAGTTCGTTGGCGCTACCTATAACTAATTTATACTGGGTATTTGAATTTCAGAGATTCTTTTAATCAGTTCGACACTTCTAAATCGACCAGAATTAATTACCACTGTTGTACAGTCACCAGCATAAATGCTGCGACATCAACCAGATAACGTCAACTCCTTCATCACTAGGGGTTTATACTAAGCTGAATAAAATATAAGGGCAAAGGGGAAAGAGGAGCGTGTGGTAACCACCGAGGAATATGTCTTCTAAGCGTAGTAGGGAAGGTATACAGTAGGGTAGTGATTGAGAGAGTGAGAGTGAGAACGGAAAAATGGATAGGCGACGAGCAGGGAGGTTTTAGGAAGGGAAGAGGATGTGTAGATCAGATTTTTACCCTGAATTGTGTTGTGGAGAAGTATCTGGAGAAGAAACAAAAGGTGTATGTTGCCTTTATGGACTTGGAGAAGGCCTATGACAGAGTGGATAGAGAAGGTTTGTGGAAAGTACTTAGAATATACGGAGTAGAGGGCAAGTTGCTGAAAGAAGTGAAGAGCATGTATGAGGGTGCAAAGGCGGCAGTAGTATGGAGAGTGAGCAGAGCGAGTTCTTTGACCTGAATGTTGGTTTGAAACAGGGGTGTGTGATGTCCCCGTGGTTGTTTACTGTATATATGGATGGAGTCATGAAAGAAATACTATCAAGAGCAGTGGATGTTGGTGTATCGCTGAAAAGGGAGGGAATTGAGAGGAAGCTACCTATACTGCTGTTTGCGGATGATACAGTTCTGATGAGTGATAATGAATGGGAGTTGCAGGGTCTGGTAAATGAGTTTGGAACAGTGTGCAAAAAACGGAATTTGAAGGTAAATGCGGGGAAGAGCAAGGTTATGGTCTTCGAAAGGGGTGAAGTCACAGAGTGTGAGGTGAAGCTGAACGGTCAGGCTATGGAGATCGTCAACTCTTTTAAGTATCTGGGCAGTGTGTTGAGTAAAGATGGGACTATGGATGAAGAAGTGCGGGAGAGGATACAACAGGGGAAGAGGGTTGTAGGAACGCTAAAAGCAGTAACAAGAAATAGGATGGTCAGTATGGAGTTACATGGAGGGATAGACAGACTAATGAGGAAGTAAGAAGGAGGTGTGGTGTGGAGGTAGATGTGCTGGAAAGTGTGAAAAGGAACAACTTGAGATGGTTCAGCCATATGGAACGTATGGAAAGCGAGAGAATGACTAAGAGGGTGTACGAGAGTGAGGTGGAGGGACAGAGAGGGAGAAGTAGACCGAATGAGAGGTGGAAGGATGGAGTGAGGAAGTACATGAACGAAGGCGGTGCTGGTTGGGGGGAGGGGCGTCGACTGACTGGGGACAGAGGTGCATGGGGGCGGTTCGTTCGTGGCCACCCCTTCGGGGATCACAGCGTCAGGCAATAGATAGATAGATAGAATAAATTCGTTTGACGGTAGCTAGAATGAAGTACAGAAATAATTGTGAGTTTGAATACAAAGTTTTGCAATACCTTTGGAGACAAAGGGGCGAAAATGATTTGGTTGGTGTCACAGTATTTATGCTCGTGACTGTACTGTACTGTACATGGTCATTACAGTGTATTAAGAAGATTTAATTGAAACAAATACTGTATAATTCCCACCAAGTGATGTAACACAGCTTTGAAACATTATTCGAGGCGTTTTATGAAGCTTCGGATTCCACTTGAATCTGCTCAAATATCGAATTATCGGCGTGGACATGATATCATGCCTGTTTTCCAAATATTTAACCTATTATTTGTACAGTACAACTGTTACACACCAATATTTTCAGTAATAGTCGATGGCGTTATAATTGAAACAATGAGCAATGATTAGGGAAACTTTACTTCACACACACACACACACACGTCTCCCTTTGTCACTCTTATTTGATTTACCTTACATAAACATGGAAATGAGAGGTTTATGTGTGTGTGTATGTATGTCTGTGTATGTCATTATTTTTCTTTAACCTCGCTCTTTTATAACATGCGTGTTTGGTCAGGTATGCGTGGTCACAATTGTACGGTATGTAACATTTGGCTCCTATAACTTTTCGTATTGCTCGATGACTCTTCATTCCTGAACATAACTGTACATGCAGTATACTATCTTCATTAAATATGTAACAATTGCGATAGAACAATCAACCCCCAATAGAACTACGCTTCATAAACGATTGAAATACCTTCTGCTTCGTTCGGATACCCGACCCAGACTTGGGCATCAGCATTATGTCCCATGACCAGAGTTACAAATGTTACATATTTTGTTTACGCTAATATATTGCTAATAAATAGTATCTTTCTGCTAACTACATAATATCATCACCATATTCTAAGATACTTTTATTTCGTAATTACTAATGTGTGAATAGGTAAACCCATGCTTTCCCTTTAGCTAAGTCGATAATAAATAGGTTTATCATGTATTAATAATTTAGTGCTTTACTTGTAACTCTGTTTTGCTACATTTCTAGAAAGGCATTTATCTCTAAAATAACACATTTATGGGAAAATGTGATACAACAATATAAGTTTATTTTCCATTTTACAATGTGTTCGTCATAGTCTGTAACAGTTGTTTCAATACACCCTATATACTGTATGTATATATATATATATATATATATATATATATATATATATATATCTAACAAAGATATATATATATATATATTTGTTTTTGTTATGTGGATGAGGGAGACAAAAGGCAGAACTGACTGTAACGAGTGCCTCCCCCAGTTGAAAGAGTGACATTGCCAAAATCAAGAAACGTTCGAGCCAAAATGCCTGGACAAACGGAGTTTGAAGCAATTTAAGTCATAGGGTGAGGGGAATATGGATTCAGAGAGAGAGTTCCAGAGCTCACCTGTTGAATAGAAGAAGGTTTGAGGATATCGTTTCCCTCTTGGATTGTGGAGTTGCAAAGAGTATAGTCCATGAGCCAAGACCCGAATTTTGGGATATCGGTACCACCCGGGGTGACTAATTCTCTTAGGTGTTTTTAGCTTGCTACATGTCTCTAGTTTATGTTTTGATATGATAGCCCTTGCACATTGGTAGCTTAATGGTCGTTATCACTTCTTGAAAATACCGAAAATTCCGAAAATTTTTAAAATGTCAAATTTGGGGACAGGAATGCCTAAATGTCAACAAAATGCATATAGTAATTGTCACATTTAATACAAGTCCTGTAAATACACACTAAGCATGCCATGGGCTTGTACATACTATTATGGCAAATTACTACTCCTAAATATCATCTACGTCAGACTCGGAATCTGACTGTTGTGCCACCGGCTCTTCTTCAATAGCCTTGTTCTGACATGTCTGTAACCTGCACATGTCCGTGCATTTTAGACCATTGCTGAGGCAAGTACACTTAGGGAGTTCGCATGACCGCACACACTTGCAAGACAGTAGCTGCATAACAGCATCTGGTGCTGGTGAGCCTCGCATCCAGTTGACGGCAAGCTTACCGTCCTCATCTGTCATCCAACCGCAGTCTGTTGGGTTCGCAACAAATGGCTGGCTCTGAAGACTTCTCCTCCAGATCGCAGCCTGGTAGTTTGCACGCAGTGCATGCATGAAGAGGCAGTCCTCACAAGGAGGGAGTTGACTTGACTCTACCTCTCCACGTCTTGCACAGAACAGCTCATACCGAAGCTTGTTTACCTTAGTTGTGTGGGTAGATGGTAGGTACATGTGGCAGGTGATTTCCTGTAGCTTCTCAAAGAGTTCAGGAGACACTTCCCATGAGCGTCCAAGTTCGTGAAAAGCATGCTGGTATGTCTTGTCCATCTTCACCTGCTTGAGTGTCGTCATCTTCCCTCGGCCAGCGAATGCACTGACGGTATCACAGCCTGTAAAGGCATGCATACCAATCAATGAATCACACACGCTGCCTCCCAGTGTGCGGCTCAGTGTGGTGATATCCAGGAATCTTGTCCGGTTCTTCGTCCCGCACTTCTGGAACAGATGGGATGGGATCTTGTGGCACATGCCAAGACACAACACCATGACGTCTGTATCTTCTGCAGTGATGATGACAGACTTGTTCCCAGATTCTGCTGCATGAAGTGCATGGAGAAGAAGGCGTGTGTCTGCTTCTTCTTGAGTTGACTTAAGCTCAGGAGCCTCTTCCCACTGCTCTTTGGTGATCTTGAAGCAGCGCTGCTCACATGTGACATACAGCTCCTTGTCCTTGAGCTTCTCCCTGTGCTGTGGTGCCTTCCATTCTTCTACCAAGAACTTGATAAGACTTGCCTTGTTGGAGGAACTACCGAGTAACTTTCTCCACTGCTGGATGTTGTGCCCAGGTTGAATGTTCTTGAAATGAATTCCTGTGCCTGCACTTCTTTTGGCTCGTTCTGCATCCTTGATGGATGTCTCCTTGTAGATATCAAACACAACATCAATGCGCCTGCTCTTAGCACCTTCATGAACAGCGTGACTCAGTGCTGTACCTGCAAGCTGTGAAAAAGTTTTGTCGTTTCCCTTCAGTTTGGGGACCAGGCTCATCCCATCAATTATGGTAGCAGAGGGCTCGGGTATCACTTCTGCAGGAGAAACATTCCTCTCTAACTCCTTTGCGAGGGCAGCCTTGTTGGTCTTGCGGAGAGACCCATCACCGCTGGCAAGTGCCCAAGGCAAAGGCCCCAGGGGATGAGCCAAGACATCACTCATTTTGAGCTTTCTGTTCTCGGCAACAAGGATCATCTGGCCAAATAGGTTCCTGTCAGCCTTTAAGATAACCTCCTTGGCATGGTCTTGTGAGCGTGGCTTCATTCTGATGTTAGTGAACGTTCTCAGTTTCGTCTTCGTCATCGTGTCATGAAACTGTATAGTTGGCGTATCGATCTCCAGGCGCTCTTCCTTGAAGGCTTGATATGCATCCTCTCCTATTCTGTAGGCCCCTAGAAGGTCTTTGACAACTTCTGGTGGTGCCATAGTCGCAGTTGACAAACTGACAAGATCTTCTTGCTCTGCGTTGAAGGGGTTCAACCAGCTGGTCTCCATCAGTTGAACTAAAGATTGGACATCGGCCTCATCTCTTCTAATCCTGGGCATCTGTAGGTCTGGGTGGCTGAAGTCAGTATACTTTTGGCCTACTACCATAGTCCTGAGCTGCCTTAAGTACCTGCTGCGATACTCCGATGTCAGGTAGTACCTGGCGACAGCTCCGCCTTTCAGGCTGAAGCCTTTTGTGCCCCCTGGTGTCTGGGTGTCTTTGTTGATCGTCTCTTCGATTGTCTGGTCCACAGGGATCCGTCCAAAGGGATTCTTGCTACCGATCTGGACCGAAAAGCCACCTTGCATGAAGTGTTCATGGACCTCTGGGTGTTCAATGGGCAGTCGAGACATCAAGGCATAGTAGTAGGTTAGGAACCGGGCATAGTTCACTTTGTCATAGGCAAAACACCACGGTATCATCTGTCGGATTGCTCCTAGGTGGAGCATCCAGTTGCCTTCTCTGGAGGCTCGAATTAAGTCCAGCATGATCTCAACCATGTCCAGGTATGACATCCAGAATGCTGAGAGGTTGTGTTCATCTCTGAGGGTCTCAAGATAAACTTGGAAAAGCTTCATGATATGTGTGCATGATTCACTCTCCATCAGCTCTTGAAAGAGTCCCTGAGACACATTGCTGTGAAAGCTGTTGATGTCCTTCAGTGTTTCATCTAGATGGTGTATGTCCCTTGAATGGTTTTCTTCTAGCCATGAAAGGAAGCCTTTCCATGCAAGCCTCATCAGTGCTTCATACACGAGCTTGTGTAGTCTCACTGCTCTGTTGTACCTCTTGCCGTTCATCACTCCTGACACTGATCCTTCTGCGATGATACCTGATTCCACACACAGATCTCTAAGACCTGCATCTTGAAACCTCTTTCCTATGGTGGAGATGAGATTACAGATTGTGTGGAAGACGCCCATCCTGATGATAATGTTCTTGAACTTCTCTTGTTTCCAGATAACTTCGGCAGCTTTGGCATAGAGTGCTTGATCAAACACGCACACAATCTTGTTAAGCTGTAAGGACTGCATGATAGCATGCGTTTGTTCCAAGATTTCATTAACGGTGGACATTTCTGTTGCGGGAGCATTGATAGTGGGCAGGTAGCTTACAGTGTCCTGAACCACTGCAATGTCTCTGCGCATTTTGATGTTGAACCCAGTCCAACTGCTGATGGACTGGTCCTCATGGTCTGACATTCGAGTAAGAAGCCAGATATGGTTCTTTGTCTTTGAATCCTGGACTTCCTTGGTAGTGTCGACATACGCAGTCTCAATCCTAGGTGGCCCTGCCCGCCGCCCAACATTGTATATTGGCAGCATTGATGATGTCTGAGTGATTCTTCTTATCTTGGACTTGGTAATCTCTGGCAGGACTTTCTCTGGCACAGAGCCTGCAACCTTGGACTGGACAGCAATGCCATTGACTCTATGAGAAGTACCTGCTCCACTTAGGGTCTCTTCAAGTCGGTCAATGTTATCCCAGGCCAGGGTTGTGAACACACCAGGGTAGATGTTTGCTGGCAGTGGAATGTCATCCTTTGAGCATTCCAGCTTCTGGATACAAAGGGCTGTATCGATCTCCTCAAACATTGAGTAAGACACACAGTGACCAAGACGATTCAGAGTTCGGATCAGTTCTGTGTTTCCTGTCAAAGACTTTACAGCATTGGTCAGCAGTACGTGCTTGGGTGGTTTTGTCTTGCCACTGGTAACAGCAAAGACCAAGTCACTGCCAAAGGAAGTGGCAAGACGTTGAGCTCTTTCAGAGGGAGTTTCACACTCACACTCTCCTGTCAGCAGGGTGTGCAGGAATTGAGTGACTGCTGCAGGAATGACATTCTGATCTGTATCTGGAGGCCATGGCTGACTCACATCTTGTTTATTGATCTCATTCCTCAGCTGCATTCCTGCTTTGGTTAAGACATCTTCAGAGTTAGCTGCTCTTGCTTCTTGCAGGTCTTTTGCCATTTTGTGTGCTTGCCGGGCAAGGTCGTCCATTGAGAGGCTGCGTGGATAGATTAGAAGCTTTCCTTTCTCATCTGGGACAAAGCGTAGTGATTCTCCAAACTCGGTTTCAATCTTTCGGCGAACATGTTTCTTTGTCGCTGGTTTCAGTTGGATAATACCACGGGACATCATGGATCTCTCAAGCCTAGATGTGAGGTTTGTCATAGGCAGTACCTCTGGGTTGGGGAATAATTTGGTCCTTATATACAAGCAGAGTTCCTCGAGGGCTTCTGTCTCAACCTCTTCGTAGCGTGCTTCCTCGCTTTCTTCCTGATTTTCACCTGCACCCGACCTGGCGGCCGCTGGGAAATCATCTTTTGTGAAGAGTTTGTAGCACGACTTGTGGTAGTGACCCTCTGCAGCAACAAGGTCTCTGCTAACTAAACCAAGGATTCTCTGGTTGAGTTTCCTTATTGCTGCTCTGCGAATCTTCTCATCTGCTCGTAGCTCAACACACTGTATGAGTGGCTCCCTTGTCTTTGTTGTTTTTATGTACTTGCTTGACTTCTCGCAGAAGATACATACTTTGGCATACACCCTGCTAGTACTAGGGGCATCCCTTGATGCCCTCCTCCTGGGGTCGACGCTTGCTGATTCTATCTTGACACCCTTGGCAAGGATAGAATCCAGTGACTTCTTCATTGTAAAGAGACTACGACATTTACGGTGATAATGTATGTGTGGTATTCCTCCTTCTTCAAGGCCCTTGGCTGCTTCCAGGACTGGATCATGCTGCCTGATTTCTGCAGCCCTGAGCAATGTGTTCCAGGAGTCCAAATCCTGTGGTGACACCAGAGCATCGCTGTCATCATCAGAGCAGTGGATGATACAGTCGATCCGTGCTCTCTTCCTCGGAGATGGTTCCATCCTGCCGTCAAACAGTCGACACACACCTGCAAAAAATATCACCATTAAACCATGAACAAACAAACACATTACATGGAAACCACTCTACATATGTTTGCTCCTTCCAATAATAAATTATCCCCAAAATATAACAAAAAATCCCCAAATATGAAATAAACCCCTAAATATGGAGAAACTTGAAATACACATCGGAATAATTCTTGTAGAGAATCAAATAAGCTACAAGAGCTGTTAGAATATATTTTTCAATGTTCCCCATATTTAAGGATTTATTCTAGATTTAGAGGAAAATACCCAAAATATAGAGTATATTCCGAAATATGAGGAAATTTGAAAAATACCTAAGAACAACTCTGGTAGAGAATATAATTCTACATAGGTGTTCAAAGTTTCGCGATGATTGTGTGATGGATTTTAAAGAAAATGAGGAAAACGCCGAGCGTCACGCTAAAAATCTTTATTTTTGGGTAGCGCCCCTATTGCATCAAAAAAATTAGACTAAGCTACCAGTGCGAGAAGGCTATCATATCTTAATGTACTTACAGTCACTCTATAAACATTTTAGTACCATTCGTGTTTAGTCACCCCAGGTGGTACCGATATCTGGCCTGGCTCATGGACTAGTAGGGATGGGGTTGTGTTGCAAGACGGGTGCTACGTTCTCTACGTAGAGGAGGTGGTATACACTGAGAGAGTTCTGAAGAACATTGATTATTGTAATAGCGGTAGAATAGTGAGAGAGATGCAACACTGCGGCGAAGAGAGAGATATTGCAAAGAGTCAGTGAGTGAACGTGAGTTAATGAGACGAAAAGCTTTGTTTTCTACTTTGTCGAGAAATGCTGTGTGAGAGGATCCTCCCCACACATTCAAACAATACTCAATACATGGATGCACTGTGCCCCTGTACAGAGCAAGAAGATGTTCAGGGGTAAAGAACCCCCGGAGGCGGTTGAGCACACCCAGCTTCTGGGAAGCTGTTTTAGCAAGGGTGGTAATAATTATGGTCTTTCCAAGTGAGATCAGGAGATAAAGAGATTCCTAGAATACTGAGAGAAGATGAAGGTTTAATTTGTGTATTATTGAAATATAAGGGATAGTCCTGTGAGAGTTCTTTATGGCTAGATAAATGGAGAAATTAGGCTTTGAAAGCATTGAAAGTAACAACATTTTCTCTGCCCCAAATGGAAATGGATGATAGGTCAGAATTTAAGTGTTTTATGGCATCTTCGTGTGGTTTTTTGAGTGCTTGCTTGTTGGGGGGTTCTGGAAAACTAGTTGAATAGTGTAAGGTAGAGTCATCAGCATACGAATGGATAGTTGAGAAGATCATTAATGAATATTAGAAAGAGAATTGGAGATAGGACAGAACCCTGAGGAACACCGGAGTTGATAGGTTGAAGAAGTGAACGATGGCCATCCACAACCGCAGCTATGGAATGGCCAGCGCAATAGAAAAGGTCTCACCAAAGTCCCGGAAGGAGGATGACCAAGAGTTAGTAAGATATGAAATGAGATCCCCAGTAGAGCGACCCTTAGGAATCCATACTGGTGAGAAGATAAATGCTTATGAAATTTTTAAGTAAGAATAGTTTCACAAACTTTGGAGATGCAAGAAATGCGAGTAATTGGATGATAGTTTGAGAGTTGAGAGCGGTCACCCTTCTTTGGGACAGGTTAAATGAGACCAAACTTCCAGCAAGAAGGGAAGACGTTAGAGGAGAGACAGAAATGAAAGAGTTTGCCTAGGCAGGGAGTCAGCATGGAAGCACAGTTTTTTAGTACAACAGGAAGATCACCGTCCGGGCCATACGCCTTCCTAGTATTAAGCCCAGAGAGGGTAGAAAGTACATCTTTAGAAGAGATTAGGGTATTAGGCATGTGTAAGTGAGAGGGGGGTGGAGAGGGAGGAATAGCACCGGAATCATCCAAGGTGGAGTTTCTTGCGAAAGTTTGGGCAAAGAGTTCAGCTTTGTCAGAGAAAGAAGTGACAGTGGTGTCGTCAGAGTGGAAATGGGGAGGGAAAGACGAGGAAGAAATTTTTTTTTTGTTGGAGAGATTTTTGGCTAGATGCCAAGAGCTAGAGTTGGATAGTTCAGTGCATTTATTATTGATGAAAGAATGTTTGGCGAGTCGAAGAACAGATTTGGCTTGATTCCTGGCAGAAACATAAGAAGTATGAGATTCTTGAGTTTGAAGACGACGGTACCATTTGAATGCTTCCTCCTTGTTGCGGACAGCAGTAAAATAAGCGTGTTAGTATTAGACCGAGAGAAAGAAACTGGAATGTATGCCTCCATGCCCGAGAGGATTACCTCGATAATGCTTTCAGCACTCTCCGAGGGTTCCCGTCCATGGAAGCAAAAGTCATTCCATTGGAAAAATAAGAAGTACTGCCGGAGAGCCTCCCAGTCGGCAGCGCCAAAGTGCCACGAGTGCCGCCGGCTGGGAGGATCGGGTGGCCGTACCGGAGAGATAGAGCAGGTGACAAAGATAAGTTTATGGTCGGAGGAGCCCAAAGGAGAGAAAAGATTTATAGTATAAGCAGAAGGGTTAGAGGTTGGAAATAAGTCAAGAATGTTGGCCAATCTCAAAGGAGTACAAAGGAGTACAAAGGAAATCAAGCAACAACAGATCTAGTGACCCTTCTAGGCTGCTTGTCCTCCAAAACACTGAGGATCAAGTGTCCAAACAGTGGTTTAGAGTTGGTAAGGGAACATTGGAAAGGGAACTACTGCCCTGCCACTAACGTGGCAGGACTAGGAAGTTAGTAGGGGACATATGGGTTAGTAACTGAGGGGAGGATAAAGTTATTCATTTACAAACGCAGTCAGTCGTGGGTTTGATGCGAGATATTTGTCTAGGCGGAATTTAAATGAATCAACGGTGCTGCAGTCTATAACGTCTCGGGGAAGCCCATTCCACAAGTTGACAACTCGATTGAAGAAGAAATTCTTAGATTCGTACGAGTTAAATGATTTACCAATAATTTTGCAACCGTTTCCCCGCGTGTAATTAGATTGGTCGATAGTGGAGTACTTACTACAGTTCATATTGTCGATGCCTTTGATGATTTTGAACACTTGAATTAAGTCGCCTCTTAATCTGCGCTGGGTTAAAGGAAATAGATTTAATTCTCTAAGACGCTCTTCGTATGGTTTGTTCTTTAGGCTAGGTATCATTTTGGTAACTCTACGTTGAACTCGTTCTAGCTTGTTTATATCTTTTTGGTAATAAGGGCACCAGGATTGAACGCAGTATTCCAGAAGAGGGCGGACTAAGGAATTGTAAAGGGTTAGGATAACTTCTTTGGATTTATGCTCAAATGACCTGCCTATAAAGCCAATTATTTTGTTTGCCTTCTTAACAACTTCTGAACATTGTTGACTCGGTTTTAAGTTACTCGATATTGTTACTCCCAGATCAGTTTCTCTGTTTACATTCTTAAGCTGAGTGCCATTCATCAAATAGTTTGCTTTCTCATTTAGGTATCCGACATGTAGTACTTTACATTTATCCGCATTGAAACTCATTTGCCAAATTTGGGCCCAACATGACAATTTATCTAGATTGTGTTGCATATCGTCAACTTGTTCTTTTGAGAGTACGCTACTTGCAATTTTTGTATCGTCAGCAAATTTTGAGATTGTGCAGGTGAGACCCTCATCTATGTCGTTGATGTAAATTAGAAAGAGAATTGGTCCTAGTACCATCCCTGGGGTACCCCGCTACTTACATTGGTCCATTTAGATGCCTTACCGTTTATGACTACCCTTTGCTTTCTGTTGCTGAGCCAATTTTCTATCCATTTCAACACACTGTCTTGTATTCCATGCGCTTTTAGTTTTAGCAGTAAACGTTTGTGGGGAACTTTGTCAAAGGCCTTTTGAAAATCAAGGTATATAATATCTACAGCTTTACTCTCATCGTAGAGGTTGAGGATATCGTGGAAGAAGTCTAAGAGGTTTGTTAAACAGGAACGTTTTTTACGAAAGCCGTGTTGGGTATCTTTAAGTATGTTATTTTCCTCTAAGTGATTTACGAGTCTGTCTCGTATGACCGTTTCTAGCATTTTACATACAACTGAGGTTAAGCTAATTGGACGATAGTTACTGGGTAGGGATTTGCTGCCTTTTTTGAATATCGGTGTTACGTTGGCTAGCTTCCACTGATCAGGCATAGTTCCAGACTGCAAGGATTTATTGAATAGTAATGTCAGTGGTTTGGAGAGCTCATTCTTAGCTTCCTTTAGAACTCTAGGCGAGATTGTATCAGGTTCTGGCGTTTTATTTACCTTGAGTTTATCTAAACAATTCAATACTTCTCTCTCTGTAACGGTGATATTGCTTAGAACATCTGAATTATCAATCTGAATCGGCGATGGTGTAGGGATATCACTGAGGTCTTCTGTTGTAAAAACTGATGCAAAGAAGGTATTGAGGGCATTACTCATTTGTACTTCGTCTTTGGTGTATTCTCCTTTTTCATCGACTAACGGCCCAACAGTTGAAGTAACTACTTTTTTCTTTCTGATATAACTATAGAATTCTTTCGGGTTTGTTTTACTTTGATTCGCAATATGTAACTCTAAGGTCTTTTTACTTTGCTTAATTAACTTTTTGGCTTTGCGTCGTAGCTCTACAAATTTCACCCGTTCTTCGTCATTTTGTGAGGATTTTAATCTATCATTAGCAAATTTTTTAGCAAGCAGGCAGTTTGAAATATCTTTATTCCACCATTTGGGCTTATTATTATGGCCTGGACGCCGTATTTTCGATGGTATGCAGTCTTGCACTGCTTTTAGGTAAGTGGTTTCGAATAACTTCCAAGATGTATTTATGTCGTTATTGTTAATTAAAAAGCTCCAGTCAGTTTCTTTAAACATAGCTCTAAGTTTATGGAAGTTTGCTTTCTTGAAATTAGGGACTTTTTCGATGCTACTATTTGGTTCGTTACTAGTAAACTTTAAAGTGAAAGTTATCGTACGATGGTCGCTGTTACTGAATTCATCACCAACATTCAAATTCTCTATCAATTCTTCTTTTGTTGCAAGTACAATGTCAAGAACGTTATTACCACGGGTCGGCATTCGAACAAATTGATAAAGCGAACTCTCTTGCAAGTTCGTATACAAGTCATGTCCGGAGTGTGAAGTAAGAGTATCGCCCCACTTGGTCACAGGTAAATTAAAGTCGCCAAAATTACGGTATCTTGTGAGTTACTTACATCTGCAATTTGTTCGTAAATTTCTCGGTCAGTTTGCACTGATTGAGCTGGAGGTCTGTATATTAATGCAAGTATTATTTTTGTACCTTTATTATTCTTTATTAGCACAAAAGATGTGTCGACGTTCACAATTTGAGGTTTTGACACGAGGGTCGGGTTAAGACTTTCTTTGATATAAAATAAAACGCCACCTCCATTTTTATTTATTCGGCTGTTCTCAAACATTACATAACCGGGAAGTGAATACTCTGCTAAAAAGTCTATCTTGTGTATTGAGCCAAGATTCTGTTATGCCAATCACATCATAATTTTCTGTAAACACTAGTTCCTCTAAATCTGAAAATTTATTGCGTATGCTACGAGCGTTTGCATAGAAAACCTTAAAGTTGCGGTTTTAGAACTCGCAGATCGTTCTTTCATCGAATTTTTGGTTCTGGTCGGATCTACATTTACATTCATGGCTGTCCTCGGTCCTCGGTCGTTATCCCTGATCTCCAAAGCGATCTAGATACGGGTGGATTGCTGGACTAACTGCTCTATGTCATTTAGGATAGAAAAGATGTAGGCTTGTTTACCAGGTTGGTCAGTGGAAAGACAGGAAAGGAAATGGCGGTGATGAACTTTGAAATCTCCTAGGATGGAGATTTCTGCGAAAGGCGGTGAGTGCCTGGCAGCCTGGGTTGTGTGGCTGAGGGGAGGTTTGAGTGCCTGCTTGTTGTATTGAATTTTTGTGCAAGGGACTGATGAAATGTCGGTGTCTGCCTTACTTGTTTCGTGGTGAGGTTTCTTCAACGTTGAACTGGGGCCTGGGTTGGTCTCTATATCTCCACATCTTATTAGAGTGTGGCACAACAGGTGTTTTAGCGAGGTTTTGCCAGATTGCTTGCTGAGACAAGGGGGTTTCCCGATGTATGTAGCTGATCAGGCAGGAATGGTGACAGAAATTTTATTTGTGTGTGATTTCTGTAAAAAAAACGTTTAATAAAGGTATGAAAAGGGTAAATAAACTGGACATAATTATATACCAGTAAAACCGAATATTGGTAGTAATGTATCCAACTAATATAAGGTTACAAAATAATTTAAATTACTATTGATATACCCAATCACTTTATATGCATCTTTGTATTATATTTGTACAGTATAGTCAGAACAAAGTAGATAAATTCGTCCTCCTACTGAAAGGGTTAACAGTGAAGTCGATATTGCATTACCCATTCAGTATCATTACTTACGTCTCTCTTACTTGGTACACACACACTCATATAGGTTCATATTCAATTTTATAGCTTAGCCCAATTTAAGGGGGGGGGGGTCACCTGCTTTTTTTTCTCTTTCTCTAATGTTTTCTCTTTCCCTGGCTTGTATCCATTCGGCCCCATTCAGCTAACTGTTTTAAGACGTTTATCCCCATCCAGGTGTCGATTTCTTCTTGGCGAGCGATATCGAGCCAGCATTATATGGAGAAATCCGGCTTCGCCGGATTTTTTTTTTCCATTGAAATATATTATACAAATTTAGCTTGCTGTCAAAACAAAAATATATATATATGCTGGCTCACTACCGCTCGCTCGCAAGGAAAATATTGACACCTGGATGGGGTTAAACGTCTTGAAACAGTAGGCTGAATAGGGCCGAATGGATACAAGCCAAAGAGAGGAAGAGAAAGAGAAAAAAGTCGAGGTGGGCTCCCTTAAGTGATTCCTGCACATACCGATGCATTCTCGTGCATAAATCGTGCCCATAAGTTTCGTAGCTTTCCCTAACTGAATCGAATCCTGTTATTAAGGGGAGGTTTTTAATTTGCTCCCTAGACCTCCATCAAACTTTTAAAAAATGTCCACAGACCCCGCTTAGAGATAAATGTGTACATTATTCGGTAGAAAAATGTCTTGACTGATGGCCGATTCCTCTTAAATTACAGTCTTGCCAGGAAAAAATAGACACCTGAGTGGCACGAAAGGTCTTAAAATTAACAGAAATGGGGCGAAAGGTCATAAAATCACCAAACTAATGAGGCGAACGTCCTATAATCTCAAAACAAATGAAGCTAAACATGAGGGAGAAGGGGGTTCAGAAGAAAAAAAACACTAAATTAAAAATCACCCCTTAAGTATTTATACCTAATATGTGAATTTCAGGGGTTCATATTTGCCATTAGAGGAATCAGAAAGGACCAGAATGTGTGTGCTTGAGTATACATGTGCTCCTTGTGTTACTGCTTATATATGAGCCACCTCGTTACGACTAGTTTGGCTGCTGCTGTTCGCATTTCTCTGTATATTCCTTTGCATACGTTAAGGGGGGTCACCGGATTTTTTATCTTTCTCTCCTTTTCTCTTTTTCCCTGGCTTGTATCCATTCGGCCCTGTTCAGTCAACTGTTTTAAGACGTTTATCCCCATTCAGGTGTCGATTTCTTCCTGGCGAGCAATAGCGAGCCAGCATTGTATGGAAAAATCCGGCTTCGCCGGAGACATTTTTCTATCGAAAAATGTACAAATTTAGCTTGCTGTCAAAATAAATATATATATATGCTGGCTCGCTACCGCTCGCCAGGAAAATATTGACACCTGGATGGGGGTAAACGTCTTAAAACAGTAGGCTGAATGGGGCCGAATGGATACAAACCAAAGAGAGAGGGAGAGAAAAAGCAAAAAAGCGAGGTGGGCTCCCTTACTCTCAATGAACTTATATTTTAAACCCAATGAGAGTAAACATCTCTCTCAGTACGAGTTTCTGCGGTAAACTAGAATAGGAGCAATTTCTTTGTTTTCCTAGGTAGTTAGTGCTTAGCCCCTTTAGTATATAGAGACGCAATTATTTATTTTAGTCACGCTATTTTGTGTTATTTCGTTAAAAAGGACCTCGAGAAATGAAAGGGGTGTAAACTATCTCAATTAGCCTTCCAACTCCCATAGATCCTTCCGAAACTGAATATAATTGTTTAATGAAATCGAGCGTATATATTATAAAATGATGACAGCGTATACTGAAGTGGTTGATTATGTTATCTATATTAATGTTTCTTGATGTTTTCTCCTTTTGATAATCTAACAGCCATGCATGCTTTCTGCAGCCATCATACCAACAGCCATGCATGCTTTCTGCAGCCATCATACCAATTAAGTTTCAAGTAACTCAAGCTTACGCCCAATAAAGCGGGTAATGGTTATTTTTCTGGTCACTCTTTTTTTTTTTTGTATATAGAATTTATAGTTTCCTTGCTAGACCTAAATCAAACTTAAAACAATAGCATTCCCCAGATAAATTTGTACATTTTTCGGTAAAACAAAATCGCGGCCGAAGGCCGGATCCTCCTAGAATTACAGGCTCGATATCACTCGCCAGCAAAAAATCGACACTAAATGGCACGAAAGGTCTTTATATTTACAAATACATGGGGAGAAAATTCTTAAAATCCCCAAAGTTATGGAACGAACGTCTTAAAATAAAAAAGCAAATAGGACTAAACATAAGGAAGAAAAAACACGACCTCCCCCTTAATTTTTCAACTTGAAGTACAGAAGGAGCTGAACAAATGATTGTTGAACATCCCCAAAAGAGGCCCAATAATGACCTACTCTACGGAAGCCAATAGCAACTCTCGCCACACCACGGAGGTTGGTAGTGAATCATGAACTAGACTAAACTTATTTGTAACTATCATAATGTTATTAACGAGACGATCATGAAAATAGCTGTTGGCGCCACACATACACACACACACACATACACATACATCCCCGAATCCCACATACACACAAATCCTCCCTTACACGCACACACACACGAACAAATCCCTTCACATCACACAAATCCCCCCAACCCACACAAACACACACATCCCCGCCCCCCACATACACGCAAATCCTCCCTTACACGCACACACACACGAACAAATCCCCCACGTACACACAAATCCCCCTCACATACACACACAAATCCCCTCACATACACACACAAATCCCCTCACATACACACAAATCCCCCACGTACACGCAACTCCCCCCATGTACACACAAATCCCCCCACGTACACACAAATCCTCCCCACACAAAAAAAAAACATACACACAAATCCCCCCCCCCCCCCCACACACACACACACAGGAAACAAAGAGAAGGATATCCTCCCTCAGAACACAATTTCGATATCCAATACCACTCACAAAAAGCGATGCATTCGTTCCGGCCCAAGCAGACACGCTCGGCCATTGTTGTCATACATCACACTGTTATTTTGATCTGGTTTTCGAGTTAGATAATAGTAAACAGTTTCTGGTATCGCGCAGACTGTGGAAATATAGCCGTGAAAGTTAAGGGGCAAGGGTTTATTTTTGACGTTTGTTTGTTTTGTTTTTGTTTTTTTGTTTTTTTTGGGTTGTCATTTATATTTGTTTTTTGTTTTTCACCCTAGACCCTATAAAAAATCCTCAAGATCCCCCTTCTAGATATATTTGTACATTTGTCTGTAGAAAAATGTCCTGGCCACCCGCCGGTTTTTACAGGTTCTTTACAGGCTCGCTACCGCTCGCCAGGAAAATATTGACATCTAAATTACACAAAAAGTCTTAATATTGACAAAGAAATGGGACGAAATATCTTAAATCGCCAAACTAATGGGCCGGACGTCATATAATCTAAAAACCAAATGGGGCTAAACAGGAGTAAGAAGGAGGACCAGAAAAAACAACTACCTCCCCCTTAACAGCATCCGACCGTAAATTACCACTATCTGAAACTCCAATCAATTTTATGTTTGTTATCTCCACTTTGCCATTAGTTTGCGACATTGAGACCGGAGATAACTATAGTGTATTTTATTGCAGCTGATGATAAACTGAATCCCTAATAGCAGCCTATTTCCCAATAATTAATGGAAAATATGAAACTAATATACATCTACGTCATGCTAATGCTAAGTTTTCATGATTTACAACCAATTTCGCCACAAAATCTTCGTAATAAATGAGTAAAGAAGATAGGGACGTGGCAATTTATCCTCAGCTGAAATATAACCGACTATAGTCATATCGACGCCTTATTAACCCCCTCAGACAGTTTACTTAAGTTTATGACCGTTGAAATCACGGTATTATGTTGGTAATTGTGTTGCCTGTCTTGCAACCGTAAAAGCAACTGAATATTTTAGCAGGATATAATGCTGTCTTTATTGTATTTGTTTAGTAACCCTCTCTGTATACTATAGCTTATTATTGTATTTTAGCAGGGTATAATGCTGTCTTTATTGTATTTGTTTAGTAACCCTCTCTGTATACTATAGCTTATTATTGTATTTTAGCAGGGTATAATGCTGTCTTTATTGTATTTGTTTAGTAACCCTCTCTGTATATTATAGCTTATTATTGTATTTTTTGGACGATTTTATTCAGCTACTTGTTGAAATGTGGGAGATTGAACGTGAACTAAGATTGGGTTCACCCCTTTTGGTTCATAGAGGATGTTCCTGTCCTGTATGAAATTGTCTAGCGTTAACCAAAATACGATTAAATGGATTATATTATATTGAAGGGGTTAACATTACAAATATCTATACTTGATCTGTTGTGACTATTGAACATGGATCTGACTCTGTATAAACTGCTCACAAATAAAACATGGTATCTCTATTATTGCCTATAATCTATTTTATAACCTGACAAGAAAATTAGTAGCTTATTTATCGATAATTAATGGAAACAAAAAAATTCTAGGTCTCTTTGTCAAATATATCTCTTTCTTACAAAATGAGTCTAAGCTAACCTCTTCTTGCTTTCTTTTTCTTTTGGCACCTATTTCCTTCTTTAAATTATTTGAGAACCCATAGGATCCGAAAAATAAAATTAATCTGGGCAGCTGCATTCGCCACCTTTTGTCAGGCATTTCAGCTTCTTCCTATTCCACTAGGCAGGGGAATGTCGTGCGGCTCAACTCGTCCTTGGTGTTCTTCATTAGAGTCCTGTCTCTCTGTTTGTGCAATGTTGTAGAGTAAACATGCACCACTGTTTTGTAATGGCAAGCTACCGAAAACTTGGCACCAAGCACTGGATATGGAACACTGCGTTACCTACAGTTGCCTTTTTCTTCCGTTCTCTGCATGCTACCAGACTCAGCTTCCCTGCTTTCTACTGCCTCGCGCCTATACTTCACAGCATCCATGTACAGGAGTCGGTAATAGGCCAACCAGACATACTTTAGAGGTGTCCTCTGGTCAGGTTTTGGTGACCGAGTGACTGAGACAGGACAGGGAATACAGGACAAGGGGAGACAAGCAATAATTTTGATCACCCAATGCCTCGAATACTAGAGTTGGGACAGAGGAAGTAGTAGGGGGTGAGGAAATGAGTTGTAGTAGGAGATGAAGGCATCGGGGGCTTGACCCAACATGCGTGAGTTGACACTCAGTTGAGTTCTGTTTGATGGATCTGTTCAGAGAGGGACGGACAGGACGGACCAACACATAGAGACAGGGAATACAGAACAAGGTGAGACAAGCAATCAAATGTACCCCAGAATACGACCATGCCATAGTCGATTTTACACTCCAGGTACCTTTTTTTAATGTCTGGGTGGGACAAGGCTAACACGAGAGAGAGTCAGCCCGACGAGACTCATGAGCAATCCTGGTGGCTAGCAAAGTCCTCATTCTTGTGTGTTTGGGGTTAGCAGTTAAGCCACCAACCGTGTCCCTGGATTAATTTGTGCCACAACGAAACCAGGGTGACCGGTCAACTCATTTTCGTCTGAATGAGACGGAACTACAGAGGGATTGGAGCTTGTTCAACACTCCTGGGCTACTTGGACCTTGGTGGCAAGCCAAGGAAATTTCACCCACCCTATGTATGTGTGGCAACATCTGGTGTGCTGGGCGGTCACTCTTCCAGCTACTGACCAGACCCTACGTAGCTAACCTTGCTGATCGAATCCAGCATTGCCAACTGAAATAGCGAAAAATAAGCAGACCTCCACACACCAACAAAGGAAGACGTCCGGACACACACAAGGAAATACTTCCATACAACAGCAAGAAAAGGAGGAAAGAGAAGCTCAACAAGGAAGGAGAACAAGACAGCAAAATGGCGACCACCGACGAAGACAGCAAAATGAAGGACATCAAAGAAAACGTACCAGCCCAGGGGAAACGGAAGAAAAACAAAAGAAAAGAGAACAAGCCCTACACCTCAAAATAAATAACCTGTTCCATATTCCAAAAGTGCCTCACAATAATCAACGATCCATAGAACAAGAGAAGAAGAAGAACCAGAAGATGGGAAAACAAGAAGAAAGGTCTACCATGGAATATACACACAAGGAAACCACACATGTACTAGCAATAAAGCAAAATGGCGACCAACCAGGTAGACAGCAAAATGGCGGACAACGAAGAAAGCTTACCGAGCTGTGGGAAACAAAAACAACACAAATTGAAGGAGAACATAAAGAAGCCAGAAATACAACGATCTTCAACATGCCCCATATTCCCAAAATTCCATGCAAGAATCAACCAACAACAAAGCAAGAGAGAAAGAGAAGTCCAAAGACAGGAGAAAAGGAGGAAATAGTCACCCGGAAACACACAAACACACGCACAAGGAAACAACACGTGTGCCCAGCGTCCGTCAAATTACCAAGGAAAATAATACTACACCAGTACTAGCCGCCAGCAGACAAGCCCGAGTTGCCACTATTAATACCGGATGCCCTATTACACCCGGGAAGAACATTAAAATCTCCTACTGTTCATCACAAACACAGTAAAGGAAGTTAGTGTTCAGCCAGGATGAAAAGGACTCCTACACTCATCAAAGGAGTAAACATCTACGCCCTTCTTACCCAAAAGGGTAAAAATCCTTGCATACCAGCTTTTAGAGGGACCTCCCTAATCCCCCAGATTAACCCTGACTGCACTTGTGACCTTTATGCTCCCATACATCCATCCCTGTACATATCAGACTAAGTCGTCACTATGCTGGAAGAAACTGATCAGGGAAAGCAATTTCAGGGCTTAGTAAGTGTTGGCATTCCAACTTACCAAGTCCTAAAATTACCCTCCCATTCGGTTGGTGACCATCGGCATACCGAGTCCCACAGGTCTGAGGAGTATTTTCCCTATTGAAGGATCGTTATTAGTAGTTGGCATACCATCACTAATATTAAGTCTTTAATAGGCTGCACCTTTAATAATAGAAGGCTGAAGTACGAGGGCATACCCACACTTCAAACTTATATTAATAAAAACGCACTCAAGTAAGACTACCAAGTGGAAGTTGGCATTCCATAGCCACTTGTGTAGCTCAGGGCCCTGCGAGATACCGTAACTGGCACTCTGCAAGAAGACGTCATTGGTGTATTAGTCTGTGGCATACTATTGGACTTTTACAACTAAAAGGTTTAAACACCGTCCCGAGTTCTTTGAACCTCTTACAAAGATCAGTGGCAGTCGAAAAGACGAGAGTGGTCATAGCCATATTGTCTCCTCGCGTTAGCACAATATAGTGCCAACTCGTCATAACTAGGGCACTATATTTAAGATCCTGAATCAAGAGTACCTGAACAAAACTTCATCAACGATTAATATAAAGGTCAGGATAGTTGAGTATCCCTAAGCTTTATGCTATATATACTCGCGTTAGTCCGATGAGGTGCCCAAATATATTTATATATTTACGGAGCCGCATTTAAGACCCCACTTTCATTAATCCATCTGTAACTACTACTTCATAGACAGGCCAACCTGGACGCCCCAACAGAGACTCAGAAGATAAGCTGTCTCCCCCCCCCCCCCCCCTTGAAAACTCATTAATTCCAAGTGCCTACTACTGGAGTTATTATATGAAAACTGAAGACGACGTTGATAATAGTGACGAGATATAATAAATTAGAGTCCCACAAAACGACTCTGTTAAATCCTCACCAGTGCGCAAGGTGATAGTACAAAGTTAGAGTTCCATATTAACTCTGCCAAAATTACTTATATGTGTGCATACTTAGAGTCCCTATCAATCGACTCTACACAATTCTCAATAGTGCGCCAAGTGATAGTCAAAAGTTAGAGTTCCATATTGATTCTGTCCAAAATTCTACCTATGTGTGTAAAGTTAGAGTCCCATAAATTTACTCTACCTAATTCTCACTTGTGCGCCGAGTGACAATAATAAGTTAGAGTCCCATATTGACTCTGTTAAAATTCCAACTATATATACAAAATAATAGTCTCTAATATTGACTATATTTAACTCTCATCAGTGCGCAAGATGATATTAAACCAAGTTAAGAGTCCAGTGTATTGACTCATAATATAATCTTGTCCATTCTTAGTGTGAACTTAGTATCATATGTAAATATTAATTCTATACATAATAGTATTCAACACTTCAGTCTTTTTATCACTATATGAGTGTGGTTTATATAATGCGGCACAATAAGCTTACCTATTATATACCTGAGTTCTGCCTAGATCCTCGATCGTACTAGAAGAGAAATATTTATATTAAATAGGGCCCCTTCATCATTGACGACTTCGCCTATTAACATTAATAGTCTCTTCAACATCCTGCGCCAGCAATTTGAATAACCCACGCGGAAGATCATGGAGTACTCATCACAATTGCACGCCTAATTCCCTTATGGGATCGTCATTTTGATTGGGTACCCTACAGAAAAAAAACTCTGTAAAAAAAAAAAAAAAAAAAAAAGATAATTTAATATCTGTTATCATATGACTTGCCATATACGTGGATTTCTCATGTTTTGCTTCCCCGATACCAGGCCCCCTAGCGGCCATCCTCGTTCTTCCTTCTTCCGCGTCCCTCCCGATCACAGGGCTTGCGCCGTGTCCACTTCATTCGACGTTCGCAGAGCTTCTAGTGAGTCCTTACTCATTTGTATATATCTGTGTTGCAGTAACAAGGTTTAAATTAGCTAGCACAGCTGCCAGATTGGTCGGTCCGCAGGAAGAGTGTGTTAAAATAGGGTACCATTGTCACAGGCGTCCAGGAGTCCCGGATGGGTGGACCGCGTGTGTTGTTTTATTTGTGTATGACGCCTTAGCTGTTGTGTTTACTTAGCTAGAAGGCGACCACGCTGCAAGGCATGATACAGACTGTTATTATTGAGGATAGTACATGCCACTGTCTACAATTATCAGCAAATGCTCTGGTTTAAGGGTGTCTGCACGTGGTGCTCCACCTTCCAGGGTTCGTGTTTTGCTTAGGCCCCTTGATAAGGCCTCCCTCTACATGGTGCGGCTGCGGGTTCTCGAGTGTCTTCGGCTGGGATGTCTTCGGTTTACGTGGTCGTCATAATTAGGGGTCTCCATCATAGGCTACTGGTAATTTAGGTGTCTAAATTTTTATGTTGTTATTGATTACGTTGTTTTCCCCCTGTGTTGCTTCTGGCATGCGAGCTCGAACCTTTGGGGCATGGGAGACGTTCCTATGTATCATGATGAATTTTATTTTATGTGTGTGGGACTGCAGGAAAATGGCTGTGCCATCCCTGTTTCCCGGCAGTTTTTGTCTGTTCCGGCGGGCCCGTGCGTTGGGGCCAAGTAATCCGCCTCTGGCGGATAGGAACATTCAGAAGATCCCGGCGTGGTTTGGCTGAACCACACTCTCCCGGCGGAATTGCATTCCTACCAGGGCCACCATCTCGGCTCGCCGAGGGAACTCGCCCTGTCTGGCCTAGTGACACGTAACGACTTCATCACCCGCGGCGACATCAGTCAAGTGTTCACTACGTGATATATTAGTTTTGCAAACTGGTTAGATACAGTCACAACTTAATAAGGTCAAGGGACCTGTGACGCTTGTCACAGGTAAGTTTGTGAGAAACTCAGCTAGACAGATCCGGCGGAAGGTTAGAATAGTTGTGCACTTTTCAGTAAGTTTCCGGCGGATTTGAGATAGGATGTATAATACCTCGCAGGTTATCCTTATGAGCATTGATTCCTGGAAATTTTCTTTCCAGGCCCCCAGACTACTTCTCCGGCGGAGTTGGCCATCGGATCCCGACGGAGGAGGGGACCCTCTCTTTGAACGGCACTATGCCCAGATTTGATCTTTGTGCTACACCCACTTGTTCCCTCTTACCAGGGTTTGCTCATACTTTCTGCACTAAATGTGTCGAGTGTCTCGATCGCTCACGCGGCGTGTGGTTGTCGAAAAAGTGCGCCGTTTGTTCAGAATTAAAGTCCGCCTTGTTAGCTAAAACAGACCTTTCATGTTTGGCGGCTTTACATGAAGTTAAAGCGACATTCAATACATACGCTAAAGATATTGCCCATAAGGCCCTCCAGTGTGATGATGAGGTCCTAAGGGAAAAGCTTATTATAAAGTCACCTTTAGTAAAACCCGGTCCCTCTAAAGCGGTCAGACCTAAGGTCAAAACTAAAGCCATAAGCAAAGAATAATTATGTCAATAGTAGTAGTGAGAGCGACATCACAGAGGTCCCCTCCTCGGCCCGTGCCACGCGGCGGAAGTCGAAGTCCAGATCGAAGTCCCCACGGCAACGCGTTCACCACTCTACCTCGGACTCTTCGAGGTTGCACAAACACTGATGAGAAGAGTATACCTCTTCAAGCAGCCGGCGGGAGACCCCCCAACTGTCACTGCCCTCTGATTCTAAGACACCCACTACTAGTGGAGAACATTCTAGGCATGTAACTTCTGATGTAACGTTTGCAATACCAAAATAATCTTTAGTTCCCCAGGGTGTGAAATCAACAGGCCATAGTAGGGTACTGGCCGATCAATTTAGGGGTCGTCCGGCGGGGGCACAAATTATCTCTCCGATGGATCAGGACCCCCAGCCCTTGGCGGCAGGAGGTTACTGGCGCCATCCAGAACCTTCACTCAATGTCACTCTAGAACAGACTGAGGATAGCAACACCAACGTGCTACCATCTTCGGTGCCTGATTTGTCTTGGCCCCCTAGGGATCACGAGGATTCTCAAGAGTTAGGATCACATGAACTCTTGGAGCAGAGTGAGGAGCCGGCGGATCCTATGTTCTCCCCGGCTCCTCAGTCGCTTCCAAGTAATTATTCTGAAGCTAGTTAAAATTCATCCAAAGATCTCTCACGACAATGGATGACTTCGGACCAGGTAAATGACTTATTACATAAGGTGTTACAGCAGTACCAACTCCCTGCCTCGTCAGATCAGCCGGTTATTACCTCAACTGCTCCCGCTAGTACTTCTGTAGTGAGACCATTAGATCTTCCGTCAATTTTGACGTCATCCCCAACCCCAGTGGTGGCAACGACCCCAGGTCCTGTAGGATCGGCGGCGTTAGCTATGTCCAACCTGAGGGTGATTACTGACTTTCAACCGCCCCCCTTAGACAAGTTACCGGTGAGGAAAGGCCCTATGCCTCTCCTCTATGGTGCTGATTGCTCGTGAGTACCTGTAGTACCAGAGAATCCTCTTATAGCTCAACCATCTGTGTCAGGAGACCCTCCAGTCCCCATATAATGGTCCATAGAGATCAATAAGAATCGAAAATTTAGGGCTAAAGACGAGACAGGGAGGGTGCTAGATGTTCTTATTAAAGGTGTACCTAGTCCCCTTAATCCAGCATATTTTGTGTATTCAGCTGCTCCGGCAGTCCCTTCCGCCGCTTCTGCACGACTTTTCGCTGACTGGTCGAAGGCTGATGGCATCCATGATGTCGAGGCCTTAAATGCTATTACGCCGGAGTTGGCTACAACCCCGGCTCTGGACCAAGCTCAGAACCCGGTCCTGCAGATGCGGCAAGTGGGAGCCAGCCCGTGGTTGGATTGGGAACTTGAGGCCCAGGTATTTGCCACTACTATTACATCCAAAGTGTCACATCAAATTCCCCAAGAGAATCACACTTATTTGTCTCTACCAGTGTCCAAAGCAGAAGGGGTACCACCAGCCTTACTAACTTTTCTGGCGGCCCCCAAAGTATCATTGCATGCCTTAGATGACCCCTTTTCTCCACCACCACCGGCTCACTTGGAGCGAGACTTTAGGTTATGAAATAATGCTTACCGGATGTTCTCTCAATACTTGGTGAGCCATCAAGTAGCCGCCTCTCTAGCACGTACGATCTCGGCCGTCACTGACCCCCAAATTCGGAGAGCCATGGAGCTGTCTCGTAGACTGTCACTTCAAAATGCCATTCAGTCCCTAGGCGACATTAGAATCGCGATTTTGGAGGCGGTACGAGCTCGCCAAGACTTGATAGTGCATCTGGTAAAGAAGTTGCAGGCGGACATAGGTCACCGAGTGACTATCCCCGGTGCTTACGGCCACCCTTCTTAACACTGAAACTTGAAGCTTAGTTTTTAATTTGGTAAGCGGTTGGAAACAGGTTACCTCCCAAGCGAGGAAGGACCCCCCCAAGAAACCCTTTCAGAAATCAAGGGGCGGTCACAAGCAGTACCAACCACATCCTAAACAGTCATCTCGAGACCCCAGACTATCCCCTCAGCAGGGAGGTTCTCAGTACAAAACCAAACAAGGTAAGCCTCACGGGTATAAAGGTAAGGCCCCATATAATGGTCATCCGAACACTGCACAAGCCAAAACTAGTCAAGCGTCCGATGCCAACACACCTCCCCCTCCAAAAAACTAACCACTCATCCTCCCCACATCCTGGAATCGAGCTCAAAGACCCGGGATTGGGAAGTTGCCGTGACGGACAATCCCCGGTTGCACCTGGGGTCGTTCCGTTCATTCCGCTCAGCCTGGCCCAAGCATACCTGGGCCAGAAAAGTAGTGAGCAAAGGAATTACCTGGCGATGGCTCCGGCGGCCCCGACTGCATCAGCCGCAGGAGTATACCCCAGTGTCTCAGGAGGAGGAGGCCATAGTACAAGAAATTATTGCCAAACGAGTCCTTATTCCAGTCAATGCATCCCAACTAGTTTTCACGTCACACCTCTTTTTAGTGCCAAAAAGGGACAGTGTGCAGATGCGACCAGTTCTAGATCTCTCGCAACTGAACAAATTTATAGAGAATTCACCCTTCAGGATGCTGATGATACAGCAACTCAGACTCGCACTCCCGCCGCAAGGTTGGATGTGTTCGATCGATCTCAAAGATGCCTATTGGCATGTCCCTATAAACAAGAGGTTCCAAAAGTTTCTCGCTTTGAGAATCCGGCAAGAGACTTACGTCTGTCAAAGGATGCCATTCGGGCTGAACCTAGCACCAAGAGTTTTCACCAAGCTTGTCAGGCAAGCCCTTTTACCCCTATTAGTTCAAGGCATACAGGTGTTTTGGTATCTGGACGATTGGCTAGTACTGGCAAACTCGTTAGAATTATGTCAGGATCATGTCAACCGAGTGTTAGCTCATGTACAAGCCCTAGGGTTCAAGGTGAACTTGGCAAAGTCACACCTTGTCCCCTCAAGGACGATTCAGTGGATAGGGCTGATCTGGGATACCGCCGCTCTGACTCTTACACAGAGTGCGGACAACCGCAACAGCTTTCGAAGGAAACTGTTCCGGTTCCTCCACAGTCTGGATACGACCAGGAAAACGTGGAATTCCCTGATCGGTTCTCTCAACTGGATACAATTAACTGTCAAACTAGGCCGACTGAAAACCAAGCGATTAATCCTGGAAGGCAACAAAGTGTTCCCTCTCTTGCCGGAGAAGAAATTATGGCCAATTCCTCCATTAATCCACAACTTGCTCTCGGCCTGGACCAAGCACGAAGTCCTCTACTCAGTCATGTCATGGGTTTCTCCCCCACCTACGGTTTGGATAGACACGGACGCCTCGGGGTCCCTGGGGTGGGGATATCAGTCAAGTCTAGGCCACCAGGGACAAGGCATTTGGAGGGCGAACAGTCAGTCACATATCAACAAGCAGGAGCTTTTAGCTCCCCTGTTCTTTCTCCAAACTCACGGCGCGACTTTGAAGAACAAATCAATAGCATTCAGAATGGACAATCAAACTGCGGTTTTTTGCATTCAGAAGCAAGGCTCAGTGAGGTCACAAGAGTTGTTGAGAGTTTCAGAACAAATTTTTACCCAAGCAGACTCGCTAGGGATTCATCTGCATGCCACATACCTCCCCGGCGTAGCGAACGTCTGGGCAGACGCTCTCTCTCGCCGGCGGAGTACTTTAGTAGAATGGACAATCAAACAGATCTTCAACAAGATAATTGCAAAGCCGGCCCGTCCACAAGTAGACTTGTTTGCGTCAACGCAGAACCACAGACTGCCACTCTTTCTGACCCGTCACGGGGTAACCCCGGCGGGGGGACCCGATGCATTGCTGGTGGACTGGAACAAGTGGACCTCGATCTATCTGTTTCCGCCACCAGACTCTGTGTTAATGTGCAAGGTCATTCACAAACTAAGGGATTACCGGGGCCGAGTAGCGCTGATCGCGCCGCTCTGGCCGGCTCAGGTATGGTACCACCAATTGCAACAGTGGTGCTGGACCCCAGTGTCCCTCCCGGTCTCCGCCTTCCACTTGGAAGCGATTGGCAACCTTCGGACCTCTCTCAGTTTTGCCTTATGGATATTTTCTCTGTCAAATGGCTAAATAAATTTGGGCCTAGTGTCACTCAAAAGCTCTTGAATCAGTACACCCCGTCTACCAGGAGACAATATCAATCACATTGGAAAACATTTACAACCTGGATTGTGGAATCGAGGCAGACGACTGCTTCGACAGCCTTAGTATTCAAGTACTTAGATTATCTGTTTGAGCAGAAACATTTTTCGGTTATAACGTTAAAGAATCATCTGTCGGCCATTAGGACCCCCTTCCTTGATCTCACCGGCCTTTCCATACCGCAGGCGGAGGAGAAAGGTTTTATGAGGGCATGTTTCAAACTTCGTCCTCCTCCTCGCCAGCTCATGCCCACCTGGTCCCTTGATAAAGCTTTCGAATTGCTACAATCCCGCAAGTATAATCATGTGCCGGACTTTGACTCACTTTTTAAGAAAGCGGTTTTTCTCATGGCACTTGCCACTGGACACCGGGTATTAGAGCTGGCGGCGATGAGCAACGAACCAAACTGTCTCAGGTTTGGGAGACTGCACGACCATGTGCAAATCGCGCCGTCTCCCTCATTTATTGCAAAAAATGAACATTCAGACCATGTCTTTTCTGAATTTTCAGTCCCGGCCCTCAAGAGGGGCCTCATTCATCAAATGTTATGTCCTGTGCTAGCGCTCACAAAGTTTATGAGGGCTGCGCAACCTCGCCAACCAGGTGCTTTATGGGTGAACCGAACAGGTACGCGTGCTACGAAACGGAAGTTAGCCTCATTAATAGTAGACATTATTAAGGAAAGCAACCCCGGCGTGTTAGGTCGGGCTCACGACATCAGGAAGTGGGCGGTGTCTCTCAGATTTTTACAAAAATTTTCAATTGAGGATATTGCTAAGACCCAACTTTGGGCTTCCAACCATACATTCCTGTCACGCTACCTGTCGGTCGCTCTAGATAAACCAAAGCGTACTTGTGTAGCTTTACGGCAACGGGTACAGTAGGTAGTATGTTTTTATTAATTAATTTTTAAAAAGGGGGGGGTGGAGGGGGGGGGGGGGGGGCTGTGCGGAATAAGGCCATATCCCCTCTGTACCCTTGGAGATTGTGATATATCACGAACTGTGATAGGACGAGTTATACAGTCCAGTATTTAGTCGTGTTTAATTTTACGATAGTTTTTACATAGTTGCAACTGTCTATTTTTTACCAAAGTGCACAGTGAGTTTACTGTACAATTAGTTTTAAGATCAGAGCAAGTACCTATTGCAGGGTCTCGCTCGGTGGGACACAGATGTGTCATACTCTTTCAAGCATAAGGTCGCCTGCAACGACCTTACCATGAGCAAGCAGTATCTTAATGCCACGCACTGCTAGCATATCTTTTATACCTTTTTTATATTTTGTATTGTATACAATAAAAATCTTTAAAAAAAATTTATTCGGATTTTCTTCCCTAAGGTTAGGATATTTTACGAATGTCCCGCCTCCAGTCTTGATATTCAGGCGAAGTCGTCAATGATGGAGGGGCCCTATTAAATTATAGGTTTGATTCCCGAAGGGAAGTAGAGAAAACCTAATATTTAGTAGGGCCCCGTAATCATTGACGACTCGGGCCCTCCCAACCATCCCACTTCCCATTCGTTGATTTCCATAGTTTTTTCTTGGTATATCAGTGAAGAACGAGGATGGCCGCTAGGGGGCCTGGTATCGGGGAAGCAAAACATGAGAAATCCACGTATATGGAAAGTCATATGATAACAGATATTAAATTATCTTTTCTTTTTTTCTTTTTTACAGAGTTTTTTCTGTAGGGTACCCAATCAAAATGACGATCCCATAAGGGAATTATGCGTGCACTTGTGATGAATACACCATGAAGGGTTATTCAAATTGCTGGCGCAGGATGTTGAATGGAGATTATTAATGTTAATAGGCGAAGTCGTCAATGATTACGGGGCCCTACTAAATATTAGGTTTTCTCTACTTCCCTTCGGGAATCAACCCCATAGTCTATACAAAATTACCTATCTACTTTATAACCATATAATCTCTGATATAAATGTGCCTAGAGCTTAAGATAAATAAACTGTTCTTAAAATATTATCTCAGTGTTATACAGTATATATAGCCTCTATTGTTTATATGCATGTATTGTATGAATTCTGAAATCTCCAGTCTTGAAAGAACTCACCTCAACCAATAGCCAAGCTGATATAAAAATCACACTATAACACCAACCATGCAGGCCAGGGTTGCCACGACTCTGAGCCGCTCCTCTCGAGGCTTTATTGGCGGCGCTAGAAGTTGTACTGCAAGGTGATTGGTTGTTGCCGCACAGGTATTTTCACAATGCTTTTTACCGGTCTGCCATTCCTTCTCTGCATATCCACGGGTTGTCGTACTATTTCCGTCATAATAATACCCAGGCAATGCACCTTTAAGTGGACCCAGATGCGCCAATGAACACCCGTCTTAACTCAGGATAATTTGACAGCTACATAAGGATATTGTATTGCCTCACTCCATAATGCTCAAAATAAATATATCCCCAAAAGAAGATATACAGTAGATCGACACAGAACCAACCAAAATGGATGAATAATAAACTAATAGAGCTTATAGGAAAGAAAGGAATATATAGAAAAATTAAGAAAGGCGAAAATCACCTACTTATTTAATATCAGACTCTATCAAGACAGGTCAAAAAGGATATTAGGAAAGCAAAAAGAAATTATGAAATCAGGATAGCCAATGACTCAAAAAATAACCCTAAAGCTTTTTACCCCCTATATAAATCTAAAGTTAGAGATGAAATAGGCCCCCTTAAAACTTCGATAGTAGAAATGACAGAAAATTATTTATAAATGTGCAGTACATTAAATAGTCAATTTCTTTCTGTTTTTACTAATGAAAATTTGGCACAGATTCCAGAAGTCGGTAAGGTGTATAATGATAGTGGAGAAAATATGTTAAGTACGGTCACTATAAGTAAAAATTATGTGGTTAAGGAAATTGACAGACTGAAACCTCAGAAATCGCCTGGTCCTGATGAGGTATATGCTAGAGTATTAAAATAATGCAGAGATGAGTTGAGTTACCCATTAACATCTATATTTAACAAGTCATTAGAAACAGGCTTAGTTCCAGAAGCTTGGAAGCTTGCAAATGTAGTTCCGGTCTTCAAAAAAGGTGATAAATCAATAGCATCCAATTACTGTCCCATTAGTCTCACATCAATCATAGGAAAGTTGCTAGAGTCAATTATTGCTAGGAAAATTAGAAACCACTTAGAAACATTTAACTTAATCAATTATTCTGGCTAATTGGTAGGAAGCAGAGAGTCAGCATAAATGGTACTAAGTCAGAATGGGGAGCAGTCAAAATTGGTGTCTCCCAGGGATCTGTATTGGGTCCTTTGTTTGTTATATACATAAATGACCTTGATTTAGGTATAACTAGTAGGATAAGTAAATTCGCAGACGATACCAAAATGGGGAGGACAATAGATGCAGATAGCGACATAGAATGTCTCCAAAGGGATCTAGATACCTTACACGAATGATCAGTAAATTGGCAGATGAGTTTTAACATTGACAAATGCAAGGTATTAGAGATAGGGAAGACGAATACTAATGCAAACTATAAACTAGCTAATACGGAATTAGAAAACTCAGACTGCGAGAAAGATTTGGGTGTGTTTGTTAGCAACGATTTGAAGCCTAGAAAACAGCGTATAAGCGTTCGTAACAAGGAAACAGGATTCTCGGGTTCATCTTAAGGAGTGGGAGTAACAGAACTGCCGATGTTATCTTAAAACTGTACTTATCATTAGTAAGACCTCATATGGATTATGATGTTCAATTTTGGTGTCCCTATTACAGAATGGACATAGATTCGTTGGAGAGAGTACAGCGAAGAATGACAAAAAATATTCATAATATTAGAAATCTACCATATGCAGAAAGGTTGATGAAATTAGGCTTACATTCGTTAGAAAGACGCAGAGTTAGAGGGGATATGATAGAGGTGTTCAAGTGGGTTAGTGAGATTAATAAAGGGGACATGAAAAATGTACTAAAGCTCAGTGATAGCGAAAGAACTCAAAACAATTGTTTCAAATTAGATAAATTTCGTTTCAGAAAAGATATAGGCAAAAATTGGTTTGGTAACAGAGTTGTAGACATGTGACATGGTAGGATCGAGAACGATAGAGAGCTTTAAGATAAAATTAGATAGGCATATGGACGAGATGGGTTGGGTATGAGGGGGGATCTGCATGTTGTGGGCCAATCGGCGCTCTGTAGGTCCCCGTAATCTTGTGTTGATCTTTGACCGTTTTTGTGGGGTCGGTCCCCAGGGTATTGGTGAGTTGGGCCTATAATTAGGCCTTGTAATTGGAGTTGGGTGTGACAGGGATCTGCCTTGTGTGGGCCGATCGGTTTTCTGCAGACTCCCATTTTCTTATGATCTTATGTTCTTTCTGTGAAGTTTCGTCATGAACAAACTGGTAGTTGACGAAATAACCTGATTCAAAGGTATTCGTGCAATGCTCGGGGTTTTGGGACTCGGTGTTTGATAGGGCGAGCGTTCTGCATCGCCTAGCCACAGCCAGCTAATCAACATAGGACATACAGACACATGTATCACCCTTAATTTAATGTTTTGCAACCTCTAATGCTGGTTCCTGATTGGTTGCATCTTGTAGAACTCCTCTCGCTCTTAATATTGACAAAGAAATCGGGCGAAAGGTCTCAAAATCGCCAAACTAATGGAACGAACATCTTAAAATCTCAAAACTAATATGTTAAACATGAGGGAGAAGGGGGTCCATAAACAGCAAGTACTGCCCCCTTAAGCTAAGAATGAATCTGTGAGAGTCAAAGGACGGATTGAGATAGTTATGACCACTTTTTCTCCAAGAGTTGATTCCTAAATTTAGTAAAATCGTCTACCGATAACCAGAAGAGAAAAAATCGTCGTCATATAGCTTACTGAAAGGGTTAATTAGGTTTGGCCCGTAACACATTTCACACTAAATATTGGATTACTTTCGTTGAAGAGACCTAGTGTTTGTGTTATCATTTTTAATTTTAGTAATTACAAAAGCGTCTGTCTGTTGTTCAATAGATATTCACCAAACTTTGTGAATATATCCAGTCGGTTTAAGTAAAAATCTGAGAACATACTTTCCATTTTATTGGGTAGTAGGTGTCATTTTACACCTTTTGTTTTTCTTCTTTTTTGTCTATGTGGATGAGGGGGACATAATGCAAAACTGCCTGTGACGAGTGCCTCCCCCAGAGTTGAAAGAGTGACAGGTCCAAAATCAAGGAATGTTTAAGCTTAAATGTTTGGACACATGGAGTTTGAAGCATTTTAAGTCATAGAATAAGGGAAAGATGGTTTCAGGGAGAGAGTTCCAGGGCTCAGCTGTTGAATAGAAGAAAGATTGGGAGTATCGTTTCACTCTTGGTTTGGGGAGTTGCACAGAGAAGGGGTGGGATTGTGTTGCAAGACTGGTACTACGTACCATACGTAGAGGAGGTGGTATAATTTTATGTCACAGCTACATATAGATTAAAGCTGATAACTCTGCAGTTTCGATCAATGTTCACAATTATTATGCTGAATATTCGTAATACTGTATATATTAAATATAAAGTATTTACATTGAAACACTTATATCCAGTAAAACTTGCCATCACTCTTATCACTTAGTTTTCTTGGATTGAAATACTGTAGAAGTATATCTATATTATTCACCTTCCAACCCTCTCATATTCCTCTGGTAACCAGGAAGAAATAAACAGCGATACACACACACAAATATATATATATATATATATATATATAAACCTTACATTTTCATGTTATCATTCCTTCTATCTATGATCATAACGCTTTCAATAGTTAGGCAATTTTATTTAAAAGGACATTGAATTCCTGTCTTCAACCTATTTATTAGTCACTTGGCCTTTCTATACTAAGCATCATGAGACAATTTTTCTGATCTTAATAAGTATTTCTAGAAAACAAAAACATATCTTAACCTACGACTCGCAAAAGTCCTTTCTAATAATAATAAAAACAAAAATTCATAGTATTCAATGAGTAAAATCATTATTTCCTTTGCAAATTTGTGCTCTTGATGTCTTCATCATATTTTTGTTTGGATTTCACAGGCGTTTGTTATGCAATTTGGTATTTTATAACTATTTTTACACTCTGTTTTTACGGTGTCAACAATTTGTGAATTAAATATTCCTTTGCCAGGCTGGTAATTGATTTATATTTGTGTCCGGTTCCCCACTGTGTATTTGGTGTTCTCCTGGTGTTGTGATTCCCTTGTTGCCTTTGGGGGGGGGGGGGGGGGGGGGGAGGAGAGTGTTATTTCATCTCTCTCTCTTTCTATATATACATATATATATATATATATATATATATATATATATATATATATATATCGGGTATATATATATATATATATATATATATATATATATATATATCGTTGATTTCCATAGTTTTTTCTTGGTATATCAGTGAAGAACGAGGATGGCCGCTAGGGGGCCTGGTATCGGGGAAGCAAAACATGAGAAATCCACGTATATGGCAAGTCATATGATAACAGATATTAAATTATCTTTTCTTTTTTTCTTTTTTACGGAGTTTTTTCTGTAGGGTACCCAATCAAAATGACGATCCCATAAGGGAATTATGCGTGCACTTGTGATGAATACACCATGAAGGGTTATTCAAATTGCTGGCGCAGGATGTTGAATGGAGATTATTAATGTTAATAGGCGAAGTCGTCTATGATTACGGGGCCCTACTAAATATTAGGTTTTCTCTACTTCCCTTCGGGAATCAACCCCATAGTCTATACAAAATTACCTATCTACTTTATAACCATATAATCTCTGATATAAATGTGCCTAGAGCTTAAGATAAATAAACTGTTCTTAAAATATTATCTCAGTGTTATACAGTATATATAGCCTCTATTGTTTATATGCATGTATTGTATGAATTCTGAAATCTCCAGTCTTGAAAGAACTCACCTCAACCAATAGCCAAGCTGATATAAAAATCACACTATAACACCAACCATGCAGGCCAGGGTTGCCACAAATATTAGAGATTTTTCAACAACCTTTGAGCAATGTATCACCAACAACAACCTTCCCACATACAAACCTTGCAAGTACTCCAAAGAGGATTCAGCAAAAATACTGAAACTGTTCAATAACCTAAACCCCACCCACAACCAAATCCAAGGAAACCAAAATGAAGACACATTTACAGAAACCCAACTAGAACACAATCAAACTCCCCCAAACACAACTGAAACAACAGCAATCTCAGATGATGGGAACGACACAGACACAACAGACGAAACAGAAGAATCAGCAACATCTTACCAAACCCTAGAAGAAAAAGCAACTATACCCCTGGCCCCCCTCACAATCACGTTCGACAATGAGAGCCAATTGAAATACTATAACCCCTTCATCTATAGTAGTAGTAAAACTGAGGAACTCAGAGACAACATAGGCAACAATAAAATCAAAGCCAGCACTAATGAAACCCCTCTAGAACCTAAGATAGCAGAAAAACTATTTGCAAAAATATGCAAGGAACAACAACAAAAACTATATATTTCTGCAAATCAAAGACAAAACAAAGAAACAAAATAACCAAACAGCTCCCCACTCACACCACACTCTCAGAAACAGAAACACAACGAAACAAAATGACTCTTAAAATATTACAACATAATGTACTTAACTGGAGCGGTCGAAATTACTCACTAAGCAACACATACTCAAGCATAAACCCACATATAATACTAATTAACAGCCATGGCATACCAGAAAATGAATCATTAAAATAACAGGATACAGAACACACAAGAAAACAACAACAACAGACACGTAGACGGAACAGCCATAGCAATAAAAAACAACATCACACATAAACTATATGATGATTTCATATCAGACCTACTTGCAGTGGAGATACAAACGGATACAGGCCCAATAATAATAGTTACAGTTTACTTACCCCCCAGCAGACCATATCTACCCACACCCGACTTTTATAGACTCTTCAGACACAATATTCCTGTGTATTTAATAGGGGACCTGAATGCAAAACACCAAACTATAAACACTACAACACAAAACATTGTTGGAAGACAATTAGGACGACTCATAGTAGACGGACTAATAAGACACATAGGCCCTTACTTCCCGACTTATTATAGTCACAACTCAGCCACAACACCCGACATAGCATTAACTAACAACAAAGCCTATCACAACATACACCTAACCCCCGGACCCATCACCACAAGTGACCATATCCCAATAATAGCCACAATATCCACACAACCCATACTTATACCATCCCCACCAAGACTAAAATTCCAAGCCGCCAACTGGGATCAATTCAAAACAGATATAGACACACAAATGTCAGAAATAAACAATCTAACTGAAGGTAACACACAAGACATAGAAACCACACTAGAAAAATGGTACGACATAATTTTAAACAACACAAGAAAACACATACCCACCACACAACACATAAAAATAGATAACTTAAAATTAAGCCAACAAGCAAAAGAAATTATAGTACAACATAACAGATTAAGACAGCATGCAATAACACATGGCTGGGACTATAATCATTACAGACTACATAAACAACTACAACACAGACTCAGAATAATACTAAATGAAGACAACACAGAAGCATGGACAAACAAATTAATAGAAACCTCAAACACATATAAAGACCCAGAAGTATTCTGGAGAAAAATCAAGCTTATGCAAGGACAAGACACAAACGAACCCACATACACATTCGACGCACAAGGCAACAAAATACACAGCATACAAGAGCAAGCCCACATACACAAACAACACTGGGAAAATATTCTTAACGATAATGACCCAGACCTACCCCGACATGATCACATAAGAAACTTTTTGCAAGAAAACAGACACAGATTAACACCTCACCAGAACATAGACATAAACAGACTAAACAATGACACTCCCCTAATAAGGAAAATAACAACAGAAGAAGTACACACAAAAATAAAGAAGCTAAAGAAAACAAGCCCAGGAAAAAGCGGAATAAATAAAACAATCATGACAAATCTCCCTGACTCTGCAGTAACTAAATTAACAAACATATTAAATGCCTCACTCTGTACAGGACACTTCCCAAATAAATTTAAAGAAGCCATCATCAGACTGATTCCTAAACCCAATAAAAACCCACACTACACCGAGAATCAAAGACCAATATCATTATTAGAAGTGCCAGGAAAGATATATGAAAGAATAATAAACGAAAGGTTAAGACTATTCCTAAACACAAAAAAAACGTATACAACACAACACAATACGGGTTCAGGGAAGGGAGAGGAACAAGGGAGGCACTAGCTCTGACAACAGAATTAATAGCCAAAAACAAAGCCAACAAAGGACAATGCCACATAGTCTGAGGGATATATCCAAGGCCTTTGATAAGGTATGGCAATCAGGACTAAAATACAAACTACTCAATATAGGCTTACCCCCTCTCACAGAAACACTGTTATGCAATTTCCTGGATAACAGAACAGCAAAAATAAAAATAAAGACAGTCTTGAGTAACAACATCACAATAAGCTGCGGTGTCCCACAAGGATCAGTCCTCTCCCCAAGCCTATTCACAATATACACACATGATATACCTTCATCACAAACAGGCACAAACATCACATATGCAGACGACATCACACAAATCATTGGTTATGAAGGTCCCTCAAAGGGAATCATAGCCAGAAAAACAGGAAGAGAAGCAGAAGCAATCAACACATATGAAGAAGAATGGAAAATAAAAACCAACATAAACAAATTCACAATACTACAACTAGGAGCAAAAAACAAAACACCTATATATGTGAATAACAACAGAATCGAAGATGCACAGAAAGGAAAAATACTCGGGTTACACATAACTACTCCAAGGCTATATTCAAAACATCACAGAAAGAAAAGGCCTAGCCATAGCAGCACTGGCCAAACTATTCAGATTCAGAGATATGAACACACAAATAAAAACTCACCTTGTAAAAGCTTATGTAATCCCAATATTAGAATACCCCCCTATTCCCACACACCATGAGCAAAAACCAAATCACACGCTTACAAAAAATACAAAACAAAGCCCTAAGATTCGCCACAAACCAAAGATACCCCTATACAATGACGACACAACAAATACACGAATACACAAACACATTACCATTAAATGTCAGACTTCATAGACAAGCAACACAAATATGGCAAAAACTAGAATTATCACAAGACCCAACTCTAGAGAAAATTAAGGAAAATTATGCACAACAACCAAATTTAAGATTCAACAACTGGTTTAAAAGCAGTCTAAATAAAATAAACACAGAAGAAGAACCACAGCCAATGTATTAAAAAAAAAAAAAAAAAAAAAAAAAAAAAAAAAAAAAAAAAAAAAAAACGTTTTATATGTTTATATAATAATAATAATAACAATCACACCTTCGTTCCTTAGCTAGCTACCAAACAGCAAACATAAATAAAATACACCACTTGCCCCAACACAAAAACATACGTTTCAAATACACAACATAGCAAGGTGGTCTGCCCACCAACTGTTACTCTCCTACTTTCCTTCAAACTTTCCTCCATTTCTCTTCCCTCTCCCCCCCTCTACTTTCCCCCCCTTAGACCCGCCTAGGGTCAAAAAAAAAAAAAAAAAAAAAAAAAGTTGCCACGACTCTGAGCCGCTCCTCTCGAGGCTTTATTGGCGGCGCTAGAAGTTGTACTGCAAGGTGATTGGTTGTTGCCGCACAGGTATTTTCACAATGCTTTTTACCGGTCTGCCATTCCTTCTCTGCATATCCACGGGTTGTCGTACTATTTCCGTCATAATAATACCCAGGCAATGCACCTTTAAGTGGACCCAGATGCGCCAATGAACACCCGTCTTAACTCAGGATAATTTGACAGCTACATAAGGATATTTTATTGCCTCACTCCATAATGCTCAAAATAAATATATCCCCAAAAGAAGATATACAGTAGATCGACACAGAACCAACCAAAATGGATGAATAATAAACTAATAGAGCTTATAGGAAAGAAAGGAATATATAGAAAAATTAAGAAAGGCGAAAATCACCTACTTTAATATCAGACTCTATCAAGACAGGTCAAAAAGGATATTAGGAAAGCAAAAAGAAATTATGAAATCAGGATAGCCAATGACTCAAAAAATAACCCTAAAGCTTTTTACCCCCTATATAAATCTAAAGTTAGAGATGAAATAGGCCCCCTTAAAACTTCGATAGTAGAAATGACAGAAAATTATTTATAAATGTGCAGTACATTAAATAGTCAATTTCTTTCTGTTTTTACTAATGAAAATTTGGCACAGATTCCAGAAGTCGGTAAGGTGTATAATGATAGTGGAGAAAATATGTTAAGTACGGTCACTATAAGTAAAAATTATGTGGTTAAGGAAATTGACAGACTGAAACCTCAGAAATCGCCTGGTCCTGATGAGGTATATGCTAGAGTATTAAAATAATGCAGAGATGAGTTGAGTTACCCATTAACATCTATATTTAACAAGTCATTAGAAACAGGCTTAGTTCCAGAAGCTTGGAAGCTTGCAAATGTAGTTCCGGTCTTCAAAAAAGGTGATAAATCAATAGCATCCAATTACTGTCCCATTAGTCTCACATCAATCATAGGAAAGTTGCTAGAGTCAATTATTGCTAGGAAAATTAGAAACCACTTAGAAACATTTAACTTAATCAATTATTCTCAGCATGGATTCACGCAGGGACGTTCTTGCCTTATTAATTTGCTTAGCTTCTTCTCAGAGGCATATGAAGCAGTAGATAATGACAAGTCATATGATATAATATATTTAGATTTCAGTAAAGCTTTCGACAGAGTCCCTCATGAAAAATTTATGAGAAAGGTTGAGGCACATGGAATAGGTGGGTCGTTGTTGGGATAGATTAGGTCATGGCTAATTGGTAGGAAGCAGAGAGTCAGCATAAATGGTACTAAGTCAGAATGGGGAGCAGTCAAAATTGGTGTCTCCCAGGGATCTGTATTGGGTCCTTTGTTGTTTGTTATATACATAAATGACCTTGATTTAGGTATAACTAGTAGGATAAGTAAATTCGCAGACGATACCAAAATTGGGAGGACAATAGATGCAGATAGCGACATAGAATGTCTCCAAAGGGATCTAGATACCTTACACGAATGGTCAGTAAATTGGCAGATGAGTTTTAACATTGACAAATGCAAGGTATTAGAGATAGGGAAGACGAATACTAATGCAAACTATAAACTAGCTAATACGGAATTAGAAAACTCAGACTGCGAGAAAGATTTGGGTGTGTTTGTTAGCAACGATTTGAAGCCTAGAAAACAGCGTATAAGCGTTCGTAACAAGGAAACAGGATTCTCGGGTTCATCTTAAGGAGTGGGAGTAACAGAACTGCCGATGTTATCTTAAAACTGTACTTATCATTAGTAAGACCTCATATGGATTATGATGTTCAATTTTGGTGTCCCTATTACAGAATGGACATAGATTCGTTGGAGAGAGTACAGCGAAGAATGACAAAAAATATTCATAATATTAGAAATCTACCATATGCAGAAAGGTTGATGAAATTAGGCTTACATTCGTTAGAAAGACGCAGAGTTAGAGGGGATATGATAGAGGTGTTCAAGTGGGTTAGTGAGATTAATAAAGGGGACATGAAAAATGTACTAAAGCTCAGTGATAGCGAAAGAACTCAAAACAATTGTTTTCAAATTAGATAAATTTCGTTTCAGAAAAGATATAGGCAAAAATTGGTTTGGTAACAGAGTTGTAGACATGTGACATGGTAGGATCGAGAAACGATAGAGAGCTTTAAGATAAAATTAGATAGGCATATGGACGAGATGGGTTGGGTATGAGGGGGGATCTGCATGTTGTGGGCCAATCGGCGCTCTGTAGGTCCCCGTAATCTTGTGTTGATCTTTGACCGTTTTTGTGGGGTCGGTCCCCAGGGTATTGGTGAGTTGGGCCTATAATTAGGCCTTGTAATTGGAGTTGGGTGTGACAGGGATCTGCCTTGTGTGGGCCGATCGGTTTTCTGCAGACTCCCATTTTCTTATGATCTTATGTTCTTTCTGTGAAGTTTCGTCATGAACAAACTGGTAGTTGACGAAATAACCTGATTCAAAGGTATTCGTGCAATGCTCGGGGTTTTGGGACTCGGTGTTTGATAGGGCGAGCGTTCTGCATCGCCTAGCCACAGCCAGCTAATCAACATAGGACATACAGACACATGTATCACCCTTAATTTAATGTTTTGCAACCTCTAATGCTGGTTCCTGATTGGTTGCATCTTGTAGAACTCCTCTCGGTCTTAATATTGACAAAGAAATCGGGCGAAAGGTCTCAAAATCGCCAAACTAATGGAACGAACATCTTAAAATCTCAAAACTAATATGTTAAACATGAGGGAGAAGGGGGTCCATAAACAGCAAGTACTGCCCCCTTAAGCTAAGAATGAATCTGTGAGAGTCAAAGGACGGATTGAGATAGTTATGACCACTTTTTCTCCAAGAGTTGATTCCTAAATTTAGTAAAATCGTCTACCGATAACCAGAAGAGAAAAAATCGTCGTCATATAGCTTACTGAAAGGGTTAATTAGGATTGGCCCGTAACACATTTCACACTAAATATTGGATTACTTTCGTTGAAGAGACCTAGTGTTTGTGTTATCATTTTTAATTTTAGTAATTACAAAAGCGTCTGTCTGTTGTTCAATAGATATTCACCAAACTTTGTGAATATATCCAGTCGGTTTAAGTAAAAATCTGAGAACATACTTTCCATTTTATTGGGTAGTAGGTGTCATTTTACACCTTTTGTTTTTCTTCTTCTTTTTTGTCTATGTGGATGAGGGGGACATAATGCAAAACTGCCTGTGACGAGTGCCTCCCCCAGAGTTGAAAGAGTGACAGGTCCAAAATCAAGGAATGTTTAAGCTTAAATGTTTGGACACATGGAGTTTGAAGCATTTTAAGTCATAGAATAAGGGAAAGATGGTTTCAGGGAGAGAGTTCCAGGGCTCAGCTGTTGAATAGAAGAAAGATTGGGAGTATCGTTTCACTCTTGGGTTGGGGTGTTGCACAGAGAAGGGGTGGGATTGTGTTGCAAGACTGGTACTACGTACCATACGTAGTGGAGGTGGTATAATTTTATGTCACAGCTACATATAGATTAAAGCTGATAACTCTGCAGTTTCGATCAATGTTCATAATTATTATGCTGAATATTCGTAATACTGTATATATTAAATATAAAGTATTTACATTGAAACACTTATATCCAGTAAAACTTGCCATCACTCTTATCACTTAGTTTTCTTGGATTGAAATACTGTAGAAGTATATCTATATTATTCACCTTCCAACCCTCTCATATTCCTCTGGTAACCAGGAAGAAATAAACAGCGATACACACACACATATATATATATATATATATATATATATATATATAAACCTTACATTTTCATGTTATCATTCCTTCTATCTATGATCATAACGCTTTCAATAGTTAGGCAATTTTATTTAAAAGGACATTGAATTCCTGTCTTCAACCTATTTATTAGTCACTTGGCCTTTCTATACTAAGCATCATGAGACAATTTTGCTGATCTTAATAAGTATTTCTAGAAAACAAAAACATATCTTAACCTACGACTCGCAAAAGTCCTTTCTAATAATAATAAAAACAAAAATTCATAGTATTCAATGAGTAAAATCATTATTTCCTTTGCAAATTTGTGCTCTTGATATCTTCATCATATTTTTGTTTGGATTTCACAGGCGTTTGTTATGCAATTTGGTATTTTATAACTATTTTTACACTCTGTTTTTACGGTGTCAACAATTTGTGAATTAAATATTCCTTTGCCAGGCTGGTAATTGATTTATATTTGTGTCCGGTTCCCCACTGTGTATTTGGTGTTCTCCTGGTGTTGTGATTCCCTTGTTGCCTTTGGGGGGGGGGGGGAGGGAGAGTGTTATTTCATCTCTCTCTTTCTATATATATATATATATATATATATATATATATATATATGTGTGTATATATATAATATATATATCTCTCTCTCTCTCTCTCTCTCTCTCTCTCTCTCTCTCTCTCTCTCTCTCTCTCTCTCTCTCTCTCTCTCTCTCGTTATTGAATGGCACTCAGCTTAAGGCAGTAGTTCTTAACCTTTTTAAGTGCTCGTACCCCTTGTGCTTCCATAATATTTCCCCGTACCCCCTGTCTAAAATTACTTATTATAATATGATGAAGATGAATTTATTATACTGGCCTGCTGGGACAAGCCCTGATTAGGCCAGTGAGGAGTGAAATGGAGAAGAGCAAGGGGGATGGGGCAGAAGGGACTTGATAATTGAAATGTTAATAATTGATTTGAAAATTCCACTTGCGTTTCTTGGACATGGTGAACCAGAATTTGATCACACAACTGGAAGAATATAAGATAGAGTGTTACATGACCTTCTCTGCACTGCAAATAAATTCACACAATAAAATTAAACTAAATTTTCATCAATAGCAAAAGTAGTGACAAAGTATTAAAACATGAAATAATTATATTAATCTATTCTGGGATTCGGATCCTAGGATACTTCATTTGTACAAGATGTGGAAAACAAACAAATCAATTCCAAATCAAACTGAAGATCATACAAAATACCAGTTATAATTCAAAGCTCCTGGATATGAGGTAAAGTAATAATAATAATTATGTTCAGGTCTTTTATATAGCGTCATTTATACCTAGCCTTCGCTCAAGATTCAATAGCGCTATTAACAAAACACAGCCTCCACCACACCACCTTTACAAATATTGGTCAATATTTGTATCTTTATCACACTACAACACCACATTAAAACACCACTTGGTTGCAATATATATATACCATACAAACCCCACACTACAACACCACATTAAAACACCACTTGGTTGCAATATATATACCATACAAACCCCACACTACAACACCACATTAAAACACCACTTGGTTGCAATATATATATACCATACAAACCCCACACTACAACACCACATTAAAACACCACTTGGTTGCAATATATATATACCATACAAACCCCACACTACAACACCACATTAAAACACCACTTGGTTGCAATATATATATACCATACAAACCCCACACTACAACACTACATTAAAACACCACTTGGTTGCAATATATATATACCATACAAACCCCACACTACAACAGTATAAACCTGTTCCTCTGAAGCCCAGAACACAACTGACCAATGTCCAACTTCCAAAGTTCCAAGCAACAGCGCCAGTCATATAACTGAACACGTATTATACGAGTAAAACTGACGATGTATGAAACACGTTAAGTCTCAAACCCGTAAGTATAAGTCCGGTAACAATTATACAAATATAATTACATCATAGTTTTGAGTTAGAAAACGGTAAAGAATTTAAAATAAATACTACCTCAAAAATAATAATACTGTACCTGTAATAATAATAATAATAATAATAACAATAATACTGTTGTATAATAATTATAATAATAATATTAATACTGTACCTGTAATAATAATAATACTGTATCTGTAATAATAATAATAATAAAAATAATAATAATAATAATAATAATAATAATAATACTGTACCTGTAATAATAATAATAATAATAATAATACTGTACCTGTAATAATAATAATAATAATAATAATACTGTACCTGTAATAATAATAATAATAATAATACTGTACCTGTAATAATAATAATAATAATAATAATACTGTACCTGTAATAATAATAATAATAATAATAATAATAATAATAATACTGTACTTGTAATAATAATAATAATAATAATACTGTACCTGTAATAATAATAATAATAATACTGTACCTGTAATAATAATAATAATAATAATACTGTACCTGTAATAATAATAATAATAATAATACTGTACCTGTAATAATAATAATAATAATAATAATAATAATAATACTGTACCTGTAATAATAATAATAATAATAATAATAATAATACTGTACCTGTAATAATAATAATAATAATACTGTACCTGTAATAATAATAATAATAATAATACTGTACCTGTAATAATAATAATAATAATAATAATAATAATGTACCTGTAATAATAATAATAATAATAATACTGTACCTGTAATAATAATAATAATAATAATACTGTACCTGTAATAATAATAATAATAATAATAATACTGTACCTGTAATAATAATAATTTTAATTATTCATGACTTGAAACATTTATTATGTATTATTTTATTTATTATTATTTGTTGAATGTAAGTACTATACAGCATTAACGAATTTGACACCATGTCTCGTACCCCCTGTTTCGATGTTTCGTACCCGCAGAGGGTACACGTAACCCCGGTTAAGGACCACTGGCTTAAGGGGAGATCCTTCACTGTTTGTCAATTTTTTTATTTATTTTATTATTTTTCTAGTTTCCTCGCTAGACCTCCATCAAGCTTAAAATGAAGCCCCCTAGACCCCCTTTCAAGATAAATGTGTACATTTTTCGGTAGAAAAATGTCCTGGCCGAAGGCCGGTTCCTCTTAAATTACAGGTTCGCTATCGCTCGCCAGGAAAAAATCGAGACCTAATTGACAGGAAAGGTCTTAAAATTGACAGAAATGGGGCGAAAGTTCATAAAATCGCCAAACTAATGGGTCTAAAGATGAGGGAGAAGGTGGTCTAGAAAAGCGACTCGTCTCCCCTTAAGAGTATAAACAGAGAAACAGATTTGGGAGTTACATTATCAAGTAACCTAAAACCCAGTCAACAATGTACAGAAGTTGTTAATCCTTTGAGTACCAGCGACATGTGTTATATTTTAGTGTAGCTATATTTAAACTATATTATGCAGCTTAGGAAGGGTATGTGCTAGCTTAAAGTGTTAGTTGAGATAGTTTTAAGCCTTATTATTGCTAGAAATCCTTTCTAATATGAATACAATCGTCTAATAGTTGCCAGAATATGATGAAAAGGACGTCACTGGTACTGAACAGGTTAAGAAAGCAAACACAATAATAGGCTTAAATCATAGGCTGGTCATTTGAGCATAAATCCAAAGATATAATCCTCACTCTTTACAATTCCATAAAAGGGGGTACATCTATCTATCTATCAATTGCCAGACGACATGATCCTTGAAGGGGTGGTCGCGAATTAATCGCCCCATGCACCTCTGTCCCCCGTCAACCGACGCCCCTCTTCCCATCCAACACCACTTTTATGCATATACTTCTCAACTCCATCCTTCCACCTCACTCTCAGTCTGCCTCTCCCTCTCTGTCCTTCCACTTCACTCTCGTACACTCTCTTAGTCATTTTATTGCTTCCCATACGTTCCACATGGCCGAACCATCTCAAGGTGGTCCTTTCACACTTTCCAGCACATCCACATCCACACCACACTGCTTACGTACTTCCTCATCCATCTATCTATCCCTCTATGTAACTCCACACGCACTTCTCAAGTAACTCATTTCCACCCCTCTCACTCTTAATTTGTGTCTCTCCAACAACATCCATGTTTCTCTTCTGTATGTCAATGTTAGGATTACCACTCTATCATGCAATGACTTCTTTACTTCCATGCTGACCACCCTATTCCTTGTTACTGCTTTCAGCATTCCTGTAACCCTCTTTCTCTGTTGTATCCTCCCACACTGCATCCTCCATACTCCCATCTTTACTCAACATACTGCCCAAATACTTAAATGAGCTGACATTCTTCATAATCTGGCCACTCAACCTCACCGCTCTGTGACAGCACCCTTTTCATAGACCATAACCTTTACTTTTCCTCCCATTTACCTAAAAGTTCCATTTTTCACAAACTGTTCCAAGAATATTTACCAGACCCTGCAACTCCCACTCATTATCGCTCAACAGAACTGATTCATCAGCAAACAGCAGTGAAGGCAACTTCCACTCATTTTTTTCCCTTATCAACAGTACACCAACATCCACTGCTCCTCCTTGTATTTCTTTCATGACTCCATCCATGAACAACCATGGGGACATCACAAACCTGTGGGAGGTGTGCCTTTGATTTTTGCTTTTACATTTTGTACAAAGCGAATCACCCATGCTGTAACACGTAGCTTCTCATAGCTGCTGAATTTAGCCCAGTCCCATAACCCTGTGTCATCTTTAGGTACCGAGTCAATTACCGGTGCCACAATAGCAGTGTGTTGCTCGTTCAAATCTATATTCCCTGGCTATTCGTTGAGATTATTAAGCCAGCATGGGGCATTCCACCACAACACAGAAGATTTGAGAAATTTAGCAGACACACCACGAATAATGCAGTCACTTGGATTCTCCTTGGTAGACACAAACCGGAACTGTGCGGTCGGGAGCAGGATATGAATCTCGTTGACACGGTTGGTGACTTACACTGGTAGCTTCTTTCGGCTATGTAACCAGTAGAGCGTAATTTGGCTGTCACTCCATATAACTGTCTCCGAGATGCTTAGCAAATTTTTTAAAGTTTCCTCGATAAAGTGAACGAGTCTAACAGCCAACAGAACTGCGGTTAGCTCTAATTTTGGGATGGAAAGGGATTTGATCGGGGCGACCTTAACCTTCGGCATGACAAGACGGCTGCCACTTGTGTCAACAAACTAAAGGACAGCCCCGTATGCGACCTTACTAGTGTCTGAGAAGGCATGAATGGAAACAGGTTGATCTATGACTACTCTCCGAGGAAAATTAAAACCCTTACAGAGACGAAGATCTGATATAATGTATTCCCACTCCTGAACCAGATCGTCTGTTAAAACCTCATCCCAATCTAATTTTATTCTCCATAATTGCTGAAGGAATAATCTTGATTTGATCGACACTGGTAGAACTATCCCCAAGGGGTCAAAAAGTCTAGCCGTCATACTCAAGCAAATCCGCTTTGTAATCTGCCAATAATGTGTGTACTGAACGCCGAATGAGAGACACCCTCACTTGTTCCTGCTGAGCAGCCGCCACCCCATCATGTTGCAGTACAGTCCGCAATGCAGCACTATTTGTCGCCCATTCACGCAAATGTAGATGGGCATCATTCATAATTTCCAGGACCACACCATAGGTATCAATCAGGAGATCATCATTTCCTGTAACCAATAAATTGTCGATGTATAGCCCTGACCGAATCTGCTGAATAACCTGTGGATCTACACTGACATTTGACAAGTTATTTAAAATGGTGGCGATTAAAAGGAATTGGGAACATGTAGCGCCAAATAATACCGCCCGGAATCGGTAACAAATGAGGGGGGAATCAAGCTGCTGTGGAAATTTTGGCCACATAAACCGAGTATAGTCTTGGTCGTCCTCATGGAGTTTTAACATCAGAAATGCCTTCTCAATATCAGACACCCAGGCATATTTATCGAGTCTAAACCGTAGTAAAACCAGCGCCAAGTCTGGTACCAGTGAAGGTCCAGTATGCAAGCAGTCATTAAGACTAGGCTACCGATCACTCACCTTGGCTGAACAATCGAAGACGATACGCACTGGTGTCATCTTGCTCTCCTTGATTACTCCATGATGAGCCAAGTAATGAGAGGTATCTGTATAGTCAAAAGGCACCTCTTCTATAAAACCACGGGACACCTGATCCGTTATGACCTTCGACTACTCCTCGCAAAAGTCAGGTTCTTTAATGAAACTTCTCTGAAGCCCCCGAAGGCGGCCTATTGCCAAACCCTTGTTTGTTGGCAGCTGATCCTTGTAGTTGTTCCAGGGCAGTCTCACTTTGTATTGTTGGCTGTCAGGATCATAGGTAACGGTATCCTCATATGACGATAGTGCTTGACGCTCAACTTGTGAGTATTCCTTATGGGTTATCCCGATATGATCTATATCCCACAAAATATTTAAGCCATTTTTGCATGGTGGAATATTACCAGTAGACATGTATTCGTCCATTGGTGTTACTGCTATACTTTCAATACAGTAATTACTTCAGTGTTGGAGCTGGTATTCTGTGCCACATATGAACCACTTATGGCGTACCCTTACGTGGTAGGAAGCAGAATTAAACTCCCTGAGCTTTTATACCCAGGTCGCACTATGTCATAGTAGTGATCAGCACCGATGAGCAGCTCCAACTGATTTGTGTCTGTTGCATGAGGATCGGCTAATTTTATGCCTTTATACTGTAAACTAACCAGTTTAGACATTAGGCTAAGTTCACCCTTATGTTCTGGTAATTCATCAACCACTATTGCGTCTAGTTGATGAAATTTACCTCTGTGTTTGTAATGCAGTGCCACAACATTATATTCCCTAGAGGCTTGTTTTCCGGTAAATCCGTGAAGACATAACTCCTCAGTTCCTTTAGAATTATAGGAAAGGGAGGATAGAACAGAAGACTTCACAAAGGTCCTCTGAGAACATTGATCGAGTAGTGATCTGATTTTGACACATTTATTTTCCTTACCTTTTACCGGCAGCTGTACGGTAGGCAAGATTACGGTATTTCTACCTGTGGCAACGGACATTGTAGTTGAAGTAGCAGCAGTCTGCTCTCTCTTGTTGTTATCCTCCGCTGGTCTACTTTCCTTCCCTTGTTTTTGTGTACATAGGGAATGAAAGTGTTTATCCTTACAAAACTTGCAGCTTCTAATGTTAGGGTTAGTACAACCCCATTGGCCAAGCTCTTTTGACAAACATCCAGTGCAGAGACGTAGTTGATGGGCTCTTTTCACTTTAAGAGGCCCTGTTTTATACTTCAAACACTTGTACCACAAATGATTGGTGCCACTACACAAGACACAGTTAAATTTCCTGCTTTCACTCTGGGCGGTAAATGTTGCAGTAGCCATTGGTGTACTTCCCATTTTGTCTTGACCTGCCAAGTTGTATACTTCAGCCTTGAAGCAATGGGTAAATTTCTTATAATCCAGGCTCAAATCTCCCATTTCCCGTTTTATAGTCTCCTTTAGTGGTGATGGTAATTTGTTGACAAGAGTCACCACACAAAATTCCTCCAAACAAATGCCATGGCTAATGATTGACCTCATCATACTCTCCGTATTTGCATAGAAGTTCTTTAGATCAGCGGTTTGGTATTTGGGTGAAGCTAGTTGATTAAATTGTGTAACATAAGCTGCTTTGATGCGATCTGGATACCCATATGTTTCCTGCAAGAGCTCAATTGCTGGGGCATAACTTGCGCTCTCGACAATAAATCCTTCGACTAACTTATGCGCATCACCCAGAAGCTGACCCTTAAGATAGGTGAATCGCTGTATATCTGTGAGATCGGGATTATCATGTATGGTACATTTTAAAATTTCCCAAAACCCCGACCACAACGTTGCATCACCCTCAAACTTCGGAAGAGTAAGATGTGGTGATTTGACACTTGACTTCTTCGGCTCGGGTCGAGCCGACTCCTTCTTGACCTCTGGAGATAAGATTCCCTTCAGTGTGGCGACGATTACTTGCATGCCCTCCAAATATAGGGTATCCTCTCTCAATTCCTTGACATATTCGGCGTCTGTCTCGTAAAGGTCAGCCAGGTCCTCCTGTGTGACCTCATACTTGAATGCTGAGCAACCTGGCCTCCACTTCAACCTTAGACCCCGAGTCAATGAATTCGTCGATCTCTGAGGTTAAGACTGTCAACGAGCCCTTAAGCCCAGCCCGACGCCGTTGTAAAGTCGCAGCCATGATGTTAAGAGAAAGCGAAATTTAGCGATGTAAATTTAAATTACAAATGCTAGGCCGAATAGGTTGCAGACAATAATTTTCCGTTAAACTAACTCGCGAGCTGAAAATAAAACACACTCACGCATGCGGAGTAATAAATTGCCTATAAAAGTAGACTAACAATTTGGAGACATTCAATTTAACTCATTAAGTAATAGTTTTGATTTTAGATTAAGAAAATTTAGTATCAATTCAAAACAATTTAAGAAGAGCCGGGAGGGAAATTAAAGTACAATAGGCCAAAGGTCTTTACTGTAGATGTCAAAAAAGGTCTATCTATCTATCTATTGCCTGACGCCGTGATCCCCGAAGGGGAGGCCACGAACAAACCGCCCCCATGCACCTCTGTCCCCAAACAGTCGACGCCCCTCCTCCCAACCAGCACCACCTTCATCCATATACTTCCTCACTCCATTCTTCCACCTCTCCTTCGGTGCATCTCTCCCTCTCTGTCCTTCCACCTCGCTCTCATACACCCTCTTAGTCATTCTCTCGCTTTCCATACGTTCCATATGGCCGAACCATCTCAAGTTATTCCTTTTCACACTTTCCAGCACATCTACCTCCACACCACACTTCCTTTTTACACTCATTCATCTGTCTATCCCTCCATGTAACTCCGCACGCACTTCTCAAGTAACTCATTTCCACCGCTCTCACTCTTGTTCTGAGTCTCTTCCCGAACGTCCATGCTTTGCTTCCATAAGATTCGGGATTACCACACTGTCATGCAAGGACTTCTTCACTTCCATACTGACCACCCTATTTCTTGTTACTGCTTTCAACGTTCCTACAACCCTCTTCCCCTGTTGCACCCTCTCCCGCACTTCTTCATCCATAGTCCCATCTTTACTCAACACACTGCCCAGATACTTAAAGGAGCTGACGATCTCCATAGCCTGACCGTTCAACTTCACCTCACACTCTGTGACTTCACCCCTTTCGAAGACCATAACCTTGCTCTTCCCCTCATTTACCTTCAAATTCCGTTATTCGCACACTGTTCCAAACTCATTTACCAGACCCTGCAACTACCATTCATTATCGCTCATCAGAACTGTATCATCTGCAAACAGCAGTATAGGCAGCTTCCACTCATTTCCCTCCCTTTTCAGCGATACACCAACATCCACTGCTCTTCCTAGTATTTCTTTCAGGACTCCATCCATATACACAGTAAACAACCACGGGGACATCACACACCCCTGTTTCAACCCATCATTCAGGTCAAAGAACTCGCTCTGCTCATTCTCCACACGTACTGCCGCCTTTGCACCCTCATACATGCTCTTCACTGCTTTCAGCAAATTGCCATCTACTCCGTTTATTCTAAGTACTTTCCACATACCTTCTCTATCCACTCTGTCATAGGCCTTCTTATGCCCCTTTCCCACTTATGCAACTTCATACGATTTTCATCGCCGACACCCATAAATTGGCACATTCGTGACATGTCGCACAGCAATCGTATACCCTCGCATAATAATCTTATGACTCGCAAGGCCTCGCAAGGGCCCTCGCGGGTCATCGCAAATATTCGATTTGTTCAAAATATTGGACGAGGACTCACGAGGGTTCGTAGCCCTCGCAAGCATCGTTGAGTATCGCAGAGGGATCTGCGAGGCCCTCTGAGTCATCGGCGACATCGGCGAGACATCGCGGAGGGTTTCGCACAAAAAAAACTTTGCACGGATGCTCACCGATGCTCTCAGATGCTCTGCTCGCCGATGCTCTCAGATGTTCCGAGAACAATCGACGATGCCAAAGAGCACCTTCGGCGAGATGGGTAAAAAAAAATGATTAGGCCTATAGTGAACCTGTCAACCCTTTTTTCTATGCACCTCTCTTGGGGGGTTCACCTGTTTTTTTTTCTCTTTCTCTCCTTTTCTCTCTTTCTCTGGTTTGTATCCATTCAGCCCCATTCAGCCAACTGTTTTAAGACGTCTATCCCCTTCCAAGTATCGATATCTTCCTGGCAAGCGATAGCGAACCAGCATTATATGGAGAAATCCGGCTTTGCCGGAGACATTTTTCTATTGAAAAATGTAAAAATTTAGCTTGCTCTCAACAAAAACATTTATATAATTATGTTGGCTCGCTACCGCTCATCAGGAAAATATTGAAACCTGGATGGGGGTAAACATCTTAAAACAGTAGGCTGAACGGGGCCGAACGGATACAAGGCAAAGAGAGAGGGAGAGAAAGAGAAAAACAAAAAAACGAGGAGAGAGGGAGAGAAAGAGAAAACAAAAAAAGGGGAGGTTTTCTCAATTAAGCCGTAACGCAAACATTGAGCCCACCTCGCTGTTTTTGTTTTCTCTCTCTCCCTCTCTCCTCGTATTTTTTGTTCTCTTTCTCTCCCTCTCTCTTTGCCTTGTATCCGTTCGGCCCCGTTCAGCCTACTGTTTTAAGAAGTTTATCCCCATCCAAGTATCGATATCTTCCTGACAAGCGATAGCGAACCAGCATTATATGGAGAAATCCGGCTTCGCCGGAGAAATTTTTCTATCGAAAAATGTAAAAATTTAGCTTGCTCTCAACAACAAAAAATATATATGTTGGCTCGCTACCGCTCACCAGGAAAATATAGAAACCTGGATGGGGGTAAACGTCTTAAAACAGTAGGCTGAACGGGGCCGAACGGATACAAAGCAAAGAGAGAGGGAGAGAAATACAAAACAAACCAAAAACGAGGAGAGAGGGAGAGAAAGAGAAAAAAAAAAAAGGCGAGGTGGGCTCAATTTTTAAGCCGTAACGCAAACATTGAGCCCACCTCGCTGTTTTTTGTTTTCTCTTTCTCTCCCTCTCTCCTCGTTTTTTTTTTTTTTTCTATTTCTCTCCCTCTCTCTTTGCCTTGTATCCGTTCGGCCCCGTTCAGCCTACTGTTCTAAGACGTTTACCCCCATCCAGGTTTCAATATTTTCCTAGTGAGCGGTAGCGAGCCAACATATATATTTTTTGTTTTGAGAGCAAGCTAAATTTTTACATTTTTCGATAGAAAATTTCTCCGGCGAAGCCGGACATTGCCAATCTCCGAATTAAGGGGAGATGGGTCGTTTTTCTGGTCCCCTTTCTTCCTCTCGCCGAGGTATTCGCCCAACCATCGCTTAATTCGCCAAAGACGTCGCAGAACATACGCTGAGGATTCGTTCATCCTTCGTATTATTTTATTCAAATGTGACAGTTCTCGCCGAGGTCATCGGCGAACCATCGCTCAATTTGCCGATGACGGTCGCATAATGTCGCCGATTCGTCTTACACATCGGCGACATCGGCGCTGAGTGTAAACTTGTCAACGTTTTTTAACGGTCAAAATCGTTGACGTCGCACAACTTTGTTGCGAATTGACAAGACTACGTCCTCGGCGACGAAAATCGTAAGAAATCGCATAAGTGGGAAAGGGGCATTAAAGTCCATAAAGGCAACATACACCTTTTGTTGCTTCTCCAGATCTTTCTCCACAACACATTTCAGGGTAAAAATCTGATCTACACATCCTCTTCCCTTCCTAAAACCTCCCTGCTCGTCGCCTATCCATTTCTCCGTTCTCACTTACACTCTCTCAATCACTACCCTACTGTACAGCTTCCATACTACGCTTAAAAGACATATTCCTCGGTGGTTACCACACACTCCTCTTTCCCCTTTGCCCTTATATAGGGGGACTATTATGCCAGTCTTCCAGTCGTCGGGTGCACTCCCCTTCTCCCATGCCGATATTAATTCATAATAGGTTAAGAATTTAAGAATTTAAGAAAGCCAGGGGGGAAATTTAACTAGGCTAAAGTTAATGTGTACCAAAATGTAATTGTTTGTGTGGAAATTATACACAAGAAAAAACTGTTACATATAAAGAAAATTTGAGCTGGTTCAACCTACACTCAACGTATTAGCCTTCATATTAGCATCGCCTTCAGGGCATACGACGAGAGTAAATTTAGAAAAGATATGTGATCGAATAACCTTAAATTTTGAAGAAGTTATTTCACAGTACAGTATGTTTAATTTGCTCTAACTCAATGCCAATTGTGCTAATATTTTCTAGGCCTAAAGGAGTATTAATCTAATTAGATGAGCCCGAAAAAGCATAGATTAAAGCCGGTTAGATCACTCAAATTTACAAAAATTAATTTATTGAATAAATTTAACACCTTACGAGCGGCCTATGCGGTTTATTTATGTGTACCGCACAGCGGGGTGTTTTTAGCCAAAATAGGGCTGTTTACGTGATCATTTTCATGCCTAAATAAGACCCAGAACGTAAAACAAGTACCTATCCCTGAAAGGGCATAAACAGAGCTTTCGAATGACACCATAACGATCCTTGTATGATGGATAGTTTTCTTGCAATAACCGTGCAACGCGAGTGCAAAAAGCAGGTAATTCGGTACTTTCAGTACATAATTGAGTATGTAGCGAGTGAGAGAGGGAGGAGGGAGCTGAGATTTGTGTCAGTAGGTTCGCTGCGGTGGTCTGGAGCAGTCATACGCTCGCTAGTCTCCTGCCACCACTTGTCTCTCTCTCTCAGCCACATTACGTGCTGAAATTGCCACTCGAGTTATGTCGAGCGCCGCCACATAGTCCAGCTTTATTTAACTCGACTTATGTTGCTCGCCGCTAAATAAGGGTTAAAGCAATTATTTGTTTTTGAATACTGTACTGGATCTGATTTATTTATTGTTTATTTTCAAGATGGGCAAACATTTCGTCGTATGCCCTGTCCAAAAGCGCCTCCTCGTCTTGGCCAAAGAATTTGCGACATGTGGCCAAGATCTCCCCGTACAGTCAGTCCGATGGGTCGGGGGTCAAATGTAAGCCATTGGGACCGAAGTTGGCCTCGGAGGTGTTCATAGATGAGTACCCCTCTCGGGTGAAAGGGATGTGGCGCTTCAACCAACGGTTGACGGCGTTCCTGATGTGGTTAAACTCCGCTGCAGAGACCCCTCGTGGAGCTTGCCTCTTCTCGATCCCTATCACCCTTATTTTACCCCCAGTGTGACGCTCCACCTCCTCGGCCAGCACCTCGATCCCTTCGGCGATGTCTCTAGGGCTTACCCTGCTCACAATATCATTACCCCCGATTACCAAAAAGGTTAACTCGGGTTTCAGTGCCAGTTTCAGTGCCAGAAGTTGACTCAAGGCGCTCGTATTCCTCAACGTGCTGATGCGGGCACCTGGGGCGGCCAGAGGAGTTACGGTGAAGAAGGGCCGGTACACGGGGCAGTCCACATACAAATGATGCACGTAAGAGTGGCCCAAAAGCGCCACCTTCCTTATCGCCCCCGGGTATATGGGCCTATCCACTACCGCCGCATAATCCTCGCCAACCCTGCCGATAACAGCACCATGAGGCCAAAAGCCCTGGGCCATGAGGTATGGCAAAAAAGAGAAACCACCGGGAAGCCCCCACTAAACCAGTAGGCCACCACCAACCGCCGAAAAATAAAACAAAGGGGAGCAAACTACCGAATGTTCGAAGGACCAATTATATGGTGTTACGGCTGGATCGGCAATACATATTCGGGATTCTTGATCGTAGGACAGAAATGGCTTAAGTGACAACGACACGCTCGATTCCAGTCCCAAATACTATATGCTCCAGACAACAAAAGCACCAACGCCCTACAGAGTTATCGTCTACGGTAACGAGGTACCTTAACTCGGCGAAAGTGTACAACAGGGGTAGGCTATGAGGCTAAACTCCCTCAGACATTTATAGGTTACGTTATTACTAAAGAAATGCAATACTCAAGAAACTACGTTAATATTAAGCCTCTAATAATGTAGAATAGAAGCAGGCTAAAGGTATGACAGTGAAATGCTAAATGACAAATGTACACGCCTACTTGAAAGCGCGTGCACTACACTAACTGTCCCCTACTAACATGCACTAGCATGTAGCATACAAGATGTTCATGATCCAGTAGATACCTAATAATACACATGGGAGGAACATAAACAGTAGTCACTTATTATAATAATGAATCTATACTTGGAATAACTAAAAGGTTGCAGGCAACAGTACTGCGCCGGTAGCCTACTACCGCATAGGCTACTTCGCTTCTCTCACTCTGTCTCCCCTCCGAGTCCGTATGCGCCCTACGCAACAGAACTCCGGACACAGCAGCAAAACGACAGTGCAGTTAATTGATACATGAAAGTATTAATAGTGTTGTCTTGTGTGTGAGTAATGTGTATTGTAAAGTGTTATAGATATATACTTAAAGAGAGCTGCAATGCATAGTAAAATAAAGATATATCCCACTCATCATCCCCAGGTGTTCTAGCTAGCAGGCCAAGTCACAGGAACAACGAGTCCCAGCACCGAAAGCGAGAACCCAGGAGAAGACTGTAGAGAACACAAGGACAGATAAATTACGTTACTCTACTATACCGGCACTACGAGCGAGCTGTAGTCTCGGGTGCTACACTCGCTCCTGGCTCGGTATGCAAATCAAGGCTAAGTCCTCGTCCCTCTACAGACAACTCCTGGGCATGGTCGGGCTCTTACACATGGCACCAGTCTAGTCACAAATGGGATGATGAGCAGGGCATATAACTCGTGAACATGTAGAACGTTCACCAAGTATCCTCATCAAGAAGATCGCTGTTCACATTAACCCCTTAAATCTAATACATGTAAATATATGCTTGTCCAAAGAGTAATACGAGAGGTGAGTGCTGAAACTCCTTTAGGACCTCAAGGGAAGGTTATGCATTTAACACCTTACGAGCGGCCTATGCGGTTTATTTATGTGTACCGCACAGCGGGGTGTTTTTAGCCAAAATAGGGCTGTTTACGTGATCATTTTCATGCCTAAATAAGACCCAGAACGTAAAACAAGTACCTATCCCTGAAAGGGCATAAACAGAGCTTTCGAATGACACCATAACGATCCTTGTATGATGGATAGTTTTCTTGCAATAACCGTGCAACGCGAGTGCAAAAAGCAGGTAATTCGGTACTTTCAGTACATAATTGAGTATGTAGCGAGTGAGAGAGGGAGGAGGGAGCTGAGATTTGTGTCAGTAGGTTCTCCGCGGTGGTCTGGAGCAGTCATACGCTCGCTAGTCTCCTGCCACCACTTGTCTCTCTCTCTCAGCCACATTACGTGCTGAAATTGCCACTCGAGTTATGTCGAGCGCCGCCACATAGTCCAGCTTTATTTAACTCGACTTATGTTGCTCGCCGCTAAATAAGGGTTAAATAGAGAGAAGAATGAAATGAGAGTAATGTCGTCAGAGAGAAAGAGTGCAACCGTGAGAAGTGGGGAGAGAGAGCAAGGGATGTTAGAATCTCAAAGGTTCTAGGCAACCTGGTCATAGAACACACAGCCAGCCTCCAGGCAATGTGCTGTACGACAACATGGGCCCAGCCCAGGCAGGCAACAATGGACTACCAACCCTATCGCGCCTAGCTATAAGGGCAAGGCTGCCAACCAGTCCATACGTCTGGCAACCACCCGGCCGGCAGCGCGGCGCGTTGCTACCCTCTTGCTCTGAAGCCTAACTCACTCTCTCTCTCAGAACTCCCATTATCCTATCTATCAACTTCTCTATTGATACTACATATTAAATGGAAGGTCTCGACATGGCTTAAAACAAAACCCACCACTGGTTAGCACATGACGAGACCTTTGCAGAGATACAAAGAACATAGTTATAAGTTGTCACACTCAATATACATAGCGGCTGACGGTAGCCAGATCACAGGCGGTACAGTGGAGTACCAAGGAGTACAATCAGGTTGCGTTGCCCAGCACTGGGGTGCGTCACAATGGTTATTTAGATCTTTTAAGTGGACTGTATTATTAATTAAATAACTCGCATAGAATAAATTTACCTTTATATGATGAAAGCTCAGATGGTGAACATAAAGATGGCGGAAGGTAGGCTAGGTGAACTCATGTTGTTAGTGGGATAAGGAATAGGCTAAAGGAAAGTAGCTAGAATAGGCTAGTTTAGAGAGTATTTACGTTAAAGTTTCATGATAACTAATTATGATGATGTGACGATGAATATAAGATGGAAGTGAAGCTAAAACACCTAAAGATGAGACAATGAGAATAAAGTGCTTAGCGTGTGTCTGGGACGGAGGTTGGTTGGAGAGTGAGAGTGAGGGAGTCGTCTTTGAGTCCCTCGTGACTTGTCCGCGCATGCGCAGAGCGTGCAGCAGATGTATCCCATTAATATACGATGAGATACAGGGGAACAATATTAATAAACAACACAGTAAGATATGGGAATTATAATCCAACAATACTTTCCCATATTTAACTATAGAATAAGATATTCTTCCCGTTATATGGAACGTTCAACCTAAGGTTACGGGAGCGTTCAACTTAAGACTACGGAAGGATATGTAACGCTACATTAACCCAAATTACGTAGCATTTTATTGTTCACACTAAATAAAGCATATAGAGTATGGACAGCAGCCAACTCAGATACCCTGTTACCCGTGGCCAGGGCCATAAGAAAAACCAGCCTTCTTTAACTTTAACTCGTAATCAGGATTGCGACAATACCTATGAGGGTGAAGCATATTGAGGGCTAAATCAAGAGACCAGGTGGGCATGAGTTGGCGCGGTGGGGGACGAAGCCGGAAGCATGCACGCATGAACCCCTTCTCCTCCGCCTCACGTATGGAAAGGCCAGTTAAATCGAAAAAAGGCATCCGGATAGCCGGCGTGAGGTGATTCCTTAATGTGACAACTGACAATGAGCGGCTTTCGTCTTTCGAAAAGATAATTTAAATATTTAAAGAACAGAGCCACTGGTCAGTTGGTCAGTTTCTACAGTAAGGTAGTGAATGCCTTCCAATGTGATTGTTACTGTCTTTGGGTTGAAGGAGTATACTGATTAATCAACTTTTGAGTCACGCTTTCCCCAAACAGAGCAAACCACTTAGCCTTCTGAATGTCCACAAGGCATAAGTTAGCGAGGTCTTGAGGTTTCCAATTGTGTCTAAATGGAAGCACGAGAGCGGGAGCGACACTGGGTTCTCACACTATGTCTTTAATTGGTTGTACCACACTTAGGCCGGCCACAGGGGCGCGATCATCGAGACCATGCCCCGATAATCCGTAGTTCTGTGAACTACTTTGCACATTAAGGATACGTCTGGAGGTGGAAACAGATAAATGGAGTTCCATTTGTTCCAGTCTACCAGAAATGCGTCCGGTCCTCTCGCCGGAGTTTGGCTCCGGCGTGTGAGGAACTGAGGCAACTTGTGAGTCGCCTCTGATGCGAACAAGTCCACTTGTGGAAGGTATGGCTCTGCAATCATCTCTTGAAAGACGGTTTGCTTGAGAGACCATTCTACTAGAGTGCTCTGTCGCCGAGACAGAGCGTCTGCCCAGACATTTGTCACGCCGGGCAAATATGTTGAGTGAAGATAAATCTCTAGCTTTGCAGCTAGCCGAAAGATCTTTTCCGACAACCCTTGTAACACTCGAGATCTCACTGACCCTTACTTCTGAATGCATGTGACTGCAGTCAGATTGTTCATCCTAAAGGCTAAGGACTTTCCCTCCAAGGTTGAGCCATGCTCCTTTAAGAAAAACAGGAGGACTATTAACTCTTTGGCATTTATGTGAAGGTGATTGTACCTGGACCATAGACCCTGACCTTGATGGCCCAGGTTTGACTGATACCCCAATCCCAGGGTACCTGACGCGTCTGTGTCAGTCCAGACCGTCGAAGGAGGAGTTGTCCATGTCAAAGAGGAGTGTAATATTTCAGGCTTCGCCCAAGCTGCCGGCAGAGATTGTGGGTTAATTTCGGGATTCGTCATAGTGTTTCCGACGGCAACAACGGAAAGCACTAGTTTCCCTCAAAAATAAGCCTTTTCACCTTTAGACGACCTAACGGAACCGTCAACCTTATCCAGTTGAGTGACCCCACCAGAGACTCCCAAATTCTCCTTGTGGTGGTCAGAAAATGGAGAAACCGAAAGAGTTTCTTGCGAAATCTCTGTCGGTTGTCCGCACTCTGACTTAGAGAGAGCAACTCGGTGTTCCAGAATAGACCCACCCACTGGATGGCCCTTGTGGGGTTCAAGTTGGACTTCGCCAAGTTCACTTTGAATCCCAGGGCAGTGACATGAGACATTACCTGATATACATGTTGAAGGCAAGCAATTTTGGAATGAGCTACTATTAACCAATCGTCTAGGTACCATAACACCATGATCCCTTGTTTGAGCAACGGTAGCAAAGCCTGTCGGACTAACTTTGTGAAAATATGGGGTGCTAGATTGAGACCAAAGGGCAGCCTTTGAAACAAAAACGTCTGGTTCCCTTGGCGCAAGGCCAGGTACTTTTGAAAGCGTTTGTTTATAGGGACATGCCAGTAGGCATCTGTCAGATCTATGGAACACATCCAATCTTGCGGTGGCAGTGTCAGCCTGATCTGATTCACAGTCAGCATCCTGAACGACTGATTGTGAATATATAGGTTCAGAGAAGAAAGTCGATGACTGGCCTCACCTGAACACTGTCCCTTTTCGGCACCAGGAATATTCGGGAAGTGAACATGGGCTGATTGGATGAAATGGGGACAATGATCTGCTTGAGCGCCATCTCCCGGATGACGGATCCCACCTCTAATGAAACATGAGTGAATTCTTGGGGGATACGTAAGTGAGGTCGCCGGGACCATCTCCACGAGAGACCCTTGCGGACCACTGTCCTTGCCCATGTGTCTCGGGGCCATGCCTGGTAACAAACCCGAAAGCTGCCAGTCACTAGACTGGTGTTGTCTGGCAGAGCTACTCTCGGATTTGACTCGCCGATTCGCGGCACTGGGAGTGAGAGAGCTTCGTGGTGTCTCAGTTTTTTGGTTGGGAGGATTGTGAGTCTGACTGACTGTTAGGGGGACGAGAGGCTTTGCTATTATTATTGCCTGGCCTATTCTTGGATTGTCCCCTGAACCATCTACCTCGACCCCTGGACTGACCGCGGCCCCTAGCTGTGCCACTGGTTCCGGGGGTTGTGTGAGTCTTTGATGACTGTTATCTGTTATCTGTTATAAAGATCGCCACCTGTAAGTGGCACCGATTAGCATGTCGCCCATCGGTAATTTGTGTAGGGTTTTTTCCCCTAGATAGGTTGCCCACCAAGGCTATCGAGTCCCATCCACCCGGACTGGTGACTGAAACTGTCCACGAAATGGACTCTTAGCGAATTTAGGTTTAAATGCTGACTCACTCTTCGGTTTGGAAGCAGTGGCACGGTTAGAGCCCAGCAAACAATTAACTGTGCGCCAGGCATCTGTGGAGGCAAGGGTTTTAGTGAAAACATCAGATAAAATTAACCTTCTACCTATCTCCACAGACAGCTTCTTAACCAGATACACTCTTAGATCTTGACGCACCCGCACTGCTTCAAAGATCACAGTGCGGATGTCCCCAAGGGACTGAATCGAGTTCTGGAGTAAGAGGCGTCTAGTGATAGATAGTGCCTTATGATTACTTGAATCAGTAACCGACTATGTCAATGGAAAGATATTATTGGGATGGAATTTGTGCTGTACCTAGTATCAGTGCATTACCATAGCACACCGAAATGCCAAAAAAATACCCTCATTGTTCCCTGATTAAATAGCATTGTATGAATATTCCCATATTCAAAAATATGCTACAGGGGGGCAATGCCTAGTGAGTTAATTGCTCAATAGGTGGCGTTCTGAGAGTGAAGGTCCGAGTGTGGGGGATGAGACTGTGAAGCGCAGAGGTGAGGCGGCTTCAGAGATGGAGTTGCTTCGAGCCGTGAAGCTTCGCATGTCTCACTCCCTAGACTGGAGCAAGACCTCACGGGCCTCACCGTGTTCAGCGGTAGAGTGTAAAGGCTATCGGCCTATGCCCGAGAGGGAGTAGTTGGAATATAGAAAAAATAAAATACAAAATCGCAAGCTGATGGCTTAGCAAATACTGGGATACAAGCCTCCAGGCTTAATGCCTCATTTTATAATCTTTATCAATTTGTAGCTGAGTAGGAGAACTGAAGGGATCTACTAGTTGGCATAACAAAAGTTTAGGAGCACTAAAAAAATCAAGCATATTTTGTGATACTCCTGCCGTCTTGCCTACCGGCATGGAAAACCAATGATTATCTTCCGGCGGGAGCTGATGACTGCTCTTATTAGTAACATACAATAAATCACTCGCTAACACAACATTCGACAGTAACAAAACAACTACCATCACAGTATACAAACAATATAATAAATTATACGGTCAGTTATTTCGCAAGCCCTGCATAAGCCACAAACCTCACTGATAGGCTACACACCACAACAACTTACAGGACTAAGTGTGGGGATCGGTTTTTACACCATACCCGAAAGAGGATTAATGGAGCTCCGATCTTACTCTCAACCATCTGAACAATTTTACCAACACACCTAAACTTCGTTAAATGTGGAAATAGCCTCACGAAAATATCATGCCCTGGTGGGGGCACGAACTCTCGACCCTTGGGTGTGAGGCAGACACCTTACCAGTTAGACCAATAGAGATATCCCTCTTGGCCTGTTCGGCTCAGGGTATTTCCGCATCCGAGGTCTGTTTAGGCTAGCCTATTTTCACTGACTTTACATAAGCACTAAAAATTATCATAGGTTGCCACAGCTACTACACCTACAAACCACATAGTCCTACACCAAGAAGCAAAAGTCTTTAAAGTCAAAGACCATCTAGACATGCGAGGCACGCAAACAATTGCTGCAGCCTCCATAATTTCCATAAACCCACACCATCTGCTACACCAAAAGGCAAAACATCCACACACTCCAAGGAACAAAAAAGGAACTCCCCTCACACGTTATCTTATAGCAATACAGCCATCACTACCCACTCGCCCACCACAAACCAGCTTTCAGAAATACATTCACACTCATATCACTCACCGCTCTATCCAAGCACTCCAAGACAACGCAAAACTATTCACGCGACCCCACAACATCAACCTCTCTGAATACCGCTCTATTTCAGCACTATATACAAGACAACACGCAACTATACGCGCGACCCCCCGACATCGACCTCTCAGAATGCCGCTCTATCCAAACACTACAAGACAACACACAACTACACGCGTGACCCCGGGGACATCGACCTCTCAGAATGCCGCTCTATCCAAACACTACAAGACAACACACAACTACACGCGTGACCCCGGGGACATCAACCTCTCAGAATACCGCTCTATCCAAGCACTACAAGACAACACACAACTACACGCGTGACCCCGGGGACATCGACCTCTCAGAATACCGCTCTATCCAAGCACTACAAGACAACACACAACTATACGCGTGACCCTGGGGACATCGACCTCTCAGAATCAACCCTCGCCTGGGAAGGCAGAGTACAACTGGCTAGGTTGTGCTACGGGCATCATCTGGCTCTCCTCAGCTACCAAGGAAGGCTGGATGAGTCCGTGGCTGATGACTGTCCAGGCTCTAATATTGCACCGCATAACATAAAACTCATTATGGAAGACTGCACTATACACTCTATCACGCACGCTCTGTTAGAATGCTCTGTTGGAACAACCGGTTCTAATCCAGTGACTTTACTTTAACCCTAAATAAAATATATTGCTCGAAAATGGTAAAAACAAGCAAAATCCTCAATAATAATGAAACAAACTATCATAATAACCCCCAAGACGTCGGACCAGATAGTGTTAAGGGGCGCTGCTGCACTTTATAGTTTCTCTTCTCGACACCACTTGAGGGATATTTTTCTTGACCCCTCTCTCCCTCATGTTTAGCCCCAATGCTTTTGAGACTTTATGACGTTCGCCCCATTAGTTTGGCGATTTTAAGAACTTTCGCCCCATTTCTGTCAATTTTAAGAGCTTGCATACCACTTATGTGTCGCAATTTTCCTGGCGAGCGATAGCAAGCCTATAAATTAAGAAGAACCGGCCTTCGGCCGAGACTTTTTCTACCAAAATGTTTTACAAATTTAACTTGAAAGGAGGTCTAAGGGGCGTAATTTTAAGCTTGATGGAGGTCTTGGGAACTAACTAAAAACCTCCCCTTAAGAACACTTTATTATTAACCCTTTCAATATTAGGATGCCTGTTATTATTGTATACACGCTAGCATTAGACGGATTTTATTCAGCTTTAGAAAGCCCTCTAAGATTTCAAAGATGTCTAGTATATCTCAATTAAGGGGAGAATTTTTTAAAAGTATATTTATTTTATAATTAATAAATACATTTATTTATTTATTTGGTTTCCTACTTAGATCTGCATCAAGCACCCTCCCCCCCCCCCCCCCTAAAAAAAAAAAGGCCCCCCCTTTGAGGATAATTTGTGCATTTTTCGATAGAAAAATGCCCGCTGAAGGCTGGTTCCTCGTGAATTGCAGGTATGCTATCGGTCGCTAGGAACTAACCGGCACCTGAATAGCACAAAAGGTCTTGACATTGACAAATAAATGGGGGGAAAGGTCTTGGATTTACAAAACTAATGACGCGATTGTCTTAAATATTAAAAGCAATGGGGCTAAACATGAGGGAGAAGGGGGTCCAGAAAGAACACTCCCTTATATTCTATATATCTATCTAATTATATACTCAGGCTCAATCCCCACTTTTCCTTTTGGGGGGGGGGAGGAGGGGGGGGGGGGACTCAAGACAGAGCCAGAATAGGGACAACACAAAACACAACAGAAAACAATTAATACACAAAAACAAAATACAAATTCACACACATCTAGGTCATCCAGGAGAAGACCCGGAGACCAGGGTCACCAAGGTCCCTCCAGCACTCCCCCGGCCCCCGACCACCCGGAGAGGTTCCGATCTCGGCAGGCAGACATGCAGTGGAGCCAAAGCCACAAGCTCGCCCACCACACTTCCAGGCGCACCCTTCACATAAACCGTCTCCCCGGGCCAGGCGCCTGATGGACTATTATCTAATCAAACTTGGGCCCGACCCCTTCCCCCAAATTACCACGTGTTCACTCATCTATTCACAAGCATTCTCCATTCATTACTGTTTATTATCACTTCCCTTGTCTGATCTATAGTCATTCCTCTATCATCCAAAGTTTGTCTTACACAGTCTCTCCATCTCAATGGGGGTCTTCCTGCCCTTCTATCTCCCCTTGTATCTGACTCACATATTCTCTTTGTAAGCCTTTCATCTTCCATTCGTTCAACATGACCATACCAGCTCAGCACCCTTCTGTCCACTCTGGCTGACAAATGTTCCTGCTGCCCCACTATCCTACAAATCTCTTCATTCCTCAATCTGTCTCTACGAGTAACTCCACACATACTCCTCAAGCAGCTCATCTCCATCACATCCAGCTTTCTTCTCTCCTTTTCCTTCAGAGCCCATGTCTCAGCCCAATACATCACTGTTGGCACAACAATTCCTTGCTACATTGCACTTTTTACTTTCATTCCGAGATTTCTTGTCTTCCACATACTTCCTATTGCTCCGAAAACCTTCCTTCCACACACTCTCTGTTTTACCTCCATTTCCATACCTCCACTCCTGCTTATCGTTCCTCCTAGATATATAAAAATTAAAACACTCTACGTGTTCCAATATTTCGCCATCCAGCCGCACATCTAGATTTACCCTATGATGGGGTGTATCCTAGCTAAGGACTCTACCTGCCTCTGAAGTGAGACAAAATGTAACGAGTGTTAAGGTCATGTGTTAACCCGTTCCCTAGGCTGAAGTAAGCCTACGTAGGAACATGGTTAAATTTTCTTTTACCTGTTGGAGGAAACACTATAGATGCAATAGGGTTTCCAATATACTCAATAATCTCAGAGATTAGATATAGAGTAAGAGTACAATTATTTTGGTAATATAGTACCTAAGGCCATGAATATGTAGGCCTACATATTAATAAAATTGGGAGTTATAATTTAATTTCATTTTCCCAGGAATATAATTATAGACTAAAGGACTAGTTTATTCTTGTGTTACACCAACTGTTCTATTAAAACTTATAGGTGTTAACACCACAGGCTTCCTTTAAGAATCGCCGCCTGTAACTATCTTTTATATTTTCTTTGATATTAAACTGACCTGATTACCTGGATTATTAGTGGTATGTGATGTTTAGATGAATGTCCCCACTCCAGTCTTGGGAATTCAGGCGCATCGTCAATGATGAAGGGGCCACTAATAAATTATAGGTTTGAGTCCCGAAGGGAATAATGAAAACCTAATATTTAGTAGTGGCCCCGGAATCATTGACGATTTTTGCCCTCCCTGCCATCCCCTTCCCATTCATCTGCTACATTGTTGAGAGTCTCGATATGTCAGATTAAAGACGGGTACGCCCGCGGGAACGGGGTGCCTAGCGTGCCCAACAACAGAGGCATGGAAAGTGCAAGCCAGGTCTAGTTTAATTTATATTTTTTATACTTTATTTATATTACTAGTTTTTCCTAGTAGTGGACCCACATCATAAGGACGAGTCCGTGAGTGGTTATTAAGAGCGTTTCGCTAACGATGTAAGGCAATCGTATTTTGAGTTCTCCTTGGGCGGGAAGTTTGAACAGCAAGCTTAGAGTTCAAAGATTGGCCATTACCTACGTAAGGCGCATCGTCAATGATTCCGGGGCCACTACTAAATATTAGGTTTTCATTATTCCCTTCGGGACTCAAACCTATAGACTACCCGCTGCAGTTTCTCCTCAGAATCCGTCACCCTTATATTTCCATTTTCAAACTCATATTATTGCTACAGAGTTACTTATAGCCTGTTCTAAATAAATAAGCTAGAATATAGGTTTGATTCCCGGAGGGAAGTAAAGAAAACCTAATATTTAGTAGGGCCCTGTAATCATTGACGATATTGCCTATTAGTATAATAGTCTGCATTCAACATCCCGCGTCAGCATTTTGAATCTACCGCGCAGAAGGATCGTGGAGGACTCATCATAAGTGCACGCTTAATTCCCTCATGGGATCGTCATTATGATTGGGTACCCTACAGAAAAAACTCTGTAAAAAATAAAAAATAACTTAATATCTGTTATCATATGACTTTCCATATGTGGATTTCTTGTGCATCGCTACACCGACACCAGGCCCCCTAGCGGTCATCTCGACCTTCATTGAAATACCAAGATCAAACTATAGAAATCAACAAATGGGAAGTGGGATGGTTGGGAGGGCCGTTTATCGTCAATGGTTACGGGGCCCTACTAAATATTAGATTTTCTTTACTTCCCTCCGGGAATCAAACCTATAATTTAATAGTGGCCCCTCCATCATTGACGATATTGCCAGAATACCAAGATTGGAGGGGGACATTCGTGACAATATCCTTAACCTCAGAGGACAAAAATCCATATAACATTTTTAAGTTTTATTGTATGCAAACAATATATTCTTATACAAAATTACAAAAGATTGCAAGCAGTGCGTGGCATCAAGAAAATTTGCTTACCCATGACCAGATCTCACTTCAAGATCTATGCATGATACTTTGTGGGGACACGCATGTGTTCCCCCAGATCGAACTATAATTCTGCAGAATTTCGTTCTCACCTTAATACTATTTGTACAATATAATCTGTTTGTACAATTTTGGTAAACTGCATAGTTGCAACTTATGCTAGATTTGTACTTAATCTTAACATAAAAATAAAAATATCTTTGACTGTATAACCAGTTTGATCACAGCTCGTGATTTATCACAGTCTCCGGCGGACGGGGACTTAGTGGGGTATGGGCTATTCCGCACCCCCCCCCCCCCCTTTTTAAAACATAACTCTACAATCCAGGTCGTAAAAGTTTTCCAATGTGACTGGTATTGTCTGCTGGTAGACCTAGTATACTGGTTCAAAAGCTTATTTGTGACACTCTACCCAAATTTAGCTAACCATTTTCCTTTGTAAATGTCCATAAGGCAAAACTGAGCGAGGTCTGAAGGTTGCCAATCATCTCTAAGTGGAAGGCGGAGACCGGGAGCGACACCGGGGTCTTGCACCATTCCTGCAATTGATGGTACCACGCCTGAGCCGGCCATAACGGCGCGATCATCGAGACTAAGCCCCGGTAACCCCTCAGTTTGTGAATCACTCTGCATATTAGTACAGAATCTGGTGGAGGAAAAAGATAAATTGAAGTCCACTTGTTCCAATCCTCCAGTAATGCATCTGGTCCCCCCGCCGGGGTTACGCCACGGCGAGTGAGGAAGAGAGGGAGTCTGTGATTCTCCTCGGATGCGAACAGATCCACTTGTGGACGGTAAGGCTTTGCAATCATCTTGTCGAAGACGGTTTGTTTGATAGCCCATTCTACTAGGGTGCTCCACCTCCGAGACAGAGCATCTGCCCAGACGTTCGACACGCCGGGGAGATATGTTGCATGCAGATGGATGCCCAGCGATTTGGCTAGGGCAAAAATCTGCTCCAATAACTTTAGCAACTCTCGAGACCTCGCTGAGCCCTGCTTCTGAATACAATGGACTGCTGTGAGGTTGTCCACACGGAACGCTATTGCCTTGTCTTGCAAGGTCATCCCATGATCTTGCAGGAAAAAGAGTGGAACTAAAAGCTCTTGCTTGTTGATATGACAAAAGTTGTCATGGGGCCAAGTACCTTGCCCTTGATGGCCTAGATTTGACTGATAACCCCCAACCTAGAGCCCCTAAAGCGTCTGTGTCTACCCATACCGTAGGCGGGGGAGAAACCCATGTCATTATTGAGTAAAGCATTTCCGGCTTGGCCCAGACCGATAGCAAGCTGTGGATTAATGGAGGAATTGGCCATAATTTCTTCTCCGGCGAAAGAGGAAAAACTTTGTTGCCTTCCAAGATTTACCTCTTTACTTTCAACCGGCCCAACTTCACAGTTAATTGGATCCAGTTGAGAGAGCCGATCAGGGAATCCCACGTTTTCCTGGTTGTATTCAGACTGTGGAGAAAAAGGAACAGTTTCCGGCGAAATCTGTTCCGGTTGTCCACACTCTGAGTAAGTGTTAGATTGGTGGTGTCCCAGACCAGCCCAATCCACTAAATATTCCTTGTGGGAACAAGGAGAGACTTCGCCAAGTTCACCTTGAACCCTAGGTTGTGCATATGATTTAATACTTGGTTTACATGGTTGTGACATAACTCCTCTGACTCTGCCACCACTAGCCAGTCGTCTAGATACCAAAGCACCTGTATGCCTTGGGCTAACAATGGCAAAAGGGCTTGCCGGACTAATTTTGTGAAAATTCTCGGTGCCAGGTTCAACCCGAAAGGCATTCTTTGAAAGACATAAGTCTCTTGCCTGATCCTTTAGAGTGAGGAATTTTTGGAACCTTTTGTTTATAGGGACATGCCAATAGGCGTCTTTGATGTCTACTGAACACATCCAGCCTTGCGGCGGAAGAGAGAGCCTGATCTGATTGACCGTAAGCATCCTGAAGGGTGAATTTATGATAAATGTGTTCAGACGCGAGAGATCTACTACTGGTCGCATTTGGACACTGTCCCTTTTCGGCACTAAGAAAAGTCTGGAGGTGAAATACTGGGCAAGTTGGTTTGACTGAGACAAAGAATTTTTTTTAGATCATTTCTTGGACTAGGGCCCCCACCTCCTGTGATACATAGTTGTATTCCAGCGCCTGACGCAGTCGAGGCCGCCGGAACCACCGCCAGGTGATTCCTTTGCTTACTACCTTCTTGGCCCAAGTCTTCCTGGGCCAAGCTAAGCGGAATGACCGGAACGACCCCGTCTGCAGACCGGGCCTGTTCGGTAAAGCCACTCTCGAATCCGGTACACCTAAGCATGGCACTGGGAGATTGAGAGGCTGGGTGGCTAGTTTTTTGGAGGGGGAGGTGGGTTGGTATCAGACGGCTGGCTAGTCTTGGCTGACGTCTGCCCCTGATTTGGCTTCTGATGGGGCTTACCTTTATATCCTGAATATTTACCTTGTCTGGGTTTGGGCAGAGTACCTCCCGGCTGAGGAGGGGTTCTGGGATCACGAAAGTATTGTTTAGCATGCGGCTGGTTAGGCTTACCTCCGTTCTTTGGTTTGTGAAAAGGTTTCTTAACAGGGTCCTTCTTAACTTGGGAGGTACCCTGCTTCCACCCATTTGCCAAATTGAACACTATACTCCAAGTTTCTGCGGTAAGAAGGGAGGCCGTGAGGACCGGCGAAAGAGTTACCCGGCGACCAATGTGCTCCGGTAACTTCTTCACTAGGTGAACTCTCAAATCTTGGCGGGCTCGAACCGCTTCCATGATTGCAATCCTGATGTCACCTAAGGTCTGAATAGAGTTTTGCAATAAAAGTCTTCTAGATAAATCAGTGGCCTTCCTAACCTGGGGGTCAGCAATGGCCGAGATGGTTCTGTTAAGAGCGACAGCAATCTGGCGACTAACTAGATACTGAGAGAACTGCCGGAACGCTTTGTTTCTTAGTTTAAAATCCCTTTCAAGGTGAGCTGCCGGAGGGGTACAAAAAGGTTCATCTAATGAGTTAAGGGCTACTTTGGGTGCCGCCAGGAAGGCAAACAGAGCCGGCGACACCCCATCAGCCTTAGAGACAGGCAACGAAAAATACTGATGCGTTTCCTGTGGAACCTGATGTGAGGACTTGGAAGTGATTGTTGTGGCAAATACCTGAGCCTCTAATTCCCAATCTACCCAGGGACCTGCCCCTATCCGCCCCATCTGCAAGACTGGTGCGTTTGGTCTAGTACCGGCAATGTATCCATTTCCGGCATAAGAGCATTTAAACCCTTGACATCATTTACGCCATCAGCTTTCGACCAGTCAGCAAAGAGCCGTGCAAAAGCGGCGGAAGGGACTGCCGGGGCAGCAGTATACACAAAAAAGTCTGGATTATATGAACTGGGGATACCTCTAATCAATGCATCCAGCAACCTCCCTGTCTCATCTTTAGCTCTAAATTTCCTGCTCTTGTTGATCTTAATATTCCATTCAGTGGGGACCGGTAGGTCTCCTGAAATGGTGGGTTGTGCTAATTGTGGGTTCAGTGGCGTCGCTGGAACCCAAGAACAGTCAGGGCCATAGAAGAGAGGCATAGGGCCTTTCTTCTGTGGTGCCTTATCCAAGGGTGGGGGGGTGGGGGGAGTGATATCAGCAATGACCCTCACATTGGTGGTAGTCATCGTGGCCGGCACTGTAGTGCCTGGAACCGCGGAAACCGCCGGGGTCAGAGAAGGCAAAAAACCTGGAGGTACTAGAGGTCTTATCATTAAATGACTGGGGGCAACTAATAGTCCAGTCAATCTATTAGAAATATGTGCTGAACCTTGCACAAATTGCAACATTAATTATTTCACCTGTATTGACTTGTGGAAACCCACAAATATAACATATCAAAAGTTCTTAATAATCCGGATAGTGGAAACTCCTCAAAATAGCATAATTATGTTAATTAGTCTAATCAAAATGTAACTGGACCTGGAAATAATTGCAACATAAATTATTTCACCAGTATTGGCTTCGGGAAACCCCCAAATACAACATATCAAAAGTCCTCATAAATCCGGATAAGGGAAAGTCCTCAAAATTGCATATTGATGTTAACTGCTATTGCCATGAGCCGAAAATTGAAAAGCAGCATAACTTTACAACCAAGTGTCCTAACATAATAAAAGTGGGGTCTATACCCATGTTTTCATGGCCAAGGAATCTAATGTACATACAATTAACCTCCCTCTGGTATTACATAATATGGATTATGCAAATCAGCAGCAGCAAATGCCCCCCAAAATAGAACATTTTGTAACCTTGCAACCAATGGTGCAAACTTAGTAAAATAGGTGGCTATACCCATATTTTCAACGCCAGGGAATTCAATGATCATTAGAGTAACCTACCATATGCATTACATAACAAGTATTATGTTAATCAACAGGTGACCAATAATGCAATCTCAGTAAAATAAGTGTCTATATCTGTGTTTTCAGGGTCAGTGTATTAAAAAGTGAAACCAAAAATACCTACATTCCATTAGAGCATACAAAAATTGTCCACATCAGCACTTTACCCCCCAAAAATATATTTAGGAAATTAATAGGAACTCAAGTACCATGTTGGCAGTATTGCTTGCTTCACTCAGCAAAGTCCAGTTTGTCGAGGGGATTTGAAGGATTTGAACAGTTCTATCCTTTACAGTCACAACATGCAGCTGTGTAATCAAGTCCATGTTTCCTGTAAGTGCACTTTATTGTATCACAACAAGTCCTGATTTTGTAACGGAACAAATTTAGATGTTTGGGTATTTGCTGCTGCTGATTTGCATAATCCATATTATGTAATACCAGAGGGAGGTTAATTGTATGTACATTGGATTCCTTGGCCATGAAAACATGGGTATAGACCCCACTTTTATCATGTTAGGACACTTGGTTGTAAAGTTATGCTGCTTTTCAATTTTCGGCTCATGGCAATAGCAATTAACATCAATATACAATTTTGAGGACTTTCCCTTATCTGGATTTATGAGGACTTTTGATATGTTGTATTTGGGGGTTTCCCGAAGCCAATACTGGTGAAATAATTTAGGTTACAATTATTTCCAGGTCCAGTTACATTTTTATTGGACTAATTAACATAATTATGCTATTTTGAGCCACTATCCGGATTATTGAGGACTTTTGATATGTTATATTTGTGGGTTTCCACAAGTCAATACAGGTGAAATAATTAATGTTGCAATTTGTGCCAGGTTCAGTTATAATTTGACTGGACTATAATGGTTGACAAGCAGGAGGATCAGAAGCGACAGGGAGATTATACTGTTGCATAACCCTATGTAATATATCACTGATTTCATCCGAAGTAACACCCTTACTATGAGAGCTCCTCGAGGATTGTGAGCTTACTACAGACTCCTCACCTGTAATAGTCTGTTGAGCCGGGGCTAAGGGCACTTCCTCCGGCTCCCTACTTAACTCAGAACTATCCTGTTGTGGCTCCGGTACCTGTTCCGCCGGAGGCCACACTAAATCTGGGACTGAGGAGGGTAACATGTCTATACTATCTTCATCCCTTAGTTCTTGGATTTCCCTTATGTGTCTCTGAGACGGTTCTGACTGCCGCCAGCACCCACCTTCCGCGGGTGGCTGAGAGTCCTAAATTATTTGAGGGCTGTCATCAGCTTGTGATCCTGACGGAAAACCTCTATAATGTTCAGCCAGGACCCGTCTCTGGCCGGCGGACTGGACACTACGTGGCACATAATTTAATTTAGGGATGGCAAAGGTAACCTGAGATGGGACACTTAATGATTGTTCATGAATAGAAGTGGAACCCGTAGCCTCTATCCCTACTTCCGAGTCGCCAGAATCGACCTGAGGCGTGTCAGACGCAGGGGTAGAGGGAGGCAGTTGCGGGGTCTCTTTCCGGCTCCCACTACGCGGCACACCAGCTGATGACTCAGAGTCCTCTTTCCGGCACTTGTGGGACCGGGAAGAGTCAGTGAAAGAGTGCCGAGACTGCCTTCGAGGGGATCTAGACCTGGACTTAGATTTCCGCTTCGGAGAGGGTGATCGTCTCCTCTTATCTCCCTTGCCAGGGAGACATATACCGGTCTACAACCTTCCCGAGAGAGGACACATACGGAAAAGTCCGTCTCTCTAACCTCAATAAAGCATAATACCTCCTTAATCTAATACATGGAAATATCTGAGAGCTTCGCGTACAATACGACTGGCCGACGGTGAACGTCTATGCTGAAACCAGAAGGGATGTTGAGTTTAATAAAGATGAGAGAATGAGAAAGGAGAAGTCGAGAGAGAGAAATAGTATGCAAAGTGGTGAGTATGGGGGACAGAATTGCAAAGGATGTAGGCGATACGCGTGTCAGGCAAGCTCTGAGCTGGTAAAGAACACGCGGCCGCGATGGGAAGGGACTAGTTGACCACCCGGCCGCCAACGCCGTCAGCGCCCAAGCGAGCCGCGCCACAGCTCACCCCGCTGCCAGGTGTACTCCCTCACCCTCTCTCGCTCGCCTCCCACACAAGCAACATTTATATTATAGCGAATATAAAATATAAGGCGCGGTCACAGACCAAAACAAATACCATTTCTAGACTGTCTGTGGCAACACGACCCTAATGAAATAAAGCAGATCATTCTAGGACAACTGTAGCCTATCCCCCCATTATGGCGAGCGCTAGCGAGCTGCAATGCCCCACGCAACCATTCTGCAAATGCCGGGAGGCGTCACAGAAGGAACATAATAATTGATATTGGTTCAGGAGTAATTTATCGAGAGGACTTCCCTAGTGGTTTAAGGCCCCATTAATTGCTCTTTTCATTCACATATGCATAGCCTACGTGAGTTGCAGTTGGGATGTGTGTACATGCTTAGATTGATATGCAGGATTCGAAGTTGCATAATAAATCGTAGGCAGTGTCCACCATCCTTTAACTGTCTTCGTGGTGCGATGCATAAGGTGTTGATTTTCGGTGTGAGCGTCCTGGGTTCGAATCCACGGACTGCCACATGTGTTTGTAAATTTCATTAATCGATTTTAGGAGTAGAGTTGGTTGTTGGAAGGAACATAATAAGGCCATATATTATTTATTTATTTTTTATTGTTATTTTCAAATGATTTTATTTTGTTTAGAAACAATCTCAAGGAATCAGTGGGTTAAAGACCATGTCAATAGTTACCCCTCTAACTCCGCGAGATATTTCCTAAACTGATAGAAAGACGTTTGAAGATAGCTATATAAATATTTGGCAATATTTTATTATAAGCGGTTGGACCAGCGACCCTCCTCCGTGGAAAGAAACTATACCTTGTTCCAAATAGTTAGGCCAAAAATCGTGAACCCTAACCTATAACTCCAGTCCCATCCATTCATATGCAGACGACTCTACTTTACACCACTCAATTGGTTTTCCAGAACGCCCCAGCCAGCAGTCCCTCAAAAGTAAACATAATGAAGCCATAAATTGCTTATCTTCTGATCTAGCTACTATTTCCAATTGGGGTCGAGAAAACCTTGTTGCATTTATAGCTTCCAAAACTCAATTTATCCATCTTACTACCCGTCAGGAACCTCCAGAGGACTATCCCTTATTCTTCAACAATACAAAAATCAACCCTTCATCTTCCCTCAATGTTCTCGGTGTCTCCTTTTCTTCTGCTCTCACTTGGAAAAACCATAATACCAGTCTCGCTAAGGCAGCCTCCCAGAAGCTGGATGTGCTCAACCGCCTCAAGGGGTTCTTTACCCCTGAGCAGCTTCTTGCTCTGTACAGGGGCACAGTGCGTCCTTGTATTGAGTATTGTTCACATGTGTGGGGAGGATCCTCTCACACCGCACTCCTAAATAAGTAGAAAGGAAAGCCTTTCGTATCATTAACTCTCATCCACTCACCAACTCTCTTCAATCTCTCTCTCTTCGCCGCAATGTTGCATCTGTCTCACTATTCTATCGCTACTACAATAATCAGTGTTCCTCGGAGCTTTCCCAGTGTATACCACCTCCTCTATGTAGGGTAGCCTATGTAGTACCCACCTTGCAACACAATCCCACCCCTACTCTGTGCAACTCTCCAACCCAAGAGTGAAACGCTATTCTCAGACTTTCTTCTATTCAACTGCTGAGCTCTGGAAATCTCTCCCAGAATCAGTCTTTCCCGCTTCCTATGACTTAAATTGCTTCAAACTCTGTGTCCAGGCATTTTAGCTCGAACGTCCCTTGATTTTGGCCCTGTCACTCTTTGAAATCTGGGGGAGGCACTTGCTGCAGGCAGTTATGCCTTTTGTCTCCCTCATTCACATAGAAAATAAAAAATAAAAAAGGGCTTGAGCAAATGGGTTGCAAATTTCCACATCTATTACCTGTCTGACCCTTCCCAAATGATAAAAATATAAACTCGAATACTCTAGTTGTTTGTGATTTATAGAGGTTAATGTTCTAGATTTAATAGTGGCCCCTCCATCATTGACGATATTGCCTATTAGTATAATAGTCTCCATTCAACATACCGCGTCAGCATTTTGAATCTACCGCGCAGAAGGATCGTGGAGGACTCATCATAAGTGCACGCTTAATTTCCTCATGGGATCGTCATTATGATTTGGTACCCTACAGAAAAAACTCCGTAAAAAAAAAATAAAAAATAAAATAATAACTTAATATGTTATCATATGACTTTCCATATGTGGATTTCTTGTGTATCGCTACACCGACACCAGGCCCCCTAGCGGCCATCTCGACATTCCTCCTTCCGCGTCCATCCCAACAACAAGGGTGCCGCCTTGCTCCGCTTTATTCTTCGTTCCAGCGCTTTCTAGCGAGTCTCTGCTCATTTGTATACACCTGCATTGTAGTAACAAGGTTCAGATTAGCTAGCAACGGCTACCCCATTGGTATATCCGCAGGAAGTGTGTAAATTAGGGTACTATTGTAACAGGCGCCTTCGTATCCCAGGATCTTCGCTCCACGTGTGTTATCGCCTATTATCTTATGTTGGATTATAGCAATTACTCTCCGGAGAGTTTCGATAACACTAGTGATGGGCGTTTTCTATGATTTTGATATACCATTGATGTTATAAGGTTTATGAACTCTGAGGCCCGAATTCAGAACAGTGGTTTAAACCTCGGATTTCGGGGCAGGTTTAAGCCCGGGATTGAGATTACTCGATCCTGGATCGAACACAAAGGTTTATCCGTATTCAGAACACGGGATTGAGATCGAGATAGAGTAATCCACGGCTTAAAACTCTGTTCAAGTCGAAGGTTTGCAACAGTCAATCACAGTGCCGTACAGAATGCAGTAAGCCAATAAGCACATGAATGAGCCATTTTATCTATATCATATATTTAATGCCGTCACTGCCTATTTTAAAGTGTAATACGTGAAGCATGGCCTGCGATTGGCTAAGCGAGTCAGTCAACCTTCATTCTTGCTTACTTCATGGGTTTATTTTTTCATTACTTCGCTTGTGTTTACTTTATGATATACACATTATTATTGTGTTTCCTGTGATATTTAAGAGCTCTTTAGATTCGGATAGCATTATTTATTAAGTAATCATTAAAATTGCTTACACATATCTAGTTTAATGAATAAATAAGGAATAATACAGATAATAAGTAAATTATCAGGGAACTGATTAACTAGCCAATCATGAGCGTGCTGCTAGTTCTGCTGCTTCCACTGACTTTCACTTTTACCGACATAGGCTACGTGAATTCATGTCGCTTGTTTTAAGTAATAGCGAGCAAAATAGTCATACTTACCATGGTTTTTATATATGCTCAACTTAATCATAGGTATTGTGATATATTAATAGCATGACGGGAAGCTAAAGCGGTCGAATTAAGACCAATTAATTTCGAAGTGAGAACGAAAGTGTAGGCTACATGAGATAGTGCTATTAAAATCTGTGTTACGGGCAACTCTATTCCACCCCTTAAACCTAACTTATACTTTGTTACTACATCTACCGCATGCTCAGTGTTGTTAATACCCAGTCAAATGGACAAATATATAATTATAGTATACATAGCTCAACTGAAATACGTTGTAACCATTAACTATGTAGGCGAAAACCGTTACCAATGTGACTCGTGATTTAAACTATGCAGCATTGCAACCTACTAGGGTAACTAGGCTATGGAAAAGACAACTCATACAAATTATCTCTCTTATCCTACATGTTAAATGCATTTGAAGATAATGGTTCACTTGTAATTCCTTATTTATATAAGCTATATATTTTAATTCGTACAAAGGATTAATAACTGCATGGATACAGTGAATAATTATATTTGCTGTGCAACATGTAATGAACTAATACTATTGGTTCTATGATAAACTAATAATATACTAACATATATAATATATAATATATGTTTGTGGAAATTTAATTATGAAATTAATTTTATTCAGCATAGAGGCATCTCAGGTTATCAAGACAACTATTATCGAATAACCACATCAGTGATTAGGCTACGGCGATGCTTCGTTCCCTTGGCACTTATTATTTATTTGTTGGTATGCTTAGACAATTTCCTACGTAATGTAAAAACTGTTGCCGTTTTTTACAATATAATAGAATCGGTTTAATGACAGTTTGTGTTAGTTGGAAGTAATGATAAGAGATTTTAGTGGCGAGTAGAAAGCTGTCAATCGATCGTCTGCCAAGCCTCCCGCTGGTTTAAACCTCGGATTGACTGCCTGAGCTGCATTCTTACACTCGTCATCCATTATTAATATAAATCCTTGCTTAGAATGACTTCAAATACTGCATATAGTCAGTGCCAGTCTTTATTAATTTATATTATGGATTCCTTATGGATTAGTGTAAGCTATCATTAGCCTTGGAGTCCCCAGGGGGGGGGGACCATAAATGCCCCCACACCCAACCGACCATCCCCTGACGACCCCACACAATTACCTGGACCTCGGCCTGTTACTCTTTCTATTAATTTCTGCAACATTCGCAGACTTTCCTCTAACTTTCACTCTGTTGAGCACCATCTCTCCTACAAACCTGATCTTCTCTTCCTCACCGAAACTCAGGTGTCTGTAGCAACATCCAGCAGCCCCTTCTCTGTATCCTCCTACTTTCTCTATCCTAGTTTCAAAGCCAAAGGCGGATGTTGTGCATATGTGCACAACAAACTCACTTGCTCTCGTGTTCCCGATTTTGACTCCTCTGAATTCTCAACTTTATGGCTCAAACTTTCCTGTCATTCTCTTACTAAATATTTCTGTGCTGTTTATCTTTCCCCTAACTCTACCAACTTTCCCAAATTCTTTGACTATCTAAACTCTACAGTAGAACACATTCTATCCATTTCTCCTTTCTCAGAAATCTCCATCTTAGGAGATTTCAACGTTCACCACCGCCAATGGCTCTCCTCTCACACTACTGATCCACCTAGTGAACAAGCCTACGTCTTTTCTATCATAAATGACCTAGAGCAGTTAGTTCAGCAACCCACCCGTATCCCGGATCGCATCGGAGATCGGCCCAACATTCTTGACTTGTTTCTAACTTCTAACCCTTCTTCTTATACTGTCGATCTTTTCTCTCCTCTGGGCTCCTCCGACCATAAACTTATCTCTGTCACCTGTCCTATCTCTCCAGTACGGCCACCCGATCCTCCTAGCCGGCGGCGCTTGTGGCACTTTGGCGCTGCCGATTGGGAGGCTCTCCGGCAGTACTTCTTTGATTTCCCATGGAATGATTTCTGCTTCCGTGGCCGGGGACCCTCGGAGAGTGCTGAACGCATTACCGAGGTAATCCTATCGGGCATGGAAGCATACATTCCATTCTCCTTCTCTCAGACTAATGCTAAAAAATCTTGGTTTACTCACGCCTGTTCTACTGCTGTCCGCAATAAGGAGGAAGCATTCAAACGGTACCGACGCCTTAAAACTTAAGACTCTCATTCTTCCTATGTTTCTGCCCGGAATCAAGCCAAATCTGTTCTTCGACTTGCCAAACACTCTTTCATCAATAATAAATGTACTGAACTATCCAACTCTAGCTCTTCCCAAGCTTTCTGGCATCTAGCCAAAAACCTCTCCAACAATTTCTCTTCCTCGTCTTTCCCTCCCCTTTCCCACTCTGATGGCACAACCATCACTTCTTCCTCTGACAAAGCTAAACTCTTCGCTCAAACTTTTGCTAGAAACTCCACCTTGGATGATTCCGGTGCTATTCCTCCCTCTCCGCCCTCCTCTCTCTTACGTATGCCTAATATCCTAATCTCTTCTAAAGATGTACTTGCTACCCTCTCTGGGCTTAACACTAATAAGGCGTACGGTCCGGATGGTGTTCCTCCTGTTGTTCTCAAAAACTGTGCTTCCGTGCTGACTCCCTGCCTAGGCAAACTCTTTCGTCTCTGTCTATCCTCTAACGTCTTCCCTTCATGCTGGAAGTTTGCTCACATTCAACCTGTCCCAAAGAAGGGTGACCGCTCTCAAACCTCCAACTATCGTCCAATTGCTCTCATCTCTTGTCTTTCTAAAGTTTTTGAAACTATTCTTGCTTCCAAATTTCTTAAGCATTTCTCTTCTCATAATCTGCTCTCAGATCGCCAGTATGGCTTCCTTAAGGGTCGCTCTACTGGTGATCTTCTTTCATATCTTACTAACTCTTGGTCATCCTCCTTTCGGGACTTCGGTGAGACTTTTTCTATTGCACTAGACATATCGAAAGCCTTCGATAGAGTCTGGCATAAATCTTTAATTTCTAAACTACCCTCCTTCGGTTTCTATCCCTCCATCTGTGCCTTTGTCCCTAATTTCCTTTCCGGCCGTTCCATAGCCGCGGTTGTGGACGGCCATTGTTCACTTCCTCACCCTATAAACTCCGGTGTTCCTCAGGTCTCTGTCCTATCTCCTATTCTCTTTCTAATTTTTATAAATGATCTCCTTAACTGTACCTTAATTCCCATCCATTCATATGCAGACGACTCAACCTTACACTACTCCTTTAGTTTTTCAGAACGCCCCAGCCAGCAATTCCTCAACGACAAACGTAATGAAGCCATAGAACTCTTAAATTCTGATCTAAATACTATTTCCAATTGGGGCAGAGAAAACCTTGTTAACTTTAATGCTTCCAAAACCCAATTTCTCCATCTATCTACCCGTCAGGATCTCCCAGCGGACTATCCCTTATTCTTCAACAATACAAAAATCAACCCTTCATCTTCTCTCAATATTCTTGGTGTCTCTTTTTCTTCTGCTCTCATTTGGAAGGACCATATTACCAGTCTTGCTAAGGCAGCCTCCCAGAAGCTCGGTGTGCTCAACCGCCTTAGGGGGTTCTTTTCCCCTGCACAGCTTCTTGCTCTGTACAGGGGCATAGTGCGCCCTTGTATTGAGTATTGCTCACATGTCTGGGGAGGTTCCTCTCACACCGCTCTCCTAGACAAAGTTGAAAGGAAGGCCTTTCGTATCATTAACTCCCGTCCACTCACCAACTCTCTGCAGTCTCTCTCTCTCCGCCGCAATATTGCATCTCTCTCGCTATTCTATCGCTACTATAATAATCAGTGTTCCTCAGAGCTATCCCAGTGCATACCACCTCCTTTACGTAGGGCACGTGGTACCCGTCTTGCAACTCAATCCCACCCCTACTCTGTGCAACTCTCCAACCCAAGAGTGAAACGTTACTCTCAAACTTTCTTCTACTCAACTACTGAGCTCTGGAACTCTCTCCCAGAATCAGTCTTTCCCTCTTCCTATGACTTAAATTGCTTCAAACTCCGTGTGTCCATGCATTTTGGCTCGAACGTCCCTTGATTTTGGCCCTGTCACTCTTTCAACTATGGGGGAGGCACTCGCTATAGGTAGTAATGCCTTTTGCCTCCCTCAATCACATAGAAAAAAAAAAAATAAATAAAAATAATTTGAGGTTTTTATAACTTCGATCTAACTTCAAACCTACCCTCCCGCAGGTTTAAACCTCGGATCGAGTAATCCGCGGATTGACTGGATAAGCGGCTCAGGATTTTATTCTGAATACCGATAGTCCTGGATTGAGTTTCAATCTCGGGTTTAAACCAGCGAGGAGGTTTAAACCACTGTTCTGAATTCGGGCCCGAGGGCCACAGCAGCTCGGACGTCCTGCGAGAATTGATAATTTTCAATTGACCTTGAAACATTTTCCCCAAACCGAAAACATCGCTGGCTGGGTGACTGATGAAGCCAAAGAAAAACTTGGGCGCATAGTTGGGAAAGTTCTTGTAATCGTCGGGTGAGTGGTTCTTGCATTTAGGTGGTGGGATGCCCGTGTTAGAAGCGAGACCGGCGTCAATAATCATGGCATCAGGATAGTTCATATCATCCATGTTAACCAAGACATTGTTGCCTTTAATGTCGTTATGGACATATCCCTTCCAGTGGAACTGAGACAATTTTGATGCCAAACTAAAGAATACTCTCATCCACCACAAACCCTCATGGCGAATTGTATAGGGACAAGTTACCTTATCCAGCTCCGTGCCGTCACAATAAGATATGATCAGACAAGGATGGTCCCGAGCCACAGCTAACAGACGCGGTGCTCCTCCTGCACAGTTCACGTCAAATAGTGTCTTAGTGTTAGATAATCCTGTAGTGAACCGCACTTAGTACCTACTTTTCTGACTGCCATATGTCCACGATACTGTACTAGATACACGGTGCCGTACTTTCCCGATCCCAAATACTCCATATCCTCACACTCTGACATTATTGTTGTTTTGTTCGAATACATCTTCGAATCGAACAGCAGATCGGGCAGGGTAGGCTACCCATCTGCTTAGTAGTAGCTGAGCACATAACGTACTGTATTTGTAAATTACAGTTCAATGTTAGTAAGTTAGATAGTTAAAATAGACTTCAGAGGCTATCAACCCTTCTGGATTATTAAGCCAGCACACTGTAAGTCAAGAAAAGCGGCAGGACTGGAGCCCTTTTTCAAGAAATGATATCTTCTGAATTGCTATTCGGAAGACTGACACACATATCGAGCACGTGTATGACAGTAAGATCAAAATAACGACATTGTAACAATGATACAAGAAAACTAATATAAATCATGATAAAAGTAGTGAAACTTCTCCAATATTTATTATTCTTAATTGTTAATTGTTTTCCCTTCAGTACAAGCCCCAACACTCTGAAAAACAACATAAATAAAGCAGCGAATAATTGTTTTTCGTATTTTATAAAAGATTCCCACAATTTATTTTCGTTTTCTCTAATAACAATGTTACGAAAGAATATGAATATATATAGTGGCAGACTATTATAGACTAAAGGTCGATCGTAAAAAATGACACGATGTTTTAGATGTTGATAGAAGTATATTACAGAAGGGCTATTTGAACAAATTGACTTGAAAAGGGTAGCAGAGACTATATAAGAACAGTTTTAAAAAGGAGGGAGACTATATCATTAATTTGAGAAAAGAAATATATAAGTAATATGAAAATGGTTAACAAATATTAATAACAATAAGGAAACAGCCATCGTTCAAAGAACGAACTCCTGGATAGGAGAGTGCGCCAAAAACAACAACAACAACAACAACAACAACAGAAGCTGCCAGTTAGAGTTATGGATAAAAGTTGCGGGAAATGCTCTTGAGTAAATCCACCATTATTGCAGTGTCACACGAGCGCTTATTTCGTCATCGTTACGGCAGTGTAAGTACCATAAGAATTAAACTAGCCAACACCAACTACCTTTGATCTAGTTTCCGATTCCATTGTGAAAGCCTCAAAATAGTAGGCTACGAGAAAAAATCTTTTCGTCAAATATTGCTGTAAAACTGCCCTCGCGTGCCACCATAAGCCTGGCTACCCAATTCTTCAATAAATAGGCTATGTTTCGACACCTAAATGACACGAACAGTCTTAATATTGAAAATGAAATGGGGTGAAAGGTTTTAATATAGCCAAACTACTGGGGCAAACGTCCTAGAATCTCAAAACTAATTGGGGGCATGAGGGAGAAGGTGATCAGGAAAAAAACTCTCTTGAACCATTTAAGTACGGGTGTCGCCATTATTCATTGGGAGGTGTTTGGTGTTGGGAGTTAAATTAAGTAATTAGATTATTTCTTATATTGTTTTTATTATTAGACAATTATATTCAGCTTAGGAAGGACGTTTATTATTATGTTCCTTCCAACAACCAACTCCTTCTTCTTCTGGCAGACTGTCTGACCTCCACCCTCTGACCTCCACATACCCTTCCTAATCTGAATAATATCGTCTCATTAATTACTTCTTTCATTCACCTATTCATAGCCTCCGATAGTTCAGTTGGAACGAATGTACATGCTAAGATTGGTATGCAGAATTCGAAACTGCATAATAAATCGTAGGCTTGTGCAGCATTCTTTTACTGTTTTCGTGACGCAATGCATAAGTGTGTTGATGTTCGGTGTGAGCGTCTTGGGTTCGAATCCCCGGACTGCCACATGTGTTTGTTAATTTCATTAATAGAGTTTATGAGTAAAGTTGGTTGGTGGAGAGAACATAATAATAGCCAGAAAACAGAAAAGAAATGCGTCATCGCACCTTGAAAGGGTTAAGGACGTGGTTCGTATATGGGCCATCTTCTGTGAATCAAAGGTTCCCCATCACGGTTGCTACACATCCAGAGAAGGCAGGTTAGGTTAGTCTTGTTAAAGTGAAATTATATTATGTTTGGTGTACATTTGACTGTCTTAATGGTGTAATGGTTAGAGCGTGACAAGTCTGTGTTTGGTATCCTGGGAGGATCGCATGCTTTCGTTAATGTAATTTGGGGGTTATTTGTGTTACGAACGATGTTACTTAATAACTCAAAGGTTTTCTATCATGACATCATGACTATTATAGCTCTATTACTAGAGAAGGCAGGTTAGGTTAGGCAAGGTAAAGCTATAGTAGATAATATCCTAGTTATTTCTTGGCCTTCACATATAACTCAAAAGTCCTCTATCATGACCATTACATATCTATTTCCAGAGAAGGCAGGTTACGTTAGGCAAGGTGAAGTGGATTAAATTATGTTTGGTATATTTCAGGGCCTTCACATATAATTCAAAGGTTAGATTAAGGAAGGTAAAGTTAGATTAGATTGTTTATTTCAGGATCTTCACATATAACTCAAAAGTTTTCTATCGTGAATTTGTTTTCTATATTACCATAGGGAAGGCAGGTTAGGTTAGGCAAAGTAAAGTAATATTAGATGATTACTTGTTAATGTCATGGCCTCAAAATGTAACTCAAAGGTTCTCTATCATAAATATTACATCTACAGTATATTACCAGATAAGACAGGTTTAGTTAGGCAAGGTAAAGTTAAATTATATTAGGTCCTCTATATGTCTGTGTCTTCACCTACAGTATAACTCATAGGTTAGGTTAAGGAAAGCAAAGTTAGATTAGAAGTCCTGTTTATTTCGAGGCCTTTACGTAATATAATTGAAAGTTTTTTTTTTTTATCTATTTATCTATTGCCTGACGCCGTGATCCCCGAAGGGGTGGCCACGAACGAACCGCCCCCATGCACCTCTGTCCCCAGTCAGTCGACGCCCCTCCCCCCAACCAGCACCGCCTTCGTTCATATACTTCCTCACTCCATCCTTCCACCTCTCTTTCGGTCTACTTCTCCCTCTCTGTCCCTCCACCTCGCTCTCGTACACCCTCTTAGTCATTCTCTCGCTTTCCATACGTTCCATATGGCCGAACCATCTCAAGTTGTTCCTTTTCACACTTTCCAGCACATCTACCTCCACACCACACCTCCTTCTTACTTCCTCATTAGTCTGTCTATCCCTCCATGTAACTCCGCACGCACTTCTTAAGTAATTCATTTCCACTGCTCTCACTCTTGGTCTGAGTCTCTCAACCAACGTCCATGCTTCGCTTCCGTAAGTCAGTGTCGGGATTACCACATTGTCATGCAAGGACTTCTTCACTTCCATACTGACCACCCTATTTCTTGTTACTGCTTTCAGCGTTCCTACAACCCTCTTCCCCTGTTGTACCCTCTCCCGCACTCCTTCATCCATAGTCTCATCTTTACTCAACACACTGCCCAGATACTTAAAAGAGTTGACGATCTCCATAGCCTGACCGTTCAGCTTCACCTCACACTCTGTGACTTCACCCCTTTCGAAGACCATAACCTTGCTCTTCCCCGCATTTACCTTCAAATTCCGTTTTTCGCACACTGTTCCAAACTCATTTACCAGACCCTGCAACTCCCATTCATTATCACTCATCAGAACTGTATCATCCGCAAACAGCAGTATAGGTAGCTTCCACTCAATTCCCTCCCTTTTCAGCGATACACCAACATCCACTGCTCTTGATAGTATTTCTTTCATGACTCCATCCATATATACAATAAACAACCACGGGGACATCACACACCCCTGTTTCAACCCAACATTCAGGTCAAAGAACTCGCTCTGCTCACTCTCCACACGTACTGCCGCCTTTACACCCTCATACATGCTCTTCACTGCTTTCAGCAACTTGCCATCTACTCCGTATATTCTAAGTACTTTCCACAAACCTTCTCTATCCACTCTGTCATAGGCCTTCTCCAAGTCCATAAAGGCAACATACACCTTTTGTTTCTTCTCCAGATATTTCTCCACAGCACATTTCAGGGTAAAAATCTGATCTACACATCCTCTTCCCTTCCTAAAACCTCCCTGCTCGTCGCCTATCCATTTCTCCGTTCTCACTCTCACTCTCTCAATCACTACCCTACTGTATACCTTCCCTACTACGCTTAGAAGACATATTCCTCGTGGTTACCACACACTCCTCTTTCCCCTTATATAGGGGGACTATCATGCCAGTCTTCCAGTCATCGGGTGCACTCCCCTTCTCCCATGCTAGTTTGCACATTTTCCATACCCATTCGATCACTATCTCACCACCATACCTCAACATTTGCCCACACACTCCATCTGTTCCTGGTGCTTTCCCCAACTTCACTCTTTTCATGGCTTCCCACACTTCTGACCTCCTGATCCCCACCTCCTCCTCCACTACTTCTCTTATTCTCCCTCCCATACCATATCCAGTTATGTTTGCTGGCTCTTCATTCCTTACATTTAGCAACTCATTGAAGTACTCCCTCTATCTTTCGACTCTCTCTTGCTTCTCGGCTAGCATTCTCCCATTCTTATCTTTCACACCCTTACTGTTTCCCTTGCTACCTTCCCTAACTTTCTTGACTTCTTTCCAGAACAGTTTCTTACTCTCCCTCCATTTTACACTCAGATTCCTTCCAAATTCCTCATCTACTCTTCTCCTACTTTCCTTCACTACTCACTTCACCACCCTCTTACTCTCCACGTACCTCACTCGTTTCTGTCTCGAAATCATTTTTTTATCATGACTTTTATTTCTACATAGAGAAGGCAGATTAGGTTAGGTAAGGTAGGGCGAGATTAGATTATGTCCTCTTTATTTCGGGACCTTTACATAATATATTTCAAAGGTTATTTTTGTCTATGTTAACATACAGAGGTCAGGTTAAGTTAAACAAGGTAAAGTTTGGATTAGATGATACTTACTTTTGATACTTTTGATGTTTCGCCACTCTTCTAGCGGCACCAAGGAGTGCGGCGCCCCTCGTTATGGGTGGTGATTTTGGTGTAGTAGACTGTTTGAAGCGACAGCTCGCTCCCTTGCGAGGATGGGCTCGTCTGGCACTTTTTGCAGTTCGACATCGAGGGCTCTTTTGAAGTTGTCTAACGAGACGTTCCTCATGTCTCTTACTCGCCGTGGGAGTTTGTTGAAGAGACGTGGGCCTCTATGTGATAACCAGAACTTTCGCAGAGAGCCCATAGCACCCCTGTTATTCATCCGGGGGATTTCGCATTCCCAGCCTCTCCTATCACTGAATTTCATGACTATCGGAGTATGTAGGTTTGGTACTAAACCCTCTGCGATTTTCCACATGTATATTATTAGGTAACGTTCTCTTCTACGTTCCAGCAAGTACAGATTCAGTGCTCTTAACCTAAGACGTGCGCATGGGGGGTATGAGACACCACACTCCTGTGCGCACGTATTTGAGCTGTTCCCATCACTAACATCATTATTTTACCATAAATAGTATTAATACTTATCCATATGCGCCTATTATAGGTTGATTATAAAGGTATTAACCTGTTACAACAATAAAACAAGTGGAAACAGCGTTTGGATGGTCAAAATCGGCGATACAGGCCGGGAGTTACATAATGTATTGTTGAGGCAACCTCCCTCCCCTCCAGTTTTCCCCACGTCTGGAGAGAGACTGTCGATCGATACTCTCTCTCTCTCTTGCACTCGCTTGGTAACAGTGATGACAATGCCCTGCTTGCAACTCGCTAATGTTAGCACGAAAATAGACCACAGAATAAGGGAATAACAGGGAAAATAGGTGATAACTGAAGGAGGTGAGGAAAGTGGGGAAGGAGGGGAGGTGGAGGAGTGATATTTGGATGGCCCAGGGGCAAAAAAGAAAAAAAAAAATTTTGGGGTGTTTTAAATGGATTTTTTAAAAGCCTTAAGGCCGCGTCATACAGAGGCCGAACGTACTAGGACAAAGTCCCGAATAGGATGACTTGCACATTTTTACCGAATTAAGCCAAGACCCTCCCGAATGGTGAAGTTTACGAACATGGCCCGAACGAGTTAAGAATAATATACGATAGTCAAGAACGACCTACGACAAACTCCCGAACAACTACCGAACAAGAACCGAACATAAACTCGTTATGCAAAGAATGAGTTACGAACATACCCGAATCATCAGACACAGTTCCGAATGACATTGGAATGATTTACGATAATGAACCGAACTTGACCGAACTTAACCGAACTAAAACCGATGAGATGCCGACAAACAACCGATAGAGAAGAACAACATCAGAACAACATCAGACTGCTTTACGAACATTCGTACTGTAGCAAGAACATTTGTACCTGCCCTATATAAAAGAAATGGGTTGGCTCACACCCCACCAGTCTCAACCCAGCGATCGACACGGCAACATGGCAGCACCCCCTGATGACCTGTGCGATGATTTGGAGAGGGCCATACACTTCCAGGAGCTTGTCATTGCCACCCTCAATCATCAGCTGATGTGCCACACCCTCCTGAAATTAAAGCGGGCCCGCCGTGTATGTGCCAGGACACCACGAAGCTGCAGCGTCAAGCGATTGTATAGACAGAAATTATCCTACGGACACTACCACCAATTGATGAAGACGCTAATGGCAATCGATAAGCCCACCTACAAGTACTATCTCCGTATGGACGAGGAGCTCTACAATGAGATCGTAAGCCGTGTGACACCCCGGATCAAGAAGGAGGAAACCAATTGGAAGAAGCCCCTGGAGCCTGGTTTGCGAGTTGCCATGACTCTACGTTTCTTGGCAACGGGCGAGGCATACAAGAGTATGGCACTCAATTTTCTTGTTGGTGCCAACACAATTTCCCTGGTGGTACGTGAGACGTGCGAGGCCATAATCCAAGAGTACATGGAGGAGGTCATTGTCTGCCCATCAACACCGGAAGGCTGGCCAAGGGGTTCAATGACAGGTGGAACTTCCGGCACACCGTGGGAGCAATCGACGGAAAGCACATTGCCATACAGCCTCCTGCAAACACTGGGTCCATTTACTTCAACTACAAGCACTACAACTCCATTGTGCTCCTGGCAGTTGTTGATCACCTGGGGAAATTTATGTATGTGGATGTTGGAGCGAACGGGTCCGCATCTGATGGGGGTATTTTCCAGGTGACCGACATCCGGAAGGCGCTGGAGGACGGTGCAGCAGGACTGCCGGCACCTGAGCCATTCCCAGGGGATGACAATCCAGTGCCCTACTTCCTTGTGGGTGACGACGCATTCCCCATGAGGGAGTGGTTGCAGAAGCCATACCCTTACCGAGGACTCGATCAACCAAAGAGGAATTTCAACTACAGACTTTCTCGGGCCAGGAGGCAGGTTGAAAATGCCTTTGGTATGCTGGCGAACCGCTTCCGGTGTCTTCTCACCACTCTGAATATTCACCCCAGCACCGTGGAGAAGGTAGTCCTCGCAGCCTGCATACTCCATAACAAGCTCATTGACAGACGCCCAGAACTACAACGACAACACCAACATTGTGTAACCAACGAGCCACAAGGTGACTGGAACAGGGACCCCTTGGATGGACTGGAGCCATTGCAACACCAGTGGGCCAGCCGCTGCCAAACTTGTGAGGGAATACTTGACAGACTACTACAGCAGGCCACAACAGCGCCTGTCCTGGCAGGTGCCTCGCCAGTAAACCGGTAAGTACTTTTTTTTAATCTAATTAGTATTGTTTATCCACTTAAAAGTCATTCAAGCGTTCATTAAATTTTAATATGCTCTACATTTTCCATGTTAATTTTGTATATTAAATTGATATTGCCTAATTTGATTTCCATCGGTCTATCATTTCTTTATTACTGAGATTGCATTGACACCAGTTATTTTATTGTTAATGTTTAATAGTCAACGAATTGTTTTGACAATCAATATAACCAAGTATTCAAAGTTCTATTTTTCTTATTATTTAATGTGAAACTTGTCTTTATTAATGTTTACTAGTCAACTGTGTAAATTATAGGTTTGACTCCTGTAAGGAGATATAGAAAACCTAATATTTAGTAGTGGCCCCGTAATCATTGACGAACATGCCTATTACATAAGGCACCCTCTTCAAACACTCATCCGCCGTAGTTTTGAAATCTACCGCGCAGAGCATCTAAAATATGAGGAGCCTTCATCATGAGCACACGCGACCTCACTCATGGCTTCAGTCATTATGAATTGGGTTCTCACTACGAAAAAACTTCATAAAAAATAAAAAGAAAAAGAAAATAAGAATAACTATTCAATAAGCTTTCCATAATATCGTGGATGTACTTGTGTGGATCTTTGACCAGACGCTGACTCAGGCGTCATTCTTCCTTCACTGACATATCAAGTAAACCAAAATCCTTAATACATCAACGAATGGGAAGGGGATGGTCGGGAGGGCCCCAGTCGTCAATGATTACGGGGCCACTACTAAATATTAGGTTTTCTATATCTCCTTACAGGAGTCAAACCTATAATTTATTAGTGGCCCCTCCATCATTGACGAACATGCCTGATTTCTAAGACTGGAGGGGGACATTCGTAATCATATCATAACTCTAGAAAAGCAGATAATCAAACAACCACATAGTATTCTTACTTTGAAAAAATATATATTTAATGGCGCAGCACATATATACAAAAAGGGGGTCAAGCAGGGGCGTGCTTCAAAGAAGCCTGCTTGATACAAAAGGTTAACTCTTGAGACTCTGCGAACAGATCTGTAAGTTAAAAAGGCACCCCACTCAACATAAGTGGTGAAAAATAAAAACTTATAAGTTTACATGTGCACATATAACCCCATAATACTCGTGGAAATATTTTGCAAAATATATCCAATACTTAAAACTATATTGCTTTTACAGCCAAAACTATTATAACAACACTGTTGTTTGTACTAGCACAATTTCCCGCCCTGAATAGAACAGAGAAATTTTCATATCACATTACTCATACTCGTATCACATCTCTTTATACTCCGGCGGGGTCTAGGGTGTCCTATGTTACACTGACTGCACCCCCCCCCCCCCCTTTTCTTGAAATTAAAACAAAAAGTGACTTAAGGGCCACCTAGACCCTCTGCCTTAAAGCTACACATGGCAAGGAAGGTTTGTCCATAGCTACTGACAGGTACCGAGCCAAAAACGTATGATTAGAGGCCCACAAATGCGTGGACGTAATATCTTCCACAGAAAAATTCTTAAGGAAATGCAAAGAGGCTGCCCATTTGCGTAAATCGTGGGCCCTACCCACAACGCCGGGATTACTCTCTTTAATGACCTCGACCAAAAGAGAAGCCAATCTACGCTTCAGTAAGCACTTACCCGTACTTGCCACCCATAAAGCACCTTGGGGGTTTAGAGGAGCTACCCTCAAATATTTGGTTAGAGCTTGCACTGGACATAAATTATGGTGCACCTTTCCCCTTTTCAACGCCGGTACAGTGAACTCAGAAAACACGTGTGCACTGTGCTCATTCTTGGCTACAAACCCTGGGGAAGGTGCAATGTGAATACAATCATTAAGCCTACCAAACCTGAGGCAATTAGGTGTGTTGCTCATCGCCGCCAGCTCCGACACTCTGCTCCCTGTGGCCAAAGCCAAACGGAATACCGCCTTTTTTAAGAGTAATGTAAAATCTGCAGTATTTTGGTACAGACGGGAGTGAAGTAATGACAATGCTTTGTTCAGAGACCAAGCAGGCATGAGCTGACGGGGAGGTGGACGGAGTTTAAAACATGCCCTCATGAAACCTGTCTCCTCCGCAACTGGTATGGAGAGACCGGTAAGATCCCAAAATGGTATTCTAATCGCTGTTAAGTGATTTTTTAACGTTACCACAGATAAATGTTTCTGCTCAAACAGATAATTTAAATAATTAAAAACTAAAGCCACCGAGGGCACCGTTTGTTCTGTTCTAAGGATCCAAGAAGTAAAGGCTTGCCAATGCGATTGGTACTGTCGTTTTGTAGACTGAGTATATTGATTCAATAATTTATTGGTCACCTCTCTACCATACGGTGCTAGCCACTTGGCCTCCTGAATGTCCATAATGCAAAAGTCAGCGAGGTCGCTAGGTTGCCAATCGTGTCTAAGTGGAAAAACCCGACCGGGAGCGACACCGGGTCCGGGCACCACGTTTTCAATTGCTGGTACCACAACTGCGCCGGCCACAGGGGCGCGATTATCGAGACTAAGCCCCGATAACCTCGTAGTTTGTTTACTACATGGCACACTAGAGACGCGTCTGGCGGCGGAAACAGATAGATGGAACTCCACCTGTTCCAGTCTGTCACCAGGGCGTCTGGCCCCCCTGCCGGCGTTATCGTCCGGCGGGTGAGGTATAGTGGGAGTTTGTGAGTCTCCTTGGATGCGAACAGATCCACTTGTGGATGGTAAAGCTCTGCAATCATTTGGTTGAAAATGAGTTGCTTGAGCGCCCATTCTACTGTTGTGCTCTGTCTCCGAGACAGAGCGTCTGCCCAGACGTTTGCTACGCCTGGGAGATAAGATGCATGAAGATGAATGTCCAGCCTGTTGGCTAGAGTAAAAATCTCTTCTGACACGTTTAGCAACTTCCGAGATCTCGTTGACCCTTGTTTCTGAATACAGTGAACCGCATTCAGATTGTCCATTCTGAAGGCCACCGACTTGCCCCGTAAAGTAGAGCCGTGAGCCTGAAGGAAATATAAGGGGACTAGTAATTCCTTGACATTGATGTGGGAGATTTCGAAATGGGACCAAAGCCCTTGACCCTGGTGCCCTTGGTTTGACTGAAAACCCCAACCTATCGTTCCTGACGCATCCGTGTCTACCCATACCGTCGGCGGAGGAGAGGTCCATGACATTACCGAGTGCAACATTTCCCTCTTCACCCAGACCGCTAGTAAGTTGTGGATTAATTTTGGTATGGGCCATAATTTTGTCGCCGGCAATAGCGAAAAATATCTGTTGCCCTCCAATATTAAACGCTTTACTTTCAACCGGCCCAACATTACCGTTAGTTGAATCCAGTTGAGAGAGCTGACCAGAGACTCCCAGATTCTGCGTGTCGTAGTCAGACTGTGAAGGAACCTGAACAGTTTCCTGCGAAATCTGTTCCGATTGTCCACACTCTGACTCAGAGTGAGAGCAGCTGTGTCCCAAACCAGCCCTATCCACTGAACTACTCGTGAGGGAACAAGGTTTGACTTTACCAGATTTACCTTGAACCCAAGAGTTTTGACATGTTTTAATGTTATGTTGACATGATTTATGCATACTTGCTCTGTCTGTGCCACCACAAGCCAGTCGTCTAGGTACCATAAAATCCTGATCCCTTGTTGTAACAATGGCATCAGTGCTTGCCGGGCTAATTTCGTGAATAAGCGAGGCGCCAGGTTCAAACCGAATGGCATCCTCTGAAAGACATAGTTTTGATCCCTGATCCGTAAGGCCAGAAATCTTTGAAATCTTTTGTTTACCGAGACGTGCCAATAAGCGTCCGTCAGGTCTAAGGAACACATCCAACCTCCCGGCGGAAGTGTTAGCCTGATTTGGTGCACTGTTAACATCCTGAATGACTCGTTGTGAATGTGAAGGTTCAGATACGACAGGTCTACGACGGGTCTCATCTGAACACTGTCCCTTTTGGGAACCAAAAATAGCTTGGATGTGAAGACTGGGTAATTTTGAGGGACCGGGATGATGACATTCTTGGCTATCATTTCCGTGACCAGTGACTCCACCTCTAAAGAAACTAGATTCGCCGTTGTCGGCTGACGTAAACGAGGTCGCCGGAGCCACTGCCAAGTGATGCCTTTGCGTGCCACCATCCTTGCCCAAGTGTTTAACGGCCATGCTTGGTGACACGTTCGGAACGACCCAGTTAGCAGACAAGGGTTCGCCGGCTGTACTACCCTCGGATCCACCCGCCTTAAGACCGGCCCCGGGAATGAGAGAGACATTATTTTTTTTATGGTGGTGGAGGTGGTGGTGGTGGACGCTTCGCCGGCTGGCTGGCGTTGGCAGAAGACGTGCCCTGACCTGGTTTATTATAGCCTCGTCCTTTCTGACCTGTAAACTTACCCTGTTTGTACCTGTACTGACCTTGAGTGGAGGAGGACTTAGGTAGATGAAAGGGCTTAGATCCCCCCGGCTGTGCTTTTGCGACTGGCTTGGGTTTGGGGAAGTTAAAGGCAGGTTTCCTAGAAGGGGCGGGACTATGTTTAAAGGCCTGAGCCATATTAAAAACGGTTCTCCACACCTCATGGGACATTAAAGAGGGAGTGAGCACTGGTGACATGACCACCTGATTCGCAATACGATCAGGAAGCCGCCGTACTAAGGACATCCTGAGATCTTGTCGTGCTCGCACCGCCTCAAGCAAGGCTGTGCGGATGTCACCCAATGACTGAATTGACGACTGAAGGAGCAGTCGCCGAGACAGTTCAACCGATTTTCTAGCATCCGCGTCTGCGATTGCCTGAGTGGACCGGAGCATCGATTTAGCCACCTGTTGCGTCACAATGTACTGTGAGAACAGGCGAAATGCTTTCCCCCGTAGCCTAAATTCTCGGTCTAGGTGAGTAGGGGTAGGGGTAGTGAAAGGATCCTTGAGTTCACATAAATTGATTTTGGGGGCAGCTAAGAAATCAAACAAAGCCGAAGGGACTCCGCCGGCAGAACACACTGGCATTGAAAACCAAGAATGACTATCCTGAGGGATCTGGTGGGAAGTTTTGGAGGTGAAGGTGGTCGCAAAGTTCTGAGCCTCCGTCTCCCAATCCACCCAAGGTCCCGGACCCAACTGCCCCACCTTCAAAACTGGATTAGCGGCTGAGTCTGTTACAGTGAGATCCCCGCTTGGATCTTCTGATCACTGTCTGATACAGGCCACCTGTCTATCACCTACCACACCTTCCCACTCTGAACCTGTTTTGGTGACTAAATGGCATTACGATAGGGCAGACTGGGAGGGTCTTCAAGGTTTCTTTATTGATATTCCCTGGACCTCTTTCTTTTCTAATGATGCACACTCCACCTTGAGCCACATACAATATTTTGTAAAAATTGAAATGGAAACTTTTATTCCTCATCAAAAGTACAGTAAAAGATCTAATTCACCTAAATGGTTTGACCATAATTGTGCTAGAGTAACTGAACAAAAAGCAATAGCCTACAATGCATACACAAGATCAAAAACACATGAAGCCTTTAATTACTTTAGAAACATCAGAAATCATGCCAAAACTGTATTAAACCTAACTAAATCAAACTTTCTCCATAAGCAGGCAAATAAACTTCTAAATAATCCAAATTATAACAAAATATTTTGGTCTACTCTTAACTCATTCAAATCCAACTTCACTACTGCTTCATCCATTCCACCATTAAAATCTCCGACTGGCAATCTTGTAAGTGACCCACGAGGTAAAGCTAACCTTCTTGCGGATATTTCTCCACCAACTCAACCTTAGATGAAATAAATCAAGATGTCCCTGTACTTCATTTTAATTCGCCTGAAATTCCCTCACTTAAGATCCACACCAGACATGTCAAAACTATTTTGCAGAATCTCTCAGTAGATAAGGCTCCTGGTCCAGATGAAATTCCTCCAATAGTACTTAAGAATTGCTCCTTGGTGCTCGCTCCTGTATTGGCAAAAAATTTCCGTCTGTGTACTCATACCTCATGCTTCCCAGTACCCTGGAAAGAAGCAAACATCCATCTAGTTCCTAAAAAAGGTGCCTCTTCAGATCCATCAAACTACAGACCAATAGCTATAACTTCCACTCTTGGCAAAGTCTTTGAAATTATATTAAATAATCACATAATTAAGCATCTGGAGAATATAAATTAATCAGTGATAGGCAATATGGTTTTAGACGATGTCGATCAACTGCAGACATTCTTTGCCTTCTTACGCATCAAATCAACCAAGCTACAGACCAACATGGTGAAACACATACAATAGCACTGGATATATCAAAGGCATTTGATAGAGTCTGGCATCAATCCTTATTGTCGAAGATGTCACACTACGGCCTTGCATCATTAGTTCCACTAATTTCTTCTTATCTTCATAACAGAAAAATATGTGTAATGGTAGATGGCCTTTATTCTCAATTTCACTCAATAAATGCTGGTGTTCCCCAGGGATCAGTTTTGGCCCTAACTCTGTTCCTCATTCATATCAATGATCTCATATCTACCACTCATAATCCAATACATTCCTACGCAGATGACTCAACACTCCACAGTTCCTTCACATTTACCAATTCTTTCACCCAACCCGATCTTATAAATTCAAAAATAAACACTGCAATTTCTCTGAACCAGGACCTTTCTAGAATTAATGAATGGGGACAAGAGAATCTAGTTTCCTTTAATGCACAGAAAACCAAGTACATTCAATTTTCTAACTGACAGAATCTCACTGACTCCCATATATTTTTTAATAATGTAAATATTCCCACTTCCCCTAGTATTGACATTCTCGGTGTAACATTAACTACTAACTTGAGCTGGACACATTATGTTAGAAGCATTGCTAAGAATGCCTCTAAAAAACTGGGACTCCTGTACAGAGTTCGAGAATTCTTCACTGACGAGCAGTTGGCCGTAATATATAAAAGTCATGTGCGTTCTCAGATGGATTACTGTTCACCTCTGTGGGGTGGAAGTGGAGTGGTTGCATTGAGGCAGTTGGACAAAATTCAAAATAAAGCTATTAGATTAATCAATAACCCTGCAATCACACAGGACCTTCCTACATTATCCATACGAAGAAACGTTGCATCCCTTGCATTATTCTACAGATATTTTCACAGCAATTGTTCCAAGGAACTTGCTTCAATTGTGCCACCTCTCCACATCTTTCCCCGTAGAACTAGGGCAGCTGAGAGCGCACATGAATTTACACTTTCTCCTCCACAATGCAGAACTTCTGCTTATCAGAATTCATTTATCCCCAGAGCTACTACTCTTTGGAATTTACTTCCCTCGAATTGTTTTCCACAAACTTACAATCTACAAATGTTTAAATCCAGTTGTTACAAACATTTTATGAATGGAGGATGCCTTTAGGCACATGGACCTTTTTGTTTGATCTGTGTTTTTCCTTCCTCCGTTCATTGTCTCTTAAAAAAAAAAAAAAAAAAAAAGTTCGCAAATCAAGTTCTGGTGTGAGGGTTGACAGTGTCTTTATGTCATTAAAACCATCGTGCTTGGACCAGTCAGAAAACAGTTTCGAAGCTGAGGCAGGGGGCAGGGCAGGTTTAGCAGTATAAACAAAATAGTCCTGGTGATAATAATTAGGAATGGCCTTAACATTAACATCTAGTACATTCCCCAAAGTATCCAAGGCCCTTAATTTTTTAGATTTATTGCCTTGTATTACCCACTCACGTGGGACCGGAAGTTCCCCTGACAAGGTAGGTTGAGCGACCCCTGGATTAGTGGGGATCAAGTGAACCCATGACTCATCTGGGCCGTACAGTAAGGGCATAGCTACCTTTCTCATAGGTGCTCTATCTAAAGGCGGTGGATTGACATCCGTTATAACCCTTACATTCGAAGTAGTCAGTGCCGCCGTAGCAGGCCTAGTGACCACCGATGGTGATATAGAGGGAGGGTGAGGGATCTGAGTCAAAGCAATAGAAGTCATCAGAGGCCGGACGTTAGAACCTGTCATAGGAGCTCCCGGGTCCACTGTAGGAGTCTCCGGCTGTTGGGCAAAAAATTTAGTGAGGGCATTAACTAGCAGCCCATCTATTTCCTCTGCTGTGACAAATTTATTCGATGATGAACTCAAGGGTGAATCATTACGATCCTGTGCGGCGTCTAAAACTGACCCTGACTCCTGCACTTCCATAATTATATGAGATAATAGATACATCGTCTTTGTCATCCGGCTCACCACGAGAGGATTCCGCCGAAGCCGGAGTCTGATCTTGTTGTAAAGACAAGTCAGGAATAGATGATGGGATCGCCGCGTCCCGGTGGACATCAGCCACTGTTTGTGTAGTTCTAGCCATAGGTTGAGAAAACTGCCAAACACCCAAGCCTTGGCCTGCACTCCCTTGGGAGTCTGACATACCTCAATTATGGAGTTCCCACTTGACTCTGCCAGTGGACGATCACTGTCCACTGAACTCTCCAAATCTAGAGTTAAAATACTAAGAGGTAAACTATCTTTTGGTACTGGTACTAAATTCTCCCTATGAGATTGCACACTAGCTCTGTCGGGGGTAGAGGTATGACGAGAGGCACTAGACTCCGGTGAACGCCGGGAGGCCTTTTGATCATGGGAGTCCTTCCGGGAAGATTTGTGGCTACGGTGTGACCGCGAACTGCTCTTGGGTTTAGAGGATTTCTCGCTAACTTCACTTGTTGACCCCTCTGTCTTACTCTTCTTGCTCGTTGGTGAAGAAGAGAGACTCGGCGGCTGCTGCCTAAGCGGGGACCTGGACTTAGATCTCGCCCGTGACGAGGAGGCTGCCACCGGGGGCGTCGGTTCTCGCTGTCGCTTTGCTGTGCCTGGGGCTGGAGCAAGTATAGAACCCTGTCCAGTCTCTGTAGGTTTACGAACAGTTACTCTAGAGGGACGTTTAAGGGGAGGGTGCTCAACTAGTAACTTATCCCATAACTGGACGTTATCGCATTGAAGGGACTTATGAGCCACAATAGTAGTATATGCGGTCATCTGCTGCCTGACCTCCCGTAAGGCGACCGCTGCGGTCTTATCATTGTATTGTAAGACTTTTAAACTGAGCTGAGAGCAAAAGGTACAATTTCGCATCACCCACAGACCCCTTGAGCGGTCGAGACATTTAACACATTTTATACAAAGGGTGTGCGCAAAAATAGGGATACCTGAACAGGAGGGCGTAATGCATAAAGCAAAAACCGGGGCAAAGGTAGCCATGACAGAGACTGGTGGGAAACTTACTCCAGGTTCTGTATAGACCCGCCGGGACCCAGCTCTGGAAAAAAAGAAAATTTCCAGGAATTAATGCTCCGAAGGTTAATCCAACATGTCCGCACACAAGTGTTAAATAACCCGCCGGGTAACGAGACGCAATCCACAACGACTACGGCTCGCTACGCGGTGGGGTTCCTAAGTAAAAGATTTCAAATTATCTTAACTTGTCCAAAAAGATTTATGAATACCCTCTGACATAATATAAAGACCCGCATGGCATTTATAATTGATTTTAGTCTTTCCGGTGGTGTTTGTTTCCAGATTCAATATTGGAAAACACCCTAAAAAAGACGCCGGCCCCCGAATCATCTCGTAGATAAAAAAAATGGGACGCCTGACGCATATACGAGACCTAACTTCTCCCGAAGTATCTTTTTAGATCGCCGTATGCTGAAAGCGGCGATACAAAACGTATCCCTCAATTGTCTGGTTAACTAACTGAATTGTAAATTCGTTATTCCCACCCTTCCAGGGAGCACCCGCCGGGCGTGAATAATAGTTTAAAAAACTATTAACCTCAATTACGCCTTAAGCTGAAGGCGGCGATACAAAACGTATCCCTCAATTGTCTGGTTAACTAACTGAATTGAAAATTCGTTATTCCCACCCTTCCAGGGAGCACCCGCCGGGTGTGAAGAATAGTATAAACACGTTAACCCCAAATGTGCCTTAATTCGCCGTATGTTGAAGGTGATACACAATGCATCCCTCAAAGTCTGGTCAACTAAACTGAATTTCTATTGTAAATTCGTTCATCCCACCCTTCCAGGTTGCACCCGCCGGGTAATTTAACGTTAACCCCAACCAATCCTATCCCCACTTCTTTGTAAAAGTTTGCCGGGGAGGAAAAACAACAACAGCTTAGGTTTTTTATTGGCTTTGCAAAACCGAAAAAACTACAAACACGTGTCCGTATGAACACTGTTAGATGGGTACAGCCATCCCGCCGGGATTCATAAGGGGCCTGAAACAGGCACCACAGAGACGCAGTCCTGGGGAGCCACAGACACCCACTTGCCGGGGAAACAAGCCTGTTTTTAAACCACGCGTGGCTAAAACTCGGCAACCCGCCGGGTTTTTCATGGTGTAACCGAGAAAAACCCGCCGGAAATAACTGGGGTGTCCAGATACCATCTGAACGCAAAACAGGACCGAGGCGTAGCCAAAACACAACTAACGCCGGGCCCAACATAGTCCGAGGAATTAGCCAATACACAACTAAACCAGGACACATACATAGTCCGTGGAATTAGCCAATACACAACTAACCCAGGACACACATGACACAGTAGTACATATTTATAACATAAATCAATAACACTTGTACATGTGGCAAAGCTACGAGAGGCTGGCTAGGCCTAGGCAGACGGACATAAAAGTAAGCATGTCGTAATATAAACAAAAAGCACTGAATTATATCCCAACAGGAACCACCGTCAACACACCACTGTAGCAAACACTTCCGGCAAAGGGAAGAACTGACTCGGGACCCAGAAAAAACTTCACTAAGCGAAGAAAAATACGCTGGGAACGTCAGTAAAAATAAGCTACCTCATCAGAAAGATAAAAGGAAGCAATAATAACGCGTAATGAAAGCCGCCTGCATCACAAAGCTAGCTAACAGTGAAAAAGTTCACAAGTCCACAACAGGACCACGAGGGTACATCCGAAATAGATGCCCCAAACACACGACCCAAAATACACTGCACTGCGGGCAACCAGCCCAGGACACTCCTGCTACGCATATCCTAACCTTACTTGATACATCCCGGAGTAAACAAATTAGAAAAAACTCACTAGGGACGCAACAAATGCGGAACCAGCGGAGCGTGGGGAGACACGTCCGGGCAGGCTAAGCGCAGAGCAGAGAAGGAAGAATGACGCCTGAGTCAGCGTCTGGTCAAAGATCCACACAAGTACATCCACGATATTATGGAAAGCTTATTGAATAGTTATTCTTATTTTATTTTTGTTTTTATTTTTTACGAAGTTTTTTCGTAGTGAGAACCCAATTCATAATGACTGAAGCCATGAGTGAGGTCGCGTGCGCTCATGATGAAGGCTCCTCATATTTTAGATGCTCTGCGCGGTAGATTCAAAAGTACGGCGGATGAGTGTTTGAAGAGGGTGCCTTATGTAATAGGCATGTTCGTCAATGATGGAGGGGCCACTAATAAATCAATTATTTTTACTATAAATATAACCAAGCTGTTGTTACTAAACAGGTTATCCAAGTCATTTGTTCTAGTATTATTCATTGTGAAAATTACTAAGATAAATCATTTATATAAATTAATTTTTTCATTCATAATAGTTTCCCATATTAATCTTTTCCAATTATGTGGCATGTGAATTATCTGTTGTTACAAAGCCTTATTTTTAGGAGAAATGACGACACAATTATAAACATTGTAATACTTTAGTGATACCAAGTCATTTGTTCTAGTATTATTAATTGTGAAAATTACTAAGATAAATCATTTATATAAATTCTATTTTCAATCATAATAGTTCCCCATATTAAATCTTTTCCAATTATGTGGCATGTGAATTATCTGTTGTTACAAAGCCTTATTTTTAGGAAAAATGACGACACAATTATAAACATTGTAATACTTTATTTATAACATTTGAGATATATTTTATATTAAAATAGAATGATAGCAGGTACACGGTTGGAGAGCATCACAGCCAGGCAGGTACACAGTTTGGGCTTACTGGAATCCATCATTAATTATACGATCCACAAACCCCGGGGAAATATCAGCCATGCGTGGTGTGTGGGCCCTGGGAGAGTCCACTGGTGTGGCCTCAGGTCGTCCCATGCTTGGTTGCTGAGACCTCCAAGATCTTGGCGTGTTAGGGGCGCCCATTTGTTTCCCACCATGGTAGTAGGAAGGCCCGGGGGTTAGCAGATTCTCGTAGTAGGGTTGTGGTGGATAAGTACGAGTTGGTTGGGCATCCGAGTCCATAGGGCCAAACCGTGGGAGGCTCCCTGTGCCACGGCTATGGCACCGCATAGCATTGGTGAACCGCATCACCTCCCCTAAGTAGTGGTCCACGAGAGGCGGCTCCAGATCCAACAGGCTGTTCTGGACATAGCCGTGGAACAGCTTAATCGCCTGCTGTGCTGGGGTTTCCGCCTTCTTGGTGTCCCAGCGGCGGTAGAGTTTGTTGAGGTTCTCCTCCCCCTGACGTAGCTGTTGGCAGAAAGGTTGAACTTTATAACATGAACAAGATAAAAATTGAAATGACATAAACATTCATACAATGTAGCCAGGTATTACAGGTTCTCCTCCCCCTGACGTACCTGTTGGCAGAAAAGTTGTACATTAGAACATGAGCAAGATATACATTAAAATTACATAAACATTCATACACTGTAGCCAGGTATTACAGGTTCTCCTCCCCCTGACGTACCTGTTGGCAGAAAAGTTGTACATTAGAAAATGAGCAAGATATACATTAAAATTACATAAATATAATAATAACATTATTAATAACATTATAACATTATTACCTTATCATACAGGTCCATCTCAATGGGGTCCTCTGGAGTAGCAGCTGCTTTGGTGCGGGGCCGGGGTACCATGGGCACGGCCGTGGACATGGACGTGGAGGCAACACCTTCAGCGGCTGGAGACACCTCAGCCACATCCTCTACCTCCGGGTCGTCCAGACTCTCCTCGGCAGCATCCGGGACTGTGGCAGCAGCAGGTTGTTTGTACTTCTGTGAAATATATATAACATATAAATACATATTGTCACAACATTTATCATTATGATACATTCACACAACACATTCACATAATTTATAACATGACTATCAATATTAACTTGTAGGACACTTTATGATGCCGTAACAGCATGTAAATTTACTGTATATTTGACTAGTATTGAATAATGTACTCATGAACATAACCTAGATCAGGAATATATGTAAACTTGTAAAGGGACTTTATGATGCATATAACAACATGTTAATATTTTAAACATTTGACAAATTGTATTGTATAATTGACTCATGAACATTACTTATATTATTACTTCTATTATTAATATACAATGTAAACTTGTAAAGAACTTTTTTATGATGCATAACAACATGTGAATTTTGTGTCCATTTGCCAAATTGTATTGTATTTTTTTGGATAAATTAAAAACATTATTTTCAATATCAAAGTGCACGACTTGTTTCCATTGTCCATATGTAAATAGTATTTAACCAACATTTTAACGTTGTTAATTATTTCTCACGTACCTTGCTCTTCCTGGTCGCACTTTTGACCAGGTGTGGTTGGAGAAAGAAGAACGTCGCCTTTATCCATTGCTCTCGCTCCGTCAGGGACTTGGTACCAGAACCCGACTTGACCTCTACCAGCTTCCCATAGCGCGTCCGCATCCCCTCCAACCATTTAAACAGGACTTGAACTGCAAAATAATAAATTTACATCATTACCTGTACACTCCATACATTTCTGAACACAAATTATTAAAAAGAATTCCATTATATCTCACCTGTAACACCCAACTCCGTGGCTTTTTTGTTGAGCACGCTGTCCTTCATGCTCCTGTCACGGAATGCCCTCAGCTTCCTGTTGTAGAGGAACTCATTCTCGCGGTACCACTCCGCGACAGCCACCTCATGTGCCTCCAGCAGGATGGCGTAGACACGCTTCCTTTTATCGGCTGGCCGCTGTTTTCGAGGTGTTGTAGAAGCCGGTGTGTCTTGGGAGTCCTGTGAGTGGGTCGTCAAGCCGGTTGATGTCGTTTGCTGGGTAGACATCTGCGTCTGGTCCTCATCAATGTCCGGCTCGTGCATCGGGCTGTCACCTAGTTCCGGGAAATTCTTTGGAAAGAAGCGGCGTTTTATGGGTAGGGTAGTTACATCTTCATCTGCATTGCTGCTGACGGAGACGTCTTCATCGGAGATGTGTTGGCCAGCCTCATCCTGTGTGTGTTCTGTCTCCTCCTCCGAGGCTGATGACATAACATTCACGGAATCCTGGGTGAGGAACAGGTCGACGGACGCGTTGTCAGGGGCTGTAGTAGGAGCTGGGGTCTTGGCAGCCTTCTTCCCTTTAAAATTGAGTTTGGATCCCTTGGGCATGGTGAAGGTGTGTAGAGTAGAGTTGTTGTGGGTGGCTGGAGAGAGTGGTGAATCACTGAATACTGTGATTGATGCATCTCCCGGCAGCTATGTATAGGGGTCTGTGCGGGCGGCTGCCAACGTACGATCAGTCGCGTTCACTCAGGGTGTCGTGTGCACTTGTCCCTTGCCTCGGTCCCGTGCTCCAGTGATTCAGCTGTGTCGTGTGAAAATTGTGGAAGGTGTGCGTACCCACGCGGACCCACGTGGGACCGAAACTAGCATTCCGACACGTAGGCAGTTATTCGTGGAAAGTTCCGTTGTTACTCGTAGCTAATTCTACTAGTTCGTAATCAATTCGGAATTAATTCTTAATTAACCCTCTCACCACGGAAGGGCTCTTGAACGCCCATAAAAAAGCATATAACAGGTACCCGGAAGGGCTCTTGAACGCCCAGTGGTTGAAAGCCTGTGAGCTTCGTGTGCGAGGCGTCGGTCCGACGCATGTAAACAACAGCCGGCTGGACCGACGCCCCGCATCTCCGGCCACAAGAAGGAGAGCGTCGCTTGTTCGTGTGTGCCTGTATGTTGTTGTTAAGTATCGAAAAGTAGTGTAAAGTGGCTGTTGTGTAGATCATTTGCCTCCATGAATGTTGAGATTTTGCTTCGCAGGACTCGCTCGTAAACTTTAATGATGTGGGAGGTAAGAGCTACCGGGCGGTAGTTTTTTGGTAGTGCTTTACTCCCTCCTTTATGCAGTGGGGCAATTATTGCGTTGTTCAAGCTATCTGGTATATCACCAGTGTCTAGACTCCTTCTCCACATTATAGCCAGGGGTTTTGAGAGGTTTGCCTTACATTTCTTCATTAGGATCGAATTCCATAAGTCCGGGTCTGGTGCCGAGTGGGATGGCATGTTGGAAATGGCCTCTTCTATGTCTTTTGGACCGAAATCAATATCCAGCATCTGGGGGGTTTCCGTGGGGGAGGTTTCCATGAAAAAAAAATTTTGGTCTCTGATGACTTTTGTTTCATCAGGCTCACTGAATGCCATTTCATACTGCCTGCGTAAGAGTTCACTCATTTCCTTTTTGTCCCCTGTGAAAGAGCCGTCCCCTTTGCTTAGTGGGCCGATGTTTGATGCTGTTTTAGCCTTTTGTTTGGCGTATGAAAAGAAGTATTTGGAATTTTCCTTTATACCTGCAATAGCTTTCCTCTCCTCTTCCATATGTTGTAGTTCATATGATATTCTTAGCCTTTGTTCAATTTTCACAATTTCTCTATCTATTTCGGCCTTTTGCCTATCCTGTAGATTTTGATGTGTGCGTCTTTGTGTGAGTAATTTTCTTCTTCTGTACAGCCTCCTCCTTTCCCAATCTTGTTTGCTTCTTCGTCTTGTTTGTCTTGCAGGTATATGGTGGCTACAGATTTGGGTCATGGTTTCTATTATTAGGACTAGACATTTTGCTGGTGTCAGGTTATTCATTAAATCTTCCCAGTCTATTTCCTCCATTTCTTGATTTACCTCTTCCCACTTAATGTTTTTGTTATTGAAGTTAAATTTACTGAAGGGGCCGGGGTTTTTCCTCGATTCTGAGGTTGTCTGTACACTTTCTAAGGTTGTTTTGATCTCAATTAATTTATTATCTGAGTATGTTGTGTCCGATACGTTAATGCTGTGTACTAGAGAGTCGTTGTTAGTGAAGACCAGGTCTAAGATATTGTTTTCCCGTGTGGGTTCAGCAATATGCTGGGTAAGACTAAAAAAATCGCAAAGTTCAAAAAGCTCTCTCGTATTTGTATTTGCTTCTCCGGTGTTATTTGCCACTACCTGGTTTTCTAGTTGTCTCCATTTAATGTTTGGTAGGTTAACGTCTCCTAGCCATATAATATTTGGTGTTGGGTTCCCCAGGGTTTCCACTTCTGATTTTATTTTGTTGGGCTGGGTTTTGAATTCTTCTGGGGATGAGTCTGGAGGCCTGTATGTAACAATAACTGCTAAATTTAGGGATTCTATTTTAACTCCAAGTATTTCCACCACTTCATTACTGTTATTTAGGAATTCAGTACATATCAGTGAGTCATGGATCTACAAGGCTACACCTTCATGTGATCTATGCGTTCTGTCCGCCCTATGTAGATTGTAACCAGGAATCCATACCTCACTATCTTCCTGATCTTTAATGTGAGTTTCTGTGAGAGCCGCAAATATAGCGTTTCCTTCTTCTAGCAGGCCCCTAATAAATGGTACTTTGTTCATGGTTCTATTTTTTAGGCCTTGGATATTTGCAAACAAGATTGGGGAGGAATTGTTTGGAGTACTATGTGTACCTAATAGTCTTTGGGATGTATTTGCCACTCTTGGGAGGCCAGGAGGTGCTCGAGGTGTTCTATGTGCTCTTCCATCTCCTTCAGTCTCTTCATCTTCGTCTGCCATTTCCCTCCTTGCCTTTTTCCTCTGTCTCGTCCTCGCATAGCTAGAGAATTTTTTTGGCTACCATTCGTGTTAGGTCTAGCATATCTCCATGTCCCTTAACCTCTCCGCGGCGCACAGGGGGTTTTCTACAGGGTAAGACTGTGCGCACCTATGATGATTTTGGGACCTATTGCCAATTTCGATAAAAAGTACATCATCGTGTAGGGAATGTTTGCGTGCATCGGCCCATATATATTTGACCCCCCAAAAAATATCTGGGGGGGGTAGGGGAACGGTCCGTAGTTGAAAAATGTGGAGCGAATGGCACCGCGCGGCTAGATTGTCATCGAGCGGCGAGATTTCCCTGCCGAATATTTACGCGCGCAGGGGATAGAAGGAGAGGGAGGAGGGGGTGGGTTACCGCGTATTATCACGTATATCTCCTTTTTCGAGCCCTTTTAGGCTATTTAGAGTATGTATACATGTGTAGGGCACCCATATAACAATGAATATGCCTCATAGTGACCAAAAATTGCAATATATAAGGGAATTATAAGAGAATATTTAGGCGGGAATGAAGATGTGTTGGAGGTTTGGCGGCAATTTATGAGCTGAGAGTGTGGTTTACGCCATACATATCACGTATATCTTGTACGTAGAGCACTGTCACGCTATAATACAGACTTGTACGTATGTATACGTGCCATATATCAAAATATATACCGCATATAAACCAATTCATGCGATATTTACGCACATTATCAATGAGTTTCTATGCGTGAACCAAGGTGTGAGTGAGTTGTGGTGGGAATGAAAGGGGGAGAGGGTGTGTTACGCCATAAATATCACGTCAATCTTGTATTTAGAGCACTCTCATGCTATAATAAAGACGTGTACATATGTAGGCGTCCCATATAACAAGGAATATATACCGCATATAGCCCAATTGATGCGATATTTACGCAAATTGTGAATGTGTTTCTAGCAGACGGAAGCCTGAAAGGGGGGGTTGGGGGTGGGTTGGTGGGTGGGAGGGAGGCATACAGGGGTGCAGTGAGTGAGTGAGTCGTGGAGAGATGGAAGTCAGGCAGATCTCTAGATAGATAACCAGCTTAGTGATAATTGTGGAGGGGCCCCAGGCGTATTGATGTTTGGTATTTTGACCCTAATGTCTACCAGATGGCTGGTGTTCGTTGCCATCAACAGGTCTACAATAACATGAGTCAGGAATGGAGAGAGAGAGAGAGAGAAACTGAGACATTTGTATGTCGTACGTATAAATGGACTTCAGAATTGCATTTTTATGCAAGCAGACATTGCATTTTAGACACATGTGAAGTACCACAGAAACATGTAGGCCATTGACTGTAAATAAAGTACTATATTTATAGACCACCAGCGACGGTGCTGAGTCACACAGGCAGATTGCCTGTTGTGATAGAGGGCTAAATATAGACTGGTGTCTCCTTACACCTGCGAAAGGGTAGATTGCCACCAGAGAAAAGTTTACTTATTTATTTCGAAGTAATATGCAATCTAAATGTATATTCGAGACCTACTGCAATTATTTGTATGACAGTCATGACTATGTATAATCCAATATACGCGCATAGGCGAGACATAAGAAAGCTGGTTGAGCAATTTTCGACACCCACACAGTTATTATTCATTTTTATTTACAATATTATACAATACAAATGTATTTGTGAAGAGTATTTTATCCATTATTGTATTTATACCAATTTTGTTCCCAGACAGAGCTGCTGTAGCTGGAGAATCAAGGAGCGGCAAGGGTCACCTCGTGACCGCCTGACCGTGTGAAAATGAGTGGAGTCACACTGAGAGGGGCAATTTTGCTGAGTGTTTTGGGAATTTTTGTGAGAATAAAGTTATTTAATTACTAATTCTTTACAGAGACAAACTTTATAAACCTTGGCATGATATAATTGATAATCCCATCAATTTACAAACGTAAATTGGTGGGATAATTCATTTTTTTTGTATATTGTCATTTCGATTGTAGACACGAAGTTTTGAGTGATATTTGGTATGAGCTCCTGTGGCATGGTTGGTAAGGTCGCGGACTGGAAAACTCAGTGTCGTAGGGTAGTGGGATCGAATCCAGGAGGGGGTTATGGGGAAGGTTTTATATTGTCTAGAAAAAAAATTATAAATTTTTTTTTTTACAAGATCATGCCATTGTATTCAAACAATATGAAATATTCATAGAATATATCATATTGTAAGAATACAATGACATGACCTTGTTTTCTTTTTTTCTTTTTTAATTGTTTTATTTTATTATCATAGTAGGTTTGACATGATTTATTGAAACATATTTATTTTTGTACAATTCATTTGAGGTAAGAAAATAATTATATACACATTACTTAGGCTAATAACAAACATATATATTGATATACTAAAAAAATAAGGCATATTACATGTAAATCTTTGAAACTTATAAACTAAATAATGAAACATACAATTATATAATGTAAAAGCTATATCACAGGGACATCTTTGGAACTTATACATTATATAATATATATGTTACATTATGAGGTAGCGTGATCAATTAGGTCAGGTCAGTTAAGGTAGGGCGCGAGTCCAGGGCAGGGCAGGGCAGGGCAGGAGGCGAGTCCAGGGCAGGGCACGGGGCGAGTCCAGGGCAGGGCAGGGCAGGGGCCGACACTCAGTATTTCTTGAAGGTGTGGTAGTCCCTGAAGCAGTCACCCAGGCAGAGTGCAACTTTGCACTCGGCGCACATTGAGGTGACTCTTTTGGTTACATGGGGTTTTCCTCACACTGGAGCTGCAGACGGTGCACTGCACCTGCCTGTGACGAGTGCCAATCAGCTCGGTGTTGGTTGTGTAGTGTCTTTCGACACCCAGCTGGATGCGGTCAGGAACGTGATCCCCACGCCATGCCGTACGTCTGTGAGTGGTGGTGCCATACTTCTCCAGGAGTTGGTAGGAGACGTTGTACACGAACTCCCGGAATTTCAGCTTCTGGTTTGGGGCCATATCCTTCTTCACCAACCACAAGTTGTAGGCGTTCAGCATCGTTATGTCAACTAGGTGGAGGAAGAGCTTGTGATACCACTTCACAGTCTTCCTCAGACACTCAACGCCTGACAGCTGACAGTCAGACTTGTCCACCAGGCGCATGTTTTTGGTGTAGTCCACTACCATGTCGGGCTTGTAGATTGTCTTCCTGGTTCGGTAGTGGATTTTGCCAGAATCCACCTGGGCACCTGTGTGGACGGTGGAAAGCAGGTGGACGTCTCGCTTATCCTTCCACTTCAGGGCTATCAGTTTCCCACACTTCTCGAGCTGCTTGTATTTCTGCCCCTTTCGTCGCCTTCTTCGCACATGCCTCTCGCGGTGTTCCTGGGCCAGGTCGTCTTCTGAAGGTGTGTCACTGGAGGAGGCATCTGTGAGAGGAATGACATCACCTGTGAACTTTGGCATAAACTTTCTTGTCTTTCTGACAGTCCCACATGACCCCGTTTGGTTGTCATAAAGAAACTGGCAGAGAGCAGGAGAAGTATACCAGTTGTCAGTGTAGATGATGTGGCCTTTGCCCAGGTAAGGTGCCAACATTTTCCTGACGATGGCACCTGACATGCCCATGGGGTCATTGGCAGCGGCTTTCGGTACGTCAATGTCAGTTCCTGTATACACGATCATGTCAAGCACTATTCCAGTTTCACAGTCGCACAACACGAAGAGCTTGATTCCGAACCTATGCCTCTTCAAGGGGATATACTGCTTGAAAACAAGACGTCCTTTGAAGAGCACGAGCGACTCATCAATCACCAAATTGAGGAAGGGGTAAAAGTATTTCCTATACCTCTCCAACAACATGGTGAACACATCCCGAACTTTCCATATCCTGTCAATCCTGTTAGGATTTTCGTTGTCTGCAAAGTGCATAAATCTTAGCAGCAACAAAAATCTGTCACGAGTCATGAACTTATTGAAAGTTGGGGTGGCGATGAGAGGGTCGTGCTTCCAATAGTGTTGCAACACATGCTTCTTGATCAGAGGCATGAGGAACAACAAGGCAAAGAACGTCAGAAATTCTGCCACAGTCGTATCCACCCAGCCTCGTATTCTCGCTTTTGGAGAAAGGACGTCCAATCTGCCAAACACCCACCTGTAGTAGGCGTTTGTTTGGGCAACGATGTACGTCATTACCTCCATGTCGAAAAAAGCGAGGAAGAAGTCGCTTTCGTTCGCTTGATCATCACAGGGCCAGTCGTCAGTTGTTCCTGACGTCCCAGGATTGAACTGGGGCACGTCAGGTACAAAATTGACCCCGTCAGACCAATCGAACGAAGGCATGCCAGGGATCGGAATGTCGTCTGCGTCTGCTTCTGCGTCTGAAATATCGCTTCCATGGTCGCGATACAGCACTTCATCATCATTACCCTCCTCTTCACTTGACAGACGATGCCCTTCCTCGTTTTCGTCACCGACGTCGGACTCACTCCCACTGTCCACTCCCAAATCCCGTGCTAGGTCCCGTGCTAGGGCTTCGTCGTCGAAACCCGGGCTGCCAATGTCCTGCGAATCACCATCAAACAGCAGGGCGGCATACTTAGATGGTGTAAGAGTTTTCCGGGTCACTTTGGCACGTGCGGGAGTCTTATGGACAGGGACAGCAGAGGTGGTGGCAGGGGCGGCGGCAGGGGCGGCAGCGGCGGCAGGGGCAGCAGTGGTGCGTGGCCTTGATGGCAAGATGATGGTGGTGCCTGTCGCCCTTCTCTCTGTTCCTTGGGCAGGGGCGGCATGGGCGGCAGGGGCAACAGGGGCAGCAGGGCCGGCAGGGACACCAGGGCCAGCAGTCGCTTTCCCAGTCGCTTTCCCCCTCCCTTTCCCCTTCCCCTTCCCTGTTCCTTGGGCAGGGGCGGCAGGGGCGGCAGGGGGAGCAGGGCCGGCAGGGACACCAGGGCCAGCAGTCGCTTTCCCAGTCGCTTTCCCTCTCCCTTTCCCCTTCCCCTTCCCTGTTCCTTGGGCAGGGGCGGCAGGGGCGGCAGGGGCAGCAGGGGCGGCAGGGGCAGCAGGGGCGGGAGGGGCATGGCCAGGGGCGGCTGGTGGTGGTTGGTGGTGGTAGGGGCACTGTGGCTGGCGTACGGGTTCTTTTCCCTACGCCCGTGCCTTTCATTTTTCCTGCCCCCGCAGGTAATGCAGCCCTAGGGCGGCCTCCTGCGTCGCTGGTACCGGTGGCAGGGGTGGCAGTGGTGGCAGTGGTGGTGGTAGTGGTTGTTGCAGTGGCCTGGGTCGTGGTGGCAGTGTCCCGAAAGACCAATGACCTCTGTGCCATTGCCCTGCTTGCACGTGTTTTACGTGCTTTTGGTGCTGGTGATTCGTCCTCTGAGCTGTAGGGCGTGCCGTACTGGTAGCTAGGGTCTTTGGCAGCCACCCTCTGCCTTCCACGGCGGCTAACACCACCAGAAGGAGGGCTGGTTGTGTCATCAGGGAGCGAGCGTGAGGGACGTGTAGGCTCCATGACTAGTGCGTGGTTACTGGCGCGGTGGTGCTTGCACGAGTGCGGGGCGAGCGTTTGGCGGGGTGGTATCGAGAGTTGACATGTAGTACTATACCCACACCAATTTTCAGCCGCCTGGCTATAAACGCGCGGTTTTGGTACGTGTTCAAAGTCTCTGCTCTTAAGAGTCTCCCCGCAGTGCGCCGGGGGAACTCTTAAGAGTCTCCCCGCAGCTCCCGGGTTAATAGCCAACGTAACACCAATATTAAAAAAAGGCAGCAAATCCCTATCCAGTAACTATCGTCCAATTAGCTTAACCTCAGTTGTATGTAAATTGCTAGAAACGGTCATACGAGACAGACTCGTAAATCACTTAGAGGAAAATAACATACTTAAAGATACTCAACACGGCTTTCGTAAAAAACGTTCCTGTTTAACAAACCTCTTCTTCCTTCTGGACTTCTTCCACGATATCCTCAACCTCTACGATGAGAGTAAAGCTGTAGATATTATATACCTTGATTTTCAAAAGGCCTTTGACAAAGTTCCCCACAAACGTTTACTGCTAAAACTAAAAGCGCATGGAATACAAGACGGTGTGTTGAAATGGATAGAAAATTGGCTCAGCGACAGAAAGCAAAGAGTAGTCATAAACGGTAAGGCATCAAAATGGACCAATGTAAGTAGCGGGGTACCCCAGGGATCGGTACTAGGACCAATTCTCTTTCGAATTTACATCAACGACATAGATGAGGGTCTCACCTGTACAATCTCAAAATTTGCTGACGATACAAAAATTGCAAATAGCGTACTCTCAAAAGAACAAGTTGACGATATGCAACACAATCTAGATAAATTGTCATGTTGGGCCCAAATTTGGCAAATGAGTTTCAATGCGGATAAATGTAAAGTACTACATATCGGATACCTAAATGAGAAAGCAACTATTTGATGAATGGCACTCAGCTTAAGAATGTAAACAGAGAAACCGATCTGGGAGTAACAATATCGAGTAACCTAAAACCGAGTCAACAATGTTCAGAAGTTGTTAAGAAGGCAAACAAAATAATTGGCTTTATAGGCAGGTCATTTGAGCATAAATCCAAAGAAGTTATCCTAACCCTTTACAATTCCTTAGTCCGCCCTCTTCTGGAATACTGCGTTCAATCGTGGTGCCCTTATTACCAAAAAGATATAAACAAGCTAGAACGAGTTCAACGTAGAGTTACCAAAATGATACCTAGCCTAAAGAACAAACCATACGAAGAGCGTCTTAGAGAATTAAATCTATTTCCTTTAACCCAGCGCAGATTAAGAGGCGACTTAATTCAAGTGTTCAAAATCATCAAAGGCATCGACAATATGAACTGTAGTAAGTACTTCACTATCGACCAATCTAATTACACGCGGGGAAACGGTTGCAAAATTATTGGTAAATCTTTTAACTCGCACGAATCTAAGAATTTCTTCTTCAATCGAGTTGTCAACTTGTGGAATGGGCTTCCCCGAAACGTTATAGACTGCATCACCGTTGATTCATTTAAACTCCACCTAGACAAATATCTCGCATCAAACCCGCGACTGGCTGCGTTTGTAAATGAATAACTTTATTTTATCCCCCCCTCAGTTACTAACCCATCTGTCCCCTACTAACTTCCTAATCCTGCCACGGACATTAGTTCCAGGGCAGTAATTCCCTTTCCAATGTTCCCTTACCCACTCTAAACCACTGTTTGGACACTTGATCCTCAGTGTTTTGGAGGACAAGCAACCTAGAAGGGTCACTAGATCTGTTGTGGCTTGATTTCCTTTGTACTCCTTTGTACTCCTTTGTACTCCTTAATATGAAAAGCTGGGCATTTCATATTGTAGCAGGTCTTTTTCTCAAGTGATGTCTTGCAAAGGTATGGGTGGTGGTATTTGCAGATTTCACCAAATCTACATTTTCCATGACTGGTTATGTTGTTGCAAATTTTGGGATGAGCAAATCTACATGACTTCCCATTATATTCGCCCTTTTGACCAAATTAGCACCTTCTTTCCAGATAATATCTGCACACTGGTGTAGACAACCCCAGTAGGAGTGGCTGGGGCTGAGAGGGGTTATGTGGTGAGCTAAGTGTGGTTGTGGGTGATAGTGGGCTTGGTGTATGGGGGGGTGAGGCCTGCAGGGGGGTGGAGTTACGGGTTGGTTGTAGGTGGGCAGGTGGCAGTGGTGAGGGGGGAGGCGATGTGGAAGGGGAGCCTGATATGGAGGCTTGTTGCATCCTACGTTCATCCTGCAAATGTATTTGATCAACAGCAGTAGGGTGGTCAATGGCCATAGATGGGATTAATGTGGGGGGTTTCTGGGTCTGGGGAGATGTGCAGCAGGGTTTGTGGATTTGTAGGGTGCGAAAGGTTGTTGTTCGGCAGGCGATGTGTGTTGATGTGCAGGAGGCAATTTGGGCTTTTGCATGGGAAGGTGTGCGTGTGTGGGTTGTGATACTAGTATGGGCCCTGAGGCCCCAATATTTCCCCATTTTCTGTGAAAAGTAGCTATGTCTCGGCTATATTTCGGTCTATCTTGTACTTCTGTATTTTCTACAGTCTATATGACTTGCCATGTGATATCGAAACAACTATCGCAGAAATGGAGGTTCTTCCCTCTTGTATTGTACGCCTCATTTATTGGTATCAATCCTATGCAAATCCAGTGGTATGGTTTCTTGCATATCTGACATGCGGTGCCTTTATCCCCGTGTATATTCATCTTACACCTCGTACAGGTGTCTCTGGTAGATTTTTTTTTTTTTAATTTATTTCCACCCGCCCTTAGAGAGAGAGAGAGATGGGGGGGGTGGGGCGTGGAGGACAAGAAGGTGTGTGTTACGCGGTGTGTGTGTGTGGGGGAGGGGGGGGGGGGGGAAGTGCCACTCGTTTACACTCGTTCTGGTTTAAACTTTAGTAACTATAAGTAACATTTTCAATAATTATCTTATGAAACAGAATTCTCACTGCCCTAACCACTTTTCCCGTGTTTGGTCGGCTGCTTAGCGGAATATACGGCACTCTAGGAAAATAACGAACTTTCCAGGCTACCTATATATAGTATCTATTTTAATTGTCATGTTTTACCTATCAACTTGATTCAACTCTGCACAGGTTCGAATTTTCACCACATTTGGTTGCGTGGGAGATCTTTCTCTCCAATAACGTCACTACTAACCTACGATATGGTCGAGAAATAATCTGCACTGATTTAATTTGTTTACATATTATTTTTCTCTGTTTGCTATTATTTACGCTATTTGTTTTGTCGGTACCCTTTCCTGTCGAGGTTAAGTTTCGCTTTTGGTAAAATCGTATAGGGGGAGGGGACGTGTCCAGGAGAGCGAGGAGGGTGGGGGTGAGGGGATATATGTGTTTATGGTCTTTGCGGTCACCGAGGGTATTTTGTTTACAGCATACGTCCTGTTCCCAAGCTAAAAGTTAAAAGTTCCCCTGACTTTAATTTTCTGTATTATACTCTCCTAGTATATTTACGTGTTATACGATGTCCACTATCACTTTTAACTTAGGCTTCCTATTTTCACATAGCCTTGTTTGATTTCATAGGACTATAGAGCTAACACTTTTGCTTTGGGACGTAACGGTTTTTTCTTTCCCTTCTTCTTTCCACCCGCCTTGCCTATGCCTCATGGGCCTGCCCTAGACCAGCGCCGTGGCACTGCTGTAGGAGTTAACGGATTTGTTTTCCAAAACGCGTGATCTCCCCAGATATTTTATCAATCGGTTCGATTTTGCACTTCACAGGACCGCGACACTAAGTTTGTTTTTGTGTGTGATTTTTTGAAAGTTTAATCACCAGTATCCCGCGGAATAGTCGAAAAATCCCGGACCGCGACGGACGTGACCCTACTCTCTCACTGGCTCTCTCCATTCCATGTCCTCTTTAGTTTGAGACCTTCATATGATATAACTAAAAGGTTCTTTATCATGACTAATATACCTGTGTTAGTATGTTAGATCAGGGTGCTGTAAGGTAAATTAAAGGTTTTCCATCATGGCAGCCACGGCCCCGGTAAAGGCAGCGTTGTAGTCACAAGCCACCTCGTTGTGTACAATCATAATCATCCCGGTCATCAGAGTAGCTCCCATCCTGAAGAATAGAACAACCAGTGTTATAGTGTCTATAATTCTCTCTCTCTCTCACACACGCAATCATCACGATCATCAACATAGGTCCCATCCTGAGAAATATAATATCCAGATTATAGTATATTCTCTCTCTCTCACTCACACACTCTCTCTCTCTCTCTTTCTCTTTCTCTATCTCTCACTCATAGTCATCACGATCATCAACATAGGACCCATCCTGAGAAATAAGATATCCAGATTATAGTATATTCTCTCTCTCTCTCTCTCTCTCTCTCTCTCTCTCTCTCTCTCTCTCTCTCTCTCTCTCTCTCTCTCTCTCACTTACTTACTTACTTACTTACTTACTTACTTGTGATGTGTTTGCCACTCTTCTAGCGGCACCGAGGAGCGCGTCGCCCCTCGTTATGGGTGGTGATTTGGTGCAGCATCTCTCACTCATAGTCATCACGATCATCAACATAGGTCCCATCCTGAAGAATAAAGCAACCAGTGTTATAGTAACACACTCTCTTTCTATCTCTCTCTCTCACACACACACAGTCACACATACACTCATAGTAACCCACACACACAGTCACAAACACACACAGTGACGCATTTTGACAGTTTATTCTAGCTATCATTAGACGATTTTATGCAACTTAGGAACGATGTGTGACCATCAAAAAGGTAAATACTATAGTAATTAACCCTTTGACTTCGATATTATAGGTTTGATCTCCGGAGGGGAGAAGAGAAAACCTAATATTTAGTAGTGGCCCCGAAATCATTGACGATATGCCTATTAGCATAATAGTCCTCTTTCAAGTACCCGCGGTCCGCGCATTTGAAATACCCGCCGCAGGGAGAGAGAGTCCTACATAATAAGTGCAACGCTAATTCTCTTATGGAATCATCTTTATGATTGGGTACTCCCTACGAAAAAACTTTGTAAAAAATAAAAATTTACTTAAAAATTGTTATAATAAAGCTTTCCATCACGTGGATGTCTTATGTGGATTCTAGCACAGACGCTGCTCACCGAGCCGCCATACTTCCTTCAAATGTCATATCGAGACTAAACTTAAGACATCAACGAATGGGAAGGGGTGGTTGGGAGGGCCCTACATCGTCAATGATTTCGGGGCCACTACTAAATATTAGGTTTTCTCTTCTCCCCTCCGGGGATCAAACCTATAATATATTAGTGGCCCCTTCATCATTGACGATATGCCTGATATATCAAGACTGGAGGGGGACATTTTTTTTTTTTTTTTTTTTTGTTAAGAGACAATGAACGGAGGAAGGAAAAACACAGATAAAACAAAAAGGTCCATGTGCCTAAAGGCATCCTCCATTCATAAAATGTTTGTAACAACTGGATTTAAACATTTGTAGATTGTAAGTTTGTGGAAAGCAATTCGAGGGAAGTGAATTCCAAAGAGTAGTAGCTCTGGGGATAAATGAATTCTGATAAGCAGAAGTTCTGCATTGTGGAGGAGAAAGTGTAAATTCATGGGCGCTCTCAGATGCCCTAGTTCTACGGGGAAAGATGTGGAGAGGCGGCACAATTGCTGTGAAAATATCTGTAGAATAATGCAAGGGATGCAACGTTTCTTCGTATGGATAATGTAGGAAGGTCCTGTGTGATTGCAGGGTTATTGATTAATCTAATAGCTTTATTTTGAATTTTGTCCAACTGCCTCAATGCAACCACTCCACTTCCACCCCACAGAGGTGAACAGTAATCCATCTGAGAACGCACATGACTTTTATATATCACGGCCAACTGCTCGTCAGTGAAGAATTCTCGAACTCTGTACAGGAGTCCCAGTTTTTTTAGAGGCATTCTTAGCAATGCTTCTAACATAATGTGTCCAGCTCAAGTTAGTAGTTAATGTTACACCGAGAATGTCAATACTAGGGGAAGTGGGAATATTTACATCATTAAAAAATATATGGGAGTCAGTGAGATTCTGTCGGTTAGAAAATTGAATGTACTTGGTTTTCTGTGCATTAAAGGAAACTAGATTCTTTTGTCCCCATCCATTAATTCTAGAAAGGTCCTGGTTCAGAGAAATTGCAGTGTTTATTTTTGAATTTATAAGATCGGGTTGGGTGAAAGAATTGGTAAATGTGAAGGAACTGTGGAGTGTTGAGTCATCTGCGTAGGAATGTATTGGATTATGAGTGATAGATATGAGATCATTGATATGAATGAGGAACAGAATTGGGGCCAAAAACTGATCCCTGGGGAACACCAGCATTTATTGAGTGAAATTGAGAATAAAGGCCATCTACCATTACACGTATTTTTCTGTTATGAAGATAAGAAGAAATTAGTGGAACTAATGATGCAAGGCCGTAGTGTGACATCTTCGACAATAAGGATTGATGCCAGACTCTATCAAATGCCTTTGATATATCCAGTGCTATTGTATGTGTTTCACCATGTTGGTCTGTAACTTGGTTGATTTGATGCGTAAGAAGGCAAAGAATGTCTGCAGTTGATCGACATCGTCTAAAACCATATTGCCTATCACTGATTAATTTATTATTCTCAAGATGCTTAATTATGTGATTATTTAATATAATTTCAAAGACTTTGCCAAGAGTGGAAGTTATAGCTATTGGTCTGTAGTTTGATGGATCTGAAGAGGCACCTTTTTTAGGAACTGGATGGATGTTTGCTTCTTTCCAGGGTACTGGGAAGCATGAGGTATGAGTACACAGACGGACAAATTTTGCCAATACAGGAGCGAGCACCAAGGAGCAATTCTTAAGTACTATTGGAGGAATTTCATCTGGACCAGGAGCCTTATCTACTGAGAGATTCTGCAAAATAGTTTTGACATGTCTGGTGTGGATCTTAAGTGAGGGAATTTCAGGCGAATTAAAATTAAGTACAGGGACATCTTGATTTATTTCATCTAAGGTTGAGTTGGTGGAGAAAATATCCGCAAGAAGGTTAGCTTTACCTCGTGGGTCACTTACAAGATTGCCAGTCGGAGATTTTAATGGTGGAATGGATGAAGCAGTAGTGAAGTTGGATTTAAATGAGTTAAGAGTAGACCAAAATATTTTGTTATCATTTGGATTATTTAGAAGTTTATTTGCCTGCTTGTGGAGAAAGTTTGATTTAGTTAGGTTTAATACAGTTTTGGCATGATTTCTGATGTTTCTAAAGTAATTAAAGGCTTCATGTGTTTTTGATCTTGTGTATGCATTGTAGGCTATTGCTTTTTGTTCAGTTACTCTAGCACAATTATGGTCAAACCATTTAGGTGAATTAGATCTTTTACTGTACTTTTGATGAGGAATAAAAGTTTCCATTCCAATTTTTACAAAATCTTGTATGTGGCTCAAGGTGGAGTGTGCATCATTAGAAAAGAAAGAGGTCCAGGGAATATCAATAAAGAAACCTTGAAGACCCTCCCAGTCTGCCCTATCGTAATGCCATTTAGTCACCAAAACAGGTTCAGAGTGGGAAGGTGTGGTAGGTAATAGACAGGTGGCCTGTATCAGACAGTGATCAGAAGATCCAAGCGGGGACCTCACTGTAACATCATAATTTTCTGAATTGGTTGTTAAAAATAAGTCCAGTAGGTGGGAATTATGATTAGGATTATCTGGTACACGGGTGGGTTGGTTGACTAGTTGAGTGAGATTAAATGAGTCTGCAAATAGCTCACATTCAAGACCAGCATCATCAGTCCTGGCTGAATGAGTGAGCCATTCAACATTATGGACATTAAAATCACCCAACACAGTGATTTCAGAAGAAGCATTTAAGTTGAGGACACTGAGTTGTGAGGACAGAGAATCAAAAAGACTTTGCTCTGGAGGAGTATTTGGGGAACGGTAGATGCAACATATGTATTTAAATTTACCAGCAGAAATTAATTTGTATATAGAGTAATCAAAATAGGGACAATTGAAACTAGTAACCTCCTCCAGGGCAATTTCAGATTTTGCGAAGCAACATACACCTCCTTTAGGTCTGAAATTTTGGAGCAGTTGATAACCTGGAAAATTAAATCTAGACGTGTCAGATGTGGATGTTACTTGAGTCTCTGTCAAAAAAAGGAGAGTAGGGGATTCTGCTTGAAGGAATTGGTGTACAGAATTGATGTTAGAGTGAAGTGAAGAAAAAGCTGCACCGACGAGCAGCTTTGGGACGTTGCAATGCTCTTGACACAGTCGCATGATGACGACCGGGAGGGCCCTGTGTCAATGACCCAACCCTGCCGGGGGTGGATATCCGAGGGACCACCAGGTTTGCTCTTAACAATTGTACTGCCATGTTTATTGGGTAAGGTGTATGGTGTTACATGTATGATATGTAGTGGGAAGAGTAGTGTTTTATGGATAGAGGATAGCAATGTAGGGCAATGTCGTGAAGTTGGATGTGTATGTTATATCACATTCGTGATAATATCACCACTAACAAATATTTGTACGTAGAGAAATAAGAATCCTATAACAAAATCAATATTTTATTGTTTACATACAATAACCAGTAAAAAAATTAACAGATAGCAGTGCGTTACTTCAAAGAAAATCTGCTTACATGACCGTGCAAGTACAGTTGGTCAAAGTTCCAGCTGACCCACCCTCGCTCTGGGGCTCGCAGAATTAGCTGGCAATACTGGTGTAGTGGTGCAGAGATACCACTTGCCATTAATGTGTTACCTGTGTCTGTCCTGCAAATTAGACTATGTAATGTTCACGTGACGACTAAATGCTCCTTCATTAAGCAGCCACCAATAAAACAAAAATATGTATTCTTATAAAATCGAGTAAAGTATGTTGTGGCAGCCAGCAAGTTTTATATGCGTTGCCAATCAGTGAATATAATAACTTGAATATTTAAGCAAATCTACGAACTTTGGGTGAATGTTCGGGATCATACATAGCGATGTAGGCATTTTTATTTGAGATAGGCTTATTTTCCCTTGTTTAGTATATGTTCTAACAATGATATAGCCGAAATCAGATCTACCAATCCCAATCTTTGTAAGACACACCTTCCTACACCAGTATTGCCAGATAATTCTGTGAGCCCCAGAGCGTGGGTGGGTCCGCTGGAACTTTGACTAACTGTACATCGAAAAGAATATCACATTTGAAATTCAAAAGGGTTGATGTTCCAGGCACATAAATTATATCATTGTTTTTATGGCCTCACAACAACTTAGCACACATGAGATTCTGTGTACGTCTTCTATATCTAAATTATCACTTTGATAGTTATCTTATTCTAAAATTAACTTGTTAACTGGGGGACTCGCTTGACTAAACAGTCTCACAGGCCCTGTTTTCAGCATTATGGACAACCAATAGGGTACATTTTGATCTACTAGATCCTCTGATGTGACCCTAGCTTGTGTGTACTTGTCCTACTATGTGCTGAATGTTATAAATAATCTATAGTTGAAGCTATGATAAATATTCATAAAACTTAAAATAACATTTCTTTACACTTTGTTGCCAACTCGACTACTTGTGTTTTTTTATTGTTTGTGATTTACTTATCTCGTCCGGCGGGAGGTCCCTTGGTCCTGAGCTCACCGGAACTCCCCCCCCCTCTTTACTTAGCCTGAAGGCGCCAGTTCAATAGCTCATGACCCTGTAGACCCGCCGCCGCACGAACATAAGGTAGGTGTTAGGGTTTTATATTGTCCTAACAGCTGACTGTTCTCTAGTAAACGGGTGGTGCTTCTCACCCGGCGGACCGGAGTGTTAGCCTACTGCTATGTGACGTTGGTGTATGAGTTGTGCCTCCAATAATCTTTGACCTGACGTCCTGGATTGAGAAGCATCACCCTCCTTCTGTGGAGCAATCGTGTGACATGAAGGATCCTTTTGCTCTTTTGTGGGTGGAGCCAAAGAATCCTTTGGACGGAACCGTGCTGGACCCAGGCAAACACATTTTGAGAGCGCCGGAGTCATATCAAAATTAATAGTGGGATACTTGGTTCCGCCTTGGTTCTATACTACCTCATGCTGGCATCCGCGTCTAGAAGGAGTTGTGGTCTGCGACTTGTAGCTCAGTGAGAAGGTAAGAAGTGACCAATCTTTGTAACCGTCTTTAACCAATATCACGCAATACCACCTGTATTACCTGGTGTGACGCGAGAGCTGTGTAGTCAACTTCTGACTGAGCTACTATTAAACCGGAACGCAGCAAGAAAACTTACCCTCATTATCTATGGTTATAGAGTTGTATCAGCGTGATATTCTCAAGTCTGATATCAACTTGTACCACCTTGCACTCATGAACCCGTGGTTCCGACCCCCGGATGTATGTGCAGGCCTGATAAGCTAACAAAATGTGTAGGAGTGGTTCAGTAATGTACTAAAGGTAGGTGTGGGGTGCTACCAAGCGTTTACGCCTCTCTCCTCCTTAACTTGCCCGCATATTTTCTTTAGAAATCCGCCGGTCTTTCTGGTCTTTTTCAACCTATCGTTATCAGACGGTCAACCTGTCGTTTAGTTAGCCGGTAAAGAAAGTAATGATCTTTGATACTGTTTCCGGACGGCGTTCAGCCAGGATCTAGGGATTCGCCTCTGGTGACAGGGATTCAATGTCTAAAGGGCCTAAATGTTTGAACCGGGGCTTACTCCGGATGTTCTTTCTACCGCCGGAGTTTATTAACCCTCGCGAGGTTTGTCACTCCATCCTTTGAATGTTGTTTTCTAAAGGGCGTGTCGGGACTTCAAAACAAGACCTATAGGGAAAAGCTTGTCTATTGTCTTTTGTAAACTGGTAAGGGGTGTTAATCCATAATGTCCGATATCCCTCCGGCATCTATTATGGGTTTATGACCCCTTCCTTTTTAGGGGCTTACATGTGAGTCCTTTTAAAGGTGGCCGGGTGAGTGAGGGGTATATAACGCTACTTCGTACCCCATGTTTGATACTTTAACGGGGAAGATACTTAGCCTTTTACCTTCAGCGTATGGTATAAGTACCGTAACTATTAAACCACGAGCATGAGGGACCCTGTTACCATGTGCGTGTTTAAGTCAACTACCTATTCATGGTCTGTTACTTTTAATTCCACCGTGATAGTATGCTTTGACAGGTTGGAAGGTCATGACTGATAACTCTTTTGAGAGTTCCTTTTGTATGACTAACTCCGCCGGCTGTTGTTTATGAACTAGGTTGTTTGTCTCGTGAAGTAATGTGTTTCCACTACCTCCGGTGGGGAGATCGGTTCATGAGTGCAACTTACATGTGTAACTTTTCCCACCAGTTTACACCATCCGGCGGGGAAAAGACTACCTTGGCGGAGAAACATCGTGGTATAATCAGACGCTCATCCCGCCTTGTTGACCTTGGAACCTGGTTATATTAACAAAGAATTGCAATTGTCATGGAAATTCCACCTAACTCCTTAATTTATGTCATAACTCTAAATTTTACACCTGTGCCAACCAACAGCCAGTTGTCTACCGTTTCCTCTCCAGAATTTTGAAAACTTCATTTCTTGAATTGCAAATTAGACCGAAGTAAGGCTTATAGAAACTGGAATCTTTACTCTAGATCAATGATATTTCCCGGTAACCTGGACTGGACCCGCCGCACCAGAAGTTATAGAACCTCTGCATGCTGGCCTGTATGCGCTTTGTTGCCTTACCTATGGCTTCCAATCTGGCGGCGCGGGTATGGGGCTACTACTTTCGTGGTGTCATCCTAATGGACGCCTATCGTTGAAAGAGCGCATTGTATTGTTACTGTTATGGGCTAGGGTTACACTGAACAGTGGTGTAATCCGTTGTGGTAAGACCATGCATTGAAATAATTCTATGGTCTCATCTAGTGTCTGATTAGCCTTTGAGTCTGCCGGTCTCGAGATAGTCTGGGCTGTGTGACGATTCATTAAGAACTGAGCAAATAACCGACAAGCTTGATTACATAATTTAAAGTCCCTATCAAGCTCGCCGAGGGAAGGAATATTGAACTGTTCCTGGAAGTCTTTTTGTGATAATTGAGGAGACGTCAGGAATTCAAAGAGGGAAGTTGGGACCTTTCCTGCCTGTTTATTCATCAAAGTGAACCTAACTGGGCTAGATAGGTGAATGGGAAGTAAGGGTTGTGAAATTACTGACATCGCAAATTGCTGTGCCTCTACCTCCCAGGCCACCCAAGGACCAAAATTACCCCTGGACATTTACACGTTAGTCGTGCTGGGGTTGTAGCCAACTCCGGTACTTGTTTGACATGGAATTGATCACCTTGTAAGCCATAAAGCCAGGCACAATCGGGGCAGTTTAGTAATGCAGGGGGAGGTGGTACTGACTCTGAAGGCTTGTAAACAAAGTACTCATAATAACCCACATCTGGTACCGCTTTGATTGGAACCTGTAATATGTTACCTTGTTCATCTTTTGCTCTAAATTCCTTACTCTTGTTTACCTCAATGGTCCACTCACTAGGGACCGGAAACTCCCCCGACAAGGTTATACGTGCCGCGCTGGGGAATTTAGCTTGAACTGGAGACCAGGTCTCTGGTTCTGGAATAGTATTTACTGAGGCAATGGTTTGTAACTGTTGGTCTAGAGAGGGTGCTACAAAACTTGATGTGACACCACACACATTGGGAGATGGAAAAATGGCGGGCACTGGCATGCCACTCGCCGGATGATCCTAGAACGTGAAGCTAGGGGAACATGGCACTTTCGGCAAGATTAATGTGGCGGGCTTTAAAGGTCGTACTACTAAACCTGTCGGGGTAGCTTCCGGTGTCTCTGTGGAAGTGATCCGAGCTTTCTTAGGTACATGACAGTGTTTTAGCATCCTATGAAATATGTCATCAAGATCTTTTACTGTGATATATTTATTATGAGATTTTTTCCCGGACTTAGGTTTCTTTACTAACCTCTTTTTCCCTTGGGTTATCTCGGTTCCGTCACTTACCTCTGGGGTTTCTGGAACCTCTACTGTATCGGACATCAGTCTAATTTTATGTCTTGGGATTTTATGTCGCCTCCCCTTTTTTGTGTTTTTCTGTAGACTATCAAAAGTTAGGTGTCTCGCGGAAAAAGTCTGTGGTTCGCTCTCAACCACTTGACGATTAGGGGAATAGTGCCCTGGGTATGTGTGGGAAGTTAATCGCGGTCGACTCACTTGAGGGCTCACCACCGTGTCATGGTCATTATTCGCCTGCGCCTGGGTATTAGTTTCTGATATCTTAGGGGACAGTATTAGTTTATGACTTGGTAACTTCTTATGTGACAGTCCTAGGTCATGACTTGGTAACAAGAGAGGAGCCTGAGGAAAGACTAATTTGCTCTTTGAGAGGCCTATACTCAAACCTTCTGCACCGGTATGGGGAGGAGGCGTCTTACCGACCATCCCGTTCCCGGAACCAGCCGACTCTTAAGACCGGCGCTTCTGAGACCGGGACCAGCGGGGAGATGGCGACCGTGGTTTTAACCAGTGCCGCGACTCCGCCTCCTCCGTGTCGGCGTTCGCATGAATTTCTGCCGTGACATAATGGGTGGAACTCGTAACTTTATTTCTCTTAGGGGAAATAGCGGATGGCCTGGCCGATGGTGGGGACTGTTGGTTAGGCGATCTGATCCTCTTGTGACCTCGTGGTGACGCTGAACGAGTCCTTTTCTTGTGGCCGGGGGGGCGGGGGGGGGGGTTTCTCCTTGAGACTCCTCACTACTACCGGTACTACCGATTAAATCGCCGGAAAGAAGTCGTGATAACCTAGTTTCTAGGAGCTCTGACTTAGAGGATGAACAATCAAGGGGGGTTGAATATGTGAGAATGTGTTGCCACAGGTGTGGGTCATCACAAACCAGCTTTTGATTCGCCGCGCCCCTAGCATAGGCGGAGAAGCTGTTCTTAATATCGACCAGTGCTACTAGGCACGCCAGGTCTTGTTTACTAAACCAGTCGGCACACAGATCTGAACAAGTTGGGCACGTTTGAGAGTTCCAGATGAAGCTAGATTTGTCTAGACACTCTACACACTTAATACAAAATGTATGTGCTATGACTGGGGTGGTTAATAAGCAAGTGGGAGATCCACAAAAGCTAGTGTGAGGCATGATGGCGAGAACCCCCCCCCCCCCCCCCCCCTGCCGGGTTCTGCACCGTAGCCTGCTGCCCTGTGTTGCTCCTGATGTGCTGGGTTCTGGAAAATAACATTTCCAGGAATCAATGCTCTTAAGGATAAACCGAGAGGTAACACATCATATTTTACAAGTACGCCGGAAGGGCAGTTGTAGCTCCAACTGCTACTCTGACCTTCCGCCGTACCTGAATGAAAATCAACCTTCAAGGTGTTTTCATTGTCGAACTGCTTACCTGTGACTGTGTCACTGGCCTCTAAAACCTTCGTCAGATAATCATCGTATCCCGAGACTTCCTCTGGGATAGACAACGCTCACTAGACTGTGTCGCTGGGCGCTAAAAAGTCAAGATGTGTGAGTGACGGGGTTCCGGGCGAGTTTGCTCGGCCGGGCCGAGCTCACTTAACTGAGGAAAACGTACTTCCGCCGGAAGTGAAGTGGTACTACAAACCACCGTGGGACAAGGTTTGCCATCTCCGCCTCGATGTAAAGCGAGGGTGCGGCATCAATACACAGAGAGACCGCCGGAAGGGTAACCAACCTAATTTTGAGGAAACGGACTTACGATATAAAGTCCGACTCCCCAAAACCCCACAGACAACAGGACGTCTCCTGACACTGGTAGGCTTGCAAGGCACAGCAAGAAACCAGAAATACATCTTAGGACTACAAAAGTAAAAATGACATGAAATAATTTTCCTAGCCCATAAGATAATACCCCTAAAGAGGCTGGCCACGGGGCTTGTAGGAAAAAACACGTCAAGGCTCTGTAGACTCATATCTCCGAAGAAAACAGCAACTCGAAGCGACAGCACCCGGAATGGGGACGAGCGGATACGGACTCCAGAAAGTTTCACACCACGTGTGACAACTCTTAGACCAGAGCGTCTGTTAAAAAACAAAGAAATGCAACTGCCTGATAGCGACGGCCAAGCAGCATTAACTTGCGAAAAGTAGCCTCCTAACTAAGAGCTAAAAGCAACAGCTAAGGCGCACGAAACGAACAAGAATATAACATGACGCGTGGGGCCCAATGGGGGCAAACAAGGCGCCTGTACAATAGTACCCTATTTTAACACTCTCCTGTGGACACGCCAATGGGGCTGCCTGATCTAGCTAATCTAAACCTATTCTAGTACAACTCAGATAGATACAAATGAGCAAATGACTCACTAGAGTTGAGCGAACGAAGAATAAAGCGGAGCTCAGGCAGGCACGTCTGGCCTTGGTGGTCGCAGGGAGACGAAGGAAGTATGGCGGCTCGGTGAGCAGCGTCTGGGCTAGAATCCACATAAGACATCCACCTGATGGAAAGCCTTATTATAACAATTATTAAGTAAATTTTTATTTTTTATTTTTTACGAAGTTTTTTCGTAGTGAGTACCCAATCATATATACGATTCCATAAGAGAATTAGCGTTGCACTTATTATGTAGGACTCTCTCTCCCTGTGGCGGGTATTTCAAATGCGCGGGGACCGCGGGTACTTGAAAGAGGACTATTATACTAATAGGCATATCGTCAATGATGGAGGGGCCACTAATAAATATCCTTCCTAATCTGAATAAAATCATCAAATAATAGCCAGAATATACTGTCAAGAAGCGTCATAATACTCAAAGGGGGTTACAATTAAATATAATTACTATTTAGTATATACTACAAGCTCCCCAAAACAAGAATATGCCTGGTGTGAAATTCAGCTTGTTAATTACTCAAAACATATACAGTATATCTGGAATACTGGCAGTGTGTTGTGTGTAAATTAGGTTCAAGCTTTCATCTCCAAAATGTATGTGTCTTTGAATAACCATTAATTAGGACAGACAGTATTGTGAATTTCAAGCAAAAAAGCTCTATTGGTATTTTTGGGGGGGAGGTCCATTAAATACCTACATATTTAGAAGAGAGGTTTATTAAGTGTTTGTATTTTTAGAAGAGACGATAGCAGATGGACAATTAGAGCAACAGAATGAGAACCTTGAGATGGAGCTTGAGAAAGGGGTAGACAGAGAACCAGCTGGAGGGATGAAATCAGAAAGTTTGCTGGGGTTGGATGGAACACACTAACATCTGACCGGTTAGAGCGGAAACGTTTGGAAGAGGCAATTGTCTTGCAGTGAACTAACTCAAACTGATGAGGAGGAGGATGAGGATGACGATGATATTAATGGCAGACGGGGACAACAGGCAAAATTCATTCAGCAAATCCTTCTTGTAGAAAACTGGAGTATTATATAATTATACAGTATTTAGGGTGAGGGTTGGTCCTATCCAGAGTGAGGTTTGGCATTCTCTAACCAACCTTAGCTGTTTCTGTCTGTCTCTTTTACTGTCCTAATTTTCCCTTCTGGGGGCAGGGGGCTAGGAATCCTCCTCCTCTTGTAAAATTCATCTACTAGACGAGACAGAGTGAGGAGCGAAGGAACGCGAAAGTGGTCCCGGGATAAGAACTGGAACTTAAAATGTTGTCCCTATTCGGGATCTGTCTCGAATCGGCCACCCCCCGCTATGGAGTATGTGCCTGAGTATTAACCCCTACTGTACTGTAGGATACAGTAATAAAAGTCCCCCCCAGTCCCAAGCAATGTGGCCAAAATGGCAAAATAGAACAATTACCTTCCACCTCAAGAGATGAGAGAAGACTGGCTCCCCCAGCCTTCAGAGGGTCTTATATAAGTTGAGAAGTGTTGCCATATCGAGAGCAGTGCTCAAATGGTCGTGGTACCAGGTACAGCCTGATACAGGCAGTAACAATGAATGTACATAACTGACAGCTACTAGCCATCGCTGGGACTGGAAAGTGACTTATCTACTGATGGCTAGTAGCCGTCGCTGGGTTTTGACGGGTTAAGATACATACATATAAATAATACCGCCTTACCTCGGACGGCCCTCCAACCAGAGCACCATAGAGGATGTGAGGGTTGGGACCATCCTGGTTCTGGGCCCAACCATCAGTACAGGAGGCAGGAGGGGGAGAGCAGGAGCTGAAAAATGATTCAAATAAGTTTATGTTGTTGCTTTGTTGCTTACAATCGAAAATGTGCACCGCTAATCTCTTACAATATGTGTGGGATGCTTATAAGTATCAGTATATGTAGATACAGGATATCCCGGAGGAAAGGACATAACCATCATAAAACAATTTAAGCTTAAAATACTCTCTTTTATAATTTCCCAAAGTTACGTCCTCCTGGGGCAACCTGTATATAATGAAAGTTAATATATATATACATATATATGTGTGTACCTTGATCGGTGATGTGGTCTCTCAGGGGGATTGACACCATAACCCATAACATATGATCGTCCAGCGTCTCCCAACAGCTGACCCATCTGACCCTCTGCCCACTGTCTGTTGGTGTCGGCTGATGCGGCATCCCCATACTTGGCAGCCTGAGGGTCAAATAACATGAAGTATTAGTCGTATCAAGCAAAAAAGTAATTATAAACAATCAATCAATTAATTACCATCTGACTTTATTCGACGGGGTCTCTCCCATAGGTACCCATATGCTCCTCAGAGCTCTCCCAGTGTATACCACCTCCTCTACGTAGGGTACGTGGTACCCGTCTTGCAACACAATCCCACCCCTACTTTGTTCAATTCTCCAGCCCAAGAGTGAAATGTTACTCTCAGACTTTCTTCTATTCAACAGCTGAACTCTGGAACTCTCTCTCAGAATCAGTCTTTCCCTCCTCCTATGACTTAAATTGCTTCAAACTCCAGTGTGTCCAGGCATTTTGGCTCAAACGTCCCTTCATTTAGGCCCTGTCACTCTTTCAACTATGGGGGAGGCACTCGCTACAGGCAGTTATGCCTTTTGTCGCCCTCACTCACATAAAAAAATAATAAAAAACAAAAATCAACAGCATGTCCTTTGATCCCCCAAGGAAAGTAAGGGCCCAGGGCTGGGCTTACCTTAACCAGGGTTATTGAAAGATACGTGGCCAGACGCCAAACATCCTTAAGGCTAAAATTATGATTGAACTCGGACTGCTATAGCACTGAACTATCTCTCACAAGCGCTTTAAACAAATATGCCATGGAAAGGATCAATACTTAACCTGACGAGGATTCGAACCCCCTCACCCCAAGTATATTTGGGAGAGTTGGGCACCATAACCACTCAGCCAGGAGATCCGCTCATGGCCGAGTGGTTACGTCGGTGCCCAACTCTCCCAAATATACCTGGGGTGAGTGGGTTTGAATCCTGGTCAGGATACTTCTCTCCCAACCTGTCTGACATTATCATTAGAGATGAATACTCACCCAAAGAGCGACGAAGGCCACATTAGCAGCATGTCTGTTGGCTCCCCACATGTCCAGGAAGACCAAACCATCAGGAGTGTAGGTGGCTGAGTCCCGGAGTCAAGTTATGTAATCATGTAGTGCTGTACCCCACTGGGGGTTGGAGGGCTCCAACATTGACCCCAACGCCTGTCACATAAAACAGTTCAAAGGTCACTCTCAGCTACTGTTAGATTTTTTTTGGGCATTATTTTTTGTCTTGACGAATTAGAATAAAGTCAAACATTACATATATATTTGCATTTATTAGTATTACATTTCTTTATTATTAGCTGTTGATTGTCTGAATTATATTTGCTTTGTAATCAAGATTAAATTATTAATCCTCTCGCAATCCTGTGGACTCGGGGGTTGTCGTTTAGCATTCAGAAATAGAGTTCTCTCAATCTCATAATTACCTCTCCAAAATTAGTTGTCTGCCCACAGCTCACTCAAAGACAACTGCAGAGGTTGAAGTAACTAAAATAAAGGTTTCTAAACACCCCTGATGGTCACAAAGGCTGTTAAGTATCCCAGAATGGGCGCAGATCGCGTCCTGTGGGTGAAAGGGTTAAGGAATTTATTATGTAATTACTCAATCATTCAAAGGTTGTCTCGAGTAAGGACAATACTAACAATTATATACAAGTAAAAGACATTTTGCCGTAAACAATACTCGTCAATTATAATGAATCTTTATGTACAGTTGGCCACATTGGAGCTAGGGGTAAGGCAAGCGTAATCAGTTGTAGTACAAGGCGTTCTATGACTTTGGAGGGGATGCAGAGGAGTGTAATAGGGCGGTGTGAGGAGGGTAGCGTGGGGTCTTTGTTGGGTTTGGGGAATGTGATGATGATACCATGCTTCCAGATGTCTGGTATTGTGCTGTGTGAATAACTGTATGTTTGATATTTTAGTGAGTGCTTGCACATGTATGCCTTGTGGTCCCAGGTGTCTGAGGTGTATGTTGCTTATGTTGTCTAGGCCACAGGCGGGTGAGTGCTTGAGATTGTTGATGATGTGCTTTGTCTGGTAGGTGGTGAAGGGTGCATAGTCAGGGTCTGTGGGGAATTGTCTCTTTCGTCGGATGACACGTTGGTCGTCATTATGGGGTTTTAGGTGGCTGACATGAGAGAAGTGATTAATGAGAGTGTTTGCTTGTTGTTTACATGATGTCTGTTGTGATTGCAGCATGTGATTGTGTTGTGTTGATGTTGGAAAGTGTGATGCTGTTTAGTGTTTTGTAGAGTTTTGGGGGGTTTGTTTTGTGATCAAGTGTTTGTAGGAAGGTATTCCAATTTAGTGTTTGTTGTTCTTGTATTTTGTTGTTAATCTGGTTGTTGAGTGCTTGGATTTGTTGTGTGATGTCTTGTGTGTGGGGTGCTGGGGAGTGTTTCAGTGTGTCGCATTGTCTGATGAAGTTTTGAATTTCTGGTGAGAAGTTGGGGTTGTGTCTTTTTCTGTAACCTCTTGGAATGTGTTTCTTGTCAGCGTTTTGGATAGTTGTGTTGAATGTGTGGACAGCATTGTTGATGTTAGTGATGGATGCGCTGTTTAGTGTTTCAAAATGTTGTTGTTCTGTCTCATTTGTGAATGACTCTTTTATAATTGGTGTAAGTATGTCTGTGGCTAGCTGGGCTAAGTCTGCTTTTGGTAATGATAATGATCGGGAGGTGGTCGGAGCCTAAGGTTTTAACCACCTTCCAGGATGTTGTGGGGGCGATTTCTGGGGAGCAAAAGGTGATATCTGAAGATCATGGGTCGTAGAGGGCTTGGTGGGGAGTATGGGTATATTGATGGATGTCATTGAGGATGAATGGTTATCTGTTTGGTGTTGTAGTGTAGGAATTGTTTTTTACACCATACCCGAAAGAGGATTTATGGAGCTCCGATCTTACTCTCAACCATCTGAACAATTTTACCAGCACACCTAAACTTTGTTAGATGCGGGAATAGCCTCCCGAAAATATCAAGCCCTGGTGGGGGCTCGAACTCTCGACCCTTGGGTTGTGAGGCAGGCACCTTACCAGTTAGACCAATAGAGATATCCCACTTGGCCTGGTCGGCTCAGGGTATTTCCGCATCCGATCTGTTTTAGGCTAGCCTATTTTCACTGACTTTATATTACTTCACCTTCCGGGAGGCGAAAGCTCCGAACAGAGAGGAACAAGCTTGAGCCGAATCGACCGAGAGTCCGTCAGAGAGATGAACGGGAATGGTGAGTCAACTTCACTGAGCGGTTCACACACGCACCTAGGGCGCGTTCAAGAGCAAGACTTCAGACTCTACAGTTTCCATAGCGCGAATTGGGGCCTATTGAACGATTTCGAAGCCTCTTCCGCACTACATAAACACACTGGGTGGTTGCCATGGTTACGTTTATACCAGCGTCTTTGTTTGACACTCAAAACAACGAAAATTACCGTTTTTTACATCAAAACAACTGCTAGGATATTAAATTTATCCTGTAATATCCATCAGTAATTAGGCCTAAAGCTATTAAATTATAGCATCTCATTGGCCTGAAATACATATTAATATTTATTAGTAACCATAGTTTTTGTAATACATTCTACAATAAAGTATATATGAAAGAAAGCAAATTCGTTCATAAAATTTGTCCTATATTATTTTCGTCCGCACTTCAATACATGCGGATCCTCTACGCCTCTTATCGAAACATAAAGCTGTATATTTGTATCAATATTTTGATTGAAAATGTAATCTAAATGTTTTAAAGTAAATAATAACACATACTAATATGAATATTCGATATTTTTAAGTGATTTGATGTGCACATGGTCGAGAGTAATTCGTCTGCTAGAGCTAAAGACGAATTGTAAAGATGTATTGTCTGTGCGCCTCACGGCGTCACTCCTCAAAAGCCTGTGCGCTGAATGAGCGACCGTAAGCGACCATATGCGCGCCCAATGTCGTTCAGTAAGCCTGTAGCACCAACCGGGCGCTAAAATTAGTGCTCTTGAACGCGCTCCTACTAACTGCCCAGTTGGCAACTCGCTTGAGCGGCCGGCAACTCCACAACCCAACCCAAGCGAGATCTCACTACACTCCCTGTTCTCTCCTATCCTCTTCCTCGTCCTGTAGGAATTGGGTTTTACACCATACCCGAAAGAGGATTTATGGAGCTCCGATCTTACTCTCAACCATCTGAACAATTTTACCAGCACACCTAAACTTTGTTAGATGCGGAAATAGCCTCCCGAAAATATCAAGCCCTGGTGGGGGCTCGAACTCTCGACCCTTGGGTTGTGAGGCAGACACCTTACCAGTTAGACCAATAGAGATATCCCACTTGGCCTGGTCGGCTCAGGGTATTTCCGCATCCGATCTGTTTTAGGCTAGCCTATTTTCACTGACTTTACACTACTTCACCTTCCGGGAAGCGAAGGCTCCGAACCGAGAGGAACGAACAGAGAGGAACAAGGAAGAGGATAGGAGAGAACAGGGAGTGTAGTGAGACCTCGCTTGGGTTGAGTTGTGGAGTTGCCGGCCGCTCAAGCGAGTTGCCAACTGGGCAGTTAGTAGGTGCGTGTGTGCACTGCTCAGTGAAGTTTCTTACAGTTTCTTACAGTAGATCCTCTGGAAAAAGGCAAACTAGTCCTGTGATCCAGCTCAGTACCAGTAGGCTACTTGCACTGCTGCGGTCATTCAAGGTGTTGGCGGCGGCGGTAGCAGACGCAACATTTTTACTATTCTGTATTTTTGCTTTATAATCAAGCTTCAAATCTTGTCTTCCCCATGCTTTATCAAGATTACTTTCAAACTCCCTTATTGATTCGGAATCGACTACATACTGGGGCAGTGCGTTCCACTCATTTACCACTCTATCACAAAATGAGTTCTTTGCCTTCTCAAGCCTATTTCTTTCTTTGTAAATTTTCTTAAGAGTGTCCTCTCGTTCTTGTTCCCTCCCGCATCAAGAAGATACCTTCACACACATCCTCATCATACTTTCCTGACACTATCTTAAAAGTCTCTATCATATCCCCTCTCTTTCTCCTATATGCCAGTGTCGGAAGCCCCAGTGTCCTCAACCTCTGCTCATAGCCCGCGTTCTTCAACGTTGGTACTAGCTCTCTAGCTCTCCTCTGCACTTTCTCCACTGCTTCTATATCCTTTACCATATATGGAGCCCACACCTGGTTCGCATATTCCAGGTGCGGCCTAACCAGCGCTGTATAGAGATTCCTGAAGATTTCTTCGTCAAGTGACACAAATGTCCTCCTTATCAGCCCTACAATTCTATTGGCTTTGTTTATCTTTTTCGCTAAATGTTCTGAGAAATTTAACTTATTGTCTATCACTACTCCTATATGCTTTTCTGCATTCGCTTCCTCCATCGCTTCATACATACTGTATCGTACCTTGTTTATCTTGCTTGTCCCAATCCGCATGTACTTGCATTTTTTTGGATGAAAAGGTATTAACCAATGCTCAGACCATCCCTTCATGCCCTCCACATCTCCTTGAAGCAAACCCACATCTTCCTTACTCCTCACTCTTCTATACAGCTTAGTGTCATCTGCATACAGGTATACCTCACTTCCATTAATTATAACTTCAGGTAAGTCGTTGATAAATATAACAAACAGTAGTTGTCCCAACACAGATCCCTGAGGTACCCCACTTGTAATTTCCCTCCACCCCGAGCCTATTCCATTCACCAGTACCCTGTCTCCGATCTTTCAGGAAGGCTTCTATCCATTTCACACATTTCTCCCCTATATTATAGCTTCTAACTTTCTCTATTAACCTTTTATGTGGGACCTTATCGAAAGCCTTCATAAAATCACAATATACCACGTTTATTACATCACCATCCTCTAGAATTTGCATCCAATCATCTACCACCTTAATTAGCTGTAGTACCGTCGACCTCCCCGGCAAGAATCCGAACTGTCTCCCACTGAAAAGTTGGTTTGATTTCATATGCTCCATTATTCCTTCTCTAATTACCGTTTCCATTAGTTTACACACAACACTTGTCAAACTGACTGGTCTATAATTTCCTGGGTCATTTCTCTTTCCCTTCTTAAATATAGCTGTTATGTTCGCCTCTCTCCAGTCCATCGGGATTTGTCCTGTATTAAACGATACTTCAAATAACATTTTCAATGGCTCTACCAACATCTCACCTCCTTCCTTTATGATTCTTGGGTGTATCTCATCCGGTCCCAGGGACTTACTTCTGTTCATTTTTTCTATAGCCCTTCTTATTCTAGCATGGGAAAACGCTATTAGTACTAGTGCCGGTGCCTGTTTATTGGGAATAGTAGGCACTGCATCATCCGACTCCACTGTTAGTATCCCCCCAAAGTATTAAATTTCCCCAGCACCTCTGCTTTCTCCTTATCAGTCTCCGCTCTACTCCCATCATCCAACCCCCCTACCAGCTCTGGGATCCCTACTCTTCTTGTTAACTTTTCCTGAATGTACTTCCAGAATATTTTTGGATTATCCTTCACATTTCTAGCAATCTCTCTCTCCCTCTCCTTCACTCCCCTCCTTGTCTCCCACCTTATTTTATTGTTTATTTGTCTGCATTCCAGATCCACTTCTTTAGCTTCTATACTAGACCCCCTGTTCTTTTTTAACAATTTTAGTCTTTCCCACAATCGTTTCTTTCTTCTAATCAATGTCCAAAGCTTTCTTTTCATTGGCAATTCTGGGTTCATTCTTTCCTCAATTTTGTTTTATCCTTTTAATCCCTTACTGGTACACTTTTGGATATATCATTCTCCAGTTTGACTCTAATTTTCCTTCACATTCCTTCAGCTGTTCAGAAGTTGACTCACCATTCCCGTTCATCTCTCTGATGGACTCTCGGTCGATTCGGCTCAAGCTTGTTCCTCTCTGTTCGTTCCTCTGTTCGGAGCTTTCGCTTCCCGGAAGGTGAAGTAGTGTAAAGTCAGTGAAAATAGGCTAGCCTAAAACAGATCGGATGCGGAAATACCCTGAGCCGACCAGGCCAAGTGGGATATCTCTATTGGTCTAACTGGTAAGGTGTCTGCCTCACAACCCAAGGGTCGAGAGTTCGAGCCGCCACCAGGGCTTGATATTTTCGGGAGGCTATTCCCGCATCTAACAAAGTTTAGGTGTGCTGGTAAAATTGTTCAGATGGTTGAGAGTAAGATCGGAGCTCCATAAATCCTCTTTCAGGTATGGTGTAAAAACCAATTCCTACAGGAGGACCATCCCTCTGTCTGTGTCCGGGTTGTCGACAAACCAGGCCGACGTCTTGGCATTGAAGTCACCACCCAGGATGATGTGTGGGGTGTTTGTGATTTGTTGTAGTTGTGGTCTGTATTCGTTGGGTACTGTAGGGGATGTTTGGGGAGGGATGTATGTGTTTATGAGGGTTATGTTGGGCTTGTTGCCAGTGCATATTTTAATGGATTGTATTTCTGTTGTGTTATCATTTGGGGAGAGCAGGGATTTGGTATGTGCACTGGTGACAATAATATATGTTATTTCTTTGTGGACCAGGGTGATGAGGCCACCGCCGACGGCCCAGTCTTGTCTAATGGTGGTGAAGTCTTGGAATGTAGGTGTTTTTTGTGTTGTGCGGAGTTTTGTTTCTTGTAAGATGGCAATGTGTATGTTGTGTTGTTTGATGATGTGTAAGAGTTCGTGTTTCTTTGTGTTGATGCCATCTATGTTTAGTTGAAGAATGTTAATGTGTGCACGGTGTATGTTGGGTGCTGCTGCACGAGGATGGGGTGGGGGTGAGGGAGGTGGTGGGGGTGGGGAGGATTGAGGTGGGTTAGGTGGTGGTGGGGGTGATGATTGGGGTGCAGAAGTTGAGGATAAGAATGGATTAGGTTGGGGTGTAGTGTGTGGAGTTGAGGATGTGGATGGTATGGGAGGGTTAGGTTGGTTGGGGAGGAGAGGAGGACGGGTTCTAGGGGAGGTATTTGACTGGGAGAGGGAGGGGCATGAGGAACAGGTCCAGGTGTTCGTGTAGTGTTTCTTGGAGGCAAATGTTGTGCAGGTGGAATGGGTCCAGTTCCTGCATGAATTGCAAAGAACTGAACCCTTAGTATGGCGACGATCGAAGTGATGGGTTTTGAGCAAGTTGGACATATGTTTTTTGTTTTTGTTTTTTTCTATGTGAATGAGGGAGACAAAAGGCATAACTGCCTGCAGCGAGTGCCTCCCCCAGATTTCAAAGAGTGACAGGGCCAAAATCAAGGGACGTTCGAGCTAAAATGCCTGGACACACAGAATTTGAAGCAATTTAAGTCATAGGAAGAGGGAAAGACTGATTCTGGGAGAGAGTTCCAGAGCTCAGCAGTTGAATAGAAGAAAGTCTGAGAATAGCGTTTCACTCTTGGGTTGGAGAGTTACACAGAGTAGGGGTGGGATTGTGTTGAAAGGCGGGTACTACGTACCCTACGTAGAGGAGGTGGTATACACTGGGAAAGCTCCAAGGAACACTGATTATTGTAGTAGCGATAGAATAGCGAGAGAGATGCAACATTGCGGCGAAGAGAGAGAGATTGCAGAGAGTTGGTGAGTGGACGGGAGTTAGTGATACGAAAGGCTTTCCTTTCTAATTTGTCTAGGAGTGCGGTGTGAGAGGATCCTCCCCACACATGTGAACAATACTCAATACAAGGACGCACTGTGCCCCTGTACAGAGCAAGAAGCTGCTCAGGGGTAAAGAACCCCTTGAGGCGGTTGAGCACACCCAGCTTCTGAGAGGCTGCCTTAGCGAGACTGGTAATATGGTCTTTCCAAGTGAGAGCAGAAGAAAAAGAGACACCGAGGACATTTAGAGAAGATGAAGGGTTGATTTTTGTATTGTTGAAGAATAAGGGATAGTCCTCTGGAGGTTCTTGACGGGTAGTAAGATGGATAAATTGAGTTTTGGAAGCATTTAATGTAACAAGGTTTTCTTTACCCCAATTGGAAATAGTAGCTAGATCAGAAGATAAGTACTGTATGTTATGGCTTCATTATGTTTGCTTTTGCTTTTTTTTTTTGCTGGCTGGGGCGTTCTGAAAAACTAATTGAATGGTGTAAGGTAGAGTCGTCTGCATATGAATGGATGGGACTGGATGTACAGTTGAGAAGATCATTTATGAAAATTAGAAAGAGAATAGGAGATAGGACAGAACCCTGAGGAACACCGGAGTTGATAGGATGAGGAAATGAGCGATGGCCGTCCACAACCGCAGTTATGGAACGGCCGGAAAGGAAATTAGAGATAAAGGCACAGATGGAGGGACAGATACCGAAGGAAGGCAGTTTGGAAATTAAAGATTTGTGCCAGACTCTATCGAAAGCCTTCGATATGTCTAGTGCAACAGAAAGTCTCACCGAAGTCCCGAAAGTTGGTTGCCCAAGAGTTAGTAAGATATGAAAGAAGATCACCATTAGAGCGACCCTTAACCCGGCAACGTCGAGGGGGGGGTATTGAACTAACTGCCCATGGGCGAGCATATTGGCTCCATTATAATAATAATAATAATAGTTCTTAAAGCTAGCGCATGCTAAGCTAGCTAAGGATAGCTCAATAAGGCCGATTAGGCGTATTTCCATTGGGGTCCTGTACTACTACCCCATCCCTTTGCTCATGAGGGATGGTAACGACTCAGTGCTTGTGAAAAATCTTTAATGCGCCGAGCGTGGGCACGAACCCGGGCCTTCTGGGTGGAAGTCCGAGACGCTAGTCACTACACCAAGCGAGCCGCGAGGCCTATAATCGTCATTTTACGATAAATATCGTTATTACTTATTCATTTGAGCCTATTTTACCTTCACTATGAAGATAGTAACCTGTAACAACAATAAAACAAGTGAAAATATAATTTTTCTGGTCAAAATTGCAAATATAGATGGACCAGCCCATTCATGAATTATGGAGAAAATTGAGGCAACCCCTCCCTCCATGAGGCCTCAAGCCACACAGCCTACTCATTCACACACTCGGTTGTATAACACACTCGCTAGGCATGTAAGCACATCCTCCACACATTTTGCTAATATTAGCACAAAAATATACCAACGAATTAGGGAATAACAGGGAAAATAGGTGATAACTGAAGGGGGAGGGGAAAAGGGGGAAGGAGGGGATGTGGAGGAGTGATATGAGGTATAGAGAAAAAAACAAAATATAATAAAAACAACAAAAAATAAACTTGTTTAGTGCTACTGGGGCCGTTTAAATGTTTTTTTTTTAGGCCTCCCTCTTAAGAGCTTTGCCGCCGTCGCCCAGTAAAACCTCTTATGACCTTTGACGCCGTTTAGGGGTTAAGGAAGCCATACTGGCGATCTGAGAGCAGATTATGAGAAGAGAAATGCTTAAGAAATTTGGAAGCAAGAATAATTTAAAAAACTTTAGAGTATGTGTAGGTGGGTCCTGGGTTGCTCTCAATGTCTCCGGCTAGAAGGAGTCTTCGATAAATGACAGCCGGAGAGTCATTTCTCGGTATAGGAAAAACAGTGTAATGAGTGTGTGGTGTGAAAGGTGTGGTAGTTGCCCGGCGCGACCGAAGCCGCTCCAGGGACTCGTGCCCCCAGGGGGCAGGGGATGGTTGTGACGGTTTGGCTCCCAGAAACTGCTCCCCACGGTCGGCAGCCGGCTGTCCTCCACTGGTCAGTGATCTTGTCCCTGGCCTGGAGGGTCGGCAGCCATCCATGGTCGGCAGCTCCGGGAGGTGGTTCCACGGCGTAGACACTGCCACTCCAGGACCAGTTCTCCAGTGGTTAACCCTCTCGGCAAAGTGATAGGATGGTCAGAAATGTTAGCTATTTTTACATAATCATGATCTGCTGACATTATTGCTGGAGCGGTTAGGCAGTCCCTGTCAAAGGGACTCTGGAGGTTTGGTGTCAAGATTAATTCTCCTGGTTGGGTTGGCATGATTTGTACCCATTGTTCATGGTGAGGTGGTAACGTGAAGTTCTTTTTTAACACTGCTTGAGACTTACGGAAGCGAAGCATGGACGTTTGAGAAGAGACTCAGACCAAGAGTGAGAGGGGTGGAAATGAGTTACTTGAGAAGTGCGTGCGGAGTTACATGGAGGGATAGACAGACGAATGAGGAAGTAAGGAGGAGGTGTGGTGTGGAGTAGATGTGCTGGAAAGTGTGAAAAGGAACACTTTGAGATGGTTCAGCCATATGGAACGTATGGGAAGCGAGAGAATGACTAAGAAGGTGTACAAGAGCGAGGAGGAAGGTCAGAGAGGGAGAGGTAAACCAAAGTAAATCGATGGTTGTGCGTAACAAAGTTAGGAGATCGAAGCCTAGGTAGCCATCATAGTTGGTATCAGGAGATGGAAAAATCGTGAAAGGGTGATGTTGGCCATGATTAGGGTTTTTTGTGGCTACGTAGAGGGGAGCTGTCTGACCTCGGTTGGGAATGATGCTGTCATTGGCATTAATCAAGATTATTGGGGAAGACTGGAGTGGCCCAAAGTGGGCTTGTTGCTTATGAAAATAGACACGAATGGGAGGCACCTGTGTCTATTAAAAGTTTGGATTTTACTCCTTCAATTGTGAGGTGAGTGTATACAGGGGGCATTCCCGAATTAGAGTTTGTCCCATCACGAGCCCCCTCTAGTTTGACATAAGGTGGGCGGGGGCAGTTTAAAAAACCGGGTTTTCCTGGAGGTTTGGTTGTTCTTCAAGATTCTGCACATCTTCCGGTAGTCCTTCTTCTGCCAAGTCGTTGATTCCTGCGGATCCGTCTTCTGTGATGGTCGCTACGCATTTTGGCCTAATCCAAGGAATTTGGCCCCAGAATTTTGGCATCCTTGGGCGGCGAGCGATCAAACTTGAGAAAGACGTTTTGAGAGTGATCAAAGGACATCTATAGTCTATTTTTTTCCAGCTGAGGGTAAATTGCCATGTTTCTATCTTTATTACTCAGCTATAAGGTAGATTTTGTAGTGAAATATGATGTTAATTGTGAAAACTTGGCATCAATACGACACACAGCCATAGTAGTTTCATAGATTTCCATTAATTATCGAGAAATCAGATACTAAGGGATTCAATTTACCATCAGCTGGAAAGAAATAGAGTATAAGACTGCAAGGTTTCCAATCTGCTGATCCCACTCTGGCCCACTCTTCAACTTTATTACTTAAGCGGTATGAGGTTGCAACAGACGGGGACGTGGAGTTTAGTTTGGGTTGAGTGGTGGCCCTGCTAAAAAAATAATGCTTAAGCATTCAATTCTTGTTCTTGTCCTTGTCAGGGGGACCCGCAGAGGGCTGCTCTCGGGCAGCATGATATGCGGGGATTGTGCAGGGGAATTATGAGAGGGATAGGATCGGGTCAAGGATTAGGGAGATAATGAGTAGTGATCCTATTTCTAAAGGAATGAAGAGTGGGGCTATTAACTATGTGAGATGGGAGGTGATTCCACTCTTGGATGCTGCGGGGAAAAAATTAATGTCTGAATATGTCCGTGCTTGCCTGATATGTGTGGTATTTTAAGTTGTGGCTGTGTCTCGTAAATTGTATGTAGGGTGTAAATATGTATTTTAATCTATGTCTGCTAGATTGTTTGTGATTTTGTATAACATTTGTTGTCTGTGTATTTGTCTTCTTGTTACAAGGGGGTCTAGTTTAATGTCTTGTTTGAGCAAAGTGACTGATGTAGTATGTCTGTAATCACGTCTGATCCATCTTGCAGCTTTGTTTTGTATGGCCTCTAATTTAATGATATTATTGTGAGTGTGTGGATCCCAGACGGTGTCGCAGTATTCCAAGTGTGGCCGAACTAGTGATTTGAAAGCTTAAATTTTTATGTTTGAGTTACACTTTGTGAGATTCCTGCAAAGGAAGCCCAGGGCCCTATTAGCCTTTGCTCTGATGCTGCTCGTGTGTGTGGTCCACCTCATGTCCGCTGAGATGTGGACCCCCAAATATTTATGGGAGGGAATGGTATCTAAAGGGGTATTGTGAAGTTTGTAAGGGAATGGAAATGGTTTTACTGGAACGGGTGAAGCAAATATGGTGGCACTTGTCAGGTCTGAACGTCATCTGCCACTTGGCTTCCCACTGTTCATGCGCAGTTAAGTCTTCTTGTAGTCGGAGGCAATCGTCCCTATTGATAATTGGTCAGTAAACTAAGCTATCGTCTGCAAAAAGTCTAGTAGTAGAAGTAAGAGATAGTGGAAGGTCATTAATATATGAAAGGAAAAGTAGGGGGCCCAAGACGGTGCCCTGTGGGACCCCAGAAGTTACAGATACAGAAGAAGAATGACAGCCTTCGAGAACAAGAAGTTGCTCACGATTAGTTAGAAAAGTCTTAAGCCAGTGAAGAAGTGGTCCTCGGATGCCATAATAATCTAATTTTGCTAGAAGTCTCTGGTGTGGGACTTTGTCGAAGGCTTTGGCGGAGTTAAGAACTATGGCGTCTATTTGTCTAATTTTGGGGTCATTAACCTGACAAGCGCGATATAGACGTAGGTGCTAGGGTAGTTATTTGTGCACTTCTAGCCCTGGATTCTGACAGAATTCGTTATATTTACAATATAAACCATTATTTGTTTTCGGTATGCTTTTATTTTACATATATGATGTATATATGAACCTTCAAGAGTGCTAAAATAAGTGGGAAAAGCATTTGGGTGGTGAAAAACGAAGATATTGGCCACCCGGTCATAATCTCAGGCGAGAGAGAGAGACAGGCAGCCCTCCCCTCTCGCTGTCTGGGAGTCAACTGAGACGAGCGAGGCGGTGTGTGCCGGTGTCTGGGTGTTGCATAACGATCTTTTATGCAACCCACTTGTGCTACATTATCGCGGGAGAGAAAAATAACCGATAAATGATGATAATAAGAGGAAAAATAGGTGATAATTGAGGAGGGGAGGGAGGGGGGAATAAGGTGGGGAAGGAGGGGAGGGGGGTGGGTGAGATTTACATGGATGAATACTGGAGGGGAATTATCTCACCGAGAGACAAATTCCTTTGTTTTGATAGGCCCTTTTTTTTTATGGAAGGCTTTTTTTATGGTCCTGCTTCCGTGAGGCCTATCGCGTTCCCTATAGGAAGCCTTCCGTGAGGCCTATCGCGCTTGCCGGGTTAAGGGATCGGGAAATGTCATGTGTGGTCACCAGTAGCTGAGTTTCGCACGACCTCTTAGGTCGAAAGCCGTGCTGTGCTTCAGTAAGTATATTTAACCTATCAAAATGGTCCATGATATGTCGGTGGAGGATATGTTCTAAAATTTTGCAGGGAACTGAGGTAATTGAAACGGGTCTATAGTTGACAGGGAGGGTTCTGTCTCCGGATTTGAAAATTGGTGTCACTGTTATGCCCTGTTTTTCTACAGGTTTAACTTGGGTAATGTGAGTTCTAAATGACTGGGTATATAAGGCTGCATGCACAATACAAGGTATGAGGAATAGAGAACACAAAATAAACACACGGTAACACGACACAAGTTCAAGTTTATTGAAGTAAGTAAATAAAGAGCATGGAAAGATAGTAATTCTCGTACAATAAAATAATAGAAGGAACTGCTAGCATTAGCGGATCTGGATGGAGCCTAGTCTCCCACTTCCAACGTTCCGGTATACTCTTCTGATCACGGGTTTACTTAGCAAGTTTTATTTTACTGGAAGACCTCAATATATTCATGTAATTCAATTTCACTGATTTGATCTCTTACTGGCTGGTCGCGTGCCCAAGTAGCAGCTCACAGTTAGGATTAGACATGCGTATATTGTAGAACACGGAATCTCTAGTAACCTCATGGGGGTACTGATCTAAGTTTTATATTCTTATGGCAGAAATACGTAGAACACAAATCAGGGGGCGAACGTTAGATATCACTAGAGTTTTAATATCTGAATAAGGTAATTACGAGAGTCAATGTCGCCTGTTAATTAATGAGCACTGATACGCTTAGTACGTCCCAAATGGAATGGTTAAATATGAGTTACACTGGGCAAGGTTATAGCCACTTTATAGAAAGTTAATAAGGGAGTGTCAAACTGGTACTATAACACTTAGTACTAGCAACAGAGCTGTCAGGAATGACAGAGACCAAATGGAAAGGTTCAGATGTGAGAGAGTGGGAGTGTGGAATGGGTGTGTGTGCTGGAGTGAGTGAAGGAACAGCGAGAGAAGGTGCATGTTTGTTTGTAAGTAGCAAATGGAAGGAGAGAGCGTATGGGTCTGTGGGTTCAAGGATTGTGTGGGTGAGAATGAAAGTAGGAATACAAACGTGGGTGATTGTATGCGTGTATGCCCCGACAGAGGATATACTTGAAAGAAAGAAAGAGGAGTTCTGGATGAATGTGGAGGCGTGCCTGGAGAAGTTTGACAAGAACGAAAGAATATTTCTGATTGGGGATATGAATGGTAAGGTGGGTGATAGGAAAGTTGAGGGAGTGGTGGGAGGGTGGGGGGTACCATCAGAGGTGAATGGAAATGGTAGTGCACTTGTGGACGTATGTGTGGGGAGGAGGCTGTGGATAGCCAACACCTTCTTCCGACACAGAATGATCCACAGGTACACGTGCAAACGGATGTTGACGATGAAGGATAAGACAGTGGTGGAACGAAAGTCATTGATTGATTATGTATGTGTGGATGGACGAATGAAGAAATCTGTGATGGATGCTAGGGTGTATAGGGGTATTGGAGGGGGTCTGTCTGATCATTATGTAGTGGTAGCTAAGGTTAGGATACAAAAGAAGTGGGTGAGGAGAGCTGGAGGGAGGCGAGAGGAGGGTGGAATGGTGAGGAGGGTGGAGAGGTTGCAGGAGGAGGAAGTCAGGGAGGAGTACAGGAGAGCAGTGGAAAGACGACTAGGTGGGTTCGACCTGGAAGTTATGGAGGAAGTGGAGGAGATGAGCAAGGTGTTTAAGGATGAGATCTGTGCAGCATGTGAGGAGGTGTGTGGAGTGAGGAGAAGAGGGAGGGGAGTGAAAGGTACAGCATGGTGGACAGAAGAGGTAAGAATAGCTGTGGAAGAAAAGAAGAAAGCATATAGAGAGTGGTTGGGTAGTAGAGGGAAAGAAGATTCCGAGAGACAGAAACGAGCGAGGTACGTGGAGAGTAAGAGGGTGGTGAAGGAAAGTAAGAGAAGAGTAGATGAGGAATTTGGAAGGAATCTGAGTGTAAAATGGAGGGAGAGTAAGAAACTGTTCTGGAAAGAAGTCAAGAAAGTTAGAGAAGGTAGCAAGGGAAACAGTAAGGGTGTGAAAGATAAGAATGGGAGAATGCTAGCCGAGAAGCAAGAGAGAGTCGAAAGATGGAGGGAGTACTTCAGTGAGTTGCTAAATGTAAGGAATAAAGTACCAGCAAACATAGCTGGATATGGTATGGGAGGGAGAAGAAGAGAAGTAATGGAGGAGGAGGTGGGGATCAGGAGGGCAGAAGTGTGGGAAGCCATGAAAAGAGTGAAGTTGGGGAAAGCACCAGGAACAGATGGAGTGTGTGGGGAAATGTTGAGGTATGGTGGTGAGATAGTGATAGAATGGGTATGGAAAATGTGCAAACTAGCATGGGAGAAGGGGAGTGCACCCAATGACTGGAAGACTGGCATAATCGTCCCCCTATATAAGGGCAAAGGGGAAAGAGGAGTGTGTGGTAACCACCGAGGAATATGTCTTCTAAGCATAGTAGGGAAGGTATACAGTAGGGTAGTGATTGAGAGAATGAGAGTGAGAACGGAGAAATGGATAGGCGACGAACAGGGAGGTTTTAGGAAGGGAAGAGGATGTGTAGATCAGATTTTTACCCTGAATTGTGTTGTGGAGAAGTATCTGGAGAAGAAACAAAAGGTGTATGTTGCCTTTATGGACTTGGAGAAGGCCTATGACAGAGTGGATAGAGAAGGTTTGTGGAAAGTACTAAGAATATACGGAGTAGAGGGTAAGTTGCTGAAAGCAGTGAAGAGCATGAATGAGGGTGCAAAGGCGGCAGTACGTGTGGAGAGTGAGCAGAGCGAGTTCTTTGACCTGAATGTTGGTTTGAAACAGGGGTGTGTGATGTCCCCGTGGTTGTTTACTGTATATATGGATGGAGTCATAAAAGAAATACTATCAAGAGCAGTGGATGTTGGTGTATCGCTGAAAAGGGAGGGAATTGAGTGGGAGCTACCTATACTGCTGTTTGCAGATGATACAGTTCTGATGAGTGATAATGAATGGGAGTTGCAGGGTCTGGTAAATGAGTTTGGAACAGTGTGCGAAAAACGGAATTTGAAGGTAAATATGGGGAAGAGCAAGGTTATGGTCTTCGAAAGGGGTGAAGTCACAGAGTGTGATGTGAAGCTGAACGGTCAGGCTATGGAGATCGTCAACTCTTTTAAGTATCTGGGCAGTGTGTTGAGTAAAGATGGGACTATGGATGAAGAAGTGCGGGAGAGGGTACAACAGGGGAAGAGGGTTGTAGGAATGCTAAAAGCAGTACCGGGTAACAAGAAATAGGGTGGTCAGTATGGAAGTGAAGAAGTCCTTGCATGACAGTGTGGTAATCCCGACACTGACTTACGGAAGCGAAGCATGGACGTTGGTTGAGAGACTCAGACCAAGAGTGAGAGCAGTGGAAATGAATTACTTAAGGAGTGCGTGCGGACTTACATGGAGGGATAGACAGACTAATGAGGAAGTAAGAAGGAGGTGTGGTGTGGAGGTAGATGTGCTGGAAAGTGTGAAAAGGAACAACTTGAGATGGTTCGGCCATATGGAACGTATTATTATTATTATTTTATTATTATATGAGATGCCGAAGTCTCCAACCAGGGTGCAGAAACACCATCAAGATCAATCCACACAAAACACCCGGAGGCACTGGAGAGAGACTATGGCAACTTAGGAAAAAATAAAAACATACACTGTATACTGTACTGTACATATACACATATTAAACACAGATAACATATTATGCAGTGGAGGATATCAAGCTTAAATATAATACAATAAAATACAATAAAATAAGTTTAAAAATTAGAATTAATGCTGCAAAAAAGCATTAACTCTAGACTTAAAAATGGAGATATTAGCTGAATTGACTAGCTCATTTGGCAACTTATTCCACAAGTCAACCATGGCCGGCACAAAACACCGTGAAAACTGTGTAGTAGAAAAATTAACACGGCTCATGGCAAGATAATTAAGATTGCTTGTGAATCTAGTTGCCCGGACATAGGGCCCAGGCAGAACCCCATGTAAGGGATGCTGAGGGTTGTTAAAAACTTTAAATAAAAGACTAAGGGCACCAACTTTACGTCGATGACACAGATCAAGAGACAAATTAGGTAGAATAAAACTGATGGAATTTAGCGACCTGTCAAGCAACTTGAGATGGCAGTCAGCTGCTGACAACCAGACAGGTGAGCAGTACTCGAAATGTGGCAAAATAAAAGCATAAAAAGACTTGATAACTGTGGCGTCACAAGCAAATGTTTTATAAACCTTGCGAAAGCGAGAGAATGACTAAGAGGGTGTACGAGAGCGAGGTGGAGGGACAGAGAGGGAGAGGTAGACCGAATATGAGGTGGAAGGATGGAGTGAGGAAGTACATGAACGAGGGCGGTGCTGGTTGGGGGGAGGGGCGTCGACTGACTGGGGACAGAGGTGCATGGGGGCGGTTCGTTCGTGGCCACCCCTTCAGGGATCACGGCGTCAGGCAATAGATAGATAGATAGACTAGCAACATGAATCTTGAATAGTATTTGTAGATCTGGTCCTGGTTATCTTGCTTCCCGTGATGTTGGGGGCTAACGACTGGTTCCTCGGCCGTCCAGGTGGTCCAAAATGTAGGAAGTTCTCAAGTCGGATCTCTTGACGATCGTTGCTGGCTACACACTTATATACCCACGAATTTGTGTGAAGGTTATAAGGTGCACGTTAGGACTTGTACATGGACAGATCTTCTATTTAACTTCTGCCATGGAGTCTGCCGGCTCGGGAATCTCTCAACTCAGGAACAACACAAGGGCAGAGCTAGAGGTTAACTTCAGGGTAGTGACCAATGGTTGGTGTCTAACTTTCAACTGATTTGACTGGGGGCGGGAGCTAGGTTTATAGGTTCGGTTCTGGACCCTGTAGACAATAGGGATCTCGAGTCTTATGGACTTATTTGAGCTCTCAATAGATATGGGGACTGGGTAAGATGGTAATTACTGTTGTGGCACATGGCTATAGGAAGCCTTCAATTTGTGATATAACTGAGCCTTAGTAAAAGGTACTATTTTGGCTATACTGGAAGTATTTATGGAAGGGAGACTGGATCTACTTTGCGGGGAGGACTGGGACAGCTGTGATAGGGGCGTCTCTCTTATATTGCTCAGTCTTTGTTCTATTGCATAGCTGAGGTGCTAATTTGACTATCCGAGTATGCAAACCAGGTGGATGGGTTATTGTGGGTATAGAGAAGTGAGTAAGGGGGTTAGACATGCATGGTTAGTTCATTGATAGGAAGAATTCCTAGGCTACCTGGCAATGACCCGGAAGTCAAAACAGGGGTCAGGTATACCTCCGCGGGGGTGGGGGTCTCCCTCCTTGGGTGGGTAAAAAGGGGTAGCCGGGCGCTCTCCCTCTGGGAAGGTCGTCCGGCGGCTGTGGCTAGAGACTTGCCATATCACCAGTGTTTGTAATAACCCTCTGTTTATGAGACAGATGTGGGTGTTCTTAATATCAAAACCGAAGGTGCCTTGGCTAGCTGGGTGTACTCGGTTGGCTGTTAATTGCATGGCTTGCTGGATGTGGTGGAGACTGGTTGTTAACTCTGCCACATTTATCTGGAAGTATGGCAATAGAAATTAGTTACTGGCGAGGCGGCGAGCCTCGCACCGACGACCATGGGGTGCAGGGTTGTGAATGGGTTGTAAGAGAATAGATGGCATGCAAGGAGTTAGTAAAGTGCTAATGTTGTTCTGGCCTACTAAGTGAAAGTAGGCTGGATAGGAGTATATATATAAAAGGTTGGAGAGCGTTAGCAACGGAAAATTCAAGGATCTTCAAGAGGTATGAGAGAGAGGCTAGGTCGGACAAGAGTCGAGAAGCGCGGGTGTCTTAATGAGAGGGGGGGGGGAAGCTCAGGGGCTGCAGGGAAGTTTGCCCCTAAGGTCCCTGGGCGTGGGGGTGGCATTAGGCTACAATTGATATTGGAGTTTGAAAAGACAGTGAAAGTACGTTAGTCAAATGCTACCGGGGGATGCAAATACGGGGTGGTATATGAGTCTGGAAAAGATAGAATCATGTGGACTGTGGGGCGGTGGGGGAGAAGGAGGTTAACTGTAGGTGTGTGCGTGACGTGTGGATAAAGTAAGGAAAAACATGGTGTATTATTTCTCGTACATACGAGGGGTTATGGACCTATTATTTGACACGCTTTTTGTGTACGTCTATGTGTCCCTGGGAACTGCGTTTTCTATGAAATATAGACCCAAGGAAAGCGGCAGTTCGTAGGGGTACTGCGTTATTGTTTCGAGGTACTATGATAGATACTGGTAACAAAGGTCATCTATACAATCTCTGGTTGGGGTAAGGATTACGTTACAGCATGGGTGTATTAACTTCTAAGGTATATAATATCTACTTCTCGGATACAAGAACATACATAGATATAATAATGGCTGTCTGATGTGTTGGCATTGGCTCAACATAGGGACAGGGCATGGGTGTTTTTAATATGAATATATATTCTTGTTCATCATCGTATAGGTAGAATCGGGCGGGTAAGGGGTGTAGGACACGAAGTAATATGGCGTAGTGTGGACTGTGGATACGAAGGAGGTAAGCTGAAGACGTATGACAATTATGGAAAAGTAAATGGAAAACGGTGAACACAATGGCGGATAAAGATACTTAACCTAAGGATTGAATACATAGATTTTATGGGTGATGAGTCTTCAGAAACTTAGTCTGGCAAGACAAGATATGTTAGGGGATGTTAACATTAATACTTAAACTAAGGATTAAATACATAGATTTTATGGGGGGGATGGGTCTTCAGAAACTTAGTCTGGCAAGACAAGATATGTTAGGGGAGGTGAACATTAATACTTAAACTAAGGATTAAATACATAGATTTTATGGGGGGATGGGTCTTCAGAAACTTAGTCTGGCAAGACAAAGATATGTTAGGGTATGTTAATATGAATATCTTAAACCTAGGGACAGCATGGGTGTATTAACTTCTAAGGTATATAACATCTACTTCTCGGATGTAAGAACATACATAGATATAATTATGGCTGTCTGATGTGTTGGCATTGGCTCAATGTAGGGATAGGGCATGGGTGTTTTTAATATGAATGTATATTCCTGTTCATCATCTTTGTAGCTAAAAGTGTAGGGCACGAGGGGGTAGTGTACGTGAGGTGTGGAAAATGGTCAGTTTAGAAGGGGTATGTGGGTGCGGCCTGGAGCTGCTTAGCCCTTCGGGCTTGGGCCTGTCTGAATTGGCTGGCTCGGCCAGCTGGTCCTTTCGTTCTGTGGACCTTTCTTTCGGGTGTTTCTGTGTGGTGTTCGCTCGTGGCTTCTGTGGTGGGCTTCTTGTTCTGGGGCATTTGACTTCCCTCTCCTTCATTATAGGCTCGTCCTCGAGCCTCAAGGGTGAAGTAAAAAGAAGCATAGTCATGGTGGGTCATTTTAAGGGTATTTAGAAGGTTCCACCGAGCAAGAGAGCGACGGTCAGGTTTCTTTTGCAGGTCAATGTATACCTGTAAGAATGTGTCCTCTGTGTTGTGGCGGACGGCTGCCCGGGCTTGATGTGGGCGTGGTACACGGTCCAAGTGTCCAGTGGCGGTTTTTACTTTAACCTTCCGTATGAACGGTTTATAGCTTTCCCCCGTGGGGGTCGGAGTGAGGTGTGTTGGATTGACAGGAGGTCTGTTTAGTGTGGTGAATGGGTTACTAACCGAAGGGGGATTCACGCGTGACAACAGAGCTGGGGATGAAGGGGGAATGTGAGTCTGGGTTTTGTTTGGTTTTCTGGGGCGGTGTTGTAGGTTGGGAAAATATAGTGAGGCAATGCGCAAGATCGGTTTAGGTAAGGTGGGTGAAGGAGGTGTGTGGGAAGGAGGGGGTGTGTGTGTGTTGTGTGGCTTGGGTCCTGAGTGTCAGAACGGGGTGTTATTTTTGTATCGCTGTCTCTAAATCTGATGGGTCTGTTGATTATTCTACCTCTGGCGGACCTGGTGGGAAGGTAGATGTTTGTCGTGGGACTTGAGTCGCTCGACGATGTTTTATATTGAGGGGAAGAACGTTTTACAGGTAAAGGACATGTGGGGGTTCTCTCAGGGGTGACTTTGTGGGGTGATTCCTTAAGGGGGGGGGGGGGGGGGTTCGGTGAGATGAGGAGGTTGGTCGATGTGTGGGTGGGGTGGTGGGGATCGTGGAGGGGAAAGGGGCGGATGCGGGGGGGGGCTAGACGGGTGGGTAAGGAGTGTAGATTTAAGTTGGAGGGTTGGGGGTAGGGACGTGGGTGGGGTGTGTCGTTTGATGAGGTTGGTGATTTGCTGGTGGTGGCAGTGGGCAGTTTTATGGGTGTGGTGGAGGTTGAGAGGGGATGAGGTTGAAGAGGAAGGCATGTGTTTTGTTGCGGGGGTGGGGGTGGTTACTTCTGGGCTATAGTTAGAGGGTTTATGGTGTTTAAGGGTGATTATTCGTCTTCTTTCCCTTTGTGGAGGAGAAGTCGACGAAGAAGAAGAGGAGGAGGTTAGTGGTCTGGCACCCCTATGGAATTTGGTTAGCAGGGTGTGTTTCCTGGAGGTTTTAAACAGTTTGTGTCGTGGGCGTAGGTTGTAGCGTGAGGTTACTGAGGTAGATTGTGTGGTGTGTTTGGGTGTGTACTTGGTTTTGGGTGGGGTGTGTGGTTTCTTAGTGTGGTGCTTGGGGAAGGTATGTCATGGCTAGACGGCAGAGTCTCTGTTGTGGGGGGAGGCTTTCGTATTTGGATAAGCGGGTGAGGTACTTGATTATCAGAAGTGAACGAAGGTGTCATGGTGGAGGAGGGTGTGATAGTGGGGGCTTGGGGTTTGTGGTGGTTAGTTCGGGGGGTATGTTGAGGAATGGTCTGTCTGTTCGGTGTCGGAGGGCTTAGGTCTTTAGGGGTTTGTGTGGGGATTTTCATAGCTGGAGTGTATGGTGTAATAGGGGTGTTTAATTCTGGTTCAGCCGTGTGGGGTGGGGGATTGTCTTGTGGTTGGAGTGGTTTAAACGCTCGGACGAATCTAGTTCGGAACGTGCGAGTCACGCCGTGATAGTCGATGGTGACTTGATAGGCATTTGGGACTTGTGTGATGGTGTAGCGCCCGACATAGCGAGGGCCTAACTTGTTGGTGATAGGGAGGTTGGCTACCATTACGGTGTCATGGATGGCGAAAGGGTTTTTGTCATCGATGTTATCAGTTTTGGTGTCCTGACAGATCTGGGCGGTATGGAGGGTGTTTTGCAGATGTTGAAGTGGGTCAATTGTGGAGGTGGTGGAGGGAAGGTGAGCGTGGTGGTGGAATGGCAGTAACAGGGGGGGGTACGCCGTAAACACATTCATGAGGGGAAATACCGTCTTCTCGGGGACAGGTGTTCATGCCCCATTGTATAATTTTTAGTTGTGATGGCCAGTCTGTGGTGTTAAACGCAATCATTTTTGTTCGCAACTGATTGTTGATGGTGCGATGGCTGCGTTTGCATATAGCATTTCCTTGAGGCCAGTATGGGGATGAGTGTTTAATCTTAATGCCACATTGTTGGGTGAACTGTTGCCAAACGTGTCCACTAAACTCGGGGGCATTGTCGGATAGAAGAGCAAGGGGCAGACCGAATATAGGGAATACTTCTGTGGCAAGCAGTGTGGCGACTGTGGTGGCTGTGTGGTCTTTAGCTGGGCAGGCGATTAAAAATTTGGAATAGACGTCCACAAATGTGACGATATAGCGCTTGCCAGCGTAAGGAGGAAACGGGCCCATGATGTCGAGGGATAGGACTTGGAATGGTTTGGTAGCCGACAAGGTACCAGCTGGGCCTGGGGTGCGTGATCAATCCTTTCCCAATAAACACGGTTTGCAGGATTCTGTCACTCGTTGTGCAATTTTGGAGGGGTTGGGGGTCCAGTATTGGTCTGTGAAGATTTTTAACATCTTCTTTTGTCCCAGGTGTATGCCGTTTCCCTCGTGGATGGCAATCATGTAGTCATGGGCAATGGTGGGGTCCAAGATTATGTGACCAGTGTCTGTGGCAAGTTGATCTCCCCAGCGAGTCAGTCCACGGAAGATATTTAACGGTGGCAATCCCGGCCTCTAACATTTCCTGGACTTGGCGTTCCTCTTTCTGACGTTGTATGGGGTTCTTTCTATGGGATGGTTGTCGTATGGGGGGACCTGTGGTGTTAATAATGTGTTGTTCTATATCAGTCTGTCCGATTTCGGTGGGTTGTTGGGCAAACACGTCACTGAATTCTAGCAGTAGGTCGTACATGCCGTTCTTTTGGTGGTCAAATAATGTCTCAGGGAGAGGGGGCAATTGGAGGCTGGTAGGGGTGTCGTTAAAATCTATGGGGAGGTCATCGAAAGTTCGAGGTCTCCTATAATGAGACCTTTTGGTAGTGTCAGGGATTCTTCTGAGATATTTGCCACAAGAATGTAGTTGATGCGAGCGGAAATGATGGCGGGTTGTAAGAGGCAACGATGGGGGTTGGGGGACGTGGTAGTGGGGGAAAATATCATGTGCGTTTGGGGTATGGGCCGCAGGTTCACCCATTTTTGATGGTGGGGGGGGAATTTTACATTTATCCTGAACTACAGCTGGGCTAATGATGGTGGGGGATTGACTGGCGAGCAGGTGCTTGCTACTTATAAGGGGGGCAAGGTCGCTTTGGTGGGGGTCACGTGTGAGGGGGGGATTAACGGCGCGTGTGGGAAGATCAGTGGGGCGTGGTGCGAGGGGGTTAGAAAACGGGAGTTGTTGGAGGGACTGCGGAGGGTTGGTGGGGGAAGCGTGAGATATAGAAGATGGGTTATTGTTGGAGGACTGATGTAAGGACATGTGGTGGTTAGAAGGAATTTGGGGAGCGTTGTCGGTGGCAGTGACGGTTTGTTTGGAGTTTATATGGATTTGGTGGTTTTGTTCGTCATGAGAGGGCGAGTCAAGTGTGGGGTTGTGAGGTTTTCTAGGGGTGTGAATTGTGTGGGGTGGAAGGGAGCTACTGACGGAAAACTGTCACAAGGGGAATCGGGGTGGGGGTGGACTAGCTGGGCATTTCTGGGGGCATGGTGGGAACATGGTTGTGTCCCTCGGTCGGCACGCGTGAGGGGGGGATTAACGGCGCGTGCGGGTGGTTCAGAGTGGTGAGAGGTGAGCGAGTTAGAAAACGGAATTTGGGGGGGGGGGGACTGTGGAGGGTTGGTGGGGAAAAAGTTAGGTGTAGAACATGGGTTATTGGTGGAGGACTGGTGTATTGATGTGGTGTTGTTCACAGGACGAACGTGGGGAACTTTTTTGGTGGCAGTCAAGGTCTGGTTAAAAGTGATGTGGGGCGGGTGGGTTTGTTTGTCATGAGAGGGTGAGTCAAGTGTGGGGTTGTGAATTTTTCTAGGGGTGTGAATTGTGTGGGGGGGCAAGGGAGCTATTGACGGAAAATTGTCACAAGGGAATTGTTTTGGGTTGTGGGATAGCTGAACATTTCTGGGGGCATGGGGGAAATTTTGTTGGGTACATTGATCGGCATTTTTCCTGGAAATATGTGTACATAAACATTGGATGGAATGATGGATACATATATCAGAGTCTGCCCTGAAAACATGGGAGGATTTATCCGGGACAGCATGAAGAGAATGGAGGGAATTACCGAGAGGGAGTTGCTTGGACTTGTCTTCTTTTGTTTGTTGAGGCATTTGTTTACTGAATGGGATGAGATTTGAAGGGGAGTCAGGGCAAGGGGAGGGTTTAGGGGTCACCTTAGTGCTAGCTGCAATTTGGTAACCCTGACTCAGGGTTTGTTGAGGGGGAGGGTGTTTTTTTTTTTTTTTTAATGGGTTTCTGCGTGATGGGTTTGTCAGAGGCTTTGGGTTGGAATTTGTTGAATGATATCATTCTTTGGCTGCAGTCGACCTGGGCCTGGAGTTTTTGAAGGAGGTCAAGTCCAAGGAAACCATCATAATGTTTACAGTTGGAGGAAAATACTGTGAATGTGTGATAACAACGAGCATGGGGGGCAGGAGTGGTTACTGATAGGGGTAAAGTGTCTCCTAGGAGATTTTAGTAAGTATCAGCAGCTGAGATTAGTTCTGTTTTGGTGTTTAACAAAGGGCCAAATAGTCGGTGATGTTTTTCATAGTAAGATTTGAACAAACATGACTTGGCAGCTCCCGTGTCGATTAGCAAACGGACAGGAATGTCCTTGATTTTGGCCAGGTAATAAATGGGGGCAGTGCGGTCAGTTATGGTGTCCCCCGCCGATGCCATCTTGGGCGGGGGGTACTTTAAAAATCCTGGGAATCGGTATCTACCTCCTCCAGGGTTTCCTCGGTATCTTCTGAGATCATGTTAGGGGCTATTTCTTCCGTGTGTCTTTCTTCCATCTCTTCCTCTTGTCCCAACTCCTCTTCATTTACAGAAATGCGAGGAGTAAAGGGGCGAGGTTTGGCAGAGTCACGAATTTGATGGAAAGCACACTAAGCATTACAGGCAGGGAAATCATAGGGGTTGATAATGACTAAGGTGGGTTTTTACTTTGGTAGGTGTTGTAGTTCCTGTTCCGGTTGAAGATTCTGCGTGGCTGGGTAGGTTGGAACCGGGGTCTACTGGGTTGGGGCTTGCCGGAAGGGTAGGTGAGTTTGTTGTTGAAGGATGAGGCTTGGTAGGCATTCTTGGAGTTTTGGTGGTCGGGTTGCTGCGGGTGTGTGGGAAAATTCTTGATTGCAGCGATTTGGGTGGGTGCTTCTGTGCGCACGGCCAAAATACGTCGGATCGTGATGAGATCTTTTTTGTATCCGACGAAATCGTGCACACGGAAATGGTCTTTTACTGCTGAGGGCAATATCGACACAAGGTTGACCAGAATTTGCTGTTCTTGTTGGATTCTGGTCAACGTGGGGAAAGAAATTTGTATGTGTTGGGCAATCTTATTCACTGTGGCATCTAAATCGCCTTCGAATTTAGTGTTTTGGATACGGGTGTGGGCCACGAAAACGCCCAACGAAGGCTTAATGGCTTCTATCACTATTGGGCGAAATTCGTCCCAGGTGAGAGCAGGGTGCACTTGATAGGCAACCAGGGAAACGGCTTTTCCCAGGTGCGTTAATGTTACGGCTATTTTTTCTGTGTCCGTGGTATAAACTAGGTCAAGTACGGGTTTCACTATGTCCATGAATGTTTCGATCTCATAAGTTTCTCCATCATAATGTGGGATGGGAATGTGAGAACGGTGCGCCATGATGTTCTCGTGTTCTGGCTGTTCCAAACTTGCAATGTAATGCAACCTTTTATCCGAATCAAGAACCACCGCTGCCGCCAATGTTATGCCCTGTTTTTCTACAGGTTTAACTTGGGTAATGTGAGTTCTAAATGACTGGGTATATAAGGCTGCATGCACAATACAAGGTATGAGGAATAGAGAACACAAAATAAACACACGGTAACACGACACAAGTTCAAGTTAATTGAAGTAATTAAATAAAGAGCATGGAAAGATAGTAATTCTCGTACAAAACAAATAATAGAAGGGAACTGCTAGCATTAGCGGATCTGGATGGAGCCTAGTCTCCCACTTCCAACGTTCAGGTATACTCTTCTGATCACGGGTTTACTTAGCAAGTTTTATTTTACTGGAAGACCTCAATATATTCATGTAATTCAATTTCACTGATTTGATCTCTTACTGGCTGGTCGCGTGCCCAAGTAGCAGCTCACAGTTAGGATTAGACACGTGTATATTGTAGAACACGGAATCTCTAGTAACCTCATGGGGGTACTGATCTAAGTTTTATATTCTTATGGCAGAAATACGTAGAACACAAATCAGTGGGCGAACGTTAGATATCACTAGAGTTTTAATATCTGAATAAGGTAATTACGAGAGTCAATGTCGCCTGTTAATTAATGAGCACTGATACGCTTAGTACGTCCCAAATGGAATGGTTAAATATGAGTTACACTGGGCAAGGTTATAGCCACTTTATAGAAAGTTAATAAGTGAGTGTCAAACTGGTACTATAACACTTAGTACTAGCAACATGAATCTTGAATAGTATTTGTAGATCTGGTCCTGGTTATCTTGCTTCCGGTGATGTTGGGGGCAAACGACTGGTTCCTCGGCCGTCCAGGTGGTCCAAAATGTAGGAAGTTCTCAAGTCGGATCTCTTGACGATCGTTGCTGGCTACACACTTATATACCCACGAATTTGTGTGAAAGTTATAAGGTGCACGTTAGGACTTGTACATGGACAGATCTTCTATTTAACTTCTGCCATGGAGTCTGCCGGCTCGGGAATCTCTCAACTCAGGAACAACACAAGGGCAGAGCTAGAGGTTAACTTCAGGGTAGTGACCAATGGTTGGTGTCTAACTTTCAACTGATTTGACTGGGGGCGGGAGCTAGGTTTATAGGTTCGGTTCTGGACCCTGTAGACAATAGGGATCTCTAGTCTTATGGACTTATTTGAGCTCTCAATAGATATGGGGACTGGGTAAGATGGTAATTACTGTTGTGGCACATGGCTATAGGAAGCCTTCAATTTGTGATATAACTGAGCCTTAGTAAAAGGTACTATTTTGGCTATTCTGGAAGTATTTATGGAAGGGAGACTGGATCTACTTTGCGGGGAGGACTGGGACAGCTGTGATAGGGGCGTCTCTCTTATATTGCTCAGTCTTTGTTTCTATTGCATAGCTGAGGTGCTAATTTGACTATCCGAGTATGCAAAACAGGTGGATGGGTTATTGTGGGTATAGAGAAGTGAGTAATGGGGTTAGACATGCATGGTTAGTTCATTGATAGGAAGAATTCCTAGGCTACCTGGCAATGACCCGGAAGTCAAAACAGGGGTCAGGTATACCTCCGCGGGGGTGGGGGTCTCCCTCCTCGGGTGGGTAAAAAGGGGTAGCCGGGTGCTCTCCCTCTGGGATGGTCGTCCGGCGGCTGTGGCTAGAGGCTTGCCATATCACCAGTGTTTGTAATAACCCTCTGTTTATGAGGACAGATGTGGGTGTTCTTAATATCAAAACCGAAGGTGCCTTGGCTAGCTGGGTGTACTCGGTTGGCTGTTAATTGCATGGCTTGCTGGATGTGGTGGAGACTGGTTGTTAACTCTGCCTCATTTATCTGGAAGTATGGCAATAGAAATTAGTTACTGGCGAGGCGGCGAGCCTCGCACCGACGACCATGGGGTGCAGGGTTGTGAATGGGTTGTAAGAGAATAGATGGCATGCAAGGGGTTAGTAAAGTGCTAATGTTGTTCTGGCCTACTAAGTGAAGGTAGGCTGGATAGGAGTATATATATAAAAGGTTGGAGAGTGTTAGCAACGGAAAATTCAAGGATCTTCAAGAGGTATGAGAGAGAGGCTAGGTCGGACAAGAGTCGAGAAGCGTGGGTGTCTTAATGAGAGGGGGGGAAGCTCAGGGGCTACAGGGAAGTTTGCCCCTAAGGTCCCTGGGCGTGGGGGTGGCATTAGGCTACAATTGATATTGGAGTTTGAAAAGACAGTGAAAGTACGTTAGTCAAATGCTACCGGGGGATGCAAATACGGGGTGGTATATGAGTCTGGAAAAGATAGAATCATGTGGACTGTGGGGCGGTGGGGGAGAAGGAGGTTAACTGTAGGTGTGTGCGTGACGTGTGGATAAAGTAAGGAAAAACATGGTGTATTATTTCTCGTACATACGAGGGGTTATGGACCTATTATTTGACACGCTTTTTGTGTACGTCTATGTGTTCCTGGGAACTGCGTTTTCTATTAAATATAGACCCAAGGAAAGCGGCAGTTCGTAGGGGTACTGCGTTATTGTTTCGAGGTACTATGATAGATACTGGTAACAAAGGTCATCCATACAATCTCTGGTTGGGGTAAGGATTACGTTACAGCATGGGTGTATTAACTTCTAAGGTATATAACATCTACTTCTCGGATGCAAGAACATACATAGATATAATTATGGCTGTCTGATGTGTTGGCATTGGCTCAACATAGGGACAGGGCATGGGTGTTTTTAATATGAATGTATATTCTTGTTCATCATCGTATAGGTAGAATCGGGCGGGTAAGGGGTGTAGGACACGAAGTAATATGGCGTAGTGTGGACTGTGGATACGAAGGAGGTAAGCTGAAGACGTATGACAATTATGGAAAAGTAAATGGAAAACGGTGAACACAATGGCAGATAAAGATACTTAACCTAAGGATTGAATACATAGATTTTATGGGTGATGAGTCTTCAGAAACTTAGTCTGGCAAGACAAGATATGTTAGGGGATGTTAACATTAATACTTAACCTAAGGATTAAGTACATAGATTTTATGGGGGGGATGGGTCTTCAGAAACTTAGTCTGGCAAGACAAGATAATGTTAGGGGAGGTGAACATTAATACTTAAACTAAGGATTAAATACATAGATTGTATGGGGGGATGGGTCTTCAGAAACTTAGTCTGGCAAGACAAGATATGTTAGGGTATGTTAATATGAATATCTTAAACCTAGGGACAGCATGGGAGTATTAACTTCTAAGGTATATAACATCTACTTCTCGGATGTAAGAACATACATAGATATAATTATGGCTGTCTGATGTGTTGGCATTGGCTCAACGTAGGGACAGGGCATGGGTGTTTTTAATATGAATGTATATTCCTGTTCATCATCTTTGTAGCTAGAAGTGTAGGGCACGAGGGGGTAGTGTATGTGAGGTGTGGAAAATGGTCAGTTTAGAAGGGGTATGTGGGTGCGGCCTGGAGCTGCTTAGCCCTGCGGGCTTGGGCCTGTCTGAATTGGCTGGCTCGGTCAGCTGGTCCTTTCGTTCTGTGGCCCTTTCTTTCGGGTGTTTCTGTGTGGTGTTCGCTCGTGGCTTCTGTGGTGGGCTTGTTGTTCTGGGGCATTTTAGTCACGTTCGCCAAAAGCCAGTCATTGGGAAGTTCTCCGGTGTCTATAGTCTGCGAGAATATAACCTGCAGGATAGGAGCAAGAATAGCAGCATTCCCTTAAGTATCCTGCAGGGTATATTGTCTGGTCCAGTCACTTTGTCAGTGTCTACCTCAGATAAAAGTTTCTCGATTCCACGGGTGTGTAAAGTCAGTGGAGGTATAGGTGGGTGTGGTGATGGTGACAGTTCCGGCAAGCAGTGGCGTCACCAGAGGTAAAATTTTGGGGGGGCTGTAGCCCTGGCATAGATAGGTGGGTGGGTGGCGAGCGAAGCGAGCCTGAGCAGCTGGGGGGTCCGGGGGGGCGCTGTAAGCCCCCCCCCCGAATTTTTTTGAAATTTGAGCAGTTTCTGGGGCCTTTTTGAGGCCTAAAAATTTGTATAAGTAAGAAACATATGACACATAAATATTGATGAGCCTGATACCAGGCATCAGTCAGTAAGTTACAAGGCCAATGGTAATTGTAGGGTATAAAGCCTATGTGCAGAGAATAGTTTTTCTTCATATACTATCATACTATAGTCCATTCATTATAGGTAGGCCAGAAATTGTGACCCCTAACCTTTGTAATTCGCTAAATGGCTAGAGCAAATGGGTTGTAAATGTCCATACTTATTGCCTGGCTGACCCTTCCCAAAGGTAGAAATATTAGCTTGATTACTCCAGTCTTTCCTTAGGTATAGAGGTAAGTGGTCTAGATGTTTCGCCTACTTATAATGAATATACTATAGTTTGTAACGATTTCTTAGCATATTAAATTGGATAATTTGAAGAACTTTTATTATTGTACCATTATATAGATTTAATTGGCAAGATTTGTCTTCCATTACTGTGATAGAAAAACAAAACAGTTCACTTAAAACAAAAAAGTATAATTTATTAACTCCAAATCATAAAGCAATTACTTTAGATAAGCCTATTGATAAAATACAAGATTACAAACAATTGTTATTCTATAAAACTGATATCCTTTCAAAGTTTCATATAGTGACATGGCCTAATGGTATGTGGATATGTGTCTTTTATTTCACAATTTAATATAAATAATATATTATATTGTAAATATATAATAAGTCTCATAAAAACAATACATATTGCATTTATATTTCCAATAATTTCAATAAATATAACGGCTCAAGCTTCAAAGAAAACCAAGCTTGGTGAAAATATAGGGGAAACTTACTAATATTACTATTATGATTTGAGTCATAGCCATAGGTTTATGTAAATTGTGAATAAATATTCACATTACATAAACAATTCGTATTAAACCTATATGGATCAATTAATAAAAAGTAGATTTGGGGGGGGGGGGGGGTTGGATGCAGGGCTGGTGAATGTGGTGAACTGGTTATGCATTATTTATTATTTAATTTTTATATATTTATTTTAATTACTTTTGGCAGTTTTGGGGTTTGCATTTTTTGGGGGGCTGAGTCCTTGATTTGGGGGGGGCTAAGGGCCCCCCCCCCCCAAGCCTGGTGACGCCACTGCCGGCAAGTCTGCATGTTCTTGTGTAAATACTGACTGGAACTGAATTAAGTGCATGTGCTTTATCTTGTGGGAGTGTGACCAGGGAATCGTTGTGTCGTAATTTTTTTATGCCAGTCGAGTCTTGTTTGCGTGCTTTGAAGAAGCTGTAGAATTGTTTGTGGTTTTGCATGTTGTTTGTGAGGAAAGTGGTTGTGTAGTTAGTTTCTGCTTGTTTAATTTCTCGTTGTAATGTTTTCTGGGTATTTTTGTAGTGCTCCCAGTGTTCTGTATCGTATCGTTTAGCTGTCTTGTATGTTTTTACCTTGTTTCTATGTAGCCTTCTTAATTGTCTATTGAACCAAGGTGGAGACTGGTTACATGTAACAGTTTTCTTGGGTATATGTTTGTCCATTGTGTCCTGAATAATGTCACGAAGTCTAGTCCAGTTAACCTCTACAATATTAGCTATTGGGTTGTTGTCAAGGAAGGTGTCTCTAAAGTTAGCTAAGTCCTTGGAGATGGCTTCCATGTCAGCTCTGTTGTACTGGTATATCTTTCTGGATAGTTGTTTCTGTATGTTAGGTTTAATGTTTGCGTCAACGAGTACCATGTCGTGATCACTAAGCCCCGGCAAGACTAGTGTTATAAGTGAGGTGTTGTTCGTAAGGAACAAGTCTAGTATGTTGGATGTGACCCCATGTCTTATGTTAGGGTTATTTCTTGCTACACTAACTTGCGTACGTGTTGGTTCGAGTACTGTTTGTGAGAGTGAGTGGGTGTTGATTATGTCAATAAATGTTTCATGTAATGATCTTCTGTCAGTCTGTGGTAATATAATTTCGCTGCCATGGTTGTCATTTTCCAGTGTCGCGTATGCTGTCCAGTTAATGTCCGGTAAGTTGAAGTCTCCAGCCAACCATATATTTTTGGAGGGGTCAATTTTAGATAAACATTCAATAGGTAAACAGGTGCTTATATGCTAGCAATCTTAGCTGGTTGTTCCTCTTGCTTTCTAGATGCCGGAATTAGTTGGGGAAATCTCGGTTGTACATTTTCCTCTCCTCGCATCTTAAAGCTATTAAGCATTTAGCCACTCCAACAAGTTCCTCTCTCACCTCTCAAAGTGCTCAACCATAGCTCAACACTCCTCAAAAAGCCGTTGTCAAGGATTATCCCTCAATCCTTCACCCGTTGAGAGCCGTGGTGGTCGAGTGGTGAGCACGCTGGGGGTGCGCCACATATCCTACACCATGTATACTGCGTATTTCCTACATGTCACATCTCCTACAAATTTAGCAGTTTTTAGAGTAATGACATATTTCCTACACATATACTGCATATCTCCTACACAGTTTTTAGTGTAGTGACATATTTCCTACAGAGATACAGCATATCTCCTATGCCACATTTCCTACACCATGTATACTGCGTATTTCCTACACGTCACATCTACAAATTTAGCAGTTTTTAGTGTAGTGACATATTTCCTACAGAGATACAGCATATCTCCTACACACAAAAATCTGTACAGTCACATTTCCTACACTGCCGTGTATACGGGGAGGAGCCTCTGTCTGTACTCGGCGCTACTGTCTCGCTACTCGCCCGACGAGTCGAGTTGATTCGAGTCTTCGGGACAGACACGAGTCGGGTGTAGGAAATGTGGCGCAACCTAAATAGGAAGAAAAGTATCGTTCACATTCAGACACGCGTCGAGTTGATTCGAGTTTAGTCTCCAACCAGCAGTATTCTTTTCTCCATTCGTCGGGACAGACGGTATTTCTGAGACTTGTACTCCACTACTGTACTCCACCAAGCATGGCTAGGATTGAGAGGAACATCCGCTTCAATGCAGTGGTTTACGAAGACATCTCTGGATTCCGGTACATCAGAAATGTGGCCAGAAACAACAAACTATACCTGTGTTGCATTCAGCACCCCAAGTGTGGAGGAAGAGCCATCTTGTCGGAGGTAAAAATTGTAGTTGGACTGTATTCCCCCCCCCCCCCTCCCCCCCCTATACAATTATGGGAAAGAAAAAGGTATTTAAAGTGTCGGTCAATATAAAATGTATGTAATTAAATTGCTAAAAAAAAAAATTATCTAGTTTAGAGTTGTGTAAGTTTGTTTTGATGTGTGATAATAGTCAGACATGCATATTTACCCATTAAACAACAATCTAAAAACCACGCCCCTCCACTCGCGAAAATTTACTATTTGACCATAACCGTTTGCCGTGGGATACAACATATGTTGAGGGGGGGAAGCTCCCCCCCCCACCCCCCTCAGGAATTATTGAAATCTTCATATATTTAAACAGTAGGGGGCAAAAACCCTAATTTTCCCCAACGCGCGAGTCGCCGAGGCTACACTCGCGGCGGATTTAAACAAACCCACCCGCCTCTTGCGAGGTAGGCTTTATAGAGGATATATATTTTTTTCTTTTTCAGGACCAGTAATAAATTTTTACGTGCATTTAGACACATATCAGAAGTGTAGGAGATATGACCGTATAATTGTAGGAGTTATGCCGAATGCACCGTGTGGTGTAGGAGATATGCTGGGTACTCAGTATCAGAATAAATATTGTAGGAGATATGACAGCATGAGTAGAAATGACGGAACATATTGTGGGAGGAAATTAAAATGGCATCAAGGTTTAGCAATGTGTGCATTATGGGGGATTTTAATTTTCCGAATATAGATTGGCAGCATCAAATAGGAGACTCTGATTCTGAGGAGTTTATAGAGGTAGTACAAGATAGTTTTTTATTTCAATTCATAGATACGCCGACTAGAGGTAATAATATTCTCGATTTAGTTTTCAGTAACAATGAACATATGGTAAATAATGTAGAGATAGGGGACCACCTAGGAAATAGTGACCACAATTCTGTGTATTTTAATATACAATGGAAAGGTAATACCAGAGAGAATACAACATTAATACCTGACTTTAGAAAAGCCAATTATGGTGGGTTAAGAAGAGCCCTATTAGCTGACCCTATGGTCAAAAAATTAAGTCGATCCAGGTGTCCAAATGAGTGTACCCCTTCTCAGGCACCTGTCATCTTCAGTCAGGAAGAGACGTCAACCTTGGTAGGTACACACGGTAATTTTATCGAGTCAGTATTCAATGCAAAAAATAAATACATCCCCAAAAGAAAAATTAGATCAACACAGAACCAACCCAAATGGATGAATAATAGACTATTAGATCTTCTAGGACAAAAGAGAGGAATATATAGAAAAATTAGGAAAGGCGAAAATTCACCTACTTGCTTACTATCAGAATCTATCAAGACAGGTAAAAAAGGATATTAGGAAAGAAAAATTAAATTATGAAATTAAGGTTGCCAATGACTCAAAAAATAATCCTAAAGCTTTTTACCAACTATATAAATCCAAGGTTAGAGATGTAATTGGTCCCCTTAAAACTTCGATAGGAGAAATGACCAGAAAATGATTTAGAAATGTGCAGTACATTAAATAGTCAATTTCTTTCCGTTTTCACGAATGAAAATTTGGCACAGTTTTCCAGAAGTCCTGTAAGGTATATAGCGATAGTATAGAAAATAGGTTAAGTACGGTTACTATAAGTAGAAATGATGTGCTTAAGGAAAATGACAGACTGAAACCTCATAAATCGCCTGGTCCTGATGAGGTATATGCTAGAGTATTAAAAGAATGTAGGGATGAGTTAAGTTACCCATTAACATTTCTATTTAACAAGTCATTAGAGACAGGTATAGTTCCAGAAGCTTGGAAGCTTGCAAACGTAGTTCCGATCTTCAAAAAAGGTGACAAATCAATAGCATCCAATTACCGTCCCATTAGTCTTACATCAATCATAGGAAAGCTACTAGAGTCAATTATTGCTAGTAACATTAGAAACCACTTAGATACATTTAATTTAATAAATTCTTCTCAGCATGGATTCACTCAGGGACGTTCTTGCCTTACTAATTTGCTTAGTTTTTTCTCAGAGGTATATGAAGCAGTAGATAATGACAAGTCATATGATAGAATATATTTAGATTTCAGTAAAGCTTTCGACAGAGTCCCCCATGAGAGATTGATGAGGAAAGGTTGAGGCGCATGGAATAGGTGGGGCGTTGTTGGGATGGATTAGGTCATGGCTAATTGGTAGGAAGCAGAGAGTCAGCATAAATGGTACGGAGTCAGAATGGGAAGCAGTCAAAAGTGGTGTCCCCCAGGGATCTGTATTAGGTCCTCTGTTGTTTGTTATATACATAAATGACCTTGATTTAGGTATAACTAGTAGGATAAGTAAATTTGCAGACGATACCAAAATGGGGAGAACAATTGACTCAGATAGAGATATAGAGTGCCTCCAAAGGGATCTAGATACCTTACACGAATGGTCAGTAAAATTGGCAGATGAAGTTTAACATTGACAAATGCAAGGTATTAAAGATAGGGAAGATGCATACAAATGTTAAATATAAACTAGCTAATATGGAATTAGAAAACTTGAATTGTGAGAAAGATCTAGGTGTGTTTGTTAGCAATGATTTGAAGCCTAGAAAACAGTGTATAAGCGTTCGCACAAGGCAAACAGGATTCTCGGGTTAATCTCTAGGAGGTGAGTAACAGAAACTGCTGAATGTTATCTTAAAACTTTACTTGGCATTAGTGAGACCCCATATGGATTATGCTGTTCAATTTTGGTGTCCTTATTACAGAATGGACATAGATTCATTGGAGAGAGTACAACGTAGAATGACAAAATTATCCATAATATTAGAAATCTTCCGTATAAAGAAAGGTTGAAGAAATTAGGCTTACATTCGTTAGAGAGACGCAGAGTTAGAGGGGATATGATAGAGGTGTTCACGTGGGTTAGTGGGCTTAACAAAGGGGACATGACAAATGTACTAAAGCTCTCAGTGATAGCGAAAGAACTCGTACCAATGGTTTCAAATTAGATAAATTTCGTTTCAGAAAAGGATATAGGCAAATACTGGTTTGGTAACAGAGTTGTAGATGGGTGGAATGGACTACCAAGTGCTATAGTGGGGATTAAAAACGGTAGGGAGCTTTAAGATAAAATTGGATAAGCATATGGACGAGAAGGGTTGGGTGTGAAGGGGGATAACCGGGTTGGGGCCAATCAGCGCTCTGCAGACCCCGTAATCCTGCGTTAATCTCTAACCGTTTTGGTAAGATGATCCTCAGGGTATTAGAGTGTTGAGCCTATAATTGGGCTTTGTAATTGGGGTTGTGTGGGACAGGGATCTGCCTTGCTTAGGCCAATCGGCTTTCTGCAGACTCCCATTTTCTTATGTTCTTATGTTCTTATGTAATTGTAGGAGTTATGCCGGATGCACCGTTTGGTTGTAGGCGATATGCTAGGTAATAATAATAATATAATAATATTTATTCAAGTCAGCAATTTACAGAGTTGGTACCACATAGTTTGTTACAAAGTTTTGGTGTAGGAAATGTGCTAGATATTTGTATTTGTGTAGGAAATATGACCGACTAGGCTATGTGTAGGATATGTGGCAGTACTGCAACTTTTGTAGTTGTGTAGGAGATGTGACTACGCCCCAGCACGCTCACGTGTGAATCTGCAAGACCCGGGATCGAATCCCTGCCACAGCGGACATTTAGTGGGTATGGTAGTACGTCCTAGCATGTTTCACATGCTCGCACCCAGTCAGGGGGAGGGTCTGTACGCAGCCGAATACCTTAACCTAGGCCCCGCCCACTGCCGAAAATGTACAAATATTATATTATATTAGATTAGATTAACCCAACCCAACCCAACCCAACCCAACCCTAATATAATATAATATAATATAACACAATATAACACAACACAAATAACAAAATAAAAATCTAAAAATATACTAAACTTCGAGTGGGATCGAACACTGGATTTCTGGATGCCAGGCGGGAGCTCTAGTGACTGTACTACAGAGCGAGCTGGCAGGAACGGTTTGAAGGGTTTATTTAAACACGGGGAACGGGGGGCGGGGCCAAGGGAGGCTTACATTTTCGCGCATGCGTAGAGGGTAAGGTATTCGGCTGCGTACATCCCCTCCCCAGTCAGGGAACATCCTGACGACGTATACAGACTAAACACACATAACAAAGCCACTCCAACAGCTTCCTCTCTCTCCAACACCCCTTCTCCCCTCTCTACACGCTTCAGAAAAATAGGAAAAGTAGAATGTAAATACGAGGTGCCGTTGCAAAGGCTTATCCCTCAATACTTCATTCTGTGCCAGCGATGTAATCTAAGCAAGATACTGGACAGCAAGAAGTGGTGCTACGAAGTGCAATGCGGGTGGCCAGCGTGGAGACCTTCGAGAGCTGCCCTAAATGTAAGAAAAAAAGAAAGATGGGCAAAACGGCCTCCAATGCGACAACTGCCTTGCATGGTATCACGGTTGGCTGTGAACAGGTTAGTGTGGAGGAAACTACAATGTCTTCAAACGGCCCTAAGTGGTGTGGTGCTGTAGAGCCTGCAGTCCATTGGTGAGGGATAGATTGCAGGCTGTCAAGGAGATAAGGAAGGAGAATAAGGAGCTGAAAGAACGTATGGCCAAGCTAGAGGAGAGGCTCAGGAAAGTGGAAGGACAAACAGCAGATAGTACAAGAAATAAAAACTCAAATAATGGAGGAGATCAAGGAAGAAGATGATAAGAAGAGTAGGAAGAAAAACTTAATTATGTTTAAGCTGAAGGAGGCAGAGGGTCACAATGACATAAAATCATGTACAAGAATCTTTAAACAGGTACTGAGGTAGAAGATTGTGACATAAATGAGACGGTAAGACTTGGGAAAGTAACTCAGGGTAAGGTAAGGCCTTTACTTGTAAAATTTAAGGAAGCAAAAAACAAGTATGAGGTGCTAAAAAATGCTAAAAAACTTAAAGATGGTGAAGGTAATCTAAGTTGAAATTTTCATTGCAAACGACCTCACAAAGAAAGAGAGAGAAAACAAGATAAACCTTAGAGAGGAAATAAAAGTATTGAGGGAACAAGGTGATTTCACCTGGTTCATAAACTACAGATTGGGTATTTTGCAAAAGAAACGGGTTCAAATGCCTACCACAAACCAGAACCAAAACCAACAGCAGACTCAAGACCCAGAAGAACAACGGACATCAGATCCTTCAGCTGCAGATGGTTCCGGTACCGGTACTGATGTTCAAGATGATGGACGCCGAATCCAACGAAAACTGACTCCAAAGTCGGAACCATAAGAAGATAGTAACTTTCAAAACTGGTGAATGTTCAAGGACTTACAAATAATAAAAGCTATGAACTAGAAAAATTTAATTGAAAGTAAATATATTATATTGTGCCTTACAGGAAACTCAAGAAAAACGTAATAAGGTAAACTTCTCAGAGCAATTTGGAAGTTTGAGTTCATTTAGGGAAATAGATGACGAAAGGGAGGTGGGACTGAAACTTGTTTTTATGAATGAGTTGAGTGCTGATAGTGAACTAGTGCTAATACCGACAGAGGATAGAAATATTTTACATGCAGAAATTAAGTTTGGTTTGATGAAAATCTCTATTATTTTAGTTTATTTCTCCTGCACAGATATCCGCAGGAATATTAGTATTAAGGAGGAAATTGTAAATATAGCTACCAAAGAGCAAAATGAACAGGTAATTATTTTGGGTGACTTTAATAGCAACCTAGGTTTTCTGGTCCCCAACAGCTAAATACAAATGGGAAATAGTTTTGGAATGGTGGAAGGACTTAACTATACTGTACTAAATGGAACGCTGGAAAGCAAAGGTGAAATCACTAGATGTCAAAATAACCAGCAAAGTGCAATAGATTTTGTGATAACAAATGAAAATCTTTTGAGTAAATATAAACATATGTGTATAGATGAGGATAAAGACAAATATGACCTATCAGACCATAATCTAATGGAAACCTATTTTGAATTTAGCTTAAACAAATCCAACTATAACAAGAAACTTAAGAAAAACCCTGAGAAAATTACAGTTATAAATTTAAATCCAGATAAGTGTGAAATATATAGGAAGGAGGTGGAAGAAGAATTACTACAAAGAAGCAACGACGTACCAGTGACAAACATCGAAGAATTGGAGAAAATCATGCAAGAGGCTTCGGCAAGACATCTGACCAAGACATTCACTATAAGGACTACCGGCCGGTACCAAAGATAAGCAATGTAGGGAACCTGTGTGGATAATCAGAGTATTAAACCCGGGAGCTGCGGGGGGAGACTCTTAAGAGTTACCCGGCGCACTGCGGGAGACTCCTTAAACCCGGGGCTGCGGGGAGACTCTTAAGAGTTCCCCCGGCGCACTGCCGGGAAGACTCTAAGAGTCAGAGAAAAATACAAAATCAACCTTTGAAATCGAAAAAAAATATTTTTTTTATTTTTTTTTTTTTATGTTTTTTTTATTTTTGGCCCCCTGCGGCAATGCAAAATATCAGTCCTCTAACTCCCATCCTTCACCACTTTCCTCCTCTCCTTCAGTTACTCACCTCTTTTTCCCTGTTAGTCCTTATTCTGAGGTATATTTAGTGCGAACATTAGGAAACCGATTGGAGGGTGTGGTCATCACTGATAGCAAGCGAGTGCAAGCGCAGAGAGACGAGAGTAGTTCGAGTCGACATGTGTCGCCAGTTCGGCCTGGGCGGAAATTGGCGGGGAAAGCAGATTGGCCTAACCCATACATTATACAACTCGCGAGGCTTGGCTATATCTCCCGAATTTTGACCACTCCAAACGACTGTTTTCACTCCCGTTGTATTGTTGTTTCAGGTTAATACCTTTATAATCAACCCATAATAGTGGCTATGGCATATGGATAAATAAGCCTCCCCCACCCTCCCTTTATGCTATTAACCTCTGAATGTGCGCATGGGGGTAATTGGAAACGTCACCTGTGCTGACGTATTTGAGGTAGTTTCACGTCAACTAAAATATTCATTGTGCCATCTCAATAGCAATTAATATTTATCCATATGCGCCTATTCATGGGTTGATTATAAAGGTATTAACCTGGACAACAACAATAAAACGACGTGAAAACAGCGTTTGGAGCGGTCAAAAATCGGAGCATATAGCCGGCGAATTGTATAATGTCATGGGTGAGGCAATTCTGCTTTCCCTGCCAATTCCACCCAATGCCCACTGAGACGCAGTCGATCGATACTCTCTCTCTCTCGATTGCACTCGCTTGCTATCAGTGATGACCACACCCTCCAATCGGATTTCTAATGTTAGCCCGAAAATATACCTCAGGAAGTAAGGGAATAACAGGGAAAATAGGTGATAACTGAAGGAGAGGAGGGAAAGTGGGGAAGGAGGGGAGAGATAGAGGAATGAGATTTTGCATGGCAATGGGCCAAAAAAAAAAAAAAAAAAAATAAAAAAAAAAAATTAAAAAAATATTTTTTTCCCCGATGTCAAAAGTTGATTTTTATTTTCTCTGACTCTTAAGAGTCTTCCCCGCACGCCCCCCCCAGTCGCGACGGGGGAAACTCTTAAGAGTCTCCCAGCAGCTCCAGGTCGTTAATGGCACAATGAATATTGAGTGACGGCAAAAACACCTTCAAATAATCAGCACAGGGGGACGTTTCCAATTACCCAATGCGCACTTCAGAGGTTAAGAGGCAGAGAAAACAAAAATCATACTTTTGACATCCCGAAAAAAAAAAAAAAATTTAGTTTTTTTTTTTTTTTTTGGCCACTGGGCCATGCACAATCTCAGTCCTCTACCTCCCCTCCTTCCCCACTTTCCTCCTATCATTCAGTTATCAACTACTTTTCCTGTTATTCCCTTATATGAGGTATATTTTCGTGATAACATTAGAAATCCGATTGGAGGGTGTGGCTCATAAGGATAGCAAGGCCGCGTGCAAGAGAGAGAGACCGAGAGAGAGAGTATCGAGGCGATTGTGTCCTCAGTGGCCTGGGGGGAGATTGAGAGGGAAAGCAGATTGCACCCATACATTATACAACTCGCGGGCTTACTACTATACGATTTGGACCATCCAAATGCTGTTTTCACGCGTTGTATTGTTTGTTTCTAGTTATAATACCTTTATAATCAACCCATAATAGGCACATATGGCATAAGTATTAATGCTATTAATGGCACAATGAATATTTTAGTGATGCGGAAACACCTCAAATACGTCAGCACAGGGGGGGACGTTTCAAATTCCCCCCAGGCGCACTTCAGAGGTAAAGATGGAAATTAAGTAAAGAAAGGTTTTAAACAGGAAATGCCCAGAAATGCCAGTACACCTGAGGAAAAAGAGAAAATTTTTTACAGCCTGTATAAAGCACAAAAGCAGGGACGAAAGTTACAAGCTGAAATTAGCTGTACTAGGATACAGAGAAATGAGGTAGTTCGTTACGAAACAAGATTTAAAGCGGGACAAAAAACTTCAAGTAACTAACACAATTATGGAAAAACAAGTCAACCCATTTAAGAGGGACTTAATTCATGTGACCAAGTACATCACACTTTATGAAAACATATGATAGAAGAGAAAATTCCTGAAGAAAGAAAGTTAAAACAAAAATTAAATTACTTCTGGGCCACAGGATCTATCAGAAACAACCCAACAAAAACATTGAGGAGGCCAGTTTGGAATCAGGCGCGAAGAAAAGGAATAATTTTTGTCAGAGAATTTGCAGATAATGAAAATGGAGTAATTAACTTGCAAAATAGAGGAGTGAGCACAGATAAAAGTCCCCAGAGTTATAATGGAACATTATGATTTTAACTTATTACACATCCCACAAATCATGTAGTCATGAATATGGAACATCCTCATTATACAAAGAGAAGAGGTAATCAACAGCCTTACATTGCAATTAAAAAAACAAACAACCAAAGGCAACTGGACCTGATGACATGAATACGCGAACTCTGCAAGGAAAAAATGACAAATAGCGAATTGTTTGTAGAAACCATTAGCTTATGCTTTAATAAAGTTTTAGAAAACAACGACAAGTGCCAGGATAGGATTGGAAGAAATCAAAGACGATAATGTTTAGAAAAGAAGAAAAAGCCATAACCCAGTATGTGATTTGCGGCCATAGCATTGCTTAATGCATCATAATATAACTATTTATGTCAATAATGAAATCTAAAATGAGGAAAAACAAAACATGCATATAAACCAGCAGGACCAATGAGCTCCAGCGCAGGTTTTTACCAAAAGAAGAAGGATCGAGGATAATTTGTTTCTGCTGGGATATTGCATAGAACAATCATTCAGGATGAAAAAAAAAAACCACTCATAGCCCAGATAGCTATTGATTTTCGGGAAAGACTTCGAAAGTGTTAAAAGAGATTCATTTATTGGAATGCTTGAAAAAATTCAGAGTACATCCGAACATTATTGATGTCATGGAGCAAATCTACAACAGAGGACAAAACAATAATATACTTATCACGAGGAAAACTGCAGGACAGAAATGGGAGTAACGAGTGGCATTAGACAAGGGTTGTAATGGATCAACTGCCACTGTTCTTAATGGTCAAGTATATAATACTCATCCCAACTAAACAACTCTAATATGTGGATTCAGAAATAATATGTGCTTTCATACCTGGCTTTTTCTATGCTGGGATGACGGGGACATACCCAACATATTGCTTACGCCAACAGTATAGGGTGACGCACGCCAACTCCTCGGCATCCTCCCGGACGGCAGCAAGGAAGCATGTTGGACTTGAACTAAATAAAGAGAAAAGCTTGCAATGATATCTAATTATGCAGACAAAATCTAGATAAGTTGGAGGAAATAAAAGTGACAGATGAGATCAAAATACCTAGGCTCATCAAAAGTAAAACAAATAAAAGAAGATGTTTTGATAAATACCAAGGAAGAGAAGACCTAAATGAAGCTAGGAACAACTAAGAAACTTCATGACAGCTGCTGTGGTCTACAAGAGTTCACACAGACTGTTAATTGGTTAAAACATACTGGAAACAGGTAGCTTTGCCAAAAATTATGTACTGTAGTGAGATTTTACCGTTAAAGTTTTACAGACTTAAAGAAAATACACAAAGAGAAGAAAAGGGAGCCTTCAGAATCATCTATAAAAAGCTACATCCTATTACACCAATCAGCTTCCTTCAAGGAGAAAATTGGCTCTTCAAGAATGCAGACAAGAGACAAGAAATCAAAATTACTCTATTATATGGCACATATTAAATAAATCAGACAATGAACTTATGAAAAACAATGCCTAGTGCACAGGTTAGAAAACATAAAGATTATTGGACCAAAACTGTTAATAAGATATCCTTAGAGAATCGGATATGAACTTATATAGATTAACCAATATGAGCACGCCAACAAATAATAGACATAAACAAAAAGTGAAGGACACTCGATTATGGAGAGCTGAAATGAGTCAAAAGGAGTCACTGGCACTGTATAGATCCTACAAAACGGTTAATAAGAGAGTTTGAACATTTTGTAAATGATGAAGCTACAACGGTTTTAATGGAGGTGTAGCAAAGTACCACAGTGCAAACTGAAAGACCAGAAAACCAGGTCGTACAAGAGGACACCTGTTGTGAACTTTGGACAAAAACAAGAAGAAACCTGAAACTTTGACACATGTCATTATAGAATGTGACGCTTATTCACAAATAAGGAATCAAGTGGACACTTTCAGTGATAATACACTAACAAAAGAAGAAAAGAACAAATCGCAAGCATACTTTTATTAAATGACTCAGCGGAAAGCAAGGAAAAGAAGAAGATGAACGATTCTTGCAATTTGGAGTAAAAGAAGAGAACTAATGAATGATATTTAGAGGAAAAGAGAAGACCAAACTGAAAACAATCAAGTAAGCAAGATATAGGGGAAGCAAGCACAGAAGTTCCCATGTTAGAAGACAACCTACACGAAAAGACCCAACCTAGAAGACCCAAAATGTGTGATGAAAACACATACCAAGAAAGAAAAGTAGACGAGGGGGCACCATAATAAATACAGGTGTATCCACCGACTTCATCGACTGCATCGACTGGTGAATAATTAAAATTTATATACTGGTACAACTACGGTTTTGCGATATCAAAATATTGATTTTAGTAAATTATATATATGTAAACAGTTAACAATATAATCGTAAAACACCCACTATAATTATGTAATTCAAAAGCATGTAAATATTTATAACCTTCATACCTTCCAAACGCCAGCAAAAGTACTGCACAGCGGCAAAAGGGAATTGTTATTTTTGTTGTGATATCTGTCTTGGAAATAAGTGGTCTACAGTAAGTATTCAACTGTACTAAATATTGAGATCATCCCCCTATCTGTAGATCTCTTTCAACTCAACAAATTCTCCCCTCCCAGCAACCTTCCCCTCAGCAAGCAACGGCTAGGATGTGCAGTAATATGGAGATCTGAAATAGGCCTAGGACGACAGACGAGCAAAACTGCACATTAGGCCCCTCGGCTATAGCCTAAATATCACGAAGAAGTAAGGGGGGTAGCATTCAAGGAGACTACAGAAGGACCTCTTCGGTAAATCTACAGTTTATTACTACCCCTCACCCACTTACACCCACCACCTCCCCCCTTCAAAAAAACGCCTTTTAGAGTGTTTTTGGATGGTGCAGAAGATGCGGAAAACTGGAAAAAAAATTATTTTGATTAAAAAATTATCACCAACCAGATAAGAGTTTTTCATGTAATTTGTTGTAATTTTTTATTTATTTTCTTTATATATAGGCCTAGGACTATGCAACAGTGTTGTTTAATACCGAGAGAGAGGTACCGTCGCATTTTAGTATTTTAACATTAGACTAACCTAAAACTAACCTAAAACACATACCCGAAAAGTAACCTGTTTCCGCGACGGTCTAAAACTCCCCCTCAAGTTCCCTGTTGATGGGTGCGCGACGGTCTAACCCTTGATCACGTTCACTGTTTATGCGGTTCGCCGAAGGTTTTGTAATACTTCAATGTATCTATTACAAGTCAAATATACATTTCCGCGAATCATCAAAACCATTAATAAGTCTACTACTAATAAATATTAACCAATTAGTACCATACCGAATAGCGACAACATAGGGGTAGTATAACTGTAGAGTTATTGACTCTTCTTCTTTACCTCTGACCCGGTATCAGGCTATATAGGCCTAGCCTATAGTGTTTACTAGACTAGGACTACCCCTTTGAAAGGACATTAGCCTAACCTAACAACCGTACCTAACCTTATCTAATCCTAGTAGTATGGGTGGGGGCTGCTGGGCATCCGGATGTAGAGTTCGGGCGTACGGTCGCAGGGTGTCATATCCACAAAATATGAATTGTGTTATCATTATGGTGTATTATTTCGTTATCACTTATATAATAGCCTCGCGAACGACGGAAGACGCGAGCGAAGAAAGGCAAGAGCTCTAGTGGGGTCCGGGGGCATGCCCCATGGAAAAATGTGAGAATTAAAGGTTGTCATAAAATAGCATTTCCTGCAATCTAAAAGCAATCAAGATGGACCCAAAAATATGGAGACCCAAAATTGGTGTCACATTTGGCCTAGGTACTTTTTTTTTTTTTTTTTTTTAAATTCAGTAAGGAAGCACGGAGGCAAGGCGGCTTCAGAGATGGAGTTGCTTCGAGCCGTGAAGCTTCGCATGTCTCAATCCCTATATTGGAGCCAGACCTCAGGGCGCTTCACCCCGTGTCAAGCGGTAGAGTGTAAAGGCTATTAGCCTAGGGAGTAGTTGGACTACCTGGAAAAAAAAAATTAAAAAAAAAATAAATAAAAAAATAGCGCGAAGGAGCAGGTCGCGCCGCAGGCGCGAGCTATAGGTGGGTCCTGAGGGTATGCTACCCCAGCATTTTTTTTGAGAATTTAGGATGTCCTAAAAACAGCATTTCCTGCAATCTAAAAGCAATCAAGATGGAAAAAATATGGAGACCAACATTGTGTCACCATGTTACTGTTTTTTTGTTTTATTTTTTAATTAGGCCATAGGATACTGTATTATATATATATATATATCATCCCCAATATATATACTATATATTATATACTATATATAACTGTATATATAGCGCAATGGAGCGGCTGAGCGCGGGAGGAGCGAGTTTTTAAAGAGGTCAGGGGGGGGGGTGGGCGGGGGCATGCCCACCCCCCAGGATTTTTTTTGAGAATCGAGGGTGTCGAAAACAGCATTTACTGCAATCTAATAGCGGCATCAAGATGGAAAATATGCGAGAACAAAATTGTGGACAATTTAGGCCCCTTCTTTTTTTTTTTTTTTAATTAGGATTGGCCTACTGTAGGCAGAACTAGGCTAAAGCTATTCCAAACACTTCGAAGAGTAGGCTTAGGCTAGAAACCTAGGTTAAGCCTAAGCTGACCGCTTTGGGGGTGTCAGTACTCAATGGTATTAGTGCAGGGGGTCTATCATTGGGCCTTGTAATTGGGCGTTGCGGGGGTGTGACAGCGGATCTGCCTTGTAGGGGGCTCGCACCCGATCGGCTTTTTGCAGACTCCCATTTTCTTATGTTCTTAGGATAAGGAGATGTAGCCTAGTCTTTAAAAGAAAAAAATACAGGTAACAGGAATGTTAGGTTAAATAAGGCCTAGGCTTGGTCTAGGGCTATAGCCTATGTTAGGCTAGCCATAGACCCCAAAAATCCAAAAGGAACGGTAGGTTAACATAAGAACATAAGGACAAATGGGACAGTCTGGCAGAAGAAAGCCGAGTGGCCTCAAGCACAGGCAGCTCCCTGTCAAAAACACACCCCAATTACAAAGCACAAAGTATAGGATCAAAACACGCTAAGACCCTGCAGGATCCGATTACCAAAACGGTTAGAGAGTAACGCAGGATTACCAGGGGGTCTGCAGAACCGCTGAGTGGCCCAACCATGCTGATTCCATTCACACACCCAACCCGTCCTCGTAAATTATGCTTACTCCAATTTTATCTTAAGCCTCACTAGCGTTTTCAATCCCACTATAGGCCTTGGTAGTCCATTTCAAACATCTAAAACTCTTGGTACCAAACCAATATTGGTCTATATCTTTTCTGAAACGAAATTTATCTAATTTGAACCACAGTGCGTACGAGTTCTTAGCTATCACTGAGATTTAGTACATTTGTCATGTCCCCTTTGTTAATCCCACTAACCACCTTCGAACACCTGATTCATATCCACCTTTAATTCTGCGTCTCTCTACAGAATGTAAGCATAATTTCGCTCACAATTATCTTTTATATGGAAGAGTTATACTATTATGGATAAGTTCTTGTCATTCTACGTTGTAATCCTCTCCAATGAATCTATGTCCATTCTGTAATAAGGGACACCAAAATTGACACAGCATCATCATAATATGGGGTCTCACTAATGACAAGTAAAGTTTTAAGATACACATCAGCAGTTTATGTTACTCACACTCCTAGAGATGAACCCTGAGAATCCTCGCTGTGCCCTTGTTTCGAACGCGTATTACACTGGGTCTAGGATTCAAATCATTGATAACAAACACAACCTAGATAGTTCTCACAATTAGAGCTTTCTACTTTCCAAATTAGCTAGTTTATATTTAACATTTGTATGCATATTAATATCTCTAATACCTTGCATTTGTACAATGGTAAACTTCATATGCCAATGTACTGACCATTGTTGTAAGGTATCTAGATCCCTTTGGAGGCACTCTATATATCTATCTGAATCAATTGTTCTTTACCATGTTGGTATCGTCCTGCAAATTTACTTATCCTACTAGTAGATACCTAAATCAAGGTCATTTATGTATATAAAAAACAACAGAGGACCCATAATACAGATCCCTGGGGGAAACCACTTTTGAATGCTTCCCCATTCTGATTCCGTACCATTTATGCTGACTCTCTGCTTCCTACCAAGTAGCCATGACATACTCCATCCCAACAACGCCCCACCTATTCCAATGCGCCCTCAACCCTTCTCATCAATCTCTCATGGGGGACTCTGTCGAAAGCGTTTAATGAAATGTAACAAATATAGTAGATCATTATGGGCATTGTTCCATTTATCTACTGCTTCATCTACCTCTGAGAAACAACTAAGCAAATTGGTAAGGCACAAGAACGTCCCTGAGTAGAATTCATGCTGAGTGAAGAATGTAGTTACAAGGTATCTAAGTGGTGTCTAATTTCCTAGCAATAATTGACCTCTAGTAGCTTTCCTATGATTGATGTAAGACTATATGGGACGCGTAATTGGCTTGCTATTTATTTTGTCACCCTTTTCTTGAAGATCGGAGACGACGTTTGGCAAGATTCCAAGATTCTGGAACTCTACCTGTCTCCATGGACTTGTTAAATAAAAATGTTAATGGGTAACTTAACTCATCCCTACATTCTTTTAACTACTCTAGCATAAACCTCATCAGGACCAGGCACTTTATGAGGGTTCAGTCTTGTCAATTTCCTTAAGCACATCATTTCTACTTATAGTAACCGTACAGTAACCTAAGTTTCTATACTATCGCTATATACATTACGGACTTCTGGAAACTGTTGCCAAATTTTCATTAGTGAAAACGGAACAGCAAATTGGGACGATTTAATGTACGGACCATTTCTAAATCATTTTCGTTAATTTCTCCTATCGAAGTTTTAAGGGGACCAATTCCATCTCTAACCTTGGATTTATTATAGTTGGTAAAAAGCTTTAATAGGATTATTTTTTGAGTCATTGGCAACCTTGATTTCATAATTTCTTTTTTCTTTCCTAATATCCTTTTTTACCTGTCTTGATAGATTCTGATAGTAAGCACGTAGGTGAATTTCGCCTTTTCTAATTTTTTTATATATTCCTCTCTTTTGTCCTAGAAGATCTAATAGTCTATTAGTCATCCCATTTGGGTTGGTCCTGTGTTGTTTTAAATTTTCTTTTGGGGATGTACTTTATTCTTGTGCATTGAATACTGACTTGATACAATTATCGTATGTAGTCTACCAAGGTTGACGTCTCTTCCTGACAAAGCTGACAGGTTGCTGAGACGG
>CM064513.1:67325770-67541055 GCA_032716605.1 Paralithodes platypus | reverse complement strand
CAAGGAAGTTGAGGCTGTGAGTCTCTATTGAGGGGACTTCTACCCGCCTGATTTAGACGACCCTGATGATCCACTGGAACCGATCAACCTCCTCTCAACCTACTGCAACCTCTTCTTCAGCCTCTCAACCTACTGCATCAACCTCTTCAGCCTCCCATTAAGGTATGTTATCGTCTATGGGACATACTAATAACTAATTACTAGGTAACTAGGTGTTAGGTGAAGATTAGGTTGGGGATAATCTTCAAGGACACTACATCCGCCTTATTAGAAAAAATTTATTAGGGAAAATAGGCACCAACAGATTCGCCATATTTTTCTCCATATAGTCCGCATGGAGGATTTTCGTTATCGACAAATTGAAAAAATACCCTTTTCACAGAAAATTATCCCAAAAATCTGCCAAAGATGTCAAATAGCGGGGGTGTGGGGGCGGCAGCCCCGCTCATAATACTAGGATAGGTTAGGTAAGGTTGTTAGGTTAGGCTAATGTCCTTTCAAAGGGGTATAGGCTAGTAAACACTAGGATAGCTTATACCCGGTCAGAGGTAAGAAGAAGAAGAGTCCTGCTGTAGTCTCCTTGAATGCTACCAGGTTAGGTTCTTTGGTTAGGTTAATGGCAAATTTTGGCCGGGATTTAGGGGATTCAGCGGGGGGGGGGGGGAGGCGGCATCCCCCACCCATAATACTAGTTAGGTTAGACTAATGTTAACCCCATTCTTACTGGGGTTTTCCACGTTGAAAAACAAGAAAACCCGAGCCAACTTTCAAAATGAGGTTACTGTGATTTCGGACTCTGAAAATTCGAAAAACCCGAGCCAAGTTTGGTAAAAAACTTGGGTAACGTTCAACAAGACTACATCGGCCTTATTTACCATGTTTTTTATTTTTTTCTTCAAGGAATAGTGTTTCATAGTTGTTGTCATAGTTGTTTTGCATGGTTTGAGTGGAGGATTTGCATAAACTTACCCATTAGCCTATCTATCAATCTGAAGATAAAGCATCAAATGGCACCATTTATTGGGTGAATCGCACTTTTACAGTAGGCAAGGGCAATTGTGGGGTACATTGGATACACGATGGGTTAAGGGGGGGCGTTGCCCCCCCCACCCCCCCCTGATTTATTGTCATCCTCAATATATGTAGATCTGTAAGGGGGCAAAAACATGTTGCCGGTATTTCGTTTTTGTGAGTAACGCTCGCCATTATTGGGTGAATCGCACCCACCGCATCGTTCAAACAAGAAGGTCAACTTGAAGGATTCATTGTGCGCAATGCTTCCTTGAAGATTATGAAACGGTAGCGGTAACATTCAAGGAGACTACTGCAAGACTCTTCTTCTTCTTCTTACCTCTGACCGGGTATAGGCTATCCTAGGGTTTACTAGCCTATACCCCTTTGAAAGGACATTAGCCTAACCTAACAACCTTACCTAACCAGGGCGGGTGCCCAACCCCGAAAAGGGTTGAAATAGGGGAGCTATCCCCCCACCAAAGGTGGCTTTCTAGGGCCTTTCCTAGCTGATGCTGAGAGGATTGGGTTCTAGTCATGTGGTGATGGGCTGGTCTATCAGAGTGAGAACTGAGCAATCTCTGCCATACCCATAGCTTACTCTGACTGTTCCTTTTACTTATATATTTCTAGATCTCAAGTGACGGCGTCTCTAACGTGGATTGACCTCCCAATCTACCAAAATTGAAAACCAAAGCAGAACATTTTCCCTTGCCCCTCAACTTTCTCTTCATAATTGCTGAGGGACACAGGGCCCTGGGTGGGGCTATGGTTTCCCGGGCATTTCCGCACCCTCCTCAGCTCCCCGCCATGGAGTGGCTTCGGTCACCCAGGCTTTATTGTGGTCGGCGGGGAGGGTTCTGTGGGGGCGCTCGGTTATGGCCTTGGCCTTGCTCGGGGCCTTGGGGCTGTTCGGCCAGGCAGCTTGGGGAACAAACAAAAACCTCATTACCTAACCTATCGAGTATTATAGGTGCATGGGGGCATCTGCCCCCACACCCCCGCTTTTGACTTAGATTTTTGGTGTGTATTTGTCTGAAGGGGGTATTTTTCCATTGGTTGATACCGAAAATCCTCCATGCGGACTAGGCAATATGGAGAGAAATATGACGAACATATTGGTGCCTATTTTCCCTTTTAATAAATTGTATCGCATTTATAAAGTCGCACTACTTGTCATTGCATATTATCACGGTAGCATTCAAGGAGACTACAGCAGGAATTACCTCCTGACGGGGTAGCCTATAGGCTATTCCTAGTGTTTACTATACCCCTTTGAAAGGACATTAGCCGAATTCCTAACAACCTTACCTAACCTATCCTAGGATTATGGGGTGGGGGTTTGCTGCCCCCACACCCCCGCACTATTTGCCATCTTTGACTTAGATTTTTGGTGTATTTGAATGGTGCCTGTTAAGTGGGTATTTTTTCAATTTGTCCATAACGAAAGCCTCCATGCGGACTATAGGCCTATGGAGAAACATTAGTGGCGAATCTATTGGTGCGCTAGTTTCCCTAATAAATTGGTTCTCATAAACGCTGCAGTAGGCCTAGTGTAGTTTTAAATAAACCATACATTTTTACCAGAATTTTTTATTTCGCCGAGTTCTCCATACGCTGGACCTGCAGTAGGCCTAGTGTAGTTTTTTAATATACCCATAGTGACATTTTTAACCAAGAGATTTTTTTATTTCGCCGAGATAAAAATTATATAGGCCTAGCAATGTAAGCATAATTATGATAGTAACCCGAAAACTGATATTAGAAATTGGTTACCTATATTGTTGAGACTCCTACTTAGGACCCCAATTCGGCCTAGATAAGCCTGGAATCGTGAAACCTAAAGGGCAAAAGCAAATGGGCTGTAAATTTCCACACCTAGGGCATATTCCCTGGCAGACTTTTTCAAAATGGAATAAATATGGGATTGATTAGGATAGGCCTACCGGTAGTACCGGTACTCTAATGGTTTTCGAGTTAGGTTGGTGGTCTAGTTCTAGCCTACTTATTTGAAACAAGGTATAGCATTCATGGATCACGCGCTGAGCTTTCTGATAAAACATGTGGTATTTCATCAGTCATGCTAATAACTGCCCTATGACAATGTTAGGCTAAGTTGCTAGTGCTCACCTTGTCTGCAGAGAAGGGTCAGGCATGGGCGAATCGCTGAAACGGTTCCCAACTCTCAGCCTGTCTGCCAACGCCGGCTCGGGGGTAACGGGGTCCAATCTGCAATTACAAAAAAACACATATTAATAAGTGAATAACTCCCTCAGACATAAACTAACAAAATACTGAGTAAGAAACTCCCATCACAGACTTCAGGATCCTGCTATACACTCAAGAACTTCGCAATAGATGTCAAAATAGGGACACATACCTGCTTTCAGTCACTACGACCACGATGACGAAGGACAACAAAATGGCAGCAACAAGTCGGAGTTAAAATCCGAGGTTCGAAATCTCCAGATTTCCAAACTAATAACACTTACACTTAGTTACACTTAGTTGTATTCCGTCCATTAGTGACACAGTTGAACTAGGGCTCTCACTGCCGACCAGGCAGCTCCCTTTCTTCCACTCTCCATTCCAGAAGTCGGTTGGAGTTGGTGATGGGGTATACTGGTGTCGGTGGCCGGTCCGGTATTTTGGCCAGCCATCATGTAAAGTGTTTCTTGAAGGTGTCTGGAGACAACCCGGTCATGTTCCTGAGAGGGGCTGGTATACAGGTGAACAGTTCGGTTCCATTGTATGTAAAGCTGTGATGGATCAGGGATTTGATTTTTGTTGTTGAATCCCGGCGTCGGCCTCACATAGCACAGCCGCCCTCGCATTTGGTGCTGAGTCTCTTGGATGTTTGGATTTGGTACCTTTTTTTCCAAAATCTTCCAGACGTAGATGATGATGTATCTCTCCCTAAGTCTTTGAAGTGAGTACAGCTGCAGCTCCGTAAGTCTCTCCCAGTAGTGTAAAGTGTTGAAACCCATGGATTTTACTGGTGAATGTCCTCTGGGTGGCTTCCTTTCTGTAAGTTCTCCTACTTTTTGTGGAGACCAGGAGCTGGGAGCAGTACTACAGTCGTGGTAGGACCAGGGACTTCCACAGGGTTAGCATACACCTCTCATTTCTTGTGTGGAAAAGGTTCTTCAGGATCCAGGCTGCGATTTGTTTTGCTGTTGGTTGTGGCTTTGGTAATATAGCTCGGGAAAAGTGGCGTCACTGCTTCATATTTACTCCCAAGTCCTTCACTGTGTCCTTGGCGGTAATTTCTTGCTGTCCACTTTTGTAGTTGGTGTCGTTTTGTAGTGCTCTCTTGTTCCCGTACCTTAGAAGCTCGAACTTGTCTACGTTTAGGGAAATGTTGTTTTCTTCTGCCCACTTCAGGATTTTGTACAAGTCTTGTTGTAGTAGCTGAGCATAATGTTGTGAGGTGATTTTCTTCGGAGTATGGTGTCGTCTGCAAACGATGTGGCTGTTGAGTGTTCCAGGTCCCTGTCGATGTCTCCTATAATGATGAGGAATAGGAGAGGCGTCCAGTACTGGATCCTTGTGGTTACTCCGCTGATGACCCCACATGAATGGACAGGATTCCTTTGAACTGTGAGGCTCTTTGTTTTCATGGTGGTGATGCAGCTGGTGGAGCCATCTTCCAAGGTCTCACCCTATTCCCAGTGATTGGAGTTTATGTAGAGACGGATCCCATGCGTCCACCTTGTCAAAAGCTTTTGGCGAAAATCTAGATATAGGACGTTTATCCATTTTCTCCGTCTTGAATATCCTGTAGGATTTTGGTCGTAGTGTGATAGTAGTTGTGAGAGGCAGGAGCGGCCTTTTCTAAAGCCATGGTGACCCTCGTTGAACGCCTCATTATCTTCCAGGAAGCTGACCATCTTAGCTCTTATTGTTCGTTCTATGATTTTAATAAGCTGTGACGTCAGAACACCCACTGGTCTGTAATTTTTGGCTATGCCTTTACTACCCCCTTTGTGTATTGGTTGTGACATTACCTTCTTTTAGGGATTGTGGTACATTACCAGTTTGGTGTGAGGGGACTTGCTCCCACAGCAGTTTTAGAGGCAGGGCTAGCTGATGTTTGCAGTTTTTTAGCAGTTGGGCATGAAAGCCGTTCGGGTCCTGCCGCAGAGTTTGGTCCAATCTTGTCGATGGCTGCCTATTATGTCCTCTGTGGATACTGTTAACGAGGAGCGTTGATGTGGTGTCTCTGGAGCGTTGCCAAAGAAAGTCGTTGCATTCTCGATTTTCTTGTCTTCATTTGGCAGGGATGAAGACACTGTAATACTGCTGTTTGAGTATCTTAAGCAATTTCGGTTGGGTCACTCTCAAGTTCGCCCGTAGGCGTTGCAAAGTGGTCCTATTGTGGTGGTGTTCCTGAGTCTCCGTTTTGCGTTATGCATAGAAAGAATTTTGACTATTTACTGGTATGTTTGCAACTGCTTGTAGTTCTTAGCGTGTTCTTTGCTCTGGGTGTGACTGGATGAGTTTACGTTCAACTTCATCGAGCCTCTTCTTGTAGTGTGGTGATATTGGGCGCATAGCCGGTCTTCCTTTGCTTGGCTCTCAAGTCCGACCTCTTCTTCATTAGTATTGTTCGATCTCTGGGAATCGGACTCGATCTGCTTCCTGCTTGATTTGGGTGGCTATGGTGTTTGTACAGGTCTAAAGGCATTGTTTATGGAGGATACTGAGAGTTTCTTCGACGGCTTGTATTTTCGAATAGGGCCCTCAAATCAGTTCCTGCCAGTTCTGCTCTCAGTCTGTCCCAGTCTATATCTTGGCTGTAAAAGTTGAGATCTTTCAGAGAGGGGGCAGGATGTATTTGGCTTGATTCCTGTTGACATCGTCTTGTTGGTTGTGGGCGCCTGGTGTGGGGGTTCTAACTTTGATGAGGCTGGGGTCGGACATTATAGTTTTTACAGTTTCGTACGAGTGTACCAGGTCGAAGTTGTTGCCAAATAGTAGGTCCGAGTGTTGTTGTTGCCGCTTGTGAGGTTCCTCGATGTATTGCTTCATGTATGCAGCTGTCCATGATAGTCATTAGCTCCTTGGCTTGCTGGTTTTTCATCCCTGGTTCCTCCATCTATTTTCATGGTTGCCCAATTGATGATGGGCAGGTTGAAATCTCCTGTGATGATGACATCTGGGTAGCGGGGAGTGGTTTGGAAGATTTTGTAGGAGTGATTGTATTTTCTCTGTGACCGCCTTGAAAATTTCCCCTGTGGTGTTTGGGAGGTCGATACAAAATTATGATGAAGCATGTCGGTTTCTGTCTTATGTGTACTGCTAGTAGCTCTGTTGTGCCGTTTGGAGAATGCAACTAAAGTTTCGGTATTTGCCAGCCATATCCTCCCTTAGGTAGAGTTGCTACTCCTCCGTGGCTTACTGTCCTCTCTGGCGGCTCTGAATAGAGGGAAATTATGGATAGTTGATCTCTGCATCCAAAATGTTTTCGTTCAGGGGTGTTTCTGTGAGGGCTTAGAAAAATTGAGTTGTCTTACTCTTGCAATTTCTTCCAACATAGGGACTTTACATTGATTGTTTCGTGGGGTAAAGTCCTCTGATGTTGCCCACAAAAAAACTAGTTAGTGGTAGTTGCACCTTCCTCTGTGGTTCATGTCTGGCCCCTCGGTTTGGGCCTAGGAATCTACTCCATTATCACTTGAGACCGTTTTTTCCACTTCCAGAAGACGTCCCGTTACTAACCTCTACACCAAAGCACCTTGGTCAGAGGGCATAGCCGTGTGTACCGCTGCTGGTCTGACCTTGTGAGTTTGCTGGAATGGTTGGCCAATCGTCCGCTTTAACGGTTTATTTTTTTTATTGGTAACTATTTGCAATATTTATAATTAAATAATGGAAGTTACTGTACTATAGCTACATTCACTGTCGATAATAAACATGCTTCGGAGGTCACCGCCAACGTAATAATTTGCACAGTTCCGAACAGGCGAACACAAGGACTTAATCTGGCCGGCCATTGCCCATTGGTTGTTACTAATTTGTTTGTCGAGACGCTCATTGGTCGAGAGATGAGGAATTCAGGAAGGGGGACCCGTCCGACCCGGGGAGGAGGAGAAGTGTAAGAAACAAAAGAAAAGGGAATGGGAGAAAAGGGTAGAGATAAACTTGGAAGAGGAAAGAGTGAGAAGAGCTAGGATTAATGGGAAATTAATGCGTTAGGGGATGAATTCTATATAATGGCTGTTACACAGGACGAATTGCTGGAGCTGCCCATGCGACTTTCCAGGACCCTATTAGGCTGTGGTTCTCCGACACTAGGCCTATTTTCCAGCAATTCTTGTCTGACAGCTTCACAACATTTAAATGTTTATCAAAGTAAGCGATTGAAAATATAAGCAATGTTCAGTCTAATTTACAATACAAATGCATAGAACCCCCCAACAAACGTAGCCAGAAGAAAAAAAAAAACAATCACAATAATGATAGCCCTACAAATTGCCGGAAAACATTAAGTCGTCGTAAGTCGTGTGATACCACCTTGAGAATCTCTTGTGACAACCTTGCCCTGGGTTTGTTTTCTTTCGTAGTCCCTTCACTATAGTTCTGTTTATTTTCAGCCAAGGGTAAATTGAAACATATCATGATTATACGGCTATCACGACGAATTTTGAAGCGAAAATATGTTGGGTTATAAGGGGGTTTAATTATGAAAACTTGGTATTTATGAGGCAGAGACAGTACGAGTTTCATATTTTGCCATTAAGGTATCGATACATCAGTGCCTAGGGGATTCAATTTTACCAAAAAAATACTAGATATATCTCTTCTTGGGTGTAGGTAATTGGTGGTAGGCCTACTGTCTGTACACGGAGGTGATAGCTGACTACATCATAACATTGCGTAACATTCGTGAACATTAATAAGGTTACCAAGTATTTTAAATATCTAAACCTGTAATGCCAAGTTCCAAGGATGTCTCATTTGCTTTTGATACTGTTTCTTAGGGTGCTTAGCTATTAATGCCCATTAGGAGACCCTGTAGAAGAATTAATCAGGCCATGAAGTCTTTTGGGTCAATTCAAACGGTAGGCCTATTTATATAGTCTACAACAGTGATTAGCAACCTGGGTGCATGAGTTTTTTTACTAAGGGTACATGGAAACAATGAGGTGGATGAAGGGGTACACTACACATGGCATGACCATTGTACATAGGATGGTGCACAAGAAAATTATGTTTAGGAAGAAAACTAAGTCTACTCGTAATGTAAGAAATTAATTTAAATTGGCAGGTAAAGTAATTATAAAAACTTAGTGCAGCATAATAGTATATTAAACTCAGTAGAAAACTAGCCCAAAACATAATATAGAATCATCCAACCCAAACTAGGGCAGATACAGCCCAAAAAAGTGTGGGGGGAATGGGAAAAGTATAATTTTGGTAATGCTATCCTATAGCCTACCTTTCACGACGAATTTTGTCTAGACTCGGTAAAAGGATTTAAAGGGTCAGCCTACATTAGTTTCTGAAAGGGCTCCTGAAAGGGTGCATGAACTTATAAATGGTTGAATAACACTGGTCTACAATATGGTTTCTTCTAAAATATCCATTGTACGCATCTCGGTTATTAGATACATGTAGGCCTACTGTATAGGCCTAAATATTTTCATCCTTTCCAACGGACTTTTGCACGAAATCTTCTTTATAGGCTACTAACATGTCATATCTTGTCAAGTAAAGTAGTGTCATTATATTCAATTCCATCCTGATATTCTATATGCATTTGTTCACTGTTATTTTAAATGATTTCATTTATATCATTATACCCATCAATTATATTTGACGAGTTTGATTGAATCAATATTGTCTTATCCACAGCCACTTCTGGAGAACCCTAAGAAGAATACGAAAACAAAATAGAAACAAAGAAGAAGGATGAATATGATGATGTCGATGATGAAGAAGATAGAGAAAAGGATAATTGTGATGATGATGGAGAACAAGATAATGGTGATGAAGTAGATGATGATGATGGTGATGAAGATACTCGATGATGGACAAGAAGATAAAGAAGTTTAACTACAACAATAATAACACGAAAGCCTCTCACTCATTAGCCTCCGTGTATGACACATGGCAACAGTCACAACAGTGATCGGATGGCGCCCTAGGGGTCCTAGTATGTAGGCCTACTGACAATTCTCAAGGAAGATCACAATTTTGGGCGTGATAATGGCTCCTCGCTAGCTGTATCGTCACCACGTCATCGGCCCAAACCTGAGGACGTGTGGGGCCGCTTAGGAAGACGTTGGAAGGACCTGTTTAGCATAATACGGTAAGATATTCATCGTCTCACTCCCAGGATCTGTTGGCTAATGGCGAAGTTTAAGACCCGAGTTGTGGATAATTCTATATATTTTATTTACGTGTGGCTGAATGCTCTAATCCTCTTTTGCCGTATCGCATCGTTTGGCTGGGCTGGTTGAAAATTCGTTGTCCATGTTTTAGTAACTATATTTTGTGTTAATAAGTTATATATGTGTTGGTCTGGAATGGTTTGGGGGGAGAGAGAGAGAGGGAGGGGGGGGGGGGGGAGTTACCATACTCCCTACACCAACCTCCTCACCGCCAGTAGGGAGGTAGTATAAAGGTGGGAGGGGCCATGAGCTTCACAAATTGATGCCACTCCGCCATCTCGTTCCTACCTTGTAAAATTGTAGCAATGGCTCCAATTAACCCTTGTCTAGCGGGGTGTTTTGGGCTCATTTGGGCATATTCAGGCCCTCCTGAATGATCAATCAAGTATCTGCATGAAAAGAAATGTATTCAGCAAAACACTAGGCGCTAAAAGCTTCAAAATGAGACCAGAACGAGCATGGGAGTTTAGCGTATAGTGGTATATTTTTCCCAGCTATGCTCAATACTGGCTACACTGCCGGTCTCTCGAGAACACAGGGAACATGAGTTAATGGGCGGCGGTAAGCCCTGGGAGTCGGCTGTCTGGCCCACTGCGCTCCCGGCCATTTGCACTCGTTTTTAACCCTTTAAAAGCCTAAAAATAGGCTAAAAAGCCTAATAAATGCTCCTAACTTGCTGCAAGTTGGTGCACGACTTAAGTCGAGGGCCGACAATAAGGGGTTAAATCGATTTTAGCATTGATTATTTTTTTTACTTCCCTAGTTTCCTTCATATTTCATGTGGTGTGATATTAACCTCTTCTGTACCGGCGATGTCTTTTATATTTGGTTCTAGTTATATTTAGAGGACTGTGTGCAGTTTATGAAGGATCTGTGATAGTACAATGGGTTTACAGAGATACTTCGAACTTGTTAATTGCTGGAGCAAATCTCAGAAATAGTCTAATAGTATCCAGGATAAAGTAAAAAAGACGTAGCAGGTACAGAAATGGTTAAGAATTGGTGCAATTTAGTTTTTTTATTAGCCTAACCATAGACTACAGTAGATCTGGACTGGACACGAAAATGGAACTTTGCAGTAAGGGACCCAAAATTGGAGAACCAACCCCCAAGTTCGAACCTCGAACCCGCGAAAATATCAAATATTCCCGGTTTCGAGGTTCGAACTTGGGGTTTCATTCTCCGATTTTGAGTCCCTTACTGCAAAGTTCCATTTTCGTGTCCAGTCCAGATCTACTGTAGTCTATGGCCTAACCTATCTATCTATATAGCTATCTATCGGACAATGCATTAGGTCACGTGTGGGATATAATTATCTAAGTGTTTTCTATAGCTTTGTCTTACAGTATTAGTCACCGCAATATACAGTAGGCTTATGTCTTTACCGCTGCAAATTCAATTATTTTCCCTTAGACTTTGTGGGTTAAATAAGGGTGGAAGAACAAATGGTGGCCATCTTAATTGGATCAGTGGAGAATAATATTTTTTCACTTCACCATATATTTAGTATTTTGTCATCTTCTATATCTATGCTAACCCAGCGGGGGTCTGGGTGCGTCTGCCCCAGGTTAGGTTAGGGTAATGACAAAATTATATTGCGATAGGCCTATAATGGCTAAAATGCATTTGTAGAAGGAAAAATACCTTAAAGCACACTAATCAATGAAGGAACTGATGAGAAAAAGGATTATAATAGAACAAAAAAACATACGTGACTAAAATGCATATTGACCTATCTATACAGTATAGCCTATCTATCTGTCTACTCAGGCGCATAGGCCTACCCATTTTCTGGGGGTGGCTGACTCGAGGACAGACTCACAGAGGCCCGAAAAAACCCTCGAACAAAACATAAATTCACACACATCTACTGTAGGTCGCCCAACTAAACAACCTAACCTAGTATAATTTTAATACGATAATGCCCGTTTATAATACCAGAAACCAGGGTGAACGGAAATATTGTTAACCCCTTCAGCACGATGACGTCATTTTCATCATTCTGGTTACCATTAGGCGATTTTTCAGATTATAATCTATCTCAAAGACTAAAATGTGCAAATGCCATCTCAATAAAGCCTCTTGATAAAATAGATCCTTCTTAACCTGCCATACAATCCTCTAGCTTTAGCCAGAATTAAGGCAAAAAGGCTTCATCGTGTTGAATGGGTTAACCCTTTGAGTAGGCTACCAGCGACGTGTTATCTTTTATTCTAGCTTTATTTAGAGGATTTTGTGCAGCTTAGGAAGGATAGGCCTATATAATTATGGTAGCTAAAAGGATGGATTGAGATAGTCTGTAGTCTTTTAATGGGTAGATGTCCCTCCTAAGCTGGATAAAATCGTCGAATAGTTGCGAGAATATAAGGAAAAGTACGTCGCCGGTACAGTAGGGGTTAATTAATAACCAAATACAGTTGGAGCCACCGCTAGAATAATACCCCTCTACCATAGCTGGCTATGTCACACCAACCATTTGTCCGCCAGTTTAAGGGTGGATGGCTCGGTTGTCTGGACCACTTTCTCCCTCATGTTTAGCCCCATTAGTTTCGGATGTTAAGATGTTTGCCCCATTATTTAGTCGATTTTGATACCTTTCCCCTCATGTCTTCGTCAATATTTATTAGTTAGTCGATTTTTAAGACCTTTCGCCCCATTCTTCGTCAATATTTAGACCTTTCGTGCTATTTAGGTGTCGATTTTTTCCCTGGCGAACGATAGTGAGCCTGTAATGTTGGAAGAAACCGGCCTTCGGCCGGCACATTTTCTACCGAAAAATTTACAAATTAATCTAGAAGGGGGATCTAATGGATGTTTTGTTTTTATTTGATGGAGGTCTAGGGAGGAAACTAGAACAAATATGAATACATGCAAAAATCGCTCAAAAAGTTAACCTTCTCCCCTTAAGATGAACAATTTTTTTTTATTATATTTTTCATACTAATGTTTGGTATTTTCTTATTAGAATCGTCAACTAGACTGAATGTACACTGAGGTACCGTACCGGTATATTCTTTTAAGGGGAGCTAGTTTTTTTTTCTGGATCCCCTTCTCCCTCATGTTTAGCATATTAGTTTTGAGATTGTAAGACGTTCGTTCCATTAGTTTGGCGATTTTGAGACCTTTCGACCCATTTCTTTTACAATAATAAGACGTCCTTCCTCAGCTGAATAAAATCGTCAAATGGGTGGCCAAACCAAAGCGAAAAGGGATACAGGACGTTTCGTCACCAAAACGTTTCGTCACCACCTCTTAGACCCGTTTCGTCACCGCGATCTTGGACATTTCGTCACCATAATTAGCCACTACCATTTCAAGGCCACTGGACCTTTATTTAAGTATTAATGGTTATAATTTGTGATGAAAACTTAATGGTTCGTTGCCTAATTGTATTATGGGACGGTAGATATTTATCTGATAGGGTTTTGTTAGATTCTGATATCGTTTGTCAAAACGTTTGTCTTATATATAATACGATAGGCAGTTGTCAATTCAATTTCTTGAACTGTTTTATATACAGCTTGACACCAGTGGAATGTGCACCCGTGCACATGTGTAGGCTACATCAGGAAACACAGTCCTAACAGGGACATCCACTGGGACATCTGAATTGACCACTTGCGAGTTTCGTTCTGTAAGGAAGTTGGAGCTGTGCTGCTGTAGATATTGATATTCAATAGCATTAACTGTTAAAATACGGTTGTAGTACATCTATAAATACAATTCAACATAGTCTTTAGCCATTAGAAACCTACATAATTATTGAATTTCTTTTTGCCATCGATGTCTACAGCTCCAACTTTCTTATAGCCTGAAACTCGCAAGTGGTCAATTGTTGGTAGTTAGGTCGTCGATGGTGTCTTTGACATCTAAATCCATTGCTGGGACATTTAAAGTGTTGGTTAATTTGTTGGATCTGTTATATTTCTGTATTTGTTGATTTCATTAATTGAGTTTAGAAGTGAAGTTGGTTGGTGAAAAAATATAATATCATCAGTACTATTATAGAGCATTATATCGGGACAATCAGGGCAATGTCAGAGAAAAGTTACACCTTCCTTAACCCTTTGGCTGCGGCTATGTTTGGGCTATTTAGGGCATATTCAGGCACTCCTGAATGATAAATCAAGCATCTGCATTAAATGAAGTGTATTCTGCCGAAAACTAGGCGAAAATAGCTTCAAAATGACACCAGAACGGACCGTTTACGTGGTCTGGTTCACCCGCATTGGTCCCAGTGAAACGCGGAAACCCCGCTATTATGTAACACTCGCTCGCTTGGCTACACTGGTGAGAGAGACAGAGAGAGACTCGCCCGAGACACAAGCTAGATCAGTGAGCCGCTCGGTGCTCTGAGGGTCGGGAGGTGGGCCCTCACGCTCCCACCCACTGCAACTCAATTTTTACGTTTTTTACAGGCTTTTAAAGCCTGGAAATTGCTGTAACTTGCCAAAACATTCCAGAACGTCACCTGCAGCGAAAGGGTTTAAAAGGTATCTGGTAATGTTTCTAGGTACGATTTTAGTTACTGGACACCTATTGGACAGGTACTGTTTCGACCGGGGCTCGTATAAAACAAGGGCTCTTAATCATTGGACTAGAAAGGCACACAGCCACAACGGTAACACTAGATCCAACCCTCGAACTTATAATGCCGTCGCAGCAAAAACACCTATACCCTCCAGAGTTAAATCTGCGATCCAGGGGTATCCTATACTTGGTATAAGTGCACTACTCCTACAGGCTGATGATCTCTGATACAGCCTGATCACAACAACATACAATTACGTTAATAAGGTATACAAGGAAAAGATAGGGATCTTAATTAAATCACTGCAATGATTTAATGCAAACTAGAAGAAGGTATATTTAAAGTTACTCTAAACAATAATGAACTGTCACTCCTTTACGAAAGTCCCAAAGCATCGAGCAGGAATCTTCTGAAGAAAGTCTGATGCTGGGGTAAGATGATCGTATCGGATTTTGAACTGTTATATAAAGCAGGGACAATATGGGACAAGTGTAGAGGCCAGACAGTGTTAACTGACACGGGAATAACAATAAATGCACACTAGTATTATCTCCAACAACACAAAGAGGTACTTAGTCAGGCAACTCAAAAAACCTGCTCAGGTTGTGCAACTCAACAACAACCAAGGCTTACAGTCAACGTGAATAAGAATGCTGCATACATAACATAAGAGTTTATAATTCTAAAACGGGTGTCTGCTAGGCTAATAAAGTCTAGCTCGTATGTCGTAGGCTAGGAAACAATGGCTGAGCAAGCGGCTCGTAGCCTAGCGAGGTCCTTAAGACTGTGCGGCCAAATTACGTTAATTGACGGGGTGCTCTCTTGAGAGATCCAGATCGCTAGTATCTGGTTCTCTTCTGGCGACCCTCTCAAAGTCAAAGCAAACGAGTTAGCACAGTGTTGGGTGGCAGAGGCAAAAGCCCTCACTCGCAACACAGTGCTAAACTCACAAGGTACACAGTCAGAAAGACCACCTAGGCTTCCCACGTCTCCGTTGCGATTGTACAGGTTAAACAAAACCTGTTACACATCGGAAATCACAACACAAGTAGCCTTACCCAAGTCTAGCATTAAATAGCCCAGCAGACAGCCAAGGAATAGGCAGGGAGACACCGTGAGTGTGTCGAACCTCTACAGACAAAATGGTAACCCCTCCAAAATGCCTAACTAAACATATAATATCTGAGAGCTTCAGCATATAATACAATGGCCGATATATGAAATAGTGCAGAAGCAAAGGGGAGTTGTGATATTAAATAGAGAGGAAGAATGAGAGGTAAGAAGTTGAGAGAGAGAGAAAGTGCTCTATAGGTAGAAGTCGGTGACAGGTGGCAAGGGATATGTGAAGGGTATGCTGGTCAGGCAAGCTCTGAGGAAGGTAGCTCCACGGGAACCTCAGGATTCACACAAAGGCATGGTGGTCAGCCAATCACAGGCCGCTACGTCACCAGGCAGCAGGCCTGCAGAAGGCGCCAGGAACCACCAGCCAATCAAAACCGAGAGAAAGCCCACGCGGGTGAGGGACTCCTCCGGGAGGGAGGAAGGAGGAGGGAAAGCAACACTCACTGCCCCACGCTGCTCGCTCGCTCTCTTTCACTACAATGCATCTTATGTTCAACTCATGATATAAAATATAATGCATTGTCACAGGCGAAAATAAAGACCACTTCAATACTGCGTGTGAGAGGACGATTCACAAGAAAGAAAGAACAACATTGTAGATAGACTGTAGCCCATTCACTGCCCTGGCGAGCGATAGTGGCTACCGGGAGGCGATTCTGCCAACGCTGGCAGGCGTCACAGTACCACCAAGGATTTAATACATATTTTTTTTCGGTTTCCACGCATTCCAACACAAAGATACACCTTTTTTCTGGTCCGGTAATAGTATTGAAAACGATATAATAAGCTTTTAAATGTGGTTTTCGACGAGAATAAAACGGTTAACGGCGCGTTTGTGCCGAAAATCGGCGGGAGTCCGTCCTCGCTTCGGATCGTCGCGGTTTGTATGGGAAACCCTTTATATTTCGTCTCATATTATCATTATTAAAGTGCCCCCATTGCTTTTTTAGTGTTTCGTACACCAGAAAAAAGGGTTGTAGCTTGGTGTTGGATGCATGGAAACCGAAAAAAAAAAATAGGTATTAAATCGTTGGCGGTACCTGTCAAATAGGTGTCCAGTAACTAAAACCGTACCTGTTTCTATATTCTGTCTGGGACATTGATGTCCCACATGAGAGCGCCTGTTGTTTAGGACGGTCTTCCTTGCCACGTCCAGAAGATATGCCGGTAGAGATATAGGCTACCATTATAAAGTTGTGAGACGAAGGAAAATTGAACGTTCCCGCCAAGTGCAAAAAAACACGAGACGAGAATGTGTCATTCGTTCTATTTCGGAATGGAGTGACATGAAGCGAAATGGAAATTGAAGTATATTTCGCTACATTCCGCTCTCTTTCGTACTTTAGTGACATCCTGGGCGAGAATATACATTTGAGTGGTTTATGAGTTTAGAATCAAGCTACTAATAATGCCTATAGCCAAGCACTACAAGACAACACACAACTATATGTGCGACCCCGGGGACATCGACCTCTCAGAATCAATTAAACCTCCCCCGGGAAGACAGAGTCCACCTGGCTATAGGCCGTGCTTCGGGCATCATCTGGCTCTCCTCAGCTACCAGAGGAGGCTGGATGAGTCCGTGGCTGATGACTGTCCAGGCTGTAACATATATTGCACCCCATACCAAAAAATACTATGGAAGACTGTACTATACACTCAATCACGCACACCAATAACACAACATACACTCGATGAGGGCTCTGTTGTGTTGTTGTTCGGCAAGCTGCCTGGCCGAACAGCCCCAAGGCCCCGAGCACCGCCAAGGCCATAACCGAGCGCCCCCACAGAACCCTCTCTGCCGACCACAATAAAGCCTGGGTGACCGAAGCCATTCCATGGCGGGGAGCTGAGGAGGGTGCGGAAAGTCGAAAACGCCTGGGAAACTAAAGCCCCACCCAGGGCCCTGTGCCCTCAGCAATTATGAAGAGAAAGTTGAGGGGCAAGGGAAAAATGTGACGCTTTGGCTTCCAATCTTGGTAGATTGGGAGGTCAATCCATGGAAGAGACGCCGTCATTTGAGATCTAGAAAATATATAAGTAAAAGGAACAGTGAGAGTAATTAAGCTATGGGTATGGCAGAGATCGCTCAGTTCTCACTCTGATAGACCAGCCCATCACCACATGACTAGAACCCAATCCTTTCAGCATCAGCTAGGAAAGGCCCTAGAAAAGCCGCCTTTGGCGGGGGATAGCTCCCCTATTTCAACCCCTTTCGGGGTTGGGCACCCGCCAAGGGCTCTGTTGGAACATTCGGTTCCGGCTATGGCCTTCCTCAGAGACTCGGAACTGTTCGGCCTGGCAGTCTAGGGAACAACAACAGCAACACCAACCTATCACAATAGCTTCACCACCCTTGCCCAGATCATAATATTGGATACATCAATCCATCATGCATATCAAACTCGTCATGATGTTATGCCATTATGACATTCACTTATCTAAAGTTTATGCTCGTTCGTATGTTATTCCTGTCCATTCTTCCCCATGCATCTCTGATCCTGATCGTGTTCATAATTACGTACCGTGACTGGTTAACCCCTTCACCACCTTACGTAATGTTCATCATATTCCGGTTACCATTAGACCATTTTCTTTAGTTTATAATCTACCTATAAGACTTTCCATGGGTAAATATGATTCAGTATACCCTCTTGACAACACAAGTATTTCTTAAACTACATAAACTCGCCGTAATTTAAGCCAGAATCAAAGGTAAAAGGGTGTTGAAGGGGTTAACACACACACACACACACATACTAATATTATAGGTGACTGTGGATGTTGTTTTTATTGCAAAAGAGGATGCAAGGATGAACCTCCGGTGCAGGGTTACACGGCGCAGAGTAGAGGGGCATCGAACTCCATACCCGATCAGGTGAATCTCCAGAGGAGGGACGCAGGATGCGGGAGCAGCGGTGGACCACCACGACTGTGAGGCAACAGCTTCTATGCTATAATAAGGTTCAATAAGGATGTTCTGTGGATGCGGATATTCAATACACGTACTCACGCTCTCTCACTCTGCTAATCCATAATTTTTATAACGAAGCCAAGCATCCCTTCTTGACACTTTACTTTAACCCTATTTGGACCTAGGGAATCTTTATGGACCTTCTCTGTTTCGCTCCATTAATTTGGAGATTGTAAGAGGTTTTATCTCATTTGTTTGGCGATAATAAGACGCTTTGCCCCATTTAGGTGTCATTTTTGTTCAGAATGAACGATCGATAGCGAGTCTGAACTTAGAAAAAATCTGCCTTCGGTCAGAACATTTAATCTATCGAAAATCTTACAAGCTTACCTTGAAGGGGGTCTGGGTGGCCAGATTTTTAGGTTAAAGGAAGTATGGGAAGGCGTTTTTGTTAGCCTAGGAGACAAACTAAAATACGTTGCTCGAAAATGGCAAAAGCAAGCAAAATCCTCAATAATGATGAAACAAAATATAATAACCCCCAAGACGTCGGACCAGATAGTGTTAACCCTTTGAGGATCATGACACTTTTTTGACAGTTTACTGGCTAACATTGGACGATTTTATGCAGCTTAGGAAGGATCCGTGGGAGTTAAAAAGGTAAAGACAGTCTCAAACAACCCTCTGACCTCCATATAGGCCTACCCTTCCCATTCTGCATGGAATCATCTACTGTAAAGATAGCCAGAACAAACTGCCAAAATGTGTCTTAGATCCTGAAGGGGTTAAGTGGTTCTGCTTCACCACTTTAAGAACACTTTATTAACCCTTTCAGTATTAGGATGCCTGTTATCGCTTTATACAGACTAGCATTAGACAATTTTATTCAGCTTTGGAAGGCCCTATAAGATAACGTCTAGTATATCTCAATTAAGCGGAAATTATTTAAAACGTGTATTTATTAAATACAAATATAAAAGTTATTTACTTAATAATTTGGCTTCCTACTTAGACCTCCATAAAGCTTAAAAAGATACGCGGCAAGGCCCCCTCCGAGAAATATTTGTGCATTTTCGGTAGAAAAATAACCCGACTGGTTCCTCCTAAATTACAGGCACCCAATCGCTCGCCACGAAAAAATCGACACCTGAATAGCACGAATTAAAGATCTTAAAATTGACAAAGAAATGGGGCAAAACATCTTTACATCGTTAAAACTAATGAAGAGATTGTCTTAAAGTCTTAAAACCAATGGGGCTAAACATGAGGGAGAAGGAGGTCTAGAATAAACACCCCCTTATATTATCTTTTTCAAACTCCCATTTATTTTACCGAGTACCTATAGCCTGTTCCAAATAGATAGGCCAATACTCTTGAACATTAACCTCTATAACTCACAAACGACTAGAGCAATCGAGCTAATATTTATATTATTAGGAAAGGGTCAGACAGGGAATAGGTGTGGAAATTTACAACCCATTTGCTCAAGTCCTTTTTGAATTATAGAGGTAGGGTTCACGATATCTGGCCTAACTATTTGGAACAAGGTATAGTTTCTCTCCACGGAGGAGGGTCGCTGGTCCAACCGCTTATAATCTGATATTGCCAATTATTTATTTATATAGCTATCTTCAAACGTCTTTTTATCAGCTTAGGAAATATCTCGCGGAGTTAGAGGGTTAATTATTGACATGGTCTTTAACCCACTGATTCCTTGAGATTGTTTCTAAACAAAATAAAATCATTTGAAAATAACAATAAAATAAATAAATAATATATGGCCTTATTAATAGTGTCAATTCTGCTCCCGATTCAACACTAAAAAAAAAAAATCCTTCCTTCACCCGTCAATGGCCTCAACACTAACCATTTTACCCTCGGCTATGATCTTGTTTTCGATTATAGCAATTACTCTCCGGAGAGTTTCGATGACATTATTTAGTGATGGGCGTTTTCTACGATTTTTATATACCATTGATGTGATAAGGTTGATAAACTCAGAGGGCCACAGCAGCTCGGACGCCCTGCGGGAATTGATAATTTTCTATTGTCCATGAAACATTTTCCCCAAACCGAAAACATCGCTGGCTGGGTGACTGATGAATCCAAAGAAAAACTCAGGCGCATAGTCGGGAAAGTTCTTGTAATCGTTGGGTGAGTGGTTCTTGTATTTAGGTGGTGGGATGCCCGTGTTAGAAGCGAGACCAGCGTCAATAATCATGGCCTTAGGATAGTTCATGTCATCCATATTAACCAAGACATTGTTCCCTTTGATGTCGTTATGGATATATCCCGTCCAGTGGAACTCAGACAATTTTGATGCCAAACTAAAGAAAACTCTAATCCACCACAAACTCTCATGACGAATTTCATAGGGGCAAGTTACCTCATCCAGCTCTGTGCCGTCACAATAAGATATTATGAGACAAGGATGGTCCGAGCCACAGCTAATAGACGCGGGGCTCCTCCTGCACCGTCCACGTCAATTAGGGTCTTAGCCTCCATTAAGTAATCCTGTTGTGAAGCGTACTTAGTCCCTAGTTTTCTGACTGCCGTTTGTCCACGGTACTGTACTAGGTACACCGTGCCCATACTTTCCTGTTCCCAAATACTCCATTTCTTCACACTCTGACATGATGGTATTTTTGTTCGAATACATCTTGGAATCGAACAGCAGATCGGGCAGGGTACCCATCTGCTTAGTAGTATCTGAGCACCATAACTGTATTTGTAATTACAGTTCAATATGTGTAAGCTAGTTAGTTATAATAGGCCTTCAGAGACTATCTACCTTTATGGATTATTGAACCAGCAAACTGTAAGTCATGAAAAGCGGCAGGACTGGAGCCCCTTTTCAAGAAAACGTTATCTTCTGAATTGCTATTCGGAAGACTGACAAACACATCGCGCACTTGTATGGACAATGATAAGATCAAAATATCGACATTGTAACAATGATATAAGAACACGAATATAAATCACAATAAACGTAGTGAAACTTCTCCAATATTTATTTTTCTTAATTATTAAATGCTTTCCCTTCAGTACAAGCCCCAACACTCTGAGAAACAACATAGATAAAGAAGCGAATAATTGTTTTTCATATTTTATAAAAGGACTCCCACAATATATTTTCGTTTTCTCTAATAACAATGTTACGAAAGAAAATGAATATACTGTGTATGGTGGCAGACTATTATAGACTAAAGGTCGATTGTAAAAAATTACACGATGCTGATAGAAGTCTATTACAGAAGCTGCCAGTTGAGAGTTATGGATAAAAGTTCCGGAAAATGCTCTCGAGTAAATCTACTATTATTGCAGTGTCACACGAGCGCTTATTTCGTAAATTTTTACAATATAAGTTCCATAAAAATTAAACTAGCCAACACAATCTACCTTTGATCTAGTTTCCGATTCCATTGTGAAATCCTCAAAATAGTAAGCTACGAGAAAAAACTTTTTCGTCGAATATTGCCGCAAAACGCCCTCGTGTGCCACCATAAGCCTTGGCTACCCAATTCTTCAATAAATATATGCTGTTTCGACACCTAAATGGCACGAAAGTCTTAATATTGAAAATTAAATGGGGTGAATGGTTTTAATTTCGCCAAACTAATGGGAAACGTCCTAGAATCTAAAAACTAATTGGGGCTAAGCATGAGGGAGAAGAGGATCCGGAAAAAAAATCCCTTGAACCATTTAAGTACGGGTATATCGCCATTATTCATTGGGAGGTGTTTGGTGTTGGGAGTGAAATTAATTAATTAGATTATTCCTTATATTGTGGCTATAAATAGTCCATTTTATTCAGCTTAGGAAGGACGTTTATTAATCAGAGAGGTGTATTATATCTCCATAAATTCGATCGTTGTGTATCAAATATTCTTCCTAAACAGTAACATCGTCTAATGATAGCTAGCATACTGTAAAAGATAATTAATCCAGAATGGGGATCTAATGGATGTTTTTTTTTTTTTTAAATTTGATGGAGGTCTAGGGAGGAAACTAGAAAAATAATGAATGCATGCAAAAAGTGAACCATCCCCTCTTAAATCCCATATATCTAATTGCTGTACTGGACGTGGTGATATTATTGTATAGTTCTCTCAGTTTTATCAGTACGTTTCCATGTTAAGCTAATATGACTTTCATTCAATTTAGGATGGATATGTCTACCCGTTAAATGATAATAGAATATCTCAATTATTCCTTTTAGCTACCATATATCCTTGTATGGTATCTAAACGAATTAATTGGGATATTGTATAGTCATATAACGGGTAGACACTTTTCCTAAGCTGAATAAAACCGTCAAATGGTTGCCAGAATATAATGAAAAGGATACCACCGGCCGTTACTGAATAGGTTAATAAAAGTTTCTAAATTCAGCTGCAATAATAACCAAGATACGTCACCGGTACTGTAGGCCTAAGGTTTAAGGGGGGATGGTTCACTTCTTGGGCGATTTTTGCATGTATTCATTATTTTTCTAGTTTCTTCCCTATAGCCTACTGTAGAAAATAAAAAAAATAAAATCCATCAAATTAAAAAAAAACATCCATTAGATCCCCCTTCTAGATTAATTTGTACATTTTCGGCCGAAGGCCTGTTCTTCCAACATTACAGGCTCACTATCGTTCGCCAGGGAAAAAATCGACACCTAAATAGCACGAAACGTCTAAATATTGATGACGAAATGTGGCGAAAGGTCTTTAAATCGACTAACTAATGGGGCAAACATCTTAACATCGGAAAACTAATGGGGGTAAACATGAGGGAGAAAGTGGTCCAGAAAACCAGCCCATCCCCCCTTAAAGTTAATAATATATGTGGTGTAGTAGGGTCATTTGCTTGGAATCCGTGACCATTTTGTTCCTACCTTTTTCTCTCGATGGATTTGACAACCTGAACCATTTTAAAGGAAAATTAGCTCCTATGCCCCTCTGAAAAATGACGGCTAACTCTGCTAGAGCCCAATATTCAAAATGGCCACCAACGCCATTGTTATGCCCTGTTTTTCTACAGGTTTAACTTGGGTAATGTGAGTTCTAAATTGACTGGGTATATAAGGCTGCATGCACAATACAAGATATGAGGAATAGAGAACACAAAGAAACACATGGTAGCAAGTTACATGATCACGTTTATTGTTATACCACTGCAGAATACTTGTGTAAGACAATATAATAGAATTGAACAACACTAGCATAAGTGGATCTGGATGGAGCCTAGTCTCCCACTTCCAACGTTCAGGTATTAATCTTCTGATCACTGGCTTTGATTTCACAGGTTTATATACCGAAGACCATCAATGTTACTTATAGATTCATATTCACTGTTAGATTTATTACTGGTAGCTCTGGTGCACAAGTAGTTCACAGACTAGATTAGACACACGTATTTTTAGAGCACGGGAATTCTAGTTACCTCAGGGGGTACTGATCTAAGTTTTATATCCTTGTTTCAGAAATACATAGAACGCAAATCAGTGGGCGAACGTTAGATATCACTAGGTTTTAATATCTGAATAAGGTAATTACGAGAGTCAAGGTCGCCTGTTAATTAAAGAGCACTGATCGCTTAGTACGTCCCAAATGGAATGGTTAAGTATGAATTACACTGGGCCAGGTCTTAGCCACTTCGTAGAAATATTAATTAGTGAATCTAAAACAGCACAGTAATATGTAGTACTGTCAAGGGAATCTTGGGTAGTATCTGATGGGTCTGGTCCTGGTTATCTTGCGTCCATGATGTTGGGGGCTAACGACTGGTTCCGCGGCCGTCCAGGGGGGCCATATGTGTGAAGTTCTTCAATACGTGGGCAGGTCCTTCTATCCAAATCTGCCACGGAGTCTGCCGGTTCTGGGATCTCACTCCGGAACAACACAAGGGCAGAGCTAGAAATTAACTGCAGGGTAGTGCCTTCTGGTTGGTGTCTAGCTTTCAACTGATTTGACTGGGGGCGGGAGTTAGATTTATAGGCTCGGTTCTGGACCCTGTAGACAGTAGGGATCTCGAGTCTTATGGACTTAATTGAGCTCTCAATAGATATGGGGACTAGTAAGATGATATTTACAGTTGTGGCACAGGGCGATAGGAAGCCTTTATATTTTCATATAACTGAGCCTTAGTAAGAGGTACTATTTTGGCTATACTGGACGTATTTAGGGGAGAGAGACTGGATCTACTTTGCGAGGAGGATGGGGACAGCTGTGATAGGAGCGTCTCTCTAGATTGTTCAATCTTCATTCTATGGTATAGCTGAGGTGCTAATTTAGTGATCAGAGCATGCAAGAAAGGGAAATGGTTTATTGTGAGTTAATAGAGGTTAGTAAAGGTGTTAGTCATTTATGGTTAGTTCATCGATAGGAAGAATTCCTGTGCTACCTGGCAATGACTCGAAAGTCAAAACAGGGGCCAGGTATACCTCCGCGGGGGTGGGGGTCTCCCTCCTCGGGTGGGCAAAAAGGGGGAGCTGGGCGCCCTCTCTGATATAGTCGTCCGGCGGCTGTGGCTAGGGGCTTGCCATATCACCAGTGTTTGTAATAACCCTCTGTGTATGAGACAGATGTGAGTGTCTTTAATACCAAAACCGAAGGTGCCTTAGCTAGCTGGTTTTACTCGGCTGGTTGTTAATTGTAGGGTTTGCTGGATATGGTGGAGACTGGGTTGCTAACTCTGCCACATTTATCTGGAAGTATGACAATAGAAGTTAGTTACTGGCGGGGCGGCTAGCCTCGCACCGACGACCATTGGGTGCAGGGTTGTGAATGTGTTGTAAGAGAATAGATGGCATGCAAGGGGCTAGTAAAGTTCTAATGTTGTTCTGGCCTACTAAGTGAAGGTAGGCTGGATAGGAGTATATATATAAAAGGTTGGAGAGCGTTAGTAACGGACAATTCAAGGATCTTCAAGAGGTATGAGAGAGAGGCTAGGTCGGACAAGAGTCGAGAAGCGCGGGTGTCTTAATGAGAGGGGGGGGAGAGTTCAAGGGCTACAGGGAAATTTTGCCCCTAAGGTCCCTGGGCGTGGGGGTGGCATTAGGCTACAATTTATATGGAAGTTTGAAAAGGCAGTAGAATACGTTAGCCAAATGCTACCGGGGAATGCAACTATGGGGTGGTATATGAGTCTGGAAAAGATAGAGTTATGTGATCAGTCAGAGGGTTATGGATACTATTAGTTGGCCCTGGGAACTGCGTTTTCTATTAAATATAAAATACCACCCACAGCAGCAGTTCGTAGGGGTACTTAGTTATTGTTTCGGGGTACTTATGACAGATACTGGTAACCAGGTTATCTTATACAATCTCTGGTTGGGGTAAGAGGTGTAAGACACGAAATAAATTGGCGTAGTGTGGGCTGTGGATACGAAGGAGGCAAGGGGAAGACGTATGACAATTGTGGAAAGTAAATGGAAAAAGGTGAACACAATGGCGGAGAAACCTACTTAACCTAAGGATTGCATACATAGATTTATGGGGTGATGGGTCTTCAGAAGCTTAGTCTGGCAAGACAAGATGTTAGGGAATGTTAATATTAATACTTAGTTACTAGAGGAGCAATGCAAGGGGCGACTGAGCACGGGGTACATATATCTATACTCGTCATGGAAAATGATATACGAGGTCTAGGGACAAGCGTGGGTGTTTGAACTTCTAAGATATATAACATCTACTTCTCGGATGTAAGAACATACATAGATATATTTATGGCTGTCTGTTGTGTTGGCATTGGCTCAACGTCGGGACAGGCATGGGTGTTTTTAATATGAATGTATATTCCTGTTCATCATCTTTGTAGTTAGGAGTGTAGGACACGAGGGGGTTAGTGTACGTAAGGTGTGGAAAATGGTCAGTTTTAGAAAAGGTAAATGGGTGTGTCCTGGAGCTGTTTAGCCCTGCGGGCTTGGGCCTGGCTGAAATGGCTGGCTCGGTCGGCTGGTCCTTTCGTTCTGTGGACCTTTCCTTTGGTGTTTCTGTGTGGTGTTCGTTCATGGCTTCTGTGGTGGGCTTCTCGTTCTGGGGCATTTTACTTCCCTCTCCTTCATTATAGGCTCGTCCTCGAGCCTCAAGGGTGAAGTAAAAAGAAGCATAGTCAGAAAAGTTGTAGGTTAACAAGAAAAGTAGTATGACTAAGGGAAAAAAATAATATATACAGTATATGGAAAACATGTAAATATAAGAAAGGACAGATAATTAAGAACACAGGAAATTAAGAAGAGGTAAAGTGTTTAACAATGTATAAAGCAAATTTAAAAGATAGTCAGAAAAGTGTAGGTAACAAGAAAAGTAGTATGACTAAGGAAAACAAAAATATATATATACAGTATATGGAAAACATGTAAATTTATAGAATCATGCCCAATCGCTTAGGAATTGAAAAACATTCGAAACAATTTAGGTACAATAATATCCTCATCATCATCAGGGGGGGGGAGGGTATTTAGGGTCGCCGTTAGTCTGGGTGACGGTCTGGTAATAGGGGGTGGTGGTTCACTTTCACTTTGGAAGGGCGGGGTGGATATACCGTTAGTTCTTGTCGTTAGGAATGTGGATCTGGGGGCGAGCTGGCCCGGGGCCAGGTTTGGAGGGGGGGGTCTAAGTGGTTTCAGTCGTCGGTAGCGATAGGGGGGTTTTAAAGATGAAATTGGCAGGTCGAGTCGGGGTTGTTGTTGCGGAAGAGGTTGGTGCTGGGGAGGGGTTGAATTGTGTAGAGAGTTGTGGTCGTGAGTGGGGTTTGGGGAAAGGGTGAGTAAGGCTGAAGGTTGAGAGTTTACTATGATCGGGTGGTTTGGAGGTTTAGGGTGTGGGGATTTGATAGGGAGATGGTGGGGGGGGTCTGGGCAGGCAGGGTTGTGGTTTGAGAGGGGTTGAATTTAGACTGATTTATTTCCGGGGAGAGACATGGATGGGATTTCGAGGAGTGTTTGAAGTTGAGAGTTTGATTATGTTGTTTGGGGCGAGAGAGAGAGTATTTTGGGCTTTAGCCAAGGTGGGAAAAGTTTAGAGTATGGATTGGGATGGGAGTGGTATTTCGTCGAGCGGGATCTTTGGGGGGGGAATTTGGGGCGGGTGGGGTAACGGTGAAGAGGGAGAGGTTGAAAGTTTAGCTGGGCTCATGATGGTGGGGGACCGACTGGTGAGCAGGTGTTCGGTACGCATGAGGGGGGGGAATCACTTTGGTGGGGGTCACGCGTGAGGGGGGGATTAACGGCGCGTGTGGGAGGATCAGAGTGGTGGGGTGTGTCGGTGGCAGTGACGGTTTGCTTAGAGGTTATCTGGGGTTGGTGGGTTTGTCTGTCATAAGGGGGTGAGTCAAGTGTGGGGTTTTGAAGTTTATTAGGGGTGTGAATTGTGGGGGGGGTGGAAGGGAGCTACTGACGGAAAACTGTCACAAGGGAGATTTTGTTGGTGGGGGAATAGCTGAGTATTTCTGGGGGAAGGGGGGGAACATAGTTGGGTCCTTAGGTCGTCACGCGTGAGGGGAGGATTAACGGCGCGTGTGGGAGGGTCAGGGTGGTGAGAGGTGAGCGAGTTAGGAAACAGGATTTGTTGGGGGGACTGCGGCGGGTTGGTGGGGGAAGAGTTAGGTGTAGAACAGGGGTTATTGGTAGAGGACTGATCTATTGATTTGGGGTTGTTAACAGGACGAATTTAAGGAATCTTCTTGGTGGCAGCCACGGTCTGGTTAGCGGTTATCTGGGGTTGGTGGGTTTGTTTGACATTAACAGGACGAGTTTGGGGAATTTTCTTGGTGGCAGTCTCGGTCTGGTTAGAGGTTATCTGGGACTGGTGAGTTTGTTTGACATGAGAGGGCGAGTCAAGTGTGGGGTTTCGAAGTTTTCTAGGGGTGTGAATTGTGTGGGGGAGGAAGGGGGCTACTGACTGAAACCGGTCACAAGCTACCGACGGAAAACTGTCACAAGGGAAATTTTGTTGGTGGGGGGATAGCTGAACATTTCTGGGGTCAGGGGGAAAATATGTTGTGGTAGGCCTACATAGGTAGGCATAGCTAGAATACGGAGCTTGTTGGGGGGGCTGCGGAGGGTTGGTGGGAGGAATTGTGTGGGGCTGGAAGGGAGCTACTGACTGAAAACTGTCACAAGCTACCGACGGAAAACTGTCACAAGGGAAATTTTGTTGGCGGGGGACAAGCTGAACATTTCTGGGGTCATGGGGAAAATATGTTGTGGTAGGCCTACATAGGTAGGCATAGCTAGAATACGGGGCTTGTTGGGGGGGCTGCGGAGGGTTGGGGGGAGGACAGTTCACTGGGGTTGGACTTTCACCGGAAGTCATTTTGGAAGGGTGCACGGGGTCTTGGGTAGGGGCTAAAAGGTTGGATAGGGGATTCATCGAACTGCGTAGGCATTCTTCTCTGATGGCGAGCATATGTTCTTCGAATAAGCCATACGGGTCGAGATGGGCGGTGATGTGGGGTGGGAGGATGTTCAACCAATGCGGTGAATAAGAGTTCATTTTGTTTGGTCGTAATCTTCATAGCTATACGTGGTCCTCACGTATCTGTAGAGTTGTATGAGGGTCACATTTATATCCCCTTCATACTTGATCTCGTCGACTTTTATTATTTTGGGGGCGACGGGCGAACCCAAAAGTGGATCTAAAGTCCGGATCACGAAGGATCGAAACTGGTTCCAGGTACTCTCTGGCGTATTCTGTTTCACCATTTGGTGAATAAATTCTTTAAAAGTAGGCTTATCAACAAGTTGGGAAACGGCTTCTCCCAACTGTACAACATGCAAAATTGCCATGGCGATTTTTTTCGCGGTCATTATGAAGTACCACATCGTACACTGGCTTTATTATGTCTAAGTAACTGGTGATATCATATGTGTTTACATCATACTTGGGAATGTGTGCGAGTGGCTGAAGATTTCGCGATGTTGCCATGCTTCTACTGTTCCAAACTTGCAGTGTAATGCAACCTTTTATCCGAATCAAGAACCACCGCTGCCGCCAATGTTATGCCCTGTTTTTCTACAGGTTTAACTTGGGTAATGTGAGTTCTAAATGACTGGGTATATAAGGCTGCATGCACAATACAAGATATGAGGAATAGAGAACACAAAGAAACACACGGTAACCAGTTACATGTTCACGTTTATTGAAGTATACCACTGCAGAATACGTTGTGTACAAACAATATAATAGAATTGAACAACACTAGCATAAGTGGATCTGGATGGAGCCTAGTCTCCCAACTTCCAACGTTCAGGTATTAATCTTCTGATCACGGGCTTTGATTTCACAGGTTTATATTACCGAAGACCATCAATGGTACGTTATAGATTCATATTCACTGTTAGATTTATTACTGGTAGGTCTGGTGCACAAGTAGTTCACAGACTAGATTAGACACACGTATTTTTAGAGCACGGGAATTCTAGTACCTCAGGGGGTACTGAACTAAGTTTTATATCCTTGTTTCAGGAAATACATAGAACGCAAATCAGTGGGCGAACGTTAGATATCACTAGAGTTTTAATATCTGAATAAGGTAATTACGAGAGTCAAGGTCGCCTGTTTAATTTAAAGAGCACTGATCGCTTAGTACGTCCCAAATGGAATGGTTAAATATGAATTACACTGGGCAAGGTCTTAGCCACTTCATAGAAATATTAATTAGTGAATCTAAAACAGCACAGTAATATGTAGTACTAGCCAAAGGGAATCTTGGGTAGTATCTGATGGGTCTGGTCCTGGTTATCTTGCGTCCATGATGTTGGGGGCTAACGACTGGTTCCTCGGCCGTCCAGGGGGGCCATAATGTGTGAAGTTCTTCAATACGTGGGCCGTGTCCTTCTATCCAAATCTGCCACGGAGTCTGCCGGATCTGGGATCTCACTCCGGAACAACACAAGGGCAGAGCTAGAGGTTAACTGCAGGGTAGTGACCCTGGTTGGTGTCTAGCTTTCAACTGATTTGACAGGGGGCGGGAGTTAGATTTATAGGCTCGGTTCTGGACCCTGTAGACAGTAGGGATCTCGAGTCTTATGGACTTAAATTGAGCTCTCAATAGATATGGGGACTAGGTAAGATGATATTTACTGTTGTGGCACAGGGCTATAGGAAGCCTTTATATTTTCATATAACTGAGCCTTAGTAAGAGGTACTATTTTGGCTATACTGGAAGTATTTAGGGGAGAGAGACTGGATCTACTTTGCGAGGAGGATGGGGACAGCTGTGATAGGAGCGTCTCTCTTAGATTGTGCAATCTTCATTCTATGGTATAGCTGAGGTGCTAATTTAGTGACCAGAGCATGCAAGAAAGGTAAATGGTTTATTGTGAGTAAATAGAGGTTAGTAAAGGTGTTAGTCATGCATGGTTAGTTCATTGATAGGAAGAATTCCTGTGCTACCTGGCAATGACTCGAAAGTCAAAACAGGGGTCAGGTATACCTCCGCGGGGAGGGGTTCCCCTTCTCGGGTGGGCAAAAAGGGGGAGCTGGGCGCCCTCTCTCTGTGATAGTCGTCCGGCGGCTGTGGCTAGGGGCTTGCCATATCACCAGTGTTTGTAATAACCCTCTGTGTATGAGACAGATGTGGGTGTCCTTAATACCAAAACCGAAGGTGCCTTAGCTAGCTGGTTTTACTCGGCTGGTTGTTAATTGTAGGGTTTGCTGGATGTGGTGGAGACTGGGTTGCTAACTCTGCCACATTTATCTGGAAGTATGGCAATAGAAGTTAGTTACTGGCGGGGCGGCTAGCCTCGCACCGACGACCATTGGGTGCAGGGTTGTGAATGGGTTGTAAGAGAATAGATGGCATGCAAGGGGCTAGTAAAGTTCTAATGTTGTTCTGGCCTACTAAGTGAAGGTAGGCTGGATAGGAGTATATATATAAAAGGTTGGAGAGCGTTAGCAACGGACAATTCAAGGATCTTCAAGAGGTATGAGAGAGAGGCTAGGTCGGACAAGAGTCGAGAAGCGCGGGTGTCTTTGTGAGAGGGGGGGGAGAGTTCAAGGGCTACAGGGAAATTTTGCCCCTAAGGTCCCTGGGCGTGGGGGTGGCATTAGGCTACAATTGATATGGAAGTTTGAAAAGGCAGTAGAATACGTTAGCCAAATGCTACCGGGGAATGCAACTATGGGGTGGTATAGGAGTCTGGAAAAGATAGAGTTATGTGATCAGTCCGAGGGTTATGGATACTATTAGTTGGCCCTGGGAACTGCGTTTTCTATTAAATATAAATACCAACAACAGCGGCAGTTCGTAGGGGTACTTAGTTATTGTTTCGGGGTACTTATGACAGATACTGGTAACCAGGTTATCTTATACAATCTCTGGTTGGGGTAAGAGGTGTAAGACACGAAGTAAATTGGCGTAGTGTGGACTGTGGATACGAAGGAGGCAAGGGGAAGACGTATGACAATTGTGGAAAGTAAATGGAAAAAGGTGAACACAATGGCGGATAAAAATACTTAACCTAAGGATTGCATACATCGATGAACGATGACATTATAGTCGTCGTCCTAATAAGGTGATGAAACCTGGTTGATCTGTACTTGGCACAATACGACACAAGGACAGTGCTGCTATGTCGCATCAATGCTGGTGGCAGTTAATATTATAGACTTAGTTACTAGAGGAACAATGCAAGGGGCGACTGAGCACGGGTTACATATATCTATACTCGTCATGGAAAATGATATACGAGGTCTAGGGACAAGCGTGGGTGTTTTAACTTCTAAGATATACAACATCTACTTCTCGGATGTAAGAACATACATAGATATAATTATGGCTGTCTGATGTGTTGGCATTGGCTCAACGTCGGGACAGGGCATGGGTGTTTTTAATATGAATGTATATTCCTGTTCATCATCTTTGTAGCAAGGACAGTGCCGCTATGGTCGTATCAATGCTGGTGGCAGTTAATATTATAGACTTAGTTACTAGAGGAACAATGCAAGGGGCGACTGAGCACGGGTTACATATATCTATACTCGTCATGGAAAATGATATACGAGGTCTAGGGACAAACGTGGGTGTTTTAACTTCTAAGATATATAACATCTACTTCTCGGATGTAAGAACATACATAGATATAATTATGGCTGTCTGATGTGTTGGCATTGGCTCAACGTCGGGACAGGGCATGGGTGTTTTTAATATGAATGTATATTCCTGTTCATCATCTTTGTAGTTAGGAGTGTAGGACACGAGGGGGTTAGTGTACGTGAGGTGTGGAAAATGGTCAGTTTAGAAAAGGTAAATGGGTGCGTCCTGGAGCTGTTTAGCCCTGCGGGCTTGGGCCTGTCTGAAATGGCTGGCTCGGTCACCTGGTCCTTTCGTTCTGTGGACCTTTCTTCCGGGTGTTTCTGTGTGGTGTTCGCTCGTGGCTTCTGTGGTGGGCTTCTTGTTCTGGGGCATTTTAATATTCAAGTTAGTTTCCCTATTTTAAGGAATTGGAGAGATATTTCGATTGTTAAAGATTATTTTATATATTTCAACATATGTTTTCTAGTGACATACAAGTTTTTAGTGTCTGGTGACTATCTAGCGATTTGTCAATGCTATTCTAGCATACATTTGTGATTTAGTTTATCTTGCATTTTTGTCTAAATTTGCCCTATTTCTCCAGAAGACTTCCTACATGGTATAGTGTATTGTTCTAGTGATAATTAAATATTATATAGGGCTATTTTAAGTTGGCTGATGAATATGAAGCAGTAATATGCTGGACGATGAGAACACTGTATGTAAACATGTCTCGGATATCACTTATAATTTTTGGCATTTTCTGCCAAAAGCCCAATGGCTTATCAGTGGTGGTAACACAAAATGCAGCTTTGATATTGGACACCCTTTTATGGCATTTGGGTGTGAAATACGACACCATTTCCAGTCTATCGGAGATAGTGATGGTAAAGGAAAATGCGGTATAGGCTAGTTGAAATTAGGATAAATGTTTACCTATGGTCCTGTTAAAATATCCTCAAGTAACCTATTAACCCGGGAACTGCCGGGAGACTCTTAAGAGTTCCCCCGGCGGACTGCGGGGAGACTCTTAACCCGGGAGCTGCGGGGAGACTCTTAAGAGTTCCCCCGGCGCACTGCGGGGAGACTCTTAAGAGTCAGAGAAAACAAAAATCAACTTTTGACATCGAAATTTTTTTTTTTTTTAATATTTTTTTTTTTTTATTTTTATTTTTTTTTTTGGCCCTTGGGCCATTCAAAATCTCAGTCCTCTACCTCCCCTCCTTCCCCACTTTCCTCCTCTCCTTCAGTTATCACCTATTTTCCCTGTTATTCCCTTATTCTGAGGTATATTTTCGTGCTAACATTAGTCCGAGTTGGAGGGTGTGGTGATCACTGAGAGCAAGCGAGTGCAAGAGAGAGAGAGAGTATCGATCGACTGTGTCTCAGTGGCCTTGGGGGAAATTGGCGGGAAAGCAGCTTGCCTCACCCATACATTATACAACTCGCGGGCTATATCTCCGATTTTGACCATCCAAACGCTGTTTTCACTCGTTTTATTGTTGTTTCAGGTTAATACCTTTATAATCAACCCATAATAGGCGCATATGGATAAGTATTAATGCTATTAATGGCACAATGAATATTTTAGTGACGGAAACACCTCAAATACGTCAGCACAGGGGGACGTTTCCAATTACCCCCATGCGCACTTCAGAGGTTAAGAGTGAGTGAAAAAAAAATCAACTTTTGACATAGGAAAAAAAAAAAAAAAAAAAAAATTTGGGGGCCCCTGGGTCATGCAAAATCTCAGTCCTCTACCTCCCCTCCTTCCCCACTTTCCTCCTCTCCTTCAGTTATCACCTATTTTCCCTGTTATTCCCTTATTCTGAGGTATATTTTTGTGCTAACATTAGCGAGTTGCAAGCAGGGTGTTGTCATCACTGATAGCAAGCGAGTGCAAGAGAGAGAGAGAGAGAGTATCGATCGACTGTGTCTCAGTGGCCTTGGGGGAAATTGGCGGGAAAGCAGCTTGCCTCACCCATACATTATACAACTCGCGGGCTATATCTCCGATTTTGACCATCCAAACGCTGTTTTCACTCGTTTTATTGTTGTTTCAGGTTAATACCTTTATAATCAACCCATAATAGGCGCATATGGATAAGTATTAATGCTATTAATGGTACAATGAATAATTTAGTGACGGAAACACCTCAAATACATGCGCACAGGGAGAGGTGTCTAATTACCCCCATGCGCACTTCAGAGGTTAAAAACTGTTCATGGGACTGGTTAGAACTTGTAGGATGTTTAATTGAATGTCGGAAACTAGTATTTACTGAGAAATAACAGTCTTAAAATGTGCTATGGGTCACCCAGGCTCCCTGCCCTCTCTTTAATCCCAGGTAATGTATGTTATATTGGCTACCGGTACAGTTCCCTCATCCCTGAAGGAAGGGGTAGTGAAACCTATCCACAAAGGGGGTAGCAAAGGACTGGCCAAAAACTATCGGCCCGTAGTGCTAACCTCGCACATAACAAAGATAATCGAGCGGGTCGTCAGAAATAGAATAACGAAACACATGGAGGACCTCGACGCTTTCAACGGGGGACAGCACGGGTTTAGAAAGGGCTGGTCCTGTCTGTCGCAGCTACTTGCCCACCATGAGGCTCTACTAGAAGACATCAGTAAAGGTAAAAACGTCGACGTGATATACCTGGATTTCGCCAAGGTATTTGATAAAGTAGATCACGGCCTCGTTCTTCACAAGCTGAAAAAGCTAGGTATAGGAGGAAACCTCGGCAAGTGGCTGCACAGCTTCCTAACCCATAGGGAACAGTGTGTATCGGTCCAAGGACACCTTTCAGACCCAAGCGAGGTAATAAGTGGCGTTCCGCAGGGGTCTGTACTAGGACCACTTCTGTTCCTTATCATGATAGGGGATATTGATCATGATCTCCAGCACTCCAAGGCCACCTCATTTGCAGATGACACAAGAGTAATGAGGAGGGTAGAGACAGCTGACGATGTGGCCCTGCTACAAGATCTGAATCGCCTTCTGGACTGGGCAGATTCCAACAACATGAGGATGAACGGCGAGAAATTCGAATTGCTAAGGTACGGCCCTCTACAAACCATCAAAGAGAGCACCAGCTACCAGGCCAATCAAGAAACCATCACTCCAAAAGAACATGTGCGGGATCTGGGAGTAACAATGAGTACCGATGGAACTTTTTCTCGCCACATCAACCAAACCACCGAGACAGCTAGGAGACTCGCAGGATGGATACTCAGGACCTTCCAAACTAGAGAGAGGGCCTGTATGCTGACACTCTGGAAGGCTCTGGTCCTCCCAAAGGTGGAATACTGCTGCCAGCTATGGACTCCCCACAAGATAGGTGACATCGGCAAACTGCAGCCATGGAGTCTCTACAGAGGACCTTCGCCAGCAGGATATGGGGTCTCCAACACATGAATTACTGGGAACGCCTGAAGGAGTTGCGGCTCTACTCCCTTCAGAGACGACGAGAAGTTACCTAGTGATTTACGTGTAGAAGACCCTAGAAGGGCTGGTACCTGCATACTTGGGACTAGTCATCAACAACCACGTTAGAAAAGGGCGACTGTGCTACATCAAAAGGACTGAGGCTACCTCTCAGAAAATAGCAACAGTCGCCCACAACAACTTCAGCAAAAATGGGGCTCGTCTCTTCAATACTGTACCAAAGGCCGTCCGGGAACTGACGGGAGTCACGACAGACTCCTTCAAGCGTCAGCTGGACCGATGGCTGGCTACAGTACCAGACGAGCCCCCAATACCAGGATATCCCAGCACCGCATCCAACTCGTTAGTAAATAGACGGAACGAGGGAGTTGCGGAGCTGCCTGGCTGCAGCGGAGGTCCACTTTAGCTGCGTCCACAGAGGACGGAATTCTACCAAGTATGACCAAGTAAGTATAAGTAAAGGAAAATGTGGCTAAGTATAACTACTGAAAAATTGCATTGTAAAATTAAACAGAGCCATTAAACTTATTTGTCACCTTACTGGTAGTTTACTATAGGGTAAAAAAAGAGATAAATCACACATAGATACTAATATATAGTTAGTTATAGGAAAAAATTACCACTAATGTGCTATTTAGACAAGGTAATTCTGGAGTAATTTCAATCGAAATCGGAGGTAAAATCTTACGACTTAAGGTAATTTTCCACATATTCCAAGGTAATTCCAATATTCCATTCTGAGAGCCCTGTGCCGCTGTGCGGTCCAGGCAACACTGGTTCAGACAGTTCAGTAGTGCTGTAGCGCCGACCTAGACTTAAAATTAGTGCGCATTGATTCTTGAACGCGCTCTTGAACTGAACTGACATTACAGACTGAACTGAGACTGAGATAGTTTGAGGAAGGAGTGTATACAATGGCTAATTTGTTCGGGATAATTGTGTCTGGGCGTCTGGTGAGTGATGACTAAGAATGTGCGAGATTGTGTATCATTATTATTTATTAGCCTAGTCCTAAGCAGTTGATAGGCTAATATTGAGGTTAGGCCTAGGCAATTTTTTTATTTGGGTCTTCTAGGAAACCCTACTGACTGATGTATTGTTACTATGCCTACTGTAGCCTAGGCCTATTAGGCGAACCACTCCAATACCTTTAAAACTCGTTATGTCAACTAGGCTACATTAAAGAATCGGTAAACCTGACTTTTTGGACCGAAGGCGATTTCAGTAAGTTTTATTTTGTTTTTTGTATTTTTTTCCTTCAGATATAGTGTTGTTTTATACTGAAGAGGAGCGGAAATGAGTATTTACCCATTATCCAACAATCTAAAAACACGCCCCTATTAGACTTTGTTTTTTTTATAATGTTCTAGGCTATTAGCCTAACCTAACAACCTTACCTAACCTAACCTAGTATATGAGTGGGGGCTGCCGCCCCCACACCCCCGCTGGTTAGGTTTTTTTTTTTTTTTTTTTTTGTGTGCCTAACTTAACAACCTAACCTAACCTAACCTAGTATATGGGTGGGGGCTAACGCCCCCACACCCCCGCTGGTTGGGTACTGGCTGAAAAACTTATTGTTTTACAGTAGCCTAGGCCTATAGCCTACATGTATTTTAGCGTTTTTTTGTTTCTCCCTTGTAATACATTTCCGCTCTTAATGCCATATATAGCAATGATGTATATGCTCTACCGGACCTATTAGGCCTAAAAAGATCGATGGGCTAACTGTCGGTCCAAAACATCAGTATAACCAAAGAATCCCCGATTGGAGGCAACCGTATGAACAGAGGCGGTAAGATCCTGTGTAGCGGGTAACTGTTTTTCAAATGCCTAGGCCTACTTTAACCTAACCAAAACCTAACCCAGTATAGGCTATTAGACTTAGGCTAGTGTACTATTTATGAATGTAAAATGTAAAAATATAGCCTAGGCTATTGGGTAAGATTAGGAGTGGAATTTATAACCGAAACTAGCCTACCACTAATTTTCCCATGGTTTTTCTTTTGGGTTTTAGGTAGTTTTCATCATTAGGCCTATAGGCCTACAGTAGGCTAGTTGAAATTAGGATAAATGTTTACCTATGGTCCCGTTAAAATATCCTCAAGTAACCTATTAAAAACTGTTCAGGGGACTGGTTAGAACTTGTAGGATGTTTAATTGAATGTCGGAAACTAGTATTTACTGAGAAATAACAGTCTTAAAATGCGCTATGGGTCACCCAGGGTCCCTGCCCTCTCTTTCCCAGGTAATGTATGTTATATTAGGCTATATTATATATTATATATTATATTATATTATATTATATTAGGCTATATTAAGAACATAAGAAACTGGGAGTCTGCAGAAAGCCGATTGGCCTAAGCAAGGCAGATCCCTGTTTATATATATATTATATTAGGGTTAGGTTAGGTTAATCTAATCTAATTGCTTACCTTAGCCTTTGCTTACCTTAGTGATAGTTTAAGAGGAAGAGGAGTCAATTCTCATAAAGGTTGCCTCTTCTCAATCTTTCAGTCTCATACCAGTCATAATTATTTTTAAAAACATTTGCACTCTGACTCGTAACTACTTCCTCTGGGAGACTATTCCAGTTGTTTACAATCCTAGCACTAAAAAAGTTGTTCCTCTTCGTGGTTCTGTGCCTGACCTTGGCCAGCTTCAGTCTGTGTCCTCGGGTGTTTGGTTGGTTTTCTCTTGATGCAATTGTCAAAAAGTGCCCGTCCTTGACCGCATCTATGCCATGAATTATCTTGTAGGTCTGGATCATGTCTCCTCGTTTCCTTCTCTGCTCCAGTGTCGTTAGTCCAAGACGCTCCAGCCGCAACTCATATGGCATTTCGGACAACTCAGGAACCAGTTTAGTGGCTCTCCGCTGTACTTGTTCCAACTTGTTGATGTCTCGACGGGTATATGGAGACCATGCCTGGATACTGTATTCCAGTCGAGGTCTGATTAGGGATTTGTACAAAGGGAGAAACATCTCTGAATCCATGTATGTATATATATGTTTTCCTTAGAAGTCCTACCAATGAGTTGGCACTGGCTGCTGCCTTGGCCACTTGTACTGCTGGCTTCAAATCCGGGGTGACATAAACTCCTAGGTCTTTTTCCTCCTCTGTGGTGGTTAGCGGATTATTCTTCATGTGGTATTGGTACTCTGGGTTCCTCCGTCCCATGTGCATGACCTTGCATTTCGCCTCATTAAATTCTAGAAGCCACTTTTTACTCCACTCTTCCAGCCTGGTAATGTCCTCCTGTAGTCCTTCTCTGTCCAGCGGGGACTTAATTCTCCTGTACAGCTTGGCGTCGTCTGCGAAGAGCTTGCTGTCTGACTGAACTGTATCCATGAGGTCATTTATGAAAACAACGAAGAGAACTGGCCCCAGCACACTGCCTTGAGGTACTCCACTCCAGACCCCCAGCCATTCTGAGGGTGCGCCCCTGTTGACAACGCGTTGAATTCTCCGACTCAAGAAGTTCTCGATCCATATTATGATGTCTCCTGATATCCCGACTGCCTGTAGTTTATTGAGTAGACAGAGATGGGGGACAGTGTTCTAATATAATATTTGTACATTATGGGCAGTGGGCGGGGCCGCGCGTATGTGGCGGCGTACAGACCCTCCTGTAAATCATAGCGCATTTTAAGACTTTTATTTCTCAGTAAATACTGATGGTAACATTCAAGACAGCTAGAGCCGCCTTATTTACCAAGTTTCTTTATATTTTTTCCAGGGAATATAGTGTTTAATTGTTGTTTATCATGGTTTGAGTGGAGGATTTGCATTACTTACCCATTATTCATTAATCTGAAGATACTCCGTCAAATGGCGCCATTTATTGGGTGAATCGCGCTTTTACAGTAGGTAAGGAAAATTGTGGGGAGGCCATGCACGCTTCCAAAATGTCAAATATTATATTAACCTAAGTTAACCTAACCTAACGTAACCCTAATATAATATAAGGTAATTTTTTTGAAAAGACTCCCAGCGTTATTATACATAATTTATTAGGGAAAGTGAAGCTCTATGGAATCCTTATAATATACTTACATAGCCTAGATTCCACTGTGGGAGAATAGTTTTGACTATACTATAGTTTTGATGTAAATACTACCGCAACTACGAATCTTGTTTCCGAGACCTAGTATATTAACCTAACCTAACCTAACCCTAGAGTGCCTGAGAACCAGTGCGTGGGATACAACACTAGCCCTTGCAAGTTGCATGCCAGCTACTGTGGGTTCATATATTAGACATACAGTAACATCTTTGTAGAACATTAACACTTTACCGTAGCGAGTGTACTCCATTTCGAACACGTCCGTAGCAGAGCTCTCAAGATTGCGGGACTGAGTTTGTTTACGCGCGGGACTATTTATATCGACAAAATCGAGTTACAAAACTTATCAAAACTATTCTACCACAACGGAATCTATGTGAGTATAATATAAAGATTCCATAGAGCTTCACTTTCCCTAATAAATTATGTATAATAATGCTGCGAGTCTATTCGCGATAATTATCTAATATAATATAATATCGTTTTTGTGAGTAACGTTCAAGCCATTTATTGGGTGAATCGCACTCACCGCATCTTTCAAAAGAAGAAGAAGAGGACCCAGGTCGAAGGATTCATTGGGTGCAATGCTTTGTTTACGTTCGGGACATTATTTTAGTGTTATTTTTCGGTTTAATCTGGTTTTTTCAAGTGTCGATAACAAAATTCCTCCATGTGGACTATAATGAGAAAAATATGACGAGTCTATTGGTCCCTATTTTCCCTAATAAATTATTTCTAATAGGGTGGCGAAAGAGGTCTTGAATATTATCACAAATATTGGTAAATTTCTATAATTGCACCTATACGAGCTAAACAAAATATTATTGTATTTAACAGGAAGGTACAACGAGGTAAGTGATGTGGTATAGGCTAGGTGGCAATATGCGGAAATGGATTATAAGGGCATTCCGCCCCCCTCTGACAAAAGTCTATCAATCTAGATGTGACACGGATTTACAATGTTTCAGAGAGACATTAGCCTAACCTAACAACCTTACCTAACCTAACCTAGTATTATGGGTGGGGGCTGCTGCCCCCACACCCCTGCTGGTTGGGTAAAACGGTAGAAATTCAGTTGGGGTGGAGTGAATAACCGTAGATTTTCGTAAGGGGGTAAGAGGGGGCAGAATGCCCTTATAATCCATTTCCGCATATTGCCACCTATACCACATCACTTACCTCGTCTGGTGATGGGCTGGTCTATCAGAGTGAGAACTGAGCAATCACTGCCATACCCATAGCTTACTCTGACTGTTCCTTTTACTTTTATATTTTCTAGATCTCAAGTGACGGCGTCTCTTCCGTGGATTGACCTCCCAGTCTACCTAGATTGGAAGCCAAAGTGTCACATTTTTTCCTTTGCCCCTCAACTTTCTCTTCATAATTGCTGAGGGGCACAGGGCCCTGGGTGGGGCTTTGGTTTCCCGGGCGTTTCCGCACCCTCCTCAGCTCCCCGCCATGGAGTGGCTTCGGTCACCCAGGCTTTATTGTGGTCGGCAGTGAGGGTTCTGTGGGGGCGCACGGTTATGGCCTTGGCCTTGCTCGGGGCCTTGGGGCTGTTCGGCCAGGCAGCTTGGGGAACAACAACAACAACAACTTCCCTCGTCGTACCTTCCTGTTAAATACAATAATAATTTGTTTAGCTCGTATAGGTGCAATTATAGAATAATTGCTACTTGTGTGCGACATGAACTTATACAGAGATCCTAAGCGCAAGAAGGTTTACATACCCAAAAGGAAAGTGTGGCTGCTGAAGGACAAGGAAGTTAGGGATAGGTTTCATAATGAACTGGAGGAAATGAATAGAAATAAGGAAGCTAGGCCTAACGATGTAAATAGCCAATGGAACTTTCTTAAGCATAGCCTTATCGCTGCCACTGACAAAGTCTGTGGGAAAACAAAGGGTCACCCCAGGAATAAGACCTCTTGGTGGTGGAACGATGAGGTAGAACATGCTGTGAAAGAGAAAAGGAGATGCTTCAAAGCATGGAAGAAAGGAGGCAGCAGGGAGGAATACCAGGCAGCTAAACGAACTGCCAAAAGAGTTATTTACAATGCTAAAAATCGCATTAAGGACCTGGTCCTCGAACAAGTGTGTAACACTGACAATCCCAATGGGATCTTCAACCTAGCTAGGCAAGTTAAAAATGACAGTAGGGATATTATAGGTGAACAGTGTGTTAGAGATGATAATGGGAAGCTTGTGTATGCAGAAAATTAAATCAGAGAAGCATGGAAGGTACACTATGAACGATTGCTAAATGTAGAGTTTGAATGGGATAAGGAACAGCTTAGTATCGAAAAACCAATATCTGGGCCCCCTCCTTTGATAGCACCAGCTGTAGTGAGCGACGCAATCAATAAAATGAAGGACGGTAAAGCTCCAGGTTGCTCCGACATTGTCGCTGAGATGATAAAAGCCTCAGGGGAGATTGGTGTAAACTTAGTCACTAAGTTGATAAACACCATTATTAAAGATGAGAAAATCCCAGAGGATTGGCTCAAAAGTGTAATAGTAAATATATACAAAGGAAAAGGGGATGCGCTAGATAGAGGAAATTATAGGGGCCTGAAAATGCTTGACCAAATCATGAAGGTCTGTGAGAGAGTCCTTGAGGGTTTGATCAGGCAAAGCATCTCTATTGATGATATGCAGTTTGGTTTTATGCCAGGACGTGGTACAACCGATGCTATCTTCATAGTCAGGCAGATACAGGAAAGATACTTACTAAAAGGCAGGGATCTTTACTTGTGTTTGTGGACCTAGAGAAGGCCTTTGATAGGGTACCTAGAGATGTTGTACAGTGGGCTATGAGGAAACTTGGTGTGGAAGAGTGGCTGGTGCGTGTGATAATGAAGATCATCATCATCATCATCATCATCTCCGACGCCTTGCTTCCCCCTGGGAAACCCCCACTAGAGGATGGCCATGACAGAAACGTCTCCAAGCTACTTTGTCAAGACATGCCTCCCTTGCCCGTGCCACAATGCCCCTTCCACTACGTGGAAGTTTTTCTTCAATATATTTTTCCACTTTCTTTTCCCATACCATAGGTGGTCTTCCACTACTAGCGGTTCCACTCACCTGACTCCCATATATCTTTCTTGGCATTCTGTCTTCATCCATTCTCTGAACATGACCATACCACCTCAAAGTACTTCTCTTTATCCACTCAACCACCACAATCAATGCCCAAAGCCTGCTCTTCCATTCCAAAGGACTCGTAACACTCCCATTACTTGGCCCATCTAGCCTATTCATGCCAGCTGCCATTCTGAAAAAGCTCATCTCCACAGCTCTTAGTTTGAAGAGGTCCTCGTCACTTGCTGTCCATGTCTCGCTTCCATACGAGTGTTGGGAGCAGCACACTGTTTCTCAGTGACTTTTTGACTTCCTGGCTAACCATTCTTCCTTTGAGAAATACTATCAAGTTCTCCAATCACTTTTCTCCTTGCATTTTTCTCTCTTTTATCTCACTCTCCATTTTACCATATTTGCATAGTACAGCTCCCAAATACTTGAAAACTTTCAACCTCTTCTAGTACTTCATTTTTCAATTTTATTTTACAACTTTTCTTGTGTTCTTCTTGATTCTATATTTTTCCTTAAAATCTATAGTTTCATGCATTCTTCTCTCAACACCATTACCTTACATTCCCTACATTGACCTTTAACTTTCTCTTTTCACATACCTGTCAAAGTCAGTGACCACTCTCTGAAGTTCTCAGCATTTTCCGCCAACAGGACTGCATCGTCCGCATATAGGCATGTTAAAATCTTCCATGTTCTTCCCTCTGATTCCAGGTCTAGCTCCCACATCCATTGATACAGCCCTACATTCCCTAATCACTCCATCCATGTATATATTGAACAACCAAGCTGACATGACACATCCCTGTCTTACACCTACATTGACCTCAAAACTTTCACTTAACTTATCCCCTACCTTCACATTTGCCATTGCATTCCTATAAAAAGATTTTACTGCCATTAGCAACTTTCCTCCCACACCATATACTGTTAACACATCCCACAGGCCCTCCCAGTCTACTTTGTCGTAGGCTTTTTCCAAATCCATGAATGCTGCATAGAGTTTTCTGTTTTTGGCCAGATACTTCTCTACCAACAATCGCATTGAGGCTATCTGAGGGAGGTTTCAGAAAGGGCAGGGGCTGCCCCTGCCCTTTCTGAAACCTCCCCGTTTCCCCCCTATTTTGTCATCCGTTATCTTCTGTAGCCTCTGTGTTACTACTCTTGCGTGTACCTTTCCAGGTATGCTAAGCAAGCTAATTCCCCTATAATTCTTACACTCTTCTTTACTACCCTTCCCTTTGTACAAGGGTACTATCACTGCTTTCCTCCAGTCCTCTGGTACACTTTCCTTTTCCCATGCTAATTTACATAACCTATGCATTATGTCAACAGCTTCTTCTCCTCCATATCTCAGCATTTCACCGGGATGTTATCTTCTCCAGCATCTCTGCCCATTTTAAGTCTATTGATTGCTTCTTTTACTTCTTCTCTGCTTATCTGGCTTTCAACTACCCTGTTTATTCTACCTCTCTCCATTTCCTATGGATGGGATCTTTGCCTTCGCCCTACTCTTTACAGCTAAGCTACTAAAATGATCTTTCCATACTTTCACCACACACCATCACCCTCTACCACTTCCCCATTCATGTCCCTCATCCTACCACCGGGGACACTCTCAGTCTTCTTCCCTCTGCTTTCTTTCACAGCTCTGTAGTATGCTTTCCTGTCATTCAGAAACTGTTCACTAATCTTTCTTCCATATGCCTCATCTGTCTTCCTTTTAGCGTCTTGTATCGCCCTCTTCACTCTTTGTTTCAAATTTTTATATTCTTCTTTCCTCGCATCTCTAGTTTCTCTAGGTATATTCTATTGCAGCAGACTCTTTCTGAACTCTATCTTCTTTTTCACTATTTCTTCTATCTCTTTACTAAAACCTGCATTACCTTTCTTCTTCCACATTTTAAACGTTTTCTTCCCACATACTCTCTCAACTGCTTTAATCATGGAGTCTCTTGTACCTTTACATACTTCGTCTACAGTATTTCCCAGATCTATCATAACATCCATGTCCTTTATAGTCTCTTTCAGGATGTCCTTGTATTTTGTTGCATTACATTCTTCATTTAATTTCTCACATTTATTCTCTCTACTGTCAGTTTTCTCTCTTTCTTCTCATATTTCCACTCTTTCCTTATCCTAACTTTTGTCAGCACTGTATAGTGGTCTGATCCCGTCAGCATACCTCTTACAGCTTTTGAATCTAAAATTCTTCCTTTTAGTCCGGAGTCCATCATGGCGTAGTCAATTAGAGATTTCTGTTTCCTGCTCACCTTCACCTCTGTGCCATGTAGGCAATATCTATGAATGTGACGATGTTCAAAAAATGTGTTAGCCAGAAACATCTCTCTCTCCGCACACACTTCTAAAAGGAAGTCACCATTCATATTCCTACCCTCCACACCCCATTTACCCACTATACCTTCTATCTCCTCGTTCCAACTCTACCATTCATGTCGCCTACTAATATTACTTGTGTACACTCTTGCCTTTCTCTTATACATTTATTGACTTTATTCCAAAATTTTCTATTTTCTTCCGCACCTTTCTCAGTTTCTTGGTTGACTGGTGCATAGACACACATAAAAGTATACCTATCTATCCCAATCTTGCACTCACACCATACAATTCTTGAGTCCACGCATCCATAGTTTTTCACACACTTCCTCAACCTTTCTGACAAAATTTACTGCTACCCCTTTCCTTTTTCTTACGTTTATATCCTGCATCCAATCCAGACCAGACAACCCATCCTTCCCCACCCCACAAATCATGCTCACTCTCACCATCCCACACACCAGAACCCAACAGGTGCGTCTCACCTACCCCACACACATCCACACATCCATCTTTAAGCTCTCGCATCAGACACTCTCTCTTGCTAAAATCATTTATGCCATTGGCATTGAAGGCACAGACACGGAGCACGCACGCTTTCCTTCACCCGAACGGACGTTTCCAACCACTTTTCTGCTTTGTTCCTCCACCCCCGAGGGGGTCCTGGCCGGCAGCATACCGAGCACAGTTGTTTCCCAGGAGGACTTGGGGCCTGGACATAATGCCTCCAAACAGGGCGCCGGATTGTCAAAAGTATACTAAAAGAAAAACTAAAAACTGATACCAACATCAGTAAAAAAACATACAACACAGTAAAAATGAAAATATTAAGAAGATAGGGAGAACAAAAATATACAGGGGACAACAGAAGTATAGTTACAAGGGGGATAATTTTTATAGTGGAAATTAAGAGAGGATTTATAATTAAAAACAAAGTGTGCTGCTGAAGAAAATAGCACACCCGCCCTCCCCTTTAGTTCCACCGTCAAGCAAAAATTAAAATGTTAGAAATTTAAAAGGGAGGATTAAAATAAGGACGGTGTAATAACGAGGCTACCTCGAGAAGGCGGGGTAGGACTTACTTACCGTAACTAGTCACGGTAAGCTACAGAGGTGCGTTTTAGCAAGACTTTAACCAATACCGTACTTATACGCAGATGACAGGACCTCTAAACCTCATTGGTTACGATACTGCCACTGCGCAAAGCACTGCGTTAGATGTATGAGGATTCGCGAAGTTCGGTGAGGGTGAAGGGTGTACTGAGTGATGAGTTCGCAGTCCGTGTTGGAGTCCATCAGGGTTCAGTGTTAAGCCCCCTCCTCTTTATTATGGTCTTGGAGGCGCTGTCTAGAGTTTTTAGAGGCGGACTCCCGTTGGAACTGTTTTATGCAGACGATTTAGTCCTAATAGCTGACAGTATGCAGGATGCTGAGGCCAAATTCAGAGAGTGGAGAGAGGGCATGGCGAGCAAGGGTTTAAGAGTTAATATTAACAAAACCAAGGTTATGCATTGTAGTTTGAGACGAGGCAATGTGGAAAAGAGCGGTGCATACCCATGTGCAGTGTGTGGAAAGGGAGTGGGCGTTAACTCAATTCAATGTAGCATCTGTCGATGTTGGGTACACCATGGGAGTAAGCGCTGTAGTAGAATAAAGGGGCCCCTGCCGAAGGATAAGTCAGAAATAGAGAAATTTGAGTGCGTAGTGTGCAAAGACGAGCTTGTGTTAAGTGATGATCCTGTGGCTGTGAATTTTGGAAATGAGTCTTTGGAGCTGGTGAACAAGTTTTGTTACCTAGGAGATACCATCTCTGCCGGTGGTGGGGCCGAGGCTGCCACTGTTGCTAGAATTAGGTGTGGCTGGGGGAAGTTCAGAGAATTGATGCCAATCCTGACCATGAAAAGAATGCCTCTCCCCCTGAAGGGAAAGGTGTATGCCTCATGTGTTAGAAGTGCAATGACGTATGCCTCAGAAACATGGGCCGTTAAAGTAGAGGATGTCAACAGAATGGAGCGTAATGAGATGAGAATGGTGAGATGGATGTGTGGGGCCAGGCTACAGGATAGAATAACAAATGTTGAGCTGAGGAGACGTTTAGGTATAAAGAGTATTAGCGAGGTGATGCGTACAAGTAGACTGGGATGGTATGGACATGTGGAGAGAATGGATGAACAAAATTGGGTGAAAAAATGCAGGTCTGTGATTGTGGAGGGAGCTGCCCCAAGGGGTGGACCGAGGAAGACCTGGGATCGGACTATACGCGCCGATCTCAAATCCAAGAACTTGACAAGTGAAGCAGCCCTTAACAGGGTTGCCTGGAACGCCGCCATTAGGACAAGAGACTGAATCTGCACTTATGTGTGGAACACTCAGTCTTAAAATTTTATGTATGTATGTATGTACTGTAATACCCAAATTTTAATGTGATCTTTGCAACATCCATATTCTATAATAGCCTTCAAATATTGAGAAATAATTAGTGGTAGTTTCGGTTATAAGTACCTTAGGAGTAGTGGGCGTACCACTACCAACTTACGAATGCTAGACTACTCGGCCCACGGGACAGCTCGGCCCACGGCGAGACAGCTCGGCCCACGGCGAGACAGCTCGGCCCCGTGTTAATTACGAGACAACTCTTATATTAACCTAACCTACACATTATGAATCGAGAGAACTAGCCTATGACATAATTATACAATAAACGGACATTTCACCCACATTACACACACGCCATAAACGGGAGGCCATGTATGCAGCACCAAATCCTGCAAATCCTGTCCTCTGCGCATGCGTGAGATTCTTAGGCCCCTTGGCACAATTTTTTTTTCCTTCATACTATTATATTATCTTAACCTAACTTAAATTAACCTAACAGTTGAGCCAAAATAACATAATAAAAATATTAGGGAAAAGGCCGAGCATACGCAGAGGACAGGATTTGGTGCTGCATACATGGCCTCACCCATAAACCCTCCACTTAGCTCTCCCCCTCCTAATCCTGACTGGTCTCGTCAAATTGCCCCATAGCAAAACATGGGGCCGAGCTGTCTCGCCGTCGTGGCCGAGCTGTCCGAGCTGAGTTGTCCCATGGGCCGAGTCGTCCAGTCACCCCAACATACAGCATGACTCATCTATAAAACATTAGCCTAACCAAACAACCTAACCTAACCTAACCTAACCTAGTATTCATGTAATACTAGGTTAGGTTAGGTTAGGTTAATGTTTTATAGATGAGTTATGCTGTATGTCGGTACTACTCGGTAGTGGTACGCCCACTACTCCTAATCTTACCATATATTGTTACATTACCAAATTATTGAGATAGGGCCTAGGCTATACACCTACACGGTAGCCCGCTACACGTGATTGTACCCATTACCCAGTGGTATTACAGTATTCAACTTTCAAGCAACTTTGGGAAGGATGTAGGCCTAGGCTAGTATCCGGGCGTACGGTTGTCATGTTTGCATAGGTAGGTCGATTGGGTAAAAATTGAGGAGACCCCGGACAGCCTTTTCACTAGTTAATATTTTTTTGTTTTTGTTTTTTCTTCGATATAGGTTACAGTGTTCTTTTATATCAAGGACCACTGGAAATGAGTATTTACCCATTATCCAACAATCTAAAATCACGGCCCCCGATAGTGGGGAGGGCTATGAAGATCAGAGAAAATGTGGGGTTAAAGACGTAATAAGCCGCTAATAGAGGTTTTAAAATTAAACTTGGCTCAGGTTTCCTTGTTTCTCAACTTAAGAAAACCTCAAAATGGAAAAACCCGAGCCAAGTTTTGGCAAAACTTGGCTCGGATTTAAAGTATTTTCAGAGTCCAAAAACCCTTAAAATTAATTTCCAAACTTTGACCTAGTAGGCCTATATTAACCTAACCAAACAACCCAACCTAACCTAACCTAGACCTAGTACGTCACATACAAAACTAGCCCTTGCATGCCAGCTACTTTGGGTGCATAGTATACCCAGTACGTTGGATACAAAACTAGCCCTTGCATGCCAGCTACTGGGGGTGCATAGTACCCAGTATGTGGAATACAAAACTAGCCCTTGCATGCCAGCTACTTTGGGTGCATAGTATACCCAGTATGTTGGATACAAAACTAGCCCTTGCATGCCAGCTACTGGGGGTGCATAGTACCCAGTACGTGGAATACAAAACTAGCCCTTGCATGCCAGGTACTGCATGTGCATAGTACTCGGTACGTGGGCTACAAAATTAGCCGTTGCTCTCTGCCACACTCGTCCGACGGCAGCGAGAGGTTGACAACAATCATTAACCTAACGTGACATAACCTAGCAACACCAAGTATATGTCCCTAGTACTAACCTTATTGTGGTTACACACCCATTCTCTCCTTTTTTGTCTATATGAGCACACAGTCCCGCACGTCGCACAATTCACAGATGTAGGTAGTACTCCGTGGTCCACTAACAGCTTTAATGAAGGCTCATTTTCTTTGAAGGTTTTCTTAATAATCGAATGTGGAATCAGAGCACAACCTCTACACACGGGACCCATCCTCCAACTGTAGACAAAAAAGCCGGCGTATTCAGGTTCGTCGGACGTGACTTGATGTGACGTATTGATGGACATTGGACTGTGATTGGTTACTATGATGATGTAAGGCTGTGGTTGGTTCCGTGAGTGGCGAGATGTGACGTAAGCCATTGTAATTGGTTCACACATGCATAAAAAGATCGCCAGATGTAGTGGCGTTCGACTGACAGGTTGGTGTTAACATGGGGTTGCCTCCTGGACCGCCATTTTTATTATCGGCGCGCCGGCATCTAGAGGGACGGTTTTGCATACAGAGGGAAGTTTTTTTACAGTGTTTTGTATTTTACTTATAATGAATTTGCGACGGTAATTACATATACACCAACCAAGTATCGTCCATGAAACTTCTAAAACAATGATAATTATCGATGGGGCTCGTATGCGGGTTGTCTTCAATTTAAACCGTCGATTGCTCGCGGTTAGGTTCCTGTCTAGCCTAGGCCTATTTTGACGGCTATTTTTTCGGTAGCCTTCAATAACACTACAGCAGCTTTATTTGGTTATTTTAAACGACATTACTGCAGCGTTATGACTTATGAGAAACAATTTATTAGGGAGAATAGGCACCAATAGATTCACCATATTTTTCTCCATATAGTCCGCATGGAGGATTTTCGTTATCGACAAATTGAAAAAATACCCACTTCACATGCAAATAAACCAAAAATCTAAGTCAAAGTTGTCAAACACCGTGGGTGTGGGCCCTGTGGGGGCAGCAGCCCCCACCCATAATACTGTACTAGGATAGGTTAGGTAAGGTTGTTAGGTTAGGCTAATATCCTTTCAAAGGGGTAGCCAATAGTAAACACTAGGATAGCCTATACCCGGTCAGAGGTAAGTCCTGCGGTAGTCTCCTTGAATGCTACCCTAAAACCCGCGCAGGGATTGTGTTTCATAAGTATTTATGCACTTGTAAAGGTTTGGACATTGTTTTTTTACCCACATTCACTTGTTAAATGTTCTTAACCCCTCATTTTCCCAGAGTTTCAGAGCCCTCCCCACTTTTCCAGAGCTTCAAAGCCCTCCCCACTTGTGATATTTTGTTTTATATTCTTGGGGTAATTGGGCCATATATTCCTGCTATATAGGCTTTTGCCATAGCCTAGTATTCTTCTAGAAAATATACTGAAACAACAATTTTATAGCTTCTGAAAAAAAATCCATCTCTCAAACATGCTAAAGTATCCTTGATTGTTTTTACCAAATTATTAGTCTATCTGGTAAATTGATACGGTGTGACAGTCACGAGTTTTAGCATGTGTTTTTTTGTTTTTTTGCATTTTTTCTTTGATATACAGTTGTTTTATACCAAGAACTGCAGCAAATGAGTATTTACCCATTATCCAACAAAACGGCCCCCACTAGTGGGGAGATCACGGAAATTGCGGGGTAAAAACAGGAAAAATAGGGGTAACATGGGAAGAACTCTGAAAATAAAATATAGAAAAGTAAGAAAACGTTCTATCTATTGCCGGACGACTTACTCCCCTTACGAGGGTGGCCATACACAGAATGCCCCCAAGCGGACCTATTCCCTGTGAGAGGGACAACCCGAGCCAGTTTAGTGAAGGACTTACAGGATTGACCACTCAATTTAGGATCGGTCCGACTCCGAGGCCCTCTGTTTATCTTGTTAGCACTATTTTTCTACAGTGGTGTTCGGCTAATCCATCCACTAACCTGCCTTACCCTTAGGTAAGCAGTACGGATTTGTATCAGGTTTACTCCCCTAGACAGGTTGCCAACCAAGGCTGACGAGTCCCATCCACCCGAATTTGTATAAGGTTGTCTCCCCTAGATGAGTTGCCGACCAAGGCTAACGAGTCCCACCCACCCAAACGTTACAATGTGAAAATCCGAGCCAAGTTTTGGCAAAAGTTGGCTAGGATTTGGGTATTTTTCAGAGTACAAAAACCCCAAAATTGGGAAAAAAAGTAGGCTCGGCTTTTGGCATTTTTCAAAGTAAAAAAAAAACAGTAATTGAATTTTGAAAGTTGGCTCGAGTTTTCATGTTTTTTGAAACCCATTAACCCTCTGTTCCTGGAAGGGCTCTTGAACGCCCATAAAAAAGCATACCAGAGCTGCCCGGAAGGGCTCTTTAACGCCCAGTGGTTGAAAGCCTGTGAGCTTGGTGTGCGAGGCGTCGGTCCGACGCATGTAAACAACAGCCGGCTGGACCGACGCCCCGCATCTCCGGCCACAAGAAGGAGAGCGTCGCTTATTCGTGTGTGCCTGTATGTTGTTGTTAAGTATCGAAAAGTAGTGTAAAGTGGCTGTTGTTGCCATAAAGTTATCTCCAATGAAATCATCATCACAACTGAACCAGTTGACTTAGAGAGCTCTACTTAACGCCATTCTACAGGTAAATAACACAGCTTCGCTTGGGGATGCGCGGGAATGCGGAAGCAGTCAGAATAACAGAGATACGGTAGCCTAGCCTAGACGTTTTTCGGCCAAAACACCCGGGTTTCGGGGAATATATATATAATACATAGCCGGGGCTGGAGGGTTAAACCCCCAAATTTGAAAACCCGAGCCGACATTTGCCAAAACTTGGCTCGGGTTTAGCGATTTTTTGAAGTAAAAAAACACAGTAACCTAACCTAGAATGTTGGATACAAGAATAACCCTTACCTACCAGCTAGTATGTGTCCCTAGTTTATCCCATACCTACCAGCTGATCCCTTGTCATGAACCTAACTAAGAAACCTAACCTAACCTAAAAGTAATACGTGGATAGAAACTAAGAATTGTGATTGGCTAAGAAATTAAAAAAAACCCCATAAAACTAGTTTTTGTTGCGGGAAAAGTGTAATCCGGCAGAGAGAACATAAACAAAGTGACAGTGGCTTTGTGCAGTGGGGACTCTGAAAATGTTATAGGGGAGGGAAAATAAAATGTACGCAATTACCAAAGCAGCACTGGATCGCGCAACTGTAAGGTAGGAGGGAAAAAAAAAATCTATAAAGCAGAAATCCCGTAAAACAGGACTTGTCATTATGCAGACAAGACTCTGTGTTTTACCCTATATCTCCCTTATAATACATTTGCGAAGGGAAGGACATATATAGGACTGAAGACTATTACTGTATACAGTATAACATACCTATAGGCTACACAAACATCGATGGGGCTTGTAACTGTCACACCGTAAAATCTTACCGTCTATATCTATTGCCAGATGCCATGACCCCCTAAAGGGTGGAAGCAAATTAATCGCCCCCATGCACCTCTGTCCCCAGTCAGTCGTCGACGCCCCTCCTCCTATCCAACACCGCTTTCACGCATACAGTATACTTCTTAACTCCATCCTTCTACCTCTATCTCGGTCGAAGTCTCTCTCTGTCCCTCCACCTCACTCTTGTACACTCTCCCCATTATTTACTTCCTTTCACCAACCAACCCATCAAAATACTCTGCACCACTCTTGTCACTCTTATTATCAACGTCTGTAACATAATACATTCGCGGCTTTCCTATAACTTCCCTCTGTTGAACACCACCTCTCCTCCAACAAACCTGATCTTCTGTTCTTCACTAAAACTCAGGTGTCTTAAACAACATCCAGCAGCCCCTTCTCTGTATCCTTTTACTTTCTTTATCCAAGTTTCTAAACCAAAGGCGGATGTTGTGTATATGTACACAACAAACTCACTTGCTCTCATGTTCCCGACTTCGACTCCTCTGAATTCTCAACTTTATGGCTCAAACTATCCTATCACTCTCATACTAAATATTTCTGTGCTGTTTATCTTTCCCCTAACTCTAGGCTACTGACTTTCACAATTTTTTTGACTATCTAAACTTTAAAGTGGAACACATCCTATCCATATCTGCTTTCACAGAAATCTCCATCTTAGGAGATTTCAACATTCACAACTGCCAATGGCTCTCCTCTAATTCCACTGACCAAGCTGGTGAGGGCTGGTCTTATCCAGAGTGAGGTTTGGCATCTTCTACCCAAATCGTTTTTGTTTGTCTTTTACTGTACTACGGTACTATTCCTTCTAGGTGCTGGCAGGATCCCCCAATTGGGTGGCACTGCAAGGGGGGCTGCGGACGGTGGGGGAATTGGCCCGAGGGTGCAAGCCCATGGGCTGCTAGTCTCCTCCTTCGCTGACGCTGTCCTCTCAGAGACAAATCTCATCTCTCCCTGGTCCCTTCGAGGGCCCGAGCATCTGGAGCGGCTTTGGTCTACCGGACTCGGGACTGTTCGGACAGACAGTCTGGGGAACTACATTTTTTCCATCCTAAATGACCTAGAGCAGTTGGTTCAGCAACCCACCCTTATCCCGGATCGCTTCTGAGATCGGCCGAACGATCTTGACTTGTTTCTAACTTCTAACCCTTCCTCTTAAATTGTCAATCTTTACTTTCCTTTGGGCTCCTCCGCCCATAAACTTATCTCTAGCCTATCACCTGTCCTATCTCTCCAGTATGGCCACCTGATCCTCCCAGCCGGTGGCACTTGTGACACTTTGGTGGTACCAACTGAAAGGCTCTTCGGCATTACTTCTTTGATTTCCATGGAATTATTTTTGCTTCCATGGCCGGGGACCCTTGGAGAGTGCTGAATGCATTACCGAAGTAATCCTCTGCATACATTCCATTGTCTTTCTCTCAGTCTAATGCAAAAACAATACCTTTATTGGTGTAATCACGCTTGTTCTATTGCTGTTTGCAATAAGGAGGAAGCATTCAAACGGTACCGTCGCCTTCAAACTCAAGAATCTCATTCTTCCTATGTTTCTGCCTGGAATCCAGCCAAATCTGTTCTTTGACTTGCCAAAAACTCTCTCATCAATAATAAATGCACTACTCTGTGCAACTCCCCAACCCCGAAAGGGGTTGAAATAGGGGAGCTATCCCCCCGCCAAAGGCGGCTTTCTAGGGCCTTTCCTAGCTGATGCTGAGAGGATTGGGTTCTAGTCATGTGGTGATGGGCTGGTCTATCAGAGTGAGAACTGAGCGATCTCTGCCATACCCATAGCTTACTCTGACTGTTCCTTTTACTTATATATTTCCTAGATCTCAAGTGACGGCGTCTCTTCCGTGGATTGACCTCCCAATCTACCAAGATTGGAAGCCAAAGCGTCACATATTTTCCTTTGCCCCTCAGCTTTCTCTTCATAATTGCTGAGGGGCACAGGGCCCTGGGTGGGGCTTTGGTTTCCCGGGCGTTTCTGTCGCCCTCCTCAGCTCCCCGCCATGGAGTGGCTTCGGTCACCCAGGCTTTATTGTGGTCGCCAGGGAGGGTTTTGTGGGGGCACTCGGTTATGGCCTTGGCCTTGCTCGGGGCCTTGGGGCCGTTCGGCCAGGCAGCTTGGGGAACAACAACAACTCCCCAACCCATGAGTGAAACTATATTCCCAATTTTTCTTCTATTCAACAGCTGAGCTCTGGAACTCTCTCCCTGAATCCATCTTTCCATTATCCTATGACTTAAATTGCTTCAAACTCTGTGTCCAGGCATTTTGGCTTGTAGATTCCTTGTCACTCTTTCAACTCTGGGGGAGGGACTCATGACAGGCAGTTTTGCCTTTTGTCTCCCTCATCCACATAGATTTTTTTTTTAAGGTACCGGTACCTAGAATAATATCCACTAATTTGTGTGAATAAAATTTCTTGTTAATGTTTTGGCAACCGTACTGTAACTAGAACAATATGCAAGAAGTGTTGAGATTGAAAGTATTAATATCGTGGTTCCCCGGTGTATGTAGGTTCAGACCAACTTTGAGCAGGTGGGAGAGAGCCAGTTCCTGACAGTGATCCCTGAGGCTGACAACATCAACCATGTGGTGGTCTTCCTCACCGGCACACAGCCATTCCCGGACGGTCTCGGCGGATCAGGTCAGTGAGGATAGTTACACGGTTAGGTTATATGTAGGGGCTATATTTAAAGGTTCTAGATCTTTTGGTGATAGGTTAGGATCAGGTCAATAAGGAAAGGAAGCTCTGGATAGTTATTAGGTTAGGTGATATGGTAGTGCTATATTTAAAGGCTCTAGATTTAATGAGTTTTTTTATCTGAATGTTGGGTTAAAGCAAGGGTTTGTGATTTCCCCATGGTTGTTAAATATATATATATGGATGGTGTCGTGAAAGAAATACAAGGAAGAGCAGTGGATGTTAGTGTACCGCTGATAAGGGAAGGAAATGAGTGAAAGTTGCCTGTGTTGCTGTTTTCTGATGAGCGATAGTGAATGGGAGTTGCAGGGTTTGGTAAATACTGTATATTTGAAACAGTGTGAAAAACAGAATCTGAAGGTAAATGTGGGGAAGAGTAAGGTTATGGTCTTTGAAAGGGGTGCAGTCACAGAGTGTGAGGTGAGGTTGAATGGTCAGGCTATTGAAGAATGTCAGCTCATTTAAGTATTTGGGCAGTGTGTTGAGTAAAGATAGGTGTATGGATGAAGAAGTACAGGAGAGGGTGCAACAGTGGAAGATGGTTTTAGGAACGACGAAAGCAGTAACAAGAAATAGGGTGGTCAACATGGAAGTAAAGAAGTCCTTGCATGATAGTGTGGTGCCGGTACTGTAATCCTGACATTGACGTACGGGAGTGAAGCATGGACGTTGTTGGAGAGAGACAAACCAAGAGTGAGAGAGGTGAAACTGAGTTACTTGAGAAGTGCGTGCGGAGTTACATGGCGGGATAGACAGATGAATGAGGAAGTACGAGAGCGGTGTGGTGTGGATGTAGATGTGCTGGAAAGTGTGAAAAGGAGCACCTTGAGATGGTTCTGCCATTTGGAACGTATGGGAAGCGAGAGAATGACTAAGAGAGTGTACAAGAGTGAAGTGGAAGGACAAATAGGGAGATGTAAACTGAGAGAGAGGTGGAAGGATGGAGTTAAGGGATGATACAACCACATGAGGGGTAGGGAGAGACTTGGGGGAGTGCAGGAGGGGCTGGGGATGGAGCTTAGTTCATCACAAGGCTGATAGGGCTGTGATTGCACCATGGAATATTTGATTGCTTGGCACGAAACATGCTGACTACATATGTTGTCACCCGGGGTGTAGCCCATTAACCCCATTGACGCCATATGGCGTCCCACGGGGTTAAGAGGTTTAATTAATGGTTTTTCATTGCCAGCTCGCAGACTTTAAGTAGTTTGTCATGTGCCAGCTCATGTGTATGCTATTACTGTATAATATATTTTCTGGCAGTGTACTTCAGCTGGCCAGAGCCGACCAAGCCGCCCACCTGGCACCTCTTGGGTAACATCACTAACGACAAGCCCTCTGCCATCTTCAAGATCTCTGGCCTCAAGCAGTCCACTGCCACCAACCTCACATCTGCCTTCAACTTTGGGGAGCAAAAAATGTCACACAATGCTCAGATTGGAATTTCGGTAAGATATGTGTTGGTAGACGAAGGAAAGGAAGGGCCATAAGATTAGCGACTTACAAAACATAGCATAGCAAGTACTATTTATTCAAGCACTAATATCACCTTATTAATCTTGTTTAGTGCTGTGTATCATACACTTGCTATTATGTAGGGCAGCCTTATAAACCAGTAGGGTATAGCTCTGTATAAAGTGATAAGCACAAGCAGTTTTCAGTATCACCACCTATGTCACCTATGTGGAGTTCGCCGCTCTGCTAGTGGAGCACACCGCCCTTCATTGTTGTTTGAAAATATACTCTGGTAAATGTTATATACCGGTAGTACAATGTTGGATTGTAGCCATATAAGGTAAAACAAAGACATGCTACCTAATAATAATAAAAGTAAGCGGTACCGTATTGATAAAAGCAAACTTTCAATGCACCTCTGTGGCTTACCGTAACGTGGTTGTTGTAATGAAGTCCTACCCCGCCTTCTCGAGGTAACTTTGTTAGTACACCGTCCTAGTTTTAATCTCCCTTTTAAATTTATTATCTTTTTATTTTTACCTGACGGTGGAAGTAAAGGGGAGGGCGGGTGTACCGTTGTTATTAATTTTAATCCTTTTATTTTATTTTATTTTAATTATCTTTTTGTAGTTCCCACCCCCTATTAATTTGTCCCTCCACCTGTACTGTCTTTTATTTTTTTGCTGTTTTTTAGTTCCAGTTGTGAGGTGTTTCTTAGTTTGTTTTTTGACAATCCGGCACCCTGTTTTGGAGGCATCATGTCTAGGCCCCAAGTCCTCCTGGGCAACAACTGCGCTCGGTATGCTGCCGTCCAGGACCCCCGCGGGGGTGGACGAAAAAACCAAAACAGTGGCGGAAACGTCGTCCGGGTGTAAGACAACCAGCTCCGGGTCTGTGCCTCCCGCTCGCTACCGCCATACGCTGCAGACACTCTGTCAACGCTCTCACGATATCGATCATAATTTGAGTATTAACTACTCATCCTCTTCATTCTTGTGCATGAAAGGTGGTTAAGAGCATGTTTAACCATCCTGTAGCTTAGTAAGTAACACTGCACGATATTTCGCTGTGTATTGACTGATAAACTTTGTGTTTATCACAAGACTCCTGCTCGGACAGGGCACCACTAGCGCCATCTTTTTTGTTTTGTTTTGTAAACAAACGCTCTCTTACTATTTTATATAAAATCGTAGCCCCTAATTTTACCCATTACCTACTGTAGTAAGTATCTATTTAACTGCTTTGTATGTAAGTAAAGCTTTGCATATTAATTTGCTAATAAACAATATTGTTTACTAACTAGCTTGTCTACAGGGACTAATGCAGACGCCATTTTGTAAACAAACTTTTTGGGGGGATTATACATATTAAATTCCATCCAATTTTGTACCAAATCTAAGTGCATTCATTTATCTTTTCCCCCTAGATATATTCTTGACTTTTTCTCCTCAGACTGATTTTACTTTAAGCTAAGGGTGGTATTTGTACAAACTAACCTAGCCTAACCCAACCTGCCAATCTTTTAACCTAACCCAAACCTAGCCTAGCCTATAGCCAGCCAATCTGTTTTTTCTTATTAACTCTAGTAGATATTGTATTTAGTATCCTACTGTAGCTATATATATCTGTAATTTTAGTTGTTGCTTGCACGATCTTGTAGTAACCTTTGACTGATACACTTTTTTATCTAAAAAGAGTAGGCTACTGCTTTACTAGGCTACAACGACACCAGGTCCATCTGTTGACACAGTATATTAACCCCTTGTGTGCAGTCACACTTTATTTTTATATAATCTCTATTTTGGTGAATTGTATATTTAGTTACATATTCTGTTATATATATATTTGTTTAAGGTTAGGTTATTTTTGTTTTTGGTTAGTCTAGGCTATCATCCCTGGTGGCCTATTTTTGTGTACAGTACAGTACTTAAATTTTTAAATTTTCAGTTAGGCTATCACCGCTGGTGGCCTATTTCTGCGTACCGGTATTTCATAATTTTTGTTTTCGGTTATTTTTGTTTTCGGTTAGTCTAGGCTATCATCCCTGGTGGCCTATTTCTGCGTACTTAAATTTTTAAATTTTCAGTTAGGCTATCACCGCTGGTGGCCTATTTCTGCGTACCGGTATTTCATAATTTTTGTTATTGGTTATTTTTGTTTTCGGTTAGGATAGGCTATCACCCCTGGTGGCCTATTTCTGTTTAAATAAAAATAAAATTGTTTTTGGTTCGGTTATCACTGCGTATTTAAATTTAATTTTGTTTTGTTTTAATTTTCGGTTAGGCTATCACCGCTGATAACCTATTTGTGCGTATTTCAAATTTTTTGTTTTCGGTTAGGCCTATTTATGTAAGTGAAGTAACCTGAAGTGAGTTAAGTGTTTTTAAAGTGAGATAAGTGTTTTTAAAGTGAGTTTAGTGTTTTTAAGTGAGTGAAGTGATCTGAAAAAAGTGATCGTCACCATGCCTCGTGCCTGTACCAACTGCGCCGGTAGGTTTGGTGCTTCCATGTTTGCTCCTGCCGATCCACAAGTCTGCCGACTCTGCCAGCAACGAGAGGATTTGACAGCAAAATTGGATGAAGCCCACAACAAGATCAACGCCCTTACCAGGAAGCTGGAATCACTCCAAGAATTTGTAACACTCAACATTGGAGTATCACTAACTCCAATTGTTTCAACTCCAGCATCCACCACCGCCCCAACGTCATCTGCCAAGAATCCAACACCTGCAGTAGCCACTGCAGCAGATGCTTCTGATGAACCTGAGCCGACATCAAACCAGGACAGCCGCCCTGTTCACCTTAGTCTCTCCCCCACTCCTCGTGCAAGAAGCCTGCTAGCACGAACAGTACCAACCCCTCGCCCCCGTTCTAACCACTCCTCTCCCCGACCTGTATGCAGAGTCTCGCCACCACAGGTTTCCGGATTTACACCAGTGAGGAACGGTGCACGGCCAACGCAGAAAAGGTCTCGTCTACCAGTCACAATGTCAAACAGATTTGAGATCTTGGTAGAGATGGAAGACGAACCAGAAGAGACCAGGCTCGTTGGGGATTCCATCCTACGAGGACAGGTCGAAGAGTTCTGCGACAGAGTCCCAAATCGACGAAAAAGATTTTGCATCCCAGGAGCTGGACTGGACGACATTGTGGAAGCCTTCGAAGATACCACAAAGGATGCAAACGAAAATACCCTTTTTGTCATCCAGGCTGGTTGAAATGACATCATGCGCACCAGATCCGAAGAGTTAATGGAGAAATATCGCAAGATGATCCAGCACTACAAAAACAAGTCAAGGAATATCATCTCAGGTATTCTCCCCAAGATCGACGCACCTGACAAATTCTACGACAAGGCCTTCAGAACAAATAGCCGACTAAAATAGTTGTGTCTGAAGGAAGAAGTTAAATTCATCAACCTCTGGGATAATTTCTATAACCAGCCTACTCTGTTCCGCAAGGATGGCACTCATCTAAACCCTGTGGGATCAGCACGCATGGGTCGTCTCCTACATGAAGCAGTCCGCAGCCATGGATCAAAAAATGCCATCCGAGAAGAAGCAGCAGTGACATAAATCATTCAACGCCAAGCAAAAAACAGAGGCAACCGAGGACCACCAGCGATAAGGACCGAAGACAGCGAGGACCGAGGACAGCCATGAACACACATGTAGATCCGACAAGAACCAACAATATTATTAAAGAGCGTTCCGTGAGTTCTAAAATAACAAATTTAAAGGTTTTCTATGCAAACGCTCGTAGCATACGCAATACATTTTCAGATTTAGAGGAGCTAGTGTTTACAGAAAATTATGATGTGATTGGCATAACAGAATCTTGGCTCAATACAGAAGATAGAGACTTTTTAGCAGAGTATTCACTTCCCGGTTATGTAATGTTTGAGAAAAGCCGAATAAATCGAAATGGAGGTGGCGTTTTACTTTATATCAAAGAAAGTCTTAACCCTACCCTCTTGTCAAAACCTCAAATTGTGAACGTCGACACATCTTTTGTGCTAATAAAGAATAATAAAGGTACAAAAATAATACTTGCGTTAATATACAGACCTCCAGCTCAATCAGTGCAAACTGACCGAGATATTTACGAACAAATTGCAGATGTAAGTAACTCACAAGATACCGTAATTTTTGGCGACTTTAATTTACCTGTGACCAAGTGGGGCGATACTCTTACTTCACACTCCGGACATGACTTCTATACGAACTTGCAAGAGAGTTCGCTTTATCAATTTGTTCGAACACCGACCCGTGGTAATAACGTTCTTGACATTGTACTTGCAACAAAAGAAGAATTAATAGAGAATTTGAATGTTGGTGATGAATTCAGTAACAGCGACCATCGTACGATAACTTTCACTTTAAACTTTACTAGTAACGAACCAAATAGTAGCATCGAAAAAGTTCCTAATTTCAAGAAAGCAAACTTTCATAAACTTAGAGCTATGTTTAACCCCTTATTGGCGGCGCTCGACTTAAGTCGTGCACCAATTTGCAGCAAGTTAGGAGCATTATTAAGGCTTTTAAAGGGTTAAAATCGAGTGCAAATGGCCGGGAGCGCAGCGGGCCAGACAGCCGACTCCCAGGGCTTACCGCCGCACACTGACTCACCCTCCCTGTGTTCTCGAGAGGACGGCAGCGTAGCCAGTAGTGAGCATAGCTGGGAAAAATATACCGCTATACGCTAAACTCCCATGTTCGTGGCACCACTGCATTAGAACCACGAGTGCTACGTAGCTCGTTCTGGTCTCATTTTGAAGCTTTTAGCGCCTAGTTTTTTGCTGAATACATTTCTTTTCATGCAGATACTTGATTGATCATTCAGGAGGGCCTGAATATGCCCAAATGAGCCCAAAACACCCCGCTAAAGAAGGGTTAAAGAAACTGACTGGAGCTTTTTAATTAACAATAACTATATAAATACATCTTGGAAGTTATTCAAAACCACTTACCTAAAAGCAGTGCAAGACTGCATACCATCGAAAATACGGCGTCCAGGCCATAATAATAAGCCCAGATGGTGGAATAAAGATATTTCAAACTGCCTGCTTGCTAAACAACATTTTTGCTAATGATTGATTAAAATCCTCACAAAATGATGAAGAACGGGTGAAATTTGTAGAGCTACGACGCAAAGCCAAAAAGTTAATTAACCCTTGTCTAGCGGGGTGTTTTGGGCTCATTTGGGTATATTCAGGCCCTCCTGAATGATCAATCAAGTATCTGCATGAAAAGAAATGTATTCAGCAAAAAATAGGCGCTAAAAGCTTCAAAATGAGACCAGAACGAGCTACGTAGCACTCGTGGTTCTCTTGCAGTGGTGCCACGAACATGGGAGTTTAGCGTATAACGGTATATTTTCCCCAGCTATGCTCACTACTGGCTACACTGCCGGCCTCTCGAGAACACAGGGAACATGAGTTAATGGGCGGCGGTAAGCCCTGGGAGTCGGCTGTCTGGCCCGCTGCGCTCCCGGCCATTTGCACTCGATTTTAACCCTTTAAAAGCCTTAATAATGCTCCTAACTTGCTGCAAATTGGTGCACGACTTAAGTCGATCGCCGCCAATAAGGGGTTAAGCAAAGTAAAAAGACCCTAGAGTTACATATTGCGAATCAAAGTAAAACAAACCCGGAAGAATTCTTTAGTTATATCAGCAAGAAAAAAGTAGTTACTTCAACTGTTGGACCGTTAGTCGATGAAAATGGAGACTACACCAAAGACGAAGTACAAATGAGTAATGCCCTCAATACCTTCTTTGCATCAGTTTTTACAACAGACGACCTCAGTGATATCCCTACACCATCGCCGATTCAGATTGATAATTCAGATGTTCTAAGCAATATCACCGTTACAGAGAGAGAAGTATTGAATTGTTTAGATAAACTCAAGGTATATAAAACGCCTGGACCTGATACAATCTCGCCTAGAGTTCTAAAGGAAGCTAAGGATGAGCTCTCCAAACCACTGACATTACTATTCAATAAATCCTTGCAGTCTGGAACTATGCCTGATCAGTGGAAGCTAGCCATCGTAACACCGTTATTCAAAAAAGGCAGCAAATCCCTACCCAGTAACTATCGTCCAATTAGCTTAACCTCAGTTGTATGTAAAATGCTAGAAACGGTCATAAGAGACAGACTCGTAACTCACTTAGAGGAAAATAACATACTTAACCCGTGGAGCCCCGGCTAGTTTTGTAATGTTTGTTCACCAGAACCCGGCCGGTTTAAAATTTTTTTTTTTATTCCAGAAACAATAGCGAATGGGTTAGGAATGAAGGAAAAACCACGAAAAACCGCTCAAAAAGCTTAAAGAATGGTCCTACAGAGCCCCCGAAAACGTATTTAACAAGAGTAAAAAATTGAAGGCAATTACCCCAAAAAACCAGGTTATTGCACGCTCACGCGCACGCACGTGGACTTTGAGAGTTTTCAACCATCGGCACGGTTGCGTGGGATACGTACACAGTTCCCATACAAATCTGAGACCTCTTGAGTGGCTACACCTGAGGTTACGGTCGGCGCAATTAGGGTGACGCGCCAGACGCGTCTCTGGGGCTGTGCGTTACATACATCGCCGACGCGTCAGACGCGTCGCTGGGGCTGTACGGGTTAAAGATACTCAACACGGCTTTCGTAAAAAAAATTTCCTGTCTAACAAACCTCTTAGACTTCTTCCACGATATCCTCAACCTCTACGATGAGAGTAAAGCTGTAGATATTATATACCTTGATTTTCAAAAGGCCTTTGACAAAGTTCCCCACAAAAGTTTACTGCTAAAACTAAAAGCGCATGGAATACAAGACGGTGTGTTGAAATGGATAGAAAATTGGCTCAGCGACAGAAAGCAAAGAGTAGTCATAAACGGTAAGGCATCTAAATGGACCAATGTAAGTAGCGGGGTACCCCAGGGATCGGTACTAGGACCAATTCTCTTTCTAATTTACATCAACGACATAGATGAGGGTCTCACCTGTACAATCTCAAAATTTGCTGACGATGCAAAAATTGCAAATAGCGTACTCTCAAAAGAACAAGTTGACGATATGCAACACAATCTAGATAAATTGTCATGTTGGGCCCAAATTTGGCAAATAAGTTTCAATGCGGATAAATGTAAAGTACTACATATCGGATACCTAAATGAGAAAGCAAACTATTCGATGAATGGCACTCAGCTTAAGAATGTAAACAGAGAAACCGATCTGGGAGTAAAATATCGAGTACCCTAAAACCGAGTCAACAATGTTCAGAAGTTGTTAAGAAGGCAAACAAAATAATTGGCTTTATAGGCAGGTCATTTGAGCATAAATCCAAAGACGTTATCCTAACCCTTTACAATTCCTTAGTCCGCCCTCTTCTGGAATACTGCGTTCAATCCTGGTGCCCTTATTACCAAAAAGATATAAACAAGCTAGAACGAGTTCAACGTAGAGTTACCAAAATGATACCTAGCCTAAAGAACAAACCATACGAAGAGCGTCTTAGAGAATTAAATCTATTTCCTTTAACCCAGCGCAGATTAAGAGGTGACTTAATTCAAGTGTTCAAAATCATCAAAGGCATCGACAATATGAACTGTAGTAAGTACTTCACTATCGACCAATCTAATTACTGTACACGCGGGGAAACGGTTGCAAAATTATTGGTAAATCTTTTAACTCGCACGAATCTAAGAATATCTTCTTCAACCGAGTTGTCAACTTGTGGAATGGGCTTCCCCGAGACGTTATAGACTGCAGCACCGTTGATTCATTTAAACTCCGCCTAGACAAATATCTCGCATCACTGACCTCGCGTCTTACTGACTGTGTTTGTAAATGAATAACTTTATTTTATCCTCCCCTCAGTTACTAACCCATATGTCCCCTACTAACTTCCTAATCCTGCCACGGACCTTAGTTCCAGGGCAGTAGTTCCCTTTCCAATGTTCCCTTACCCACTCTAAACCACTGTTTGGACACTTGATCCTCAGTGTTTTGGAGGACAAGCAGCCTAGAAGGGTCACTAGAACTGTTGTTGCTTGATTTCCTTTGTACTCCTTTGTACTCCTTCAATGCCAATGGCATCAATGATATTGGTAAGAGAGAATGTTTTATGCGAGAGCTTAAAGATAGAAGTGTGGATGTGTGTGGGGTGGGTGAAACGCACCTGTTGGGTTCTGGATGTGTGGGATGGTGAGAGTGAGCATAAATTGTGGGGTGGGGAAGGATGGGTTGTCTGGGATGGATGCAGGGTATAATCATAAGAAAATGGAAGGGGTAGCCGTAATATTGTCAGACAGCTTGAAGAAGTGTGTCAAAAAATATGGATGCATGGACTCGAGAATTGTGTGGTGTGAGTGTAAGATCGGGATAGATAGATATACTTTTATGTGTGTATAGACCGGTCAATCAAGAAACTGGGAAAGGTGTGAAAGAAAATTGGGAGGTTTGACGTACCTCCCAACCTACCAAATAGGAAAACCTATTATTTGGTAGTAGTCTTGGAAAATCCAACGTCAAGGCTATTAACCTAATTGCAATGACGACTTGTCTATTTTGACTGCTATGTCGTCATTCCAACCGCAGTTAAAAAAGAAAACGTCTAGAGTCTACTCCTTATCTTGCTCTAGGAGACGTACATTAACCAAAACTACCACCGAAGGTGAAAAAAGCATAGAAGAGAAGAAAAAGGGGTTTACCTTAGTTACCGCTTAAGGCCCATCCCGTGTTCTGTCATGTGCAGATCCCTGTCGAACGTGCGCATGAGCGACCCTCTCTTGTTATCACATCTCACGTCAGCAGAAGAACGCGGATGGGCAGGGGTCCGGCCTGAGGGAGGGTATTATGTACGTTGGATTTTCCAAGACTACCAAATAGTAGGTTTTCCTATTTGGTAGGTTGGGAGGTACGTCAAACCTCCCAATTTGTTAGTAGTCTTGGCAAATCCAACGACAAGGCTGCGTAACAAATAGGAGGAGGACATCCAAGCCCAACATACCAAAAAAACCAATGCATAAAACAAAATTATGATTGACAAAGACACAATTTAAACAAGAGAGTTTAATAAAAGAGTGAAAAACTGAGGAGTAGCTAAAAAGAACAGTTTTAACACGTGCCTGTCATTCATAGTAATGCAAAAACATAGACTTGTCTTAAACCAAAAAGGTACTGTACCCAAAATCCCTTTTCTTCCAAAACCAACAAAAACAGGGAACACAATAACAAAACACAATTTTCAATGTGGCAATAACACTTATGTACTGTATACATAATACATAATCCCAAACTTGCAATCAAGTATTGCAAACCCGTACTCCCCCCCCCCCCTTTTTCAATGAAAACAAAGTAAAAGAAAGAGGGACAAGGGGGGAAGACCAGGTATCTTCGCCAGAGCTCTAGGAAACACGACTCCCGAGAGCTATCACCGGCCGAGGGGGTCGAACACTGGACATGGAGAGGTAGGAGGAGATGAAGGAATTGATAGAAGACCACAAAACCGCTGAGGCGATGTCAGGTAAGGATCGACTTTGCAGGAACCGGAAGGAGGCAGCAAAGGATCGCACATCGTGCGCAGAACCCCTACAAACAGGGTTACTGGCACGAATGGGCCGACAAATGTGGCGTCCTATCTGCACCTGCGAGAGCCTCCCACCTGTCCGAGGAGACACCCACACAGCAGTACCCGAAGGCGTCGCCACAGACGCAACAGAGGAGTGCAAGGCTGACACCGGGCACAACACATGGCGAGTATGCCCATGCTGTAAAGCCTGGACGGTGAAAGGCCGGAAAACGTGGGTCTCCCTCTCATTCGTGGCAACAAAATGAGGGGAGGGGGCTAACGCGACGCCATGCAAGGACGGGGAGAATCGCACGCAGGCCTGGGGCCGTGACAATGCCGCTAGTGCAGACACCCGATCCCCAGTGGCCAGAGCGACAAGGAAGAGTGTACGCCCGAGCAACGGAACCGGTGTAGCGGCCCGTGTATACGGGGGTGAAGCCAGAAGGTCCAGAGCCCGCCCCAGATCCCACTGTGGAGGGACCTGGCGTGGAGGCGGTCGTTCCCGGAAGGCAGCCGTCATGAAGGAATCCAGCTCCTGCGGCGGAACGACCAGCCCAGCGACGGACTCAAAGACCCCCCGGACGGCAGACAAGTGGTTACGTATAGCGTCGACGTGAAAGTGACGTGTACGGAAGAGGTGAAACAAGGAGTGTAGGACGAGGGAAGGAGAGCCAACTGTCTGGCGAGTGTCCTGTATCCACCTAGTAAAAGACCTCCAGCGGCGGGACCCGTAAGTCCCCCAAGGAGAAGTCGGCCCGGAACGCTGCAGGAAGTCAGGCAGGTCCCGTCCGTGGACTGGGAGCCACCGTGCCTCATGAACATCCACGATGCGAAGGCCAACGAGGTGCGCAGGTCCCCAACCTAGCTCAAGTGGAAGTCGGAGACAGGTAGAGGGACCGGACTCGGGCACCACCGCGTCAACTGGGCGTACCAAGCCCGTGCCGGCCACAGAGGCGCGAGTAGCCAGACGCTGCCGCGGTACAGCCACAGCCTCGCGAGGACTTTGCACATCAACAGTGCGTCTGGTGGCGGAAATACGTATATCGACTGCCACCTGTTCCAGTCTACCATGAAAGCGTCCGGACCCCCCTCCGGAGTGCGAGGCCGGAGGGATAGGTACTGAGGCAACTGGCGCGGCACCTTCGATGCGAACAAGTCGACCTCCGGAACACCCCAGGAAGCCGCGAGGTCGTCGAACACAGTCTGTTGCATTGCCCATTCTACAAGAACGCCCAGTCCTCTCGACAGGGCGGCCGCCCACAGGGAGGAGGCATGCAGGGAGAAGGTGTGTCGGTTCGCGAGGAAGAACAACTTCACCGAGATCCCCAATAGAGTCAATGACCTGGAGGACCCCTGCCTTTGGATACAGTGGACAGCTGTCTGAGTGTCCATCCCGAAGGCCACCGACTTTCCCCGAAGGGCCAGCGCATGGTCCCTCAGGAAGAACAAAGGAACCAACAGTTCGAGGGCATGGATGTGTAGGGGTGTGAGTCCCACCCATCTGCCGTGAAGTTGATATCCCAGGGTTGATTGGTAACCTCACCCTACCTCGCTCAACGCATCTGTGTCTACCCAGATCGTCGGAGGGGGGGGGCGGTCCAGGGCAGAGCCGCAGAGAGCGTGCTCCGAGCAACCCAGTGTCCGAAGTGTCTGCGAATGGGACGTGGGAGCGGCAGGAGCCGATCCATAGGGGTCAACGGAAACACCTCGGTGCCCATGAGGAGGAGGCGGCGTAGCCTGAGTCTCCCTAAGGGAATGGGCAGAGAGGCCCAATTCAGCGAACCCACTAACGAATCCCAGAGCCACCCCGGGAGGGAGACCGAGTGGAACACGGCGAAGACCTTCCGTCGAAGGTGCACCGCGTTTGGCAGAATCTGGGTCACCGTAGCGCTGGACAAATCCCATGCGAGACCGACCCACGGCACGATACGTGACGGGGTCAAGCGTGACTTGGGAACATCGATGGGGAACCCCAACTGTGCGACGTGGCGAACGACTGTGAGGGTGTCGCGTACGCACAGTCCTAGGGCTTTGGAAACTATCAACCAATCGGCCAAGGAAAACAGGATCTGGAGCCCGCTCCTGAGGAGAGGACCCAGAGCCTGCTCCACCAGTGTGGAGAATTCCGCGGCACGATGTGGAGACCGAAGGGAAGTCTGTCGAACAGGAACACACGATCGGAAGTCCGAACGGCCAAGAATCGCTGGAATCGAGGATGGAGAGGAACGAGCCAAGACGCATCCTGGAGGGCCAGCGACACTACCCACGACAGAGGGCGCAGGGCCAGGCGGACCTGGGGTATCGGCAGCATCCGAAGCCGTGTGTGCACGATGTGCCCGTTGAGGGCCGACAGATCCACCACCGGTCGCATCGCGTCGCAGTTCGTCATTGGTACCAGAAATACACGGGAGAGGAAAACCGGGTGACCGGCGTTTACCCCCTTGACGAGTCCCTGCTCGTGCATGGATGTGAACACGTTGGCCACCTCTGAAGAGATGGGCCGGCGTCTGTGACAAGAGCGGAGTGGGGGTCTGGACTTCCATCTCCAGGTTAGACCCCTCCGCGCAAACTGCCGCCCCCACGTTCCTCGCGGCCATCGAGGGGCGCAAGGGCGAAAACAACCTGTGGGAGCTCCCGAGAGGAGGGGAGCGACCCGGGCGGCTAGGCGAGAAGGAGAACAAGGAGACCGACCCGGAGAACCTACACATTGTGTTGACGTGGAGGTACCCCCGGTACGGTCCTTGCGGTCATGAGCGCCACGTTGACCCCCTCTACCCCCCCCCAACTTCGTCGAAAAGGGCGGGCCACCCCAACCCCTGTCCGTCGCGGGGCTGACCCCGTCGAAGGGCGGCCGGAAGTGGAAGGCTGGCCAGCCCCGACACGGCGGGGATGAAAGGGGGCAAGAACAGAAGTGCGAGGCGGAACCGACGCACTGGCCTGCAACGTCCCTGTCCTGCGCCCGTGCATGGCGGCAGCACTTGCAGCAGCAACCCGAAGAGGACCGGCAGAAGGACGGGACTGAGAAGACCCCGCTCGCAACACAGCGCGTCGTTGCGTGTCGTAAGCAGGGTCCGCCGACAGAGAAGCGTAGCGTTCCCAAGCATCCTCCGCAAAAAAGCCCCGACGTATATAGCGCAGAGTACAACAAACCCTGACGAATATCCAAGGGGGCTGTCCGGCAGAACGAGGACCGTACCGTCCGGCGGTGCCGAGTTGCCACGCACAAAACCGCCTATAGCTCGGGAACCAAAGACACCGCGAGCCGAAGGTGGATCCGGCGAACGCGGCCCAAACCCTCGCGAAGATCGCCTGGTGCAGATGCCGCGATAAGCGCAGGTGGTGAACAGAAGTCTGGAGGGAACCTAAAAGACAAGAGAAGAAGTTCGGCACCCACCGTCGCAAGGGAAAAACCTTGTCGACAGAGGACTGATCTGGGGAGAGAAGAACGGGGTAGCAATAGAACAAAGTTCAAGAACGGGCGCGCTTATCCAGGACCAGAACGCACCGTCCAACCTTCCGACAGACACAAGAGGAGGCAAAAGCAGTGATGACTCCGGGGGAGGGACTGAAGGAGAGCCGGCGACGGAACGGTCGGCGAAGTCGAAGGCCTCAGCAAACCAGGCCCCCAATGGGAGAGGGTGATCGAGCAAGATGGCTAAGCCAGGCGTACCGTCATCGCACAAACCCGTCCCATAGGAGGACAGTCCCGTCAACACAGCCAGGGACTGAACATCCTGAAGGATGTCCCGGCGGCTGAAGTCTGACCAGAGCGTAGGCCTGCAGAAGGGAGGGGGACCGTAGCAGGGGTAGGTAGGGTGAGGCGCTGAGGGTGTGTCACCGCCAAGAAGCGCGATAAGAGGGAGTCTTGCATCGACTCCAAGCGCCCGTCGATGCGTGACACAACCCACCCCTGCATAGCCGACAATCGATCCGAGAGAGGCGACCCCCCCCAAGATTGGTCGGCCCGCAGGGGCGAGCGTGAGCGGGAGCGAGACCCACGACACGAACCAGCAGCGTCGCGGCCCAAGGAAGGCGAGCGACGACGGTTGTGTCGCCGCTGAGGGACTCGTCCCCGATCACGAACGCCCGAGGGGGAAACAGCACTATCCCCCTCTTCCAGCGACACGTCAGCCCCTGAGAAAGGGGACCCCGAAACCTCGCTAAACCCCACCGAGCCAAGAGGAGGGGTACCCCCCTGGCGAGAGGGTAAGTGAAGGTCAGGGAGAGAAGAAAGGATGAGCAGGACGACGGGAGTGGGAAGGCTGGCCGGGTGAAAGGAGGCCAGAAGGAGCCGCGGGGGGAAACAGAGCAAGGATCCCCGGGGCTGAGATAACAGGGCGGCCCGACACCGAGGCGGAGGAGGGAGGGACCTCCACCGTGGGACGAGACCGTGAAGGAAGAATAGGCACTGAAGCAGGTGAAGTAGGAGAAGCAACTACATCCTGGCGGACCCTCCTGGACAGTGTAGGAGGAGGGAGCAGAGGGCCAGCTACAGCATGAACAACCGCGCACAGAGAGGACAACGTAAGAGGAAGTCGTCTGGGCTGGGGAAGCGGGCGGAAGGGAGTAGAGCCCATATCCGTAGAGGCCAGGGGAGGGCGCACAGGGGCAGAGCCGCTAACCCCGGCCTCAGGGCGAGAACCATGACGAGGGCGATGGGCGTCGTCAAGGCGATCAGGAGGACGACGAGGGGCAGTAGAGGACGGGCGACGAGGCGAGCGAGAGCGTGGACAGAACTGGGGATCCCCCCGACGATGTGACGACCGGCTGCGGGACCCAGGGGAGAGGGCCCGAGCAGGGAGAGGGCCAGGTGAACGGCCTTCAGTCGGGTCAGGGATACCCAGGGCGATGTGGATCCGGTCGGCAACAAAGGCCGGGGAACGGTGGCCCACAGTCCTAATGTGGCGGGAGACTATCGCCCACACCGACTGAAGGGAAGCAGAGGCCACTGCCGCTGCTGAGGAACCAGGGCCATGGTGCACCACATCCACCAGGGCCAGACAGAGCAGGGAGGTAGGCCGTAGAGGACACACAGTGCGAGTGGCGCAAGCAGGACTTGTGGCTCTCCAAGCACGGGGAGCTACAACCATGGCGAAAGCAAGGCAGCCTACCTGCACTGGAAGAACACACACCATAATCAGCACGTCGAAGGAGTAAGTGGAGAGAATGTCCAATAAGAACCAGGGAAGGAGCATGGGGAAACAGGAACACACATGCAAACAGGTATCCGTACTCACACTAAACCGGGAGCACAGTGGTAGGTGAGTAGGGCGGGCGAGGTGGAAGAGCACTAGGAGAACCTGCAAAGATGGAGAAAGTGTTAACCACCACTCAACATCTTACATGCAGGGCCTATAACACCAGTACAATGCACACACCAAGATAGTTTCAGGCAACAAGATGACATAAAAAAGGTAAACAGTGAAAGCCAACTATTACCGCAAATTTGCGGGCCAATGGAGGCATAACCGTACCGACACAACCCTCCCGCATCTTTGAGGGACCCCCCCAGCGATCTCCGCAAATTTGCGGGGAGCCGAAACGTCCCAGAGGACCGAATCGAGCTCCCGCAAATTTGCGGGACCGGCCGAGATGGTCCGGCGCCGAAAAAGCGAGAGGAGCGTCTAGGGAATACCAAAAAAGGCCACAAAAATGCGTCATCTCCTTATGAACTCCAAGTGTGGATGGCCATGAAGCTGAGCAGTGTCTTCCTTGATATATGATCCTAACTCAACCGGTAAACGTAGAGGCAAGGAAGACACACCAGGGGAGAGGAGGCACATCCTCCAGGAACCACCCAACCCACAGAGATAGAGCAAAGCCCATGAGGAGAAGTGGCAGGGAGGGTGGTTTCGCACAAACAGGGGCCCCCCTGGGGTACCCCTGGATTGGGCAAAAAGACTATGAAAGGATGGAGGTGAAACAGGAAGGGAAAACAAAAACCAGTAAACGAAACTAGTGAGAAAAAGGGTGGCCTAGCCGTGAGCAGAGAATGTGTCAGGTGCGAAAAAACCCTGTGGTGTGAAGGAGGGGCCCAGGTACCCCTGGAATATCACGAACCACCTGTCGCCCAGGCCCTTGAGACACAATGAAGGCTCGAAAGGGGGGACTCGGGAATAACGCTAATAATGCGGCCGACACAAACTCTACAAACAGCACCGCCTCCATCGAAATCTCAGATTGTTTACCAATGTTACACCTAGGCTATGAAAAAATGAAAACTCATAGGGGCATAGCAATTCCTGAATGAGAAAACGAGCTAGGCTAAAATAAGCTAAAAGCTAAACTATGCCCAGACTAACAGGAAAAAAGAATATGAAAAGAGAAAGAATGAAAAACATATACAAGGAACGCCAGGCGCCCCCGTACCTTCGGTAGGCTATTTCCACAGGCGTCTCCATGATACACACTTAGGAGCCCATTTACGTGTGCCCTAGATCACGTAACATCTGTCTAACAAAAAAAAGAAGGCCAGATAAGCCAAAAACGAACCTAAACAGGGTGAATTAAAGGAGCACAACAAAAGCGGACTCAATCAATGAAGGCGCGTGAAAAAATGATAACAAGAGAGGGTCGCTCATGCGCACGTTCGACAGGGATCTGCACATGACGGAACACGGGATGGGCCTTAAGCGGTAACTAAGGTAAACCCCTTTTTCTTCTCTTCTATGCTTTTTTCACCTTCGGTGGTAGTTTTGGTTAATGTACAACGTCTCCTAGAGCAAGATAAGGAGTAGACTCTAGACGTTTTCTTTTTTAACCGCGGTTGGAATGACGACATAGCAGTCAAAATAGACAAGTCGTCATTGCAATTAGGTTAATAGCCTTGACGTTGGATTTGCCAAGACTACTAACAAATATAAAGTTTTGGAGTAAAGTCAACAAATATGCAGTGGAGCCCCCATTTTCGCTACATTCATTTTCGCTGATTAAAATTTTGTGGCACACACCAAATATTCCCAATTTCAATTTTCGCGCCAAAAGCCTCAATTTTCGCATCAAAATCCCAGCCGAAACCCGAAAAAAGAGCAAAAATAATGAAAAATTCGACATAAGACTAGAAAACAAACAAAAACAATAATTTTGTTTTAATATAACAAAAAGAATCTGCCAGGTGCTTTCCGTTTTAGAGACGAAATCAGAGTGAATCCGAGATCCGATCGTCAAATGCGCAAGATGCCGCCATCTTTGTATGACATCATCACTAAGCAGACACTTGCAGTTTAGCTAGTACTGTGTTGACAAAACAACCGTTTGCAAGCTTTTTTTGTGCCTGAACCCCATTATCTCTCGCGTTTATTATAACCTCTAGTACATCTAGTGATAGGGATGGTTGGCCTGGTGGTAGCAATGAAGGAATTTCATGCTCAAAACACCCAGCAAAGGCCACTCCATGTCGGACGAAAGCGATTGAAATGCCTAGCCTAGACGATGTTAGCCTAGGCTAGGCTAAATATGACAATGATTTATAATAAAGTCTGAGTGGTAAGTAATCTTCTCATAATACGTATTTATACGTATTTTCCTCATAATATGTATTTATTGGATGTATTTGGGGCGAAATGGGTACTTGAGGGGTGGCTGGACGAATTTAGAACCTAGGCCTAGGCTAGGCCTAAAAATCTTCGCATGATAGAAACAATGCCCCAATCTACAGTATTTATAATGCACCTAAGTTTTATGGTTAGGACTGTCATTTAGCCATGTCTACATTATTATTTACAATGCATAAGATTTAGGCCTAGGCTAGGCTACTTGATGTAGTCTAGACAAAAAACATGTTTTCATAGGCTAACACTGGGAAAAAGTGCAGTAATTGTTTAGATTTGGGCCTTTTTTTCTAGTTATTAAAATATTCTATGGTGTATTATAGGCCTATGCTATATAAGCCTAGAAGCAATAGAAATGTTAAAATGACCCGGGAAATGTATATTAGGCTAAGCCAAATACAAAACTAAGAGCAGTGGGAGGGTGGAGGGAGAGACAATCCTAAAGAAAATGGATTTTGGTAATTTTAACAGTTCTATTGCTTCTATATATCATATAATACACCATAGAATACGTTTTTAATAACTAGAAAAAGGGCCTTCTACTAAACATTTACGAAAAGTGCAGCTTTTAGAATGCGCACGGAACCGATTAGAATTTTCCCCATAAGAACAGTGCCCCGATTCTGGCTGTTTCAATCTTAGCTCTATTTCTGCGGAACCGATTAGGAGCTAAGATGGGGGCTCCAATGTATAAGAGAAAGGCAAGAGTGTACACAGGTAATTTTACTGGGAGGCATGAATGGTAGAGTTGGAAATGAGGAGATAAAAGGTATACAGTAGTGGGTAAATGGGGTTTGGAGGGTAGGAATATGAATGGTGACTCTCCTAGAAGTATGTGCGGAGAGAAATGTTTCTGGCTAACAAGTTTTTTGAGCATCGTCACATATAGATATACAGTACATGGCACAGAGGGGAAGGTGAGCAGGAATAGAAATCTCTAATTGACTATGCCATGATTGACTCTGGGCTAAAAGGAAGAATTTTAGACTCAAAAGCTGTATGAGGGATGCATTTTTTTTTTTTTTCTTTAATATATATATTCCAACTTATCCCTTTCGGGCATAGGCCGAGAGCCTGTACATTCAACAGTTCTACATTGAACGGAGAAGCCCGTGAGGACTCGTTCCAGTCTAGGGGGTGAAGCACTTTTTTTAGCTGCAACCAGCCCCTGCCATCTTGCCTTCACAGGATGCATGGGGCTTAGTTGCTCACTCACGGCTCGAAGCTGCCTCGCTCCAGTGCTTCACTGTCTCATCTCCTAGACTCAGACCCTCACTCTAAGAATGCCACCTATTGAGCAATGAAATCACTAGGCATTGCACCCATGTAGTACAGGTATATTTTGAATATAGGAATATTCATACATTGCTATTTAATCAGGGAACAATGAGGGTATTTATTTGGCGTTTCGGTGGGCTTTGTGGTAATGCACTGATACCAGGTACAGCACAAATTCCATCCCAATGCTGACGGGATCAGATCACAATACAGTGCTGACAAAAGTGAGGATAAGGAAGAAGTGGAAATATGAGAGGAAAGAGAGAAAATTGACGGTAGAGAGAATAAATGTGAGAAAACTAACTGAAGAATGTAATGCAACAAAATACAGGGACTGAATATGCTGAAAGAGACTGTAAAAGGCATGGACGATATGATAGTGTCACGGGCCTACAGTGTTGAACCCAAGAGATTAAAATTCAAACACCGGCAACACGCTATCTGACTACGTAATATCTTTAAAATGATTATTAATACAACAATGAAGAAAAGGATGATATCAAACACCACTAATTTTCGTGTTAATTAAATTATAATTAGGGTACGAGTACCAATGGAGACGCACTTGAAACAAAAAAACTTGCACAGGCATAGGATGAGTAGATAGATGCATGAATGGTGGGCTAAAATATTCTTTAACTATCACCTAATATGCTCACATAGTACCAGCTTATTATTTTCATATGTTATTGTGTGAGATAAGATGAACTAAAAAAAAATCATGTTTTCGCAAATTCCTTACGAAAACCTAAGGATTTTTTGTTTTAAAAAGCTAAATTTCTTACAGTTCCCTAATTTGAATCTCGTTTCTATTACTGCAGGTTGATAGTGCATGAGTTGAAGTATAACACTGCATGATCAAAAGGCTTTTACTTGCACGGCTGAAGGGGGGTGAGGGTGCGTCCCCATAGGTCCAGCAAAATTAGTAAAATTCAATGGAGACGCATTTTTTCAAATTGATGCCAGAAGGTCGTACACCACACTGGTAACATAGCATACTCTCCTCTATGTCTGGTATAAATAAGGTTGAGTTTCCTTCACCATTGACGAAGCTGCCTTAACCCGGGAACTGCGGGAAGACTCTTAAGAGTTTCCCCGGCAGACTGCGGGAAGACTCTTAAGAGTCTTGGTGCCGCTAGAGGAGCGGCGAACACATCCAAAGGTATCCAAAGCCCCAACGCCTGTGTGGTGGAGGAGGTGCCTGACTCTGACCTGGAGTTCTGGACCGAGTGTCGATACTGGCTGCCCCGGAAGTCGGGGAAAAAAAAAATCAATTTAAAATACCGATTTTTTTTTATTTTTTTTATTTTTTTTTATTTTTTTTGCCCCTGGGCCATGCCAAATATCACTCCTCCACCTCCCCTAGTTTCCTCCCCTCCTTCAGTTATCACCTATTTTCCCTGTTATTCCCTTTTCCTGTGGTCTATTTTCGTGCTAACATTAGCGAGTTGGTAGCAGGGCGTTGTTATCACTGTTAGCAAGCGAGTGCAAGAGAGAGAGAGAGAGAGTATCGATCGACAGTCTCTCTCCAGAGGTGGAGAAAAGTGGTGGGCTGGGAGGTTGCCTCAGCCATACATTGTGTAACCCGGCCTGTATCGCCGATTTTGACCATCCAAACGCTGTTTCCACTTGTGTTGTAACAGGTTAATACCTTTATAATCAACCTATAATAGGCGCATATGGATAAGTATTAATGCTATTTATGGTAAAATAAATATTTTAGTGATGGGAACAGCTCAAATACGTCAGCACAGGAGTGTGGTGTCTCATACCCCCCATGCGCACTTCAGAGGTTAACTAGAACCCTGGGCCCTATAGAGACGCATTTATAGAGACGCACACGTCTGCTTAGGGTAGCCGGGTTGCGAGACTTAGGTCCTTGTAAATGTGTGTTTATTTTGTTAACATTATTAAACATAATAACCTTTTCTTTTATCCTGGGTGAAGGAAACTCGACCCTAATTACACCATACATAGTGGGGAGAATGGCTTTCTACCAGTGAGGTATGGCAACAGTTTGAAAAATGCGTCTTTATTGGACCTCCAGAATTTTTTGCTGGCCCTAAGGAGACGCACCCCTTTTACCCCCTCAGGAATTCAAAATCACATTAAGCATGTTCTTGCCACGCAGTCAAATGTTTGTGTGGGCCCTGTCAGCCTAGTGATGAAAAAATAGACTATATTTCCAGGCCTCCGCCCATTTCCTATCCCTATTTTCCCCAAATATGCCCGGGTTGGCGACTGGTGCTTGATTTAAACCTCGTATTAGCATGAATGTTACATATATAACTTCCCTGCATCCTCTAAACTGTTTTGTTATTGGCCTACAATGAGCAATTAGTATGTTTAGTAATATTTTATGTCTCTCTAATAATATATTATAAGGCCTATGTCAGTCCGTTTTATTGCTTTAGCATTGTCAACTTACAACCAAAAGTACCATGCTTTCTTTCTGGTACCCGAGGTAAGTACTTATATCATTTTATGTGTGTTTTTGTGTTTTAAACATACCTGCGTCTCCTTAGGTCCAGGGGCGTCTCCTTATGGTTTTGTGAAAAAATGGAGACGCATCTCTTATTTGTCTTCTCTCTCTTAAAGAATAAGAGATACAAGAAAATTGTTGATTTGCTTTAAAAATATAGCCTTTTTGCTATTTATCCCCCCTACCCCCAATTTTCAATCTGTTATAGGTTGACAGAAGCAACTCGATAAAAAAAAATAGTGCCCATATTTGCATCTGCATTGGGCATCGTACCCTAACTAGGGTAAACGAACAGGTTGACAAGCACAATAATTCAGTTAATCAAAGCAATGATCCTTGATACAAAACACCAGAAAAAACACCTGAGTAACAATGAATAAGAATTGACTAAACACCGAATGAAAGCTTTGAGTAAATGCACTCGTTACAAGGAATAAACACACTGAGAGAATATTGAAGACAAACGGTTAATCAACACTTAGTACACTGAATATAAACTGTGAATCACAACTCAATCACAAATCAACATACGACACCATATAATACCACGGTGTAAAACACACAAACACCACTCACGGATATTTAATTAACATTGATTGACAGGCTACTGTGTTTAGATAATTATCGCCAGATAACGCTCGGACGAAGTGTACTCAAGGACACTAATCAGTGTCCACTAAACAAACACATAAACACACACCAACATAATATAGAGCACCACACACACTAGGGCTCGTTACACATACACAAATGGTGATGGGCTGGTCTATCAGAGTGAGAACTTAGCAATCTCTACCCATAGCTTACTCTGACTGTTCCTTTTACTTACATATTTTCTAGATCTCAAGTGACGACGTCTCTTCCGTGGATTGACCTCCCAATCTACCAAGATTGGAAGCCGAAGCGTCACATTTTTCCTTTGCCCCTCAACTTTCTCTTCATAATTGCTGAGGGGCACAGGGCCCTGGGTGGGGCTTTGGTTTCCCGGGCGTTTCCGTACCCTCCTCAGCTCCCCGCCATGGAGTGGCTTCGGTCACCCAGGCTTTATTGTGGTCGGCAGGGAGGGTTCTGTGGGGGCGCTCAGTTATGGCCTTGGCCTTGCTCGGGGCCTTGGGGCTGTTCGGCCAGGCAGCTTGGGGAACAACAACAACAACACATACACAATAATATGATTGCTGTCTCATCTCCCTTCCAAGGACATTAAACAATACACTCACCTAAGTGTCTTAACTCACGAAACTCGGAGACAGCAAACACGAACACACAGGAGCGGACCCAGACAGGAGCGAGGGGGACTCTTTCCACCTCCGTCCTCTGCCAGGTTCAGGACAGCACTGATTCTGTACTGTTATTTCCTAACAGACATCTCCTTCCTAACCTCTTAACTTTCGGCAAGCAAATGGAGTCACTCGAGTCTTTTAACAGAGTCACACTGGCTCCTTATAATGTCTCCTGTCGTGGGAAATATATTTTCTCATGGCTCCAATATGTCAATATACCCATCCCTTTCTCACGGGGCCCCTCGGTGTACCCGATACCATGTTTGTTTGTCTGGGTAGATTAGCGCTGAGTCTCTCTCTGCTCTCCTCCTCCGCACATCACAATAGATCTAGGAAATACTGTAGACAAAGTATGGAAAGGTACAAGAGACTCCATGATCAAAGCAGCTGAAAAAGTATGTGGCAAGCAAAAATTTAAAATTTGGAAAATTAAAGGTATCACATGGTTTAGCAAAGAGATAGAAGAAATAGTGAAAAAGAAGAAACAGTTGAAAAGAGTATGCTGCAAATGCATTAGAGAAACTAGAAATGCGAGGAAACAAGAATTTAAGAACTTGAAACAAAGTGAATAGGAAGATACAAGACGCTAAAAGGAAGGCAGAGGAGGAATATGGGAAGAAGATTAGCGAACAGTTTCTGAGTGACAAGAAAGCATACTATAGAGCTGTGAAAGAAGCCAGAGGTAAGAAGACCGAGTGTCTCAGGTGGTAGGATGAGGGACATGAATGGGGAGGTGGTGGAGGGTGATGGTGTTAGTGGATGTGTGGAAAAATAATTTTAGTAGGTTAGCTGTAAAAAGTAGGGGGAAGGCAAATATCTCATCCATGGGAATGGAGAGGTAAAATAAACAGAGTATTGTATATGAAAGACTGATAAACAGAGACAAAGTAAGAGAAGTTATCAATAGACTTAAAATTGGCAAAGCTGTTTGAGTAGATAACATCCCAGGTGAAATGCTGAGATATGGGGGAGAAGAAGCTGTAGACATAATGCATAGGTTACCGGTGTGTAAATTAGCATGGGAAAAGGAAAGTGTACCAGAGGACTGGAGAAAGCAGTGATAGTACCCTTGTACAAAGGGAAGGGTAGTAAAGAGGAGTGTAAAAGTTATAGGGGAAATAGCTTGCTTAGCATACCTGGAAAGGTATAATACGCAAGAGTAGTAACAGAGGGACTGCAGGAGATACAAGATGACAAAATAGGCAAGAAGCAGGGAGGTTTCAGAAAGGGCAGGGGCTGCGTTGACCAGCTAGCCTCAATGCGTTTGTTGGTAGAGAAGTATTTGGTCAAGAACAGAAAACTCTCTGCAGCATTCGTGGATTTGGAAAAGGCCTATGACAAAGTAGATTGGGAGGGTCTGTGGGATGTGTTAACAGTACAGTATATGGTGTGGGAAGAAAGTTGCTAATGGCAGTAAAATCTTTCTATAGGAATGCAATGGTAAATGTGAAGGTAGGAGATAAGTTAAGTGAGAGTTCTGAGGTCAATGTAGGAGTAAGGCAGGGATGTGTCATATCACCTTGGTTGTTCAATACACTCGAACCTCCATTCAACGGACTCCTCCGATTCTCCGGATATCGGCAATTACGGTAAAAAAACTTAGTCGGACAATGGACCCAGCAACGACAAAGTCCGTTGCTCGAAAAAAAGTTGGAGCAAAGTCCGTTGCTCTATCTATTTATCTCTCTAATTCATCTACCTAAATCCCTTATACATTAACATAACTATGTCTTATTTGGACTTTTTGTAATCTTTGAATCATTTCTAATATGATGGAATTGAAAAATATAATATCCTTCCAGCACATAGATAAATAATAAATAAGATAGTCAACAAAATATTTCAACTCTCCCCTCCGTGCCAGCAGAGACGGAAGATTTACGTTTGATAGATTTTTTGTTTTGTTTTTCCCCTCGATATACACACTCTTTCTATTTATCTATCTCTCTAATTCATCTAGCTAAATCCCTTATACATTAACATAACTATGTCTTATTTGGACTTTTTGTAATCTTTGAATAATTTCTAATGGGATGGAATTGAAAAATATAATATCCTTCTAGCACATAGATAAACAATAAATAAGATAGTAAACAAAAATAGTTCAACCCTCCCCTCCGTCTAGGCGCCGAGCTTCCCAGACGGGAGATTTACGTTTGATAGATTTTTTATTTTTTTTTTTCCCACGGTAAACAAAATGATGAATTGTAGCCCAGCCTCGGAGTCCCCAGGGGGGGGGGACCATAAATGCCCCCTCACCCGACCGACCATCCCCTGACGACCCCACACAATTACCTGGACCTCGGCCTGTTACTCTTTCTATTAATTTCTGCAACATTTGCGGACTTTCCTCTAACTTTCACTCTGTTGAGCACCATCTCTCCTCCTACAAACCTGATCTTCTCTTCCTCACCGAAACTCAGGTGTCTGTAGCAACATCCAGCAACCCCTTCTCTGTATCCTCCTACTTTCTCTATCCTAGTTTCAAAGCCAAAGGCGGATGTTGTGTATATGTGCACAACAAACTCACTTGCTCTCGTGTTCCCGATTTCGACTCCTCTGAATTCTCAACTTTATGGCTCAAACTTTCCTGTCATTCTCTTACTAAATATTTCTGTGCTGTCTATCTTTCCCCTAACTCTACCAACTTTCCCAAATTCTTTGATTATCTAAACTGTACAGTGGAACACATTCTATCCTTTTCTCCTTTCTCAGAAATCTCCATTTTAGGAGATTTCAACGTTCACCACCGCCAATGGCTCTCCTCTCACACTACTGATCCACCTGGTGAACAAGCCTACGTCTTTTCTATCCTAAATGACCTAGAGCAGTTAGTTCAGCAACCCACCCGTATCCCGGATCGCATCGGAGATCGGCCCAACATTCTTGGCCTGTTTCTAACTTCTAACCCTTCTTCTTATACTGTCGATCTTTTCTCTCCTTTGGGCTCCTCCGACCATAAACTTATCTCTGTCACCTGTCCTATCTCTCCAGTACAGCCACCTGATCCTCCTAGCCGGCGGCGCTTGTGGCACTTTGGCGCTGCCGACTGGGAGGCTCTTCGGCAGTACTTCTTTGATTTCCCATGGAATGATTTCTGCTTCCATGGCTGAGGACCCTCGGAGAGTGCTGAACGCATTACCGAGGTAATCCTATCGGGCATGGAAGCATACATTCCATTTTCTTTCTCTCAGACTAATGCTAAAAAATCTTGGTTTACTCACGCCTGTTCTACTGCTGTCCGCAATAAGGAGGAAGCATTCAAACGGTACCGACGCCTTAAAACTCAAGACTCTCATTCTTCATATGTTTCTGCCCGGAATCAAGCCAAATCTGTTCTTCGACTTGCCAAACACTCTTTCATCAATAATAAATGCACTGAACTATCCAACTCTAGCTCTTCCCAAGCTTTCTGGCATCTAGCCAAAAACCTCTCCAACAATTTCTCTTCCTCGTCTTTCCCTCCCCTTTCCCACTCTGATGGCACAACCATCACTTCTTCCTCTGACAAAGCTAAACTCTTCGCTCAAACTTTTGCTAGAAACTCCACCTTGGATGATTCCGGTGCTATTCCTCCCTCTCCGCCCTCCTCTCTCTTACTTATGCCTAATATCCTAATCTCTTCTAAAGATGTACTTTCTACCCTCTCTGGGCTTAATACTAATAAGGCGTACGGTCCAGACGGTGTTCCTCCTGTTGTTCTCAAAAACTTGCTTCCGTGCTGACTCCCTGCCTAGGCAAACTCTTTCGTCTCTGTCTATCCTCTAACGTCTTCCCTTCATGCTTGAAGTTTGCTCACATTCAACCTGTCCCAAAGAAGGGTGACCGCTCTCAACCCTCCAACTATCGTCCAATTGCTCTTATCTCTTGTCTTTCTAAAGTTTTTGAAACTATTCTTGCTTCCAAATTTCTTAAGCATTTCTCTTCTCATAATCTGCTCTCAGATCGCCAGTATGGCTTCCTTAAGGTTGCTCTACTGGTGATCTTCTTTCATATCTTACTAACTCTTGGTCATCCTCCTTTCGGGACTTCGGTGAGACTTTTTGTATTGCACTAGACATATCGAAAGCCTTCGATAGAGTCTGGCATAAATCTTTAATTTCTAAACTACCCTCCTTCGGTTTCTATCCCTCCATCTGTGCCTTTGTCTCTAATTTCCTTTCCGGCCGTTCCATAGCTGCGGTTGTGGACGGCCATTGTTCACTTCCTCACCCTATAAACTCCGGTGTTCCTCAGGGCTCTGTCCTATCTCCTATTCTCTTTCTAATTTTTATAAATGATCTCCTTAACTGTACCTTAATTCCCATCCATTCATACGCAGACGACTCAACCTTACACTACTCCATTACTTTTTCAGAACGCCCCAGCCAGCAATCCCTCAACGACAAACGTAATGAAGCCATAGAACTCTTAAATTCTGATCTAAATACTATTTCCAATTGGGGCAGAGAAAACCTTGTTAACTTTAATGCTTCCAAAACTCAATTTCTCCATCTATCTACCCATCAGGATCTCCCAGCGGACTATCCCTTATTCTTCAACAATACAAAAATCAACCCTTCATCTTCTCTCAATATTCTTGGTGTCTCTTTTTCTTCTGCTCTCATTTGGAAGGACCATATTACCAGTCTTGCTAAGGCAGCTTCCCAGAAGCTGGGTGTGCTCAACCGCCTTAGGGGGTTCTTTTCCCCTGCACAGCTTCTTGCTCTGTACAGGGGCATAGTGCGCCCTTGTATTGAGTATTGTTCACATGTGTGGGGAGGTTCCTCTCACACCGCTCTCCTAGACAAAGTTGAAAGGAAGGCCTTTCGTATCATTAACTCCCGTCCACTCACCAACTCTCTGCAATCTCTCTCTCTCCGCCACAATGTTGCATCTCTCTCGCTATTTTATCGCTACTATAATAATCAGTGTTCCTCAGAGCTATCCCAGTGCATACCACCTCCTTTACGTAGGGCACGTGGTACCCGTCTTGCAACTCAATCCCACCCCTACTCTGTGCAACTCTCCAACCCAAGAGTGAAACGTTACGCTCAAACTTTCTTCTACTCAACAGCTGAGCTCTGGAACTCTCTCCCAGAATCAGTCTTTCCCTCTTCCTATGACTTAAATTGCTTCAAACTCCGTGTGTCCAGGCATTTTGGCTCGAACGTCCCTTGATTTTGGCCCTGTCACTCTTTCAACTATGGGGGAGGCACTCGCTATAGGCAGTTATGCCTTTTGCCTCCCTCAATCACATAGAAAAAAAAAAAAAAAAAAAAAAACACAAAATGATGGGGAAATATTATAACATGTTTTTAATTGACATTTGTGTCGTTTTTGCTGATTATGAGTTGGTGGAAAAAAATCTTTAATTCTATCATATCGGAAATGATTCACAGATTATATAGAGACCAAATAATATACACTTTTAAGTGTGTTCAATAGTTTTGCATTATCAATAGGGTGTAGCACAAGGGATTACCAGGATTTATTTCAGGTACAGTAAAAAAAAGGATGCATAACAGTTAAATGTCACGATCCAGACACCTGTACTCCACACCGGATTTTTCTCAAGGAATTTCCGGATTACATCCGGACTGGACAGTATTTAGCAGCAACGGACATTTAGCAGGAACGGACAGGTGCTTGCACGCATTTGTCCGTTGAATGGAGGTTGGAGTGTATATACATGGATGGAGTAATTAGAGAATGTAGGGCGGGATCAATGGGTATAGGAGCTAGGCTGGAATCAGAGGGAAGATAGTGGAAGATCTTAACATGCATACAGTAGAATCTCGCATCCCACGATTTATTGGTACCGAAATATTACCGTGGGACCGGAATTCGTGGGATGCAGAGTATTAAAGTAATGGGGAAAATTACAAAAGTACTGGAGTCTATCGTCGGGCGACTATTGACCATCACTTTACATGCCAATAATCCAAAGTAAGTTGCTTTAACCCTCCAGCCTCGGCTACGCATTCTATAATACCGGTATATCCCCAAAACCTGGGGGATTTGCCCGAAAAAACGTCTCGCCTAGGCTACCGTATCTTTGTTATTTTGACTGCTTGCGCATCCCCTAGCATAGATGTGTTTCATACCTGTAGAATGGCGTTGAGTAGAGCTCTCTAAGTCAACTGGTTCAGTTTTGATGACGATTTCCGTGGAGAGAACTTTGTGGCGATGTCAGCCACTTTTCACTACTTTTCACTACTTAACAATAACACAGCCACACACGAACAAGCGACGCCTTACCAGCTGTTGTTTACATGCGTCGGACGGACGCCTTTCAAAACAAGCTTACAGGCTTTCAAGCTGCTATGAAAAGAAAGGCAAGTAAAACACAAACAAAAAACTTAGAAAAGTTGATGAGGTGATTATTGTGATGGATGTGGTGATAGACGGGAGGCGGATGTTAGATACCACCCTCCATGGCCCCACTCTCATTCTCCGTCACCCCACCGTCGCCGCCAAAGCCCGTGAAATCATCGTCCATGGCATCAAGTTCGGCGTCCTGTAGAGCTTCCATTAGCTCTGCATCCGTGGGAATCGTGTGTTTTTTCGTGGGATGAGAATTCAGGTAGCCATTGGATAGTACCGTGGGATGCGTAATCGTGGGATCGAAATGCGTGAGATGCGTGACTCTACTGTATATGCGAACGATGCAGTCCTGTTGGCGGAAAATGTTGAATAACTTCAGAGAGTGGTCACAGACTTTGACAGGGTATGCGAAAAGAGAAAGTTAAAGGTCAATGTAGGGAAATGTAAGGTAATGGTGTTTGAGAGAAGAATGCATGAAACCATAGATTTTAAGGCAAAATATAGAATTAAGAAAGAACATGAGAAAAGTTATAAAATAATAATGAGAAATGAAGTACTGGAGGAGGTTGAAAGTTTCAAGTACTTGAGAGCTGTACTATGCAAATATGGTAAAATGGAGAGTGAGATGCAAGAGAGAAAGGTAATTGGAGAACTTGACAGTACTGTATTCTGAAGGAAGAATGGTTAGTCAAGAAGTGAAAAGTCACTGAGAAACAGTGTGCTGCTCCCAACACTCATATGGAAGTGAGACATGGACAGCAAGTGGCAAGGACCTCTCCAAACTGAAAGCTGTGGAGATAAGCTTCTTCAGAATGGCAGCTGGCGTGAATATGCTAGATGGGCCAAGTAATTGGGCATTGAATGTGGTGTGGTTGAGTGGATAAAGAGAAGTACTTTGAAGTGGTATGGTCATGTTCAGAGAATGGATGAAGACAATGCCAAGAAAGATATATGGGAGTCAGGTCAGTGGAGCAGCTAGTAGTGGAAGGCCACCTATGGTATGGGAAAAGAAAGTGGAAAAATACATTGAGGACAATTTTTCACGTAGTGGAAGAGGTATTGTGGCACGGGCAACGGAAGCATGTCTTGACAAAGTAGCCTGGAGACGTTTCTGTCATGGCCATCCTTTAGCGGGGCCATGGGGGTTTCCCAGGGGGAAACAAGGCGTGGGAGATGATGATACTGTCCCTGTAGAGGGTAACTGTTAGCCACACTTATTGGTACCAAGAGAGCTGCATTTAGGTGAACAAGGCTTACACATACAGTACACATGTCTGCCATAATGATAATGCAGTTTTTAACGCTGTACACTCCCTTGATTGACAGCCTGACAGGGCTAGGGCGTGCCCTTGTTAAAGGGACTTTACTGGACATTTGGCATGAATCGCTAGACCTGATTGTCCAAACTCTTGACATCTACCAATGGCACGGCCTGGGATCAAACTGCCAACCCTTCGATCAGCAGTGTGACGCCCTACCGACCATGCCATGGCCCGTGCCATATATGCATCGAAGCCTTTTGAATATTTTTTATATTGCCACGGGCCATGGCATTGTCGGTAGCGCGTCTGACTGTTGACTGAAGGGTCTGCGTTTCGATCCAATGCCATGGTATTGGTGGACATCAAGAGTTTGGGCAGCTCGGTCTAGCGATTCGTGGCAAATGACCAGTAAAGTCCCTGTAACAAGGGGACGCAACTACACATCAATCAAGGGAGTGCATGGCGATAAAAATTGGACCATCACTTTGAATTGAATTATAATGTAAAACTTGCAAAATAAACAAACTAAAACTTTTACGAACACAGTAAAACGACAAAACAACTAATCAAAATCGCTATGTGGAAACAACGCTTAAGTAAAACAATAATTTATAAATAAAAGAACACAATCCACCACATAGAGTGTACATCACTACATGAGCAAGTTAATCTGCACACATAACAATGCACTATCGTCACGTTCAAGGAATTAGTCAATTTGGGAAGTCGGGGACGTTCTGGTAAATTTTACTAAACTCTGCATGAATAAAGAAACTACAATTAGTGTCAAAATTCTCTATTAAAATCAAATTTGCAACTTGACAAGACATTAACAATAGTACAAAATACAAATGGCTATCACTAACGATAGTGCTATCAGGTAGGTACCTCTAAGCGTAGCATGCTTCAAGTGACCCCTAACAATTACTACCCTACTAATAACCTACATTTATTGTACAAATAAACTAAGGAAATCGCAAAAGCAAGCAATTGATACTATCGACAATGAATAGATACAATATAATAAATATAAATATTTGAAAATATGAAGAAGGCACAACAGATTTAAACAAAGGAGCACTCCCCTAACAAGAACAATTAATTATAAAAAATAATAATAATAATAGAAAAAGATAAACATTAATACATACAGTACAGACAAAAAGTAAGCAGAGGTTATAATAGAAACTTCGAGTTAATAATGCTTGATTAAAATTATTGATATCAAATTTTGAAATGCAGTCACAATAATTGACTTTAAAAAGATTAAATTTATGCAACAATTTACTTGCAACAAAACCTCTGTCTACTAAGAGTCTGTATAGTAACCTAGCTCTATCCCAAAAGTCTTCTACTCTGGTACAAATTTTACAAAATCTTATTAGCTGGGAATAAAAACAATTATAAGTTATTTTACTATCGATATTACTATTAGGGAAAGGAAAGTTTATTACGTTAAAATTAAAATTGTCAACTTTGTGGTATATTTTAAGTGCACTGTTCATAAACAATCTGTATATTTATATCCAAGAACATTTTCAACATCATCATTTACGTTACCTTATGTGAGGGGGATGGAATTTGGATAAATTTGTTTAGCGACTTGATTACAATTTAACATTACAAACAAGAATAATAATTGGCGGGTGCCCAACCCCGAAAGGGGTTGAAATAGGGGAGGTATCCCCCCGCCAAAGGCGGCTTTCTAGGGCCTTTCCTAGCTGATGCTGAGAGGATTGGGTTCTAGTCATGTGGTGATGGGCTGGTCTATCAGAGTGAGAGCTGAGCAATCTCGGCCATACCCATAGCTTACTCTGACTGTTCCTTTAACTTATATATTTCTAGATCTCAAGTGACGGCGTCTCTTCCGTGGATTGATCTCCCAATCTACCAAGATTGGAAGCCAAAGCGTCACATTTTTCCCTTGCCCCTCAACTTTCTCTTCATAATTGCTGAGGGGCACAGGGCCCTGGGTGGGGCTTTGGTTTCCCGGGCGTTTCCGCACCCTCCTCAGCTCCCCGCCATGGAGTGGCTTCGGTCACCCAGGCTTTATTGTGGTCGGCAGGGAGGGTTCAGTGGGGGCGCTCGGTTATGGCCTTGGAATTGCTCGGGGCCTTGGGGCTGTTCGGCCAGGCAGCTTGGGGAACAACAACAACAACAACAACAACAACAACAACAAACAAGAATATCATCAATATATCTACTATTATTACTTGACAATTTAGCAAGTGCTAATTTTTCTGGGATGTTATTTTTCTTGCTACTGTCAACTAAGTTTTTCATAATTTAAATTCTAAGGCAAGCAAGAATAAGTCTGCAATTAAAGGGCTAGCATTTCCACCCATAGGAATTCCTAATAATTGTTTGAAAATGTAGGGCCCGAATCTAACATAAGTATTGAAAAGGAGGAATTTAAGGGCATCTTTAAGTTTAGTTCTATCAAAATATACTGAACTAGTGGGATCAAAGCTAAGTGACGCATTATTAAAATATGAATTAACATTTATGTAACGATTGCGACTACTTTCAAATCTGTCAAAATGCAAATCTATAATAAAGCAATGTTCTGAAAATACTAAATCTAAAGGCAAATTGGTATACAAAGTTGAAAAGTCGAAGCTATGTACTGAGGTAACTTTCCGCATGGTATTAAGTTTATCAATAACTTCTATTGAATTGTCAACACTCCAATAATAGTTAATGCCAGTTCTATTCTTGATGGTATCACAATATCGTTTATGAGTACTTTTATCATTTTAAGCAATGTACGACCTGTTTTGACAAAGTTTTAGTTGTAGAAAATTTTGCTCTGGCAATAAAGCAATATTTTTAAGGTCTTTTATGAAATTTGGGTAACATGTATAATTTAGCAATGCATTTATTCTTATCAGTAAGTTTAATATCAAAGGTTATATTTGTATTAGTATGTTCATTAATTACTGTAAGTTATCAACAATTAAATTTTCCTGAATTTCATAAACAGAATTACCGCAAATATTTTTATGAAATTTATTATAATTACAAGGTGGAGGGACAGAGAGGGAGAGGTAGACCGAATGAGAGGTGGAAGGATGGAGTGAGGAAGTACATGAACGAAGGCGGTGCTGGTTGGGGGGAGGGGCGTCGACTGACTGGGGACAGAGGTGCATGGGGGCAGTTCGTTCGTGGCCACCCCTTCGGGGATCGCGGCGTCAGGCAATAGATAGATTACAATTAATGCCTAGTTCTTTTTTCATGTTTTCTAGATAAAATTTCTTAAATATGAAGCTATAGTTATTGCTGGCTTTATCTACTGTAGTGATTACAAAATGTATATGCAAATTTATTAAATAATTTTTAAGTTTATTATAATTATAGTTTACAAAATCAGAGGGCGGGTGCCCAACCCCGAATTGGGTTGAAATAGGGGAGCTATCCCCCCGCCAAAGGCGGCTTTCTAGGGCCTTTCCTAGCTGATGCTGAGAGGATTGGGTTCTAGTCATGTGGTGATGGGCTGGTCTATCAGAGTGATAACTGAGCGATCTCTGCCATACCCATAGCTTACTCTGACTGTTCCTTTTACTTATATATTTTCTAGATCTCAAGTGACGGCATCTCTTCCGTGGATTGACCTCCCAATCTACCAAGATTGGAAGCCAAAGCGTCACATTTTTCCTTTGGCCCTCAGCTTTCTCTTCATAATTGCTGAGGGGCACAGGGCCCTGGGTGAGGCTTTGGTTTCCCGGGCGTTTCCGCACCCACCTCAGCTCCCCGCCATGGAGTGGCTTCAGTCACCCAGGCTTTATTGTGGTCGGCAGGGAGGGTTCTGTGGGGGCGCTCGGTTATGGCCTTGGCCTTGTTCGAGGCCTTGGGGCTGTTCGGCCAGGCAGCTTGGGGAACAACAACAACAACAACAACAAAATCAGAAAGATTAAATTCATTTTTTAACCCCTCAGACCCGGCTATGTATTCCATACCGAAACCCGGGGGTTTTGGCCGAAAAACGTCTACGCCTAGGCTACCGTATCTTTGTTATTTTGACTGCTTCCGCATTCCCGCGCATCCCCAAGCGTAGATGTGTTTCGTACCTGTAGAATGGCGTTGAGTAGAGCTCTTAAGTCAACTGGTTCAGTTGTGATGACGATTTCCGTGGAGATAACTTTGTGGCGATATGAGCCACTTATCATTACTTTTCACTACGTACAGTACTTAACAATAACATACAGGCACACACGAACAAGGACGCCTCTCCTTCTTGTGGTCGGAGATGCGCGGCGTCGGTCCAACCGGCTGTTGTTTACATGCGTCGGACGGACGGCTTTCAAAACAAGCTTACAGGCTTTCAAGCTGCCGGAGCCTCAGAGCCCTTCCGGGTTCCGCGGGGGTGTTTTTTATGGATGCCTCAGAGGCCAACCGGGTCTGAGGGGTTAAGGATAACACTTTTAATCTATTAACTGAAAAAACAATATCTTTTAATATTTTGTCATATGTTACTTTATCATTCCCTATTCTATATTTAAAACTTTTTTTGACATAGCTCCGCAATTTGTCGTTTGCAAATTGTTTAACTATTTCTACATCACCTGTTAATATATGACCTATCTGACTATAAATGAACTTTATTTAGCTCGTAATTACATAATTTTTAGTATAGTGTCAGCTTAAAACAACAAGTATAAGCAGAGAACACTATTCATTGGCAATCCCACCTTTAAAAAGGCTGTTTATGTTTATCTAATGAGTGGTATCTCTTATTATCAGGTTGAGCCACTAAGCCAGATCCAAGGTCAGCCCACCAACTCCTCTGCTGAAGCCTCCACCCTCAACTCTTATATGGAGTTCAGCCAGGCCATGTGTGAGAACCTATACAACTACGCTTCCAGTTTTGCCCAGAACCCTGGCCAAATCACCCCCAACCCCACGGAACAGTACCTGCCGCTATCCAAGCTCTCTGTTTGGTACCAGAACTTCACACGCAGATTACAACAGAACCCAAACTTCTGGAGAAAGTAGAGGTACCTATGGGCATAATGTTAAGATTATATTAATATTAATTTATAAGGCTGGGTAGCAATATCAGTAGTCTTATGTATTTACTTAACCCTTCCAAGATCCAATGTGCATTTCTTTTCTATTTTCCGGTTATTATTTAGACAATTTTATTCAGATTAGGTAGGGTATATGGAAGTTAGAGGGTTAATTGAGATAGTCTTTACCAATATAATTCCCACAAATCCATCTTAAACTGTATAAAAGTGCCTAATGATAGCCAGAATAAATTGTCAAAATGCATCACAATCTTGAAAGGGTTAAGTACAGTACAGTACACTGCTCACAGCTACAGGGCCATAATGGCACCCTTGGCTATACAGTATTGTCAACCAACTTGACGTGATGCTGGAAGGTGTAACTATTTACTGATCTGATACGCTTGCCAGCAAAGATGCATTCTGTGACTACCATATTGGCCACAAAATGTGGATGATAGATGTCCCGGCTGTCACCAAGTACCAAAGATACTTACTGGAAAATAGTACATACAGTACATTGTAACGTCCCGGGATATATGGTAGTAGTCACCTGCTTGGTGGTTAACTTTATTTATTTTGAGATCTTCAATTGGTCTCGTTAACCCGGGAACTGCCGGGAGACTCTTAAGAGTTCCCCCGGCGGACTGCGGGGAGACTCTTAAGAGTGAGTGAAAAAAAAATCAACTTTTGACATCGAAAAAAAAAAAAAAAAAAAAAAAAAAATTGTATTTTTTTATTTTTTTTTGGCCCCTGGGCCATGCAAAATCTAAGTCCTCTACCTCCCCTCCTTCCCCACTTTCCTCCTCTCCTTCAGTTATCACCTATTTTCCCTGTTATTCCCTTATTCTGAGGTATATTTTCGTGCTAACATTAGCGAGTTGCAAGCAGGGTGTTGTCATCACTGATGGCAAGCGAGTGCAAGAGAGAGAGAGAGAGTATCGATCGACTGTGTCTCAGTGGCCTTGGGGGAAATTGGCGGGAAAGCAGCTTGCCTCACCCATACATTATACAACTCGCGGTCTATATCTCCGATTTTGACCATCCAAACGCTGTTTTCATTCGTTTTATTGTTGTTTCAGGTTAATACCTTTATAATCAAACCATAATAGGCGCATATGGATAAGTATTAATGCTATTAATGGTACAATGAATATTTTAGTGACGGAAACACCTCAAATACATGCGCACAGGGAGAGGTGTCTAATTACCCCCATGCGCACTTCAGAGGTTAATTGTCAGAACCATTAACATATCATACTATGGTACATAGAAGCTGAAGCATACCCTTTTACTTTTTTTTTTTTTTTTTTTTTTTGAGACAATGAACGGAGGAAGGAAAAACACAGATAAAACAAAAAAGGTCCATGTGCCTAAAGGCATCCTCCATTCATAAATAACAACTGGATTTAAACTGTTGTAGATTGTAAGTTTGTGGAAAGCAACTCGAGGGAAGTGAATTCCAAAGAGTAGTAGTTCTGGGGATAAATGAATTTTGATAAGCAGAAGTTCTGCATTGTGGAGGAGAAAGTGTAAATTCATGGGCGCTCTCAACTGCCCTAGTTCTACGGGGAAAGATGTGGAGAGGCGGCACAATTGAAGCAAGTTCCTCGGAACAATTGCTGTGAAAATATCTAGAATAATGCAAGGGATGCAACGTTTCTTCGTATGGATAATGTAGGAAGGTCCTGTGTGATTGACATTGTCTTAGATATTCAGTATATGATGCAAATTTAATTATATTCATATATTTCTTCTTTTCAGTAAGGAGTGAGAGTTTATAGTGGTAGCATCATCCTGAGGTTGTTGTGATAAGCAGCCTTAGTGGGAGTATAGTACCGGTAGTGGATATATATATAATCTTCTGTACTGTTGTTGTCTTCTCTGCCTTAATGTTATGGAAGAAAACATGGTAATTGTGTCAATTTTTTACACATCGGTACCTATTCTATGGTTTTGGTTTCAGAACTGATATGAATAATTTATATGTTTAAATTAATGATTTTTACTTAATCTTTATATTAACATCAAGGTGCTTATCATTGGTGGTACAGTAGTGTTTTACAGTATATGTTATTTTGGTTGGTTTAAAGCTAAACATTTTAGCTTGTCTTTTGAAATAGAGAATTTATTTATTATGGTACAGGACATGACCCTGATTATACTTATCATGTACCGGTACCTAACTCAAATGGATAACATCTTTTCCATTTTATTTTAACTTTACTAAGGCAATTTTTTCTGATTATAAAGATTTCTTTTAGTGAAGTTGGTTAATTCTACCGTTCAAGTAACGTCTTGTATTCTTGCTAACACTTGGTGATTTTGTTATGCTCATGAAAGGTTTCCCGTATTCAAAGGGTTAAACTTTGTCCGTTTTGTTAAACCTTTCAGTATGATGGCATCATGTTTATATTGTGCTGGATAGGACTAAGTAGTTATATTCAGTTTAGAAAACACAGTACCTCTAGGAAGCAAAAGAGTAAATGATAACATGATTCCATTCACTACCAGTAAGATGATACAGTTTTAAATGTCGTGCACTCCTTTGATTGACAGGGCTAGGGTGTGCCCTTGTTATTGGGACTTTACTGGACAAATGCTATGAATCGCTAGACTGAACTGGCCAAACTTTTACTATCTACCAATGGCACGGCCTGGGATCGAACTGCTAAGTTACCAACCGTTCGATCAGCAGCATGACGCCCTACCGACCATGCCACGGGCCATGGCATGGTCGGTAGCACGTCTGACTGCTGACCGAAGGGTCTGCAGTTCGATCCCATGGCGTGGGATCAAACTGCAGACCTGGTCAGCAGTCAGACGTATTTCCGACCATGCCATGGCCCGTTGCATGTAAAACAAAATATTTTAAAGCCTTTATGTCACTATGTTCATGACAAGTTCATTCTTACACCGAAGAGTTCTATGACAACATGAAACAAATGATTTCTTATATTCAAAACTAGCAGGGGTACCCGGCGTTGCCCGGGTAATCACCATAATCACCATCAATACTACCACCACTACTACTACCATAATCACCATCATCAATCACTACTACCACAATCATCACAATACTACTACCATAATCACCGGCCTCGACCTCCCTGTGCCTCATTAAACGGCGACCTCGATTTCGGCCGCTAAATGACCTCCGATTTTGGATCTGACCTCATCAGTACCCCCATTTTGGGGGGCTGCGAACAACTTTCGTTCCATACACCTTTTCGATCGGAGGCCTCCTTCTGCCCCAAACGGCAATTATTTTCGCATTTTTTTCGCTCCCGTATACTACATAAGTTCTGCCGAAAATTTTATTAAACAAAAGTGTCTCTGATTTCCACTAAACTCGCCTAAAACCATCTCCAAAGCCTGGGCTTTCCAACGGTGCCCCACACTCCCACCTGGCACCAAAACTGTGGGAGGAGTTTAGTAACAAAGGTCGGGTAGGTCGGGTAACTGACAGACAGACAGACAGACAGACAAACATTGACCTTTATTTATTAAGATAATATGTATGGATCTTCCATAGTGCAATATATATTGTGACTTCCAGTATATAATAGTGGAAGTTTTTGTTTGTATAACTGACTCCACAATGTTTTAAATAGGTAATATATTGATGGACACAGCGCACTACCACCTTGTATAAATTAGCTAATCTACCCTAAGGCCTCTTGACCAAGAGACTTCTTTCTTAATCTGAACAAAATCGCATCATCTTATCCAGCATAAAAGAAACACAGGCTCATCCGTACTGAGAGGGTTAAGAGTTATCCGTCCACCCTTCTCAGTGGGATTTTCATCATCATGGTTGTTTATTTAATTCCTTAGTTCATAAACATCCTTATTTATGAATTGTGTTTTCCTCTAAGCTTAATAAAGAGGGTCAAAAGTGGATGTTTAAATTTTCATCTCAAACTCGCAAAACAAACCGAAAAAGGAACCGCACAATATAAAGAAAAAATATGCTGAACTAATGGGAGTAGAGCTAAGTGATGCAATATTCAAATATGAATAAACATTTATGAAAGTATTACCATTGTTAACATATCTGTCACAGTGCAAATCTATAATAAAGCAAAGTTCTGAAAATAAAATCTAAATGCAAATTGGTATACAAAGTTGAAGAGTGAAAACTATATACTGAGGTAACCTTTGGCATGATATTAATTTTTATCAATAACTTCTAATGAATTGTCAACACTCCAATAATAATAATTAATGCCAGTTATTTTCTTGATGGTATCACAATATCGTTTATTTGTAATTTTAATGTATTTTAAGCAATGTACGACCTGTTCTGACAAAGTTTTATTGGTAGAAAAATTTGCTCTGGCAATAAAGTTATATTTATATGGTCTTTTATGAAATTTAGGTAACATGTATAATATAGAAATACATTCAGGTCTCGATATACACGGTTTCGTTTGGACACGGTACCCTCAAAAGTTCCAAAGTCGGCCCCAACACGGAAAAGTTGGGATCATATACGGGTGGCGGCCCAAGCCTAGGTATATATTATTATTATTATTATTATTTTTTTTTTTTTTTTTTTTTTTTTTTTAACGATTACAATTTTTATTTATGCATCAAATGTCTGTCTGTCTATCTATTTAATGCATCTATCTCCCTAATACATAAATATAACTAGTATGTCTTATTTGGTCTTTTTTTAATCTATGAATCATTTCTAATATGATGGAATTGAAAACAATATTACCCTTCCAACACACAAATAATAAAATAAAAAAGAGAGTCAATGAAAATGTCTCCTTTGTCTTTTCAGAAACTTAAATCCGTCTCATATAATTTTGTATGTTATCGATCATTTGCCCCTAGCAACTAATATTGTAACATGTTTTTAATTGACATTAGTGTCATTTTTGCTGATTATGAGTTGGTGGAGAAAATTTGTCTTTAACCCTCCAGCCCCGGCTACGCATTACATAAATATTCCCCGAAACCCGGGTGTTTTGGCCGAAAAACGTCTAGGCTAGGCTACCGTATATTTGTTAATCTGACTGCTTCCCGCATTCCCGCGCATCCCCAAGCGTAGCTGTGTTATTTACCTGTAGAATGGCGTTAAGTAGAGCTCTCTAAGTCAACTGGTTGAGTTGTGATGATGATTTCATTGGAGATAACTTTATGGCAAAAACAGCCACTTTACACTACTTTTCGATACTTAACAACAACATACAGGCACACACGAACAAGCGACGCTCTCCTTCTTGTGGCCGGAGATGCGGGGCGTCGGTCCAGCCGGCTGTTGTTTACATGCGTCGGACTGACGCCTCGCACACGAAGCTCACAGGCTTTCAACCACTGGGTGTTCAAGAGCCCTTCCGGGTACCTGTTATATGCTTTTTTATGGGCGTTCAAGAGCCCTTCCGTGTTGTAGGGGTTAATTCCATCATATCGGAAATGATTCACAGATTATATAGAGACCAAATAACATACACTTTTAAGTGTGTACAATAGTTTTGCATTATTAATAGGGTTATAACTTCTTCTCTACTGTCTGGTCTATTGAACCATAATAAAGAGAGGGGGAGGGAGGGAGCGTCCCTGACAGTGACAACCAGTCTGATGATGATAATGATGTGATGGACGATATTTCTGTGTTCTCTGGTTACCATGAGGACGATCAACATGCCTGGGAACCTGGATGGGGCCGATGTGCTAGCTGTAGCACAAAGCTTATCAACATCATCATAGTAACGGGGTCGTGGTTGAGGCCGGGACGGGGCAGGGAGGGAGTAGAGCGGCGGGGATATCTACCGAACGTCGACACGTCTATTCACACAAATAAGTAAGTAACAGGTCCAAAACAGTTCTTATTGATGCTTAATGTATTATGTTATGTCATATATGATGTTGGTGGTATAATGTAATATAAGTTGGCTGAAGGTAGGCAAAAAGGGCCAAAAGGGGGACTTTGGGAAAGTGGCTGGAACGAATTAATTAATTCCCATAAGGCCTGTTAATTTCTAAAACACGGTTTTGATATACTGTACACTGAACGTACAGGGTACGAATTAACCGTGTATTTCAAGACCTAACTGTACTGTACACTTATTCTTATCAGAAAGTTTTATTTAAATGAAGGTTAAATATATAAGGGTAAGTAATGTATAAGAAGAAAATGTTAGCTTGTATTCTAGAACTACTTGTAGTCTTACTTGTCATCAACACATTTTACCAGGACATGCTGCATTTAGTTTCATATACAAGTTGTTTTAGGATATATAGGGTCCTTTTTTACTTTTTTTTTTGTATATTGTATAGGCTAGCTCTTAATGTTCATACTGTGCTGATTTAAGGTATTTGAGTCACTAGTATACCTTATATGAAGGTTAAATTAAATTAATTTCCTTAAAAAAGACACTTCAGAACATTGAAGCCTTATGAGGGCTGCAGCCCATTAGGCTGATGAAAAAATAGCTCCTTCTCTCTCTCTTAGAACATTGAAGAAACAAGGCAGCAGGGTGGCTAAGCAAACTGCCAAAAGAAAGATAAATACAATGCAAAAAAATATACAGTATACAGGACTTGGTCATTGACCATGTGTGTAACACAGAAAATCACAATGGTATCTTCAACTTAGCTAGGAGAGTTGACCATCAAAGAACGAGTTGTTTATAATTGATGTATCACCGCCAGTGGGCCGTTTTCATGTACAGGTATATAGAGTACTCATTCCAAGTCGTCTGTTGACTCAACACTGGTGTTGGGAAGATATTTGTTTCATGCGATAATCCCGACCCGCGCTCAGTAATTTTCACAATGTTTCATGTGTTTTCACTCGTTCTACAAAAATGGTTACGGAAAATATGTATGTGGTAGAAAGTTCATGTTTTGGCCTACACATAGCCTACACATTACAATCGCGATCCTAGCTGTTCTAAATAAATTACAATCAAGCGAGGAAGTTGGTGTGCTTAGAATTCCCATATTGAATGAATATCTGTAGTGCTTGCAACACACTCATCTGTTTCCAAGCTCGGAGGTATACTGAGCTTTTCACTGCTCAGCTCTCGCTGATAATCAGCGTGGAGGCTTCTGGTAATACAGCCAGGCTTTTGGTACTCCTGATTAATACCAAATAGCATGGGAAATACAGAGAGGTACAAGGCATAATATGAGGGGACCCGCTGCGCCTCACAGAATCTGTCAGTAAGTCATATGATGCTACCTGCTTGGTGGATGACAGTAGAGTAGGAAAAAAGTGTCAGAAATGATAATGGGGTAATTGTTTATGCCGAGGAAGAAATCAGAGAAGTTTGGAAGGTACAGTATGAACAATTACTCAATGTGGAGTTTGAGTGGAATAGAGAGCAGCTAGATATGAGACAGCAGTATTTGTGAGTATTTGTGTATTGAAGTAAAATGTGAAAGAGGATCAATTCTAATTGCCTCTATATATAGAAGCCCAAATAATAGTAGGGAAGAGGATGATAACCTACTGAAAGCAATGGAGGAAATAGATAATAGAGAGAACAAATATAAGATTTTGATTGGAGATTTCAATTTGCCAAGGATCAACTGGGCAAATTGTACTACAGCGGGACAGTGTAGCCTGGAAAACAAGTTTATAGAGAAAGTGAGAGATTGTTTTTTAACGCAACATATTACAGAGATGACAAGATATAGAGATGTCCCATCTCTATATCTTGTCATCTCTGTAATATGTTGCATGTACTTGCATTTGATTTTTAGCAATGAGGAGGATATAGTGGAACATGTCAATGTGGATAGCCCTATAGGTTGTAGTGACCATGCCTGTATAAGCTTTAGTTGCAATATTAAAACAGAGAGGGATAATAGAAGCAATAGAAAAATATACATGTATGATAGAGCAGATTATGAGCTGCTGAGACGGTGTTTGGACATTGACTGGGGGGAATACTTGAACGGTGAAGACGCTGAAGGAATGTGGAGGAAAATTAGAGTCAAACTGGAGAATGCTGTATCCAAAAGTGTACCAGTAAGGGAATATAAGGATAAAACAAAATTGAGGAAAAGAACGAACCCAGAATTGCCAATGAAAAGAAAGCTTTGGACATTGATTAGAAGAAAGAAACGATTGTGGGAAAGACTAAAATTGTTAAAAAAGAACAGGGGGTCTAGTATAGAAGCTAAAGAAGTGGATCTGGAACGCAGACAAATAAACACCAAATTAAGGGGGGGGGGGGAGTGAAGGAGAGGGAGAGAGAGATTGCTAGAAATGTGAAGGATAATCCAAAAATATTCTGGAAGTACATTCAGGAAAAGTTAACAAGAAGAGTAGGGATCCCAGAGCTGGTAGGGGTGTTGGATGATGGGAGTAGAGCGGAGATGATAAGGAGAAAGCAGAGGTGCTGGGGAAATACTTTGGGGGGGTACTAATGGTGGAGTCGGATGATGCAGTGCCTACTATTCCCATCAAACAGGCACTGGCACTAGAACTAATAGAGTTTTCCCATGCTAGAATAAGAAGGGCTATAGAAAAAATGAACAGAAGTAAGTCCCCGGGACCGGATGGGATACACCCAAGAATCATAAAGGAAGGAGGTGAGATGTTAGTAGAGCCATTGAAAATGTTATTTGAGGTATCGTTTAATACAGGACAAATCCCGATGGACTGGAGAGAGGCGAACATAACAGCTATATTTAAGAAGGGAAAGAGAAATGACCCAGGAAATTATAGACCAGTCAGTTTGACAAGTGTTGTGTGTAAACTAATGGAAACGGTAATTAGAGAAGGAATAATGGAGCATATGAAATCAAACCAACTTTTCAGTGGGAGACAGTTCGGATTCTTGCCGGGGAGGTCGACGTTACTACAGCTAATTAAGGTGGTAGATGATTGGATGCAAATTCTAGAGGATGGTGATGTAATAGACGTGGTATATTGCGATTTTATGAAGGCCTTCGATAAGGTCCCACATAAAAGGTTAATTGAGAAAGTTAGAAGCTATAATATAGGGGAGAAATGTGTGAAATGGATAGAAGCCTTCCTGAAAGATCGGAGACAGAGGGTACTGGTGAATGGAATAGGCTCGGGGTGGAGGGAAATTACAAGTCGGGTACCTCAGGGATCTGTGTTGGGACCACTACTGTTCGTTATTTTTATCAACGACTTACGGTACCTGAAGTTATAACTAATGGAAGTGAGTTATACCTGTATGCGGATGACACTAAGCTGTATACAAGAGTGATTGAGTAAGGAAGATGTGGGTTTGCTTCAAGGAGATGTGGAGGACATGAAGGGATGGTCTGAGCATTGGTTAATGCCTTTTCATCCAAAAAAATGCAAGTACATGCGGATTGGGACAAGCAAGATAGACAAGGTAGGATACAGTATGTATGAAGCGATGGAGGAAGTGAATGCAGAAAAGGATATAGGAGTAGTGATAGACAATAAGTTAAATATCTCAGAGCATTTAGCGGAAAAGATAAACAAAGCCAATAGAATTGTAGGACATTTGTGTCACTTGACAAAGAAATCTAAAGGAATCTCTATACAGCGCTGGTTAGGCCGCACCTGGAATATGCGAACCAGGTGTGAGCTCCATATATGGTAAAGGATATAGAAGCAGTGGAGAAAGTGCAGAGGAGAGCTAGCAAGCTAGTACCAACGTTGAAGAACGCGGGCTATGAGCAGAGGTTGAGGACACTGGCATATAGGAGAAAGAGAGGGGATATGATAGAGACTTTTAAGATAGTGTCAGGAAAGTATGATGAGGATGTGTGTGAAGGTATCTTCTTGATGCGGGAGGGAACAAGAACGAGAGGACACTACAAGAAAATTTACAAAGAAAGAAATAGGCTTGAGAAGGCAAAGAACTCATTTTGTGATAGAGTGGTAAATGAGTGGAACGCTCTGCCCCAGTATTTAGTCGATTCCGAATCAATAAGGGAGTTTGAAAGTAATCTTGATAAAGCATGGGGAAGACAAGATTTGAAGTTTGATTATAAAGCAAAAATACAGAATAGTAAAAATGTTGCGTCTGCTACCGCCGCCGCCAACACCGTGAACGACCGCAGCAGTGCAAGTACTGGTACTGAGCTGGATACACAGGCCTAGTTTGCCTTTTTCCAGAGGATCTACTATAAGAAACTGTAAGATAACGAAAAGCTGATATCCCCCCCCCCCATTTGAAAGCGCCAGCTATTGTGAGTAGCGCAAAAAATAAAATTAAGGACGGAAAACTTTCAGGGTGCTCTGCCATTGTCACTGACATGATAAAAGCCTCAGGTTACATAGGAGTGAGATTGGTCACTGAGCTAATAAATTCCATTATTATGCAAAGAGATAATCTCAGATGTTTGGCATGAAAGTGTAATAGTAAATACATTACTGTATATATAAGGGTAAGTGGGATTCTTTATATAGCGATTATAGGGGCCTGAAAATGCTTGACCAAATCAAGTTATGAGAGTCTGTGAGAGAGTATTTGAAGCTATGATAATTTCTTTCTATGATATGCAGTTCGGTTTCATGCCAGGACATGGTACTATCGATGCTATCATCATAGTCAGGCAGCTGCAGGAAAGATATTTACTTTTCGATACGGGTCTTTATTTTATGTTTGTAAACCTAGAGAAAGCCTTTGATAAGGTGCCCAGGGATGTTGTGCAGTGGGCTATGAGAAAATTCAGCGTAGAGGAGTGGCTGGTGCGTGTAATAACGAAGATGTACGAGGACTCCCAAACAGCAGTGAGGGTGAAAGGTGTATTGAGTGAAGAATTTATAGTTTGCATTGGAGTTCACCTCTCCTCTTTGTTATGATTCTGGAGGTACTATCTGGAGATTGTAGAGCTGGGCTCCCTAGGGAACTGCTATACGCAAATGACCTAGTTCCTATTTCAGATAGTGTTAACCCGTACAGCCCCAGCGACGCGTCTGACGCGTCGGCGATGTATGTAACGCACAGCCCCAGAGACGCGTCTGACGCGTCACCCTAATTGCGCCGACCGTAACCTCAGGTGTAGTCACTCAAGAGGGCTCAGATTTGTATGGGAACTGTGTACGTATCCCACGCAACCGTGCCGATGGTTGAAAACTCTCAAAGTCCACGTGCGTGCGCGTGAGCGCGCAATAACCTGTTTTTTTGGGGTAATTGCCTTCAATTTTTTACTCTTGTAAAATACATTTTCGGGGGCTCTGTAGGACCATTCTTTAAGCTTTTTGAGCGGTTTTTCGTGGTTTTTCCTTCATTCCTAACCCATTCGCTATTGTTTCTGGAATAAAACAATTTTTTGAAAACCGGCCGGGTTCTGGTGAACAAACATTACAAAACTAGCCGGGGCTCCACGGGTTAAGAGAGAATGTATGATGCATGAACTTAAAAATGGAAGTGTGGGGTGGGTGAGACGCACTGCTGGGATCTGGAGTGTGGGATGTAGAGAGTGAACATGAATTGTGGGATGGGGAAGGATGGGTTATCAGGTCTGGTATGGATGCAGGATAAAAGTGAAAGAAAAAGGAAAGGGTAGCTGTGGTTTTGTCAGACTGGTTGAGATCGGAATATATAGATATACTTTTATGTTAACCAGGAAACTGGGAAAGATGTGGAAGAAAATAAAAAACAAATTGGAATACAGTAGTCAATATATGTATAAGAGAAAGGCAAGAGAGTACAAATTACATTTTACTGGGCGACATGAATGGCAGAGTTGGAAATGAGATAGAAATTATAGTAGGTAAATGAGGCTTGGAAGCAGAGAGAGAAATGTTTTTGGCTAACACGATTTTTGAGCTTCGTCACATTCATAGATATACAGTACTGTACAGTACATGCCACAGAGGTGAAGGTGAGCAGGAACAAAAATTTCTTATTGGCTACGCTATGATTGACTCTGGGCTAAAAGGAAGAATTCTAGATTCGAAAGCAGTAGGAGGTATGCTGACGGGATCAGATCACTATACAAGTGGAGCCCCCAGTTTGGCTGTTTCCAGTTTGGCGACAGGTTAGAAACTGTCCGCGTTAGCCAGATTGGCGAAAAATCCCCAGTTTGGTGGCTTTTTTGGTGCGGCAGTCACCCAGTAAGACTGTCGACCGAACAACACTACTGCTTTGGCCCAATAAAACACTAAAACATTTTATTGGTGAGTTTTTATATCCTTGAAGTACTTACATGTTCCCCCCAGCTATGGGGTATATATATGCCTGAGTATATACATACATACATACATATACAGTGAAGCCCCCATCTTCGCTACACCGATCTTCGTTTATTCAATTCTCGCACCACACACCAAATATTCCCCATTTCAATTCTCGCGCCAAAAGCCTCATTCCTCGCATCAAAATCCCAGCCGAAACCCGAAAAAATAGCAAAAATAACGAAAAACTCGACATAAAAGTAGAAAACAAACAAAAACAATAATTTTGTTTTAACCCTTCTGGCCCGGTTGTCATTTTAAAATGACACCACGAATGAAGGGCAGGAGCCCGGTTGTCATTTTAAAATCTGTAAGCTTTCAAGCCTATTCAGCTTGGTCTGAACGCCGTGCGTCCGACGCATGTAAACAAAGCCGATCGTTACGTCACCGCACCTCCGAAAACAAGAAAGAGAAGACTCGTTTGTAATTGTATGTCTGTATGTCGTTGTTTCAGTAGTGAAAAGATCGTCATATTGCTAACATCGCCTGCAAGTGCTCTCCACTGAAATCGTCATCACAACTGAACCAGTTGACATAGAGAGCTCTACTCAACGCCAGTCTACAGATTGGAAACCGCACTACATTTATAGATGCGTGGGAAATTTCTAGCAGTTAAACTAAACAAAAATACGGTAGCCTAGGCCTAGACGTTTTTCGGCCAGATCGCCCGGGTAGCCCACACTGTCATTTTGAGAGCCTGCCCGGGCCAGGAGGGTTAACAATGAAAGAATCTGCCAGTAGCTTGCCGTTTAGAGACGGAATCCGAGATCCGATCGTCAAATGCACAAGATGCCGCCATCTTTGTATGACGTCATCACTAAGCAGACGCTTGCAGTTTAGCTAGTATCTGTGTTGACAAAACAACCGTTTGCAAGCCTTTTTGTGCCTGAACCCCTTATCTCTCGCGTTTATTATAACCTCTAGTATCTAGTGATAGTGATGGTTGGCCTGGTGGTAGCAATGAAGGAATTTCATGCTCAAAACACAGAGCAAAGACCAGTCCATGTCGGACGAAAGCGATTGAAATGCCTAGCCTAGACGATGTTAGCCTAGGCTAGGCTAAATATGATAATGATTTATAATAAAATCTGTGTGGTAAGTAATCTTCTCATAATACGTATTTATACGTCTTTTCCTCATAATATGTATTTATTGGATGTATTTGGGGCGAAATGGGTACTTGAGGGGTGGCTGGACGAATTTAGAGCCTAGGCCTAAAAAAAATTGCATGATAGAAACAATGCCCCAATCTACAGTATTTATGGTTAGGACTGTCATTTAGCCATGTCTACATTATTATTTACAATGCATAAGATTTAGGCCTAGGCTACTTGATGTAGCCTAGACAAAAAACATGTTTTCATAGCCTAACACTGGGAAAAAGTGCGGTAATTGTTTAGATATTGGGCCTTTTTTTGTCTTCTAGTTATTAACCTCTGAAGTGCGCATGGGGGTAATTGGAAACATCCCCCTGTGCTGACGTATTTGAAGTGTTTCCATCACTAAAGTATTCATTGTGCCATTAATAGCATTAATACTTATCCATATGCGCCTATTATGGGTTGATTATAAAGGTATTAACCTGAAACAACAATAAAACGAGTGAAAACAGCGTTTGGATGGTCAAAATCGGAGATATAGCCTGCGAGTTGTATAATGTATGGGTGAGGCAAGCTGCTTTCCTGCCAATTTCCCCCAAGGCCACTGAGACACAGTCGATCGATACTCTCTCTCTCTCTCTTGCACTCGCTTGCCATCAGTGATGTCAACACCCTGCTTGCAACTCGCTAATGTTAGCACGAAAATATACCTCAGAATAAGGGAATAACAGGGAAAATAGGTGATAACTGAAGGAGAGGAGGGAAGGAGGGGAAGTAGAGGACTGAGATTTTGCATGGCCCAGGGCCCCAAAAAAAAAAAAAAAAAAAATATATATATATATATATATATATATATACAGTATATATATATATTTTTTTTTTTTTTTTTTTTTTTCCCCCCACTCACTCATAAGAGTCTCCCCGCAGTCCGCCGGGGGAACTCTTAAGAGTCTCCCCGCAGTTCCCGGGTTAAAACCTTATTCTATGGTGTATTATATGATACAGTATAATGCATAAAATTTAATTTGTGTACAATACAATAAAACATGTTTTCATAGGCAATAAATAGAAAAAGACGCAAATTTTGGCATGAGCACGGAACCGATTGAATTTTCCCCATAAGAACAGTGCCCCGATCTTGGCTGTTTCAATCCTAGCTCTATTTCTGCGGAACCGATTAGCAGCTAGGATGGGGGCTCCACTGTACTTACATGTTCAGTTAGTTAAGTTATTGTTAAAAAATAATGGTTTAGAAGTACAAAAATAGCTAAAAAAAGGTTAACCTCCGCGTTATAAAAGACTCCTATGAAATTTGTATAATAATAATAATAATAATAATAATATTTATTCAGTTAGCAATTTACAGAGTTGGTACCACATAGTTTGTTACAAATATGACATGTACCAGCCTTGCATAATTGCAACTAAGGATAGCCCAATAAGGCCGTTAGGCGTATTTCCATTGGGGTCCCATAAGTTTGCCCCCAGTTTTGTGGATCCTATGGGCACCAAACGGGGGGATCCACTGCACAGTGCTGACAAAATTGAGGATAAGGAAAGAGTGGAAATAAGAGAGGAAAGAGAGAAAACTGACAGTAGAGAGAATAAATGAGGAATACTGACTTAAATTAAGAATGTAATGCAACAACATACATATACAGCATACATACAGTGCACTCCCTGTATTCGCGCCTAAGTCGTACCGCGTATCTTCCGCGGATACATGGGCAGTATTTAACATAGGTTTCAATGGGAAATAGACTTAGGTCGTACCAAGTTCACCTATCTTGGACCCTCAAATACTGTACACTATTTTGACCTACCTAATGACATTAATATGTACCAAATGATTAAAGGATACTCACTTTGATCCACAATGACTTCCACTGCTCCACTAAGCTCCAGGTACAATCCAAGGCAGTGGACTCCAGGTGTCACTTGTGCCATATCATCATCCCCTCCCCTATGAACCATTCTTAGAACCCCTTTTACAACCACTTATAACACATTAAGCAAGATTATCTGCACTTTTATCTAAAGAACCCTTATTAAACATGATTTTCTTCACTTTATCCTCAACCAATGAACCATTATTAGAACCACTTAGAACACATTAAGCCAGATGAATATGAGAAGGAAAAGAAAATTACATGAAATACAGTACAGTAGAACTAATGTTTTCTCCCTTATCCAACACACACATACAAGGGATCTTCCTTGTGTGAGAGGGATCTGTCTTGTGTTAGAGGGATCTGCCTTGTGTGGGCCAATCGGTTTTCTGCACTCTTATGATCTTATATTTCGTCTTTCTTGGTTAATGGCAGCAATGCTTTCTTCCTCGATTGGAAACCCGCAGATAAGTAATGGGCTATTTAGGGGTGTCTGTGGATACTTGGAGTGCGGATAATGGGAGTACACTGTACATACACAAATTTAAAGACCGAGTCCTGTTCAGAGTTGCCTCACTTGTCAGGTTCTTCAAATCAAGATCAGACAAGGTCTGATTCCACGTCTTTCTTGGTCTGCCCCTTGGTGCAGCTCCCTCCATATTCATAGACTTTTGTCTTTTCATCCAACTTAGTTCATCCATCCTCTCCACATATCCAAACCTGCTCTTGATACCTAAACTTCTCAACTCTTCACTAGATATCCTATCTTGCAGCTTGGCATCACACATCCATCTCACAATTCTCATCTCGTTGCGTCCCATTCTGTCGATATCATCCGCTTTGATAGGCCACGTTTCTGAAGCATGTCATTGCGCTTCAAGGGGAGAGGGATTCTTCTCATGGTAAGTACTGTAGTGGCAACAGTTCTCTGAACTTTTCCATGCTGCATCTTATTCTGGCGATAGTGGCAGCCTTAGCCTACCACCGGTAAAGATGGTATCTCCCAAGTAGCAAAACTTGTCCACTATCTCCAGTTGCTCATTGCAATAGTTAACACACTCGAGCCAGTCATTAAACACAAGCTCACCTTTGCATACAAATTTCTCAACTTCGGACTAATCCCTCGGTAGAGGTCCCTTTATTCTAGTGCAGCGTTTCTTCCCATTGTGTACCCAACAGCGGAAGACGCTACGCTGAATTAAATTTGCGCCCACTCCTTTTCTGCATACTGCGCATGGGTATACACCAATTTTTTCTACCTTCCCAAGTCCTAATCTACTGTGTAAAACCTTGGCTTTCGAATTTCTTCTTATTTTGGCGTAGGGATGCAGGTACCCCACTGCCCACAACTTGGGTGGTGCAGTCAACCTCTGTAGCAATGGACCACTGGTTTCTATCTTCGGAGCACTCCCATGTTCGGTATGCTTCCGGCCAGAGCCCCCACAGGGGTAAAGAAAATGGCAAGACAGTGGTGGAACTGCCATCCGAGTAAGGAACTGCTCTAGGTCTGCTCCTTCAGTGTTAATGGTCTTAATTCACGTAGTGGAAATGGCACTGTACTATAGAGTGGAGCAGGGGGGGGGGCATGTCCTGGAGCCTGGAAGTGATTTCTGCCATGGCCATCCCATTTGGGGTGCTTCCTCTGGAAACAAGGCATCACATTTTTGAATGTATGTACAGTATGTATGTAATACTGTATCTCCATTCAATTATGATGTACTGTACTGTACATATTTTTTATTTTTTGTATTTATCATCATCATCTCCGACGCCGGGGAAAACCCCCCGCTAAAGGATAGCCATGACAGAAATGCCTCTTAAGCTACTTTGTCAAGACATGCCTCCTTTGACCGTGCCACAATGCCTCTTACACTTAGTTACACTTAGTTGTATTCCGTCCGTTAGTGACACAGTTGAGCTGGGGCTCCACTGCGACCAGGCAGCTCCCTTTCTTCCATTCTCCATTCCAGAAGTCGGTTGGAGTTGGTGCTGGGGTATCCTGGTGTTGGTGGCCGGTCCGGTATTTTGGCCAGCCACATGTCCAAGTGTTTCTTGAAGGTGTCTGGAGACACCCCGGTCATGTTCCTGAGAGGGGCTGGTATACAGTTGAACAGTCTGGTTCCATTGTATGTAAAGCTGTGATGGATCAGGGATTTGATTTTTTGTGTTGATCCCGGCGTAGTCCTCACATAGCACAGCCTCCCTCGCCTTTGGTGCGGAGTCTCTTGGATGTTTGGATTTGGTACCTTTTTTTCCAAAATCTTCCAGACGTAGATGATGATGTATCTCTCCCTACGTCTTTGAAGTGAGTACAGCTGCAGCTCCTTAAGTCTCTCCCAGTAGTTAAAGTGTTGAAACCCATGGATTTTACTGGTGAATGTCCTCTGGGTGGCTTCAATTTCTGTTATTTCTCCTACTTTTTGGGGAGACCAGAGCTGGGAGCAGTACTCCAGTCGTGGTAGGACCAGTGACTTCCACAGTGTTAGCATACACCTCTCATTTCTTGTGTGGAAGGTTCTCAGGATCCAGCCTGCTATTTGTTTTGCTGTTGTTGTGGCTTTGGTAATATGCTGGGAAAAAGTGGCGTCACTGCTCATATTTACTCCCAAGTCCTTCACTGTGTCCTTGGCGGTAATTTCTTGCTGTCCACTTTTGTAGTTGGTGTCGTTTTGTAGTGCTCTCTTGTTCCCGTACCTTAGAAGCTCGAACTTTTCTCCGTTTAGGGCCATGTTGTTTTCTTCTGCCCACTTCAGGATTTTGTCCAAGTCTTGTTGTAGTAGCTGAGCATCATGTTGTGAGGTGATTTTCTTCATGAGTCTGGTGTCGTCTGCAAACGATGTGGCTGTTGAGTGTTCCAGGTCCCTGTCGATGTCTCCTATCATGATGAGGAATAGGAGAGGTCCCAGTACTGATCCTTGTGGTACTCCGCTGATGACCCCACCTGCTTCTGATAGGCTTCCTTGAACCGTGACTCTTTGTTTTCTGTTGGTGATGAAGCTGTGGAGCCATCTTCCAAGGTCTCCCCCTATTCCCAGTGATTTGAGTTTATGTAGAAGGATCCCATGGTCCACCTTGTCAAAAGCTTTGGCGAAATCTAGATATATGACGTCTACATTTTCTCCGTCTTGAATATCCTGTAGGATTTTGTCGTAGTGTGATAGTAGTTGTGAGAGGCAGGAGCGGCCTTTTCTAAAGCCATGTTGCCCCTCGTTGAACGCCTCGTTATCTTCCAGGAAGCTGACCATCTTAGCTCGTATTGTTCTTTCTATGATTTTAATAAGATGTGACGTCAGCACCACTGGTCTGTAATTTTTGGCTATGCCTTTACTACCCCCTTTGTGTATTGGTGTGACATTACCTTCTTTTAGGGATTGTGGTACATATCCAGTTTGGAGGGACTTGCTCCACAGCAGTTTTAGAGGCAGGGCTAGCTGATGTTTGCAGTTTTTTAGCAGTTGGGCATGAAAGCCGTCTGGTCCTTCCGCAGAGTTTGGTCCAATCTTGTCGATGGCTGCTATTATGTCCTCTGTTGATACTGTTACCGAGGAGAGTTGATGTGGTGTCCCTGGAGCGTTGCCAAAGAAAGTCGTTGCATTCTCGATTTTCTTGTCTTCATTTGGCGGGCTGAAGACACTTTCATACTGCTGTTTGAGTATCTTGGCCATTTCGGTTGGGTCACTCTCAAGTTCGCCCGTAGGTTTTGCAAGTGGTCCTATTGTTGAGGTGTTCCTGAGTCTCCTTTTTGCGTATGCATAGAAGAATTTGCTATTTACTCGTATGTTTGCAACTGCTTGGAGTTCTTCGCGTGTTCTTTGCTCTTGGTGTGACTGGATGAGTTTACGTTCAACTTCATCGAGCTCTTCTTGTAGTTTGGTGATATTGTGCGCATAGCTGGTCTTCCTTTGCTTGGCTCTCAAGTACGTCCTTTTCTTCATTAGTATTTTTCTATCTCTGGGAATCTGCTTGATCTGCTTCCTGCTTGATTTGGGTGGTATGGTGTTTTTACAGGTCTCCAGGCATTGTTTCTGGAGGATACTGAGAGTTTCGTCGACGTTTTTATCTTCGAATAGTGCCCTCCAATCAGTTCCTGCCAGTTCTGCTCTCAGTCTGTCCCAGTCTATGTGGAAGTTTTTCTTCAATATATTTTTCCACTTTCTTTTCCCATTTTATATCATTATTTATATATTTATTTTTGTATTTTTTTTGTTTTTTTTGTCAGAAGATGAAATTACTGAGAAGGGGTGACCATGAACATTAGGCAAGTTGCCTGTGCTTGACATACTTGCATACATATTGTACATACATACAAGTTTAAAGACCATTTTGTCCACAGAATGTGGTTACAGTCTCGCATCCTAAATGGCGGCTTTCCAGGCGGCCCTGTCAAGTTCTATATTTTGAGATCGGACTGGATTACCTGATCCCACGTCATTCTAGGTCTACCCCTACGCACAGCTCCCCCCACGTTCACAATCCGGCATTTCCTCACCCAGTTCTGATCATCCATTCGTTCCACGTGTCCAAACCAACCAAGTCGACTTCACTGACACTCCTAATGCCTAGACGCCTTCTTAATTCCTCGCTCGATACCCCGTCCCCGAGATTAACCCCACATATCCATCTCACCATTCTCTTCTCATTCCGTTCCATTCTATTGATATCCTCCGCTTTAACCGGCCACGTCTCCGAGACATAGGTCATCGCGCTCGTAACACACGAGGTATACACATTCCATACAAGGTGGGGTGGGAGCCCTCTCATGGTAATGAGTAGCAACACCTCTCTAAACTTTCCCCAGCCACTTGACTCTAGCAATGGAGCCACCTATGGCAAAAACCGTATCACCCAGGTAGCAGAACTTATTCACACACTCCAGCGTTACACTGTCGAAATCAACACTAACAGGCGGGTCATTTAACACAAGATCTCCTTTGCACACTGCACATTTAAAGTATGATTCTTGTCAAAGGTCCTCTAGCTCCACTACATCTTTGGTATACCCAGTCACTACAGACGCAATATTGAATTGAGTTACTTCCCACCCCCTTCCCACATACTGCGCATGGATAGTCGCCGCTTCTTTCCATAGTTCCATGCCCTACTCCACTAATCATGACCTTTGTTTTATCTATGTTAACTCTTAGGCCCATATTTGTCATACCCTCCCTCCATCTTTTGAACTTCGCCTCTGCTTCCTGCGCACTATCTGCGATAAGAACTAGATCATCTGCACATAACAGCTCCCATGAGTCTTGTCCTAAAGTTCCTTGACAGAGCCTCCAGGACCAAAACAAACAGTAATGGGCTCAGCACTGAACCTTGGTGAACTCCAACTTTCACTGGGAACTCTTTGCTCAGGCCCTCATTCACTCTAACTGCTGCCCTTGACCCCTCATACATTCTCATTATCAAATGCACTAGCCAATCTTCTACTCCGAGTTTTCTCATAGCCCACTGCATTACTTCCCTAGGCACCCAGTCAAAGGTCTTCTCCAGATCTACAAAAACTAGGTATAGCCTAACTCCCTGTTTTTCTCTAAGAACCTCTCTTGCAGTTGCCTTAGAATGAAAATAGCATCAGTTGTGCCACGTCTCGGCATAAATCCAAACTGCATGTTGCTGATGGCAACACTTTCCCTGATCATGCATTAAAAGACCCTTTTGCTGACTTTCATGACTTGATCGAGTACTTTCAAACCCCTATAATTTCCCGTCTAAGTACTTTCAAACCCCTATAATTTCCCGTCTAAGGAGTCAGCCTTGCCTTTATATATATTTACAGTACTATCACACTTTTCTGCCATGCATCAGGAATTTTTTCCTCCTTAACCCGAGAACGACGAGAAGACTTGTAAGAGGTTTTGGTGGTGAAAGGCGACGAACTTCTTAAGATCCAAGGCCTAAAAAAAAACTTTTAAAAGGCCCTAGTAGCACTTAAAACAAAGGAATATGTGATTAAGCAAGATAAATCCCCTCCATACCTTCTATCACTCCTCCACATGTGTCAAAACCCCCTCTTTCCCCCACACTTCAATTATCACCGATTTTTCCTCTTATTCCCTTGTTTATCGGTTTATTTACTGCGCCAATATCTCCAACCCGGTTCCAAGGTGTTCTCCTGCGCCTATCGAGTGCGTCGGGAGAGAGAGAGACCTCAGTCTCGCTTCAGGCCTCGAGAGTGGAGGGTGTACGTCTCGTTCGCCTCACACTTCATGACTGGAGTCGGCAAAAATTAGTCTTTCACCCCCAAATACTATTCCCACTTGTTTTATTGCTGTTACATGTTAATATCTTCATATTAAACGTAAAATAGGCGCATATGAATAAGTAATAACGATATTTATCGTAAAATGACGATTTTAGGCGGGAATGAAGCCTAATATCGTCGCTTGGCGGTAGGGTGTGCACTACCATTAGCTCGCGCTTAACAGGTTAATGATAGCATTAATCAGCTCCGTGACCAATTTCACCCCAATATCTCCAGCTGCTTTTAGCATCTCAGGGACAATGCCAGAGCTCCCAGCGGCTTTCCCAGACTTCATTTTATCTACAGGGTGTCCCGCGAGTTTTGTAAAATACTTCCAGAGATGAAAGATTAAGTAATTCTAAGTAAAAACTGTTATATACACATAGGCTTTTTGGGGGCATTGTTTTGTAGTTATGAAACTTTAAAGTCGGCATTTTGGTGTTTTTTGTAATATCTAATCCTGTTTTCCTTCAATAAGATGAGGATAGGAAAAAAAACAATAGAGTGTATTATGAAGCATGATATCAATACTTCAAACTGAATATTACTAGAAACCAACAAAACTTAATTCTAAGCTCATCATCGCGGAAAGAAGAAAGGAGCTACAGAGGTTTCTTTTTTGTGTTTTCTGTCAGTTTAAACCCATTTTTCGAGTAATGAAAATGAATAGCGATAACGTTAAATGCTTTATAATGGTGCATGGTATCAATACTTAATGAAAACACCAAAAAAAAACTCTGTAGCTCCTTTCTTCTGTCCGTGACGATGAGCTTAAAATTAAGTTTTGTTGGTTTCTTGTAATATTCGACTCCATGTCAAGGGAATATGAAGTACGATGTAGGGAAGTTTTTGGTGTCAGTTTGCAGTATTGATATTATGCTTCATAATACACTTTATAGTTTTTTTCTTCTTATCCTCAACTTATTGAAGAAAAACAGGGTTAGAAATTACAAATCACACCAAAATGTCGACTTTAACCCTCCAGCCCCGGCTATGTATTATATATATATTCCTCGAAACCCGGGTGTTTTGGCCGAAAAACGTCTAGGCTAGGCTACCGTATATTCGTTAATCAGACTGCTTCCCGCATTCCCGTGCATCTCCAAGCGTAGCTGTGTTATTTACCTGTAGAATGGCATTAAGTAGAGCTCTCTAAGTCAACTGGTTGAGCTGTGATGATGATTTCATTGGAGATAACTTTATGGCCAAAACAGCCACTTTACACCACTTTTCGATACTTAACAACATACAGGCACACACGAACAAGCGACACTCTCCTTCTTGTGGCCGGAGATGCGGGGCGTCGGTCCAGCCGGCTGTTGTTTACATGCGTCGGACCGACGCCTCGCACACGAAGCTCACAGGCTTTCAACCACTGGGCGTTCAAGAGGCCTTCCGGGTACCTGTTATATGCTTTTTTATGGGCATTCAAGAGCCCTTCCATGGTGAGAGGGTTAAGGGTTCATAATTACAAAACAATTCCCCAAAATGCCTATGTGTATTTAACAGTTTTTATTTAGAATTATTTAATCTTTCATCTCTGGAAGTATTTTACAAAACTCACGGGATACCTTTTTTAACAGCGTCATACCCTATCTACCAATAAAATTTTGATAGTGCGACCTCGATCCGCCTATAACTATAACCCCCTAAAGTCGGGGGTATTAATATTTTGTTCTCCCCTGAGCGGGCATTTTCACAATTTTACACCCTTTTCAACTCCTTCTTGCTATGTAAAGAAAGGAATAAAAATGTGTCAAAAAAGTATCTGTTCTGTCCTGTGCATAGACACCAAGATCTCATCCCCAGCTAGTTTCTGGCCTCAGCAGTGACGAGAGGAAATGAGTAGTTTTTGAACAAGCCACCCAGCTCGAACCAACAGTGTTCAGACAGACAAACAAAACCTATATTTCAAAGGTTGTTCAATGTAGTTCAGGAGTATTTTTGTAAAACCAATAGAGAAATATTTATTTGAAATTATGAAAGTCAGATAACACTTTTGTCTGTGGCCTCCCAATCTACCAAGATTGGAAGCTAAAGCGTCACATTATTCCTTTGCCCCTCAACTTTCTCTTCATAATTGCTGAGAAATTACAGGGCCCTGGGTGGGGCTTTGGTTTCCCGGGCGTTTACGCACCCTCTCACCTCTCGGCTTTATTGTGGTCGGCAGGGAGGGTTCTGTGGGGGCGCTCGTTTATGGCCTTGGCCTTACTCGGGGCCTTGGGGCTGTTAGGCCAGGCAGCTTGGGGAACAACAACAACAACACTTTTGTCTGTGTTTGTACAGTCACATTGAATTTGTGTCCCAACTTCAACTTTATTTTCCTTGCTTGATATAAAAAGAAAATGTCAAATTGTCATGTTCTCATCTTGATTATTCGGATATTAATTGAAATGTAAAACTTGCAAAACAAACAAACCAAAACAGGAACTGCACAATATAGACAAAATAACTCATTAAAATCACAATATGGAAATGATACATTGAAGATTTAGCAAAACAATACATGTATTATGAAATGAAAACAAAAAAACAGTTTTTGGATAAAAATGTGTTGTTAATCATGAGAACTTGATACAGTATATGATGCAGAGACTTGGTAGTTTCATATTATCCCAATTAATTATCAAGAAATCAGCTGCTTAACCTCTGAACTGAGCATGGGGGTAATTAGAAACGTCTGTCTGTGCTGACGTATTTGAGCTGTTTCCATCACTAAAATATTAATTTTACCATAAATAGCATTAATACTTAATCATATGTGCCTATTATAGGTTGATTATAAAGGTATTAACCTGTTACAACAATAAAACGAGTGAAAACAGCGTTTGGATGGTCAAAATCGGCGATACAGGCCGCGAGTTACATAATGTATGGGTGAGGCAACCTCCTTTCCCGCCAATTTCCCCCAAGGCCACTGAGACACTGTCGATCGATACTCTCTCTCTCTCTCTTGCACTCGCTTGCTAACAGTGATGACAATGCCCTGCTTGCAACTCGCTAATGTTAGCACGAAAATATACCTCAGAATAAGGGAATAACAAGGAAAATAGGTGATAACTGAAGGAGGGGAGGTAGAGGAGTGATATTTTGCATGGCCCAGGGGCAATTTTTTTTTTTTTTTTTTTTTCGATGTTTAAAATTTTTTTTTTTTTCTCTGACTCTTAACCCTCTCACATCCGGACGCGATTTTTGAGCCTATTACGGATACTTTAAATCCTTTGTTATCGTCAGGGGTATCTATAAACCTTTAGTTTGTTTACTTCAACCTCTGCAGTTGTCTTTGAGTTAGCTGTGGGCAGAAAACTAATTTTGGAGAGGTAATTATAACAGTGAGAGTATTTTATTTCTTATTGCTAATCTGGCAACCTCTGCGTCCTATGGTCGTGAGAGGGTTAAGAGTCTTCCCGCAGCTCCCGGGTTAAGGAATAAATTTACTGCTAGCTGGAATAATACAGACTATAGTTTGTGTTAACCCGTACAGCCCCAGCGACGCGTCTGACGCGTCGGCGATGTATGTAATGCACAGCCCCAGAGACGCGTCTGACGCGTCACCCTAATTTCGCCGACCGTAACCTCAGGTGTAGCCACTCAAGAGGGCTCAGATTTGTATGGGAACTGTGTACGTATCCCACGCAACCGTGCCGATGGTTGAAAACTCTCAAAGTCCACGTGCGTGCGCGTGAGCGCGCATTAACCTGGTTTTTTGGGGTAATTGCCTTCAATTTTTTACTCTTGTAAAATACGTTTTCGGGGGCTCTGTAGGACCATTCTTTAAGCTTTTTGAGCGGTTTTTCGTGGTTTTTCCCTAATTCCTAACCCATTCGCTATTGTTTCTGGAATAAAACCATTTTTTGAAAACCGGCCGGGTTCTGGTGAACAAACATTACAAAACTAGCCGGGGCTCCACGGGTTAATTACTATATTTTGTTTTCTACAGTAGAAAAAACAACAAAAGTTGAAATTATGGAGATTGGATACAGCTTATGAAATTGATTACCAATAAACCCCTTTGGGTTAATACATTAATAGGGAATAACATTTTAGTGTTAGTGTTTACTGTATACAGTACAGTACATGATTTTATGATGTACAGTATATTTAGGTTTGGTTGGCTTGCATATTTGTCATAATTTGTTTTCATAAATTTATAAATACAACTGGTTGATTATTTATCCTTTATTGCATATAATGTATTTCTATTGTAAATCAATCTGTACTCTATTGCATTTCCTTCGTAAGTGATGCCATTAGCCCCTTTACCCCGGGTGACATCGTATGGCATCAACATTTTTTTTTGTCACAATCCCGGATGATGCCATTTTTTTTCTACGTGTATTAAGAAGACAAAAGACAGGCTGCTTGTAATAAGTGTCTCCAAAAGAGTGACAGAGAGCCTAAATCAAGGTACGTTGGGATCAAAATGCCTGGACACATGAAGTTTAACTCCTAAATTGACCTTCATTCCCTGCACATTTTCACGTATAAGCAAGAGCCAGAGTGTAATACAATGATATATCTGAGAAAGTACAGTAATAGAGCTTTCCAATAACACTTGAATCATCTCTGTACAAAGTCTGGTTGTCTTGCAACGATCATGCATGGGTCGGCCAAAATTGCAAAAAATTAGTGGTTTTGAGCTATTTTCACTATGTGTAACACTGCAATGGTGAGAGAACTTGGTCTCGCACCGCTTTCACACATACTGTATACTTAACTCCATCCTTCCACCTCTCTCTCGGTTTACCTCTCCCTCTCTGTCCTTCTACCTCACTCTCGTACACTCTCTTAGTCATTCTCTCGCTTGTCATACGTTCCACATGGCCGAACCATCTCAAGGTGTTCCTTTTCACACATTCCAGCACATCTACATCTACACCACACCGCTCTCGTACTTCCTCATTCGTCTGTCTATCCCTCCCATGTAACTCCACACACACTTCTCAAGTAGCTCATTTCCACCCCTCTCACTCTTGGTTTATGTCTCTCCAAGAACGTCCATGCTTTACTCCTATATGTCAATATCGGGATTACCACACCATCATACAAGGCCTTAACCTCTAACCATCGGGGTCCGTATCTAAGTCCGTATCTAAAAATCTGGACTATGTGGCGGGGCCCGACTTTAGTTTGTGTGCAATTTTGGCGCAATATTGGCTCTGAGAGAGAGACGAGCGACGGGAGGAGCGTAGGTTACCTCATGACCGCTCGCCACGGCCGCCGTGGGCCTACAGACATCTACTCCACACACATCCACCACCACTCCCTCGCTACACACGTAATTATGTAACTAAATGACCGTATTTTAGCGATTTTGCCGTTCGGTTGCACGATCGTTATAAGACAACCAGTGATCATAGAAGGATGGTTCGGGTGTCATTGGAAAGCTCAATTTACGCCCTTTCAGGGATACATAATTGTATTACGCTCTGGCTCTTGTTTATGCATGAAAAAGAGCACGGAAACAAGGCCATTTATGGTAAAAAAAAAACGCTGGGCGTGTAGTGGAAAAAAACTGACCCGCCCGCTCGTAAGGCGTTAATTACTTCCATGCTGACAACCCTATTTCTTGTTGTTGTTCCCCAGGCTGTCTGGCCGAACAGCCCCAAGGTCCTAAGCAAGGCCATAAACGAGCGCCCCCACAAAACCCTCCCTGCTTTCCACTAATAAAGCCCGGGTTACCGAAGCTACTCCAAGACAGCGAGCTGAGGAGGGTGCAGAAACGCCTGAGAAACCAAAGCCCCATTCAAGGCCCTGTGCCCCTCAGCAATTATGAAGGGAAAGTTGAGGGGCAAAGGAAATATGTGATGCTTTGGCTCCCAATCTAGGGAGGTCAATCCACGGAAAAGACGCCGTCACTTGAGATCTAGAAAATATATAAGTAAAAGGAACAGTCAGAGTAAGCTATGGGTACGGCAGAGATCGCTCAGCTCTCACTCTGACAGACCAGCCCATCACCACATGACTAGAATCCAATCCTCTCAGCATCAGCTAGGAAAGGCCCTAGAAAGCCGCCTTTGGCGGGGGGATAGCTCCCCTATTTCTTGTTACTGCCCTCTTCCCCTGTTGCACCCTCTCCCATACTTCTTCATCCATACTCCCATCTTTACTCAACACACTGCCCAAATACTTGAATGAGCCGACATTCTCCATTGCCTGGCGGGTGCCCAAACCCGAAAGGAGTTGAAATAGGGGAGCTATCCCCCCGCCAAAGGTGGCTTTCTAGGGCCTTTCCTAGCTGATGTTGAGATAATTGGGTTCTAGTCATGTGGTGATGGGCTGGTCTATCAGAGGGAGAGCTGAGCTTCTCTGCCATACCCATAGCTTACTCTGACTGTTCCTTTTACAGGTACTTATATATTTTCTAGACCTTAAGTGACGGCGTCTCTTCCGTGAATTGACCTCCCTACTTGATTGGGAGCCAAAGCGTCACAATTTTCCTTTGCCCCTCAACTTTCCCTTCATAATTGCTGAGGGGCACAGGGTCTTGGGTGGAGCTTTGGTTTGCCGGGCGTTTCCGCACCTTCCTCAGCTTCCCGCCTTGGAGTGGCTTCGGTCACCTGGGCTTTATTAGTGGTAAGCAGGGAGGGTTCTGTGGGGGCGTTGGGTTATGGCCTTGGCCTTGCTCGGGACCTTAGGGCTGCTCGGCCAGACAGCCTGGGGAACAGCAACAACAACAACAACCTCACACTCTGTGGCTGCACCCCCTTCAAAGACCACCTTACTCTTCCCCACATTACCTTCAGATTCCGTTTTTCACACACTGTTCCAAACATATTTACCAGACCCTGCAACTCCCATTCACTATCGCTCAACAGAACTGTATCGTCGGCAAACAGCAGTACAGGCAACTTCCACTCGTGGAAATTCCCGGCGCGACCGAAGCCGCTCCAAGGACCCGTGCCCCCAGGGAGGGGGCAGGGGATGGTTGTGACGGTTTGGCTCCCGAAACTGCTCCCCGCAGCCGGCATCCGGTTTTCCTCCACTGGTCTTTGATTTTGTCTTCGGCCGTGGAGGGTCGGCAGCCTCGGGAGGTGGCCCCACGGCGTAGACGCCGCCACATCAGACTGCATTTCACACAACCACTTACGCCAACAACACAATCTACACTCAATGAGAGCTCTGTGGGAAAGCCCGATCGTGGCCATGGCCTTTCTCAGGGACTCGGGGCTGTTCGGCCAGGCAGCTTAGGGAACAACAACAACAACAACAACTTCCACTCATTTCCTTCCCTTATCAGCTGTACACCAACATCCACTGCTCTTCCTTGTATTTCATTCGCATGATATAATTAATTTCATTTAGGGGGTTATTGGTGTTAAAAACAATGTTAAAAATATGATACTGTACAAAAACAATAAACCAGGAAGGTATGTTCTCAATAGAGGTCGGATACATATGAGTTAATCAGTCAATATATGTTCAGTCTAATAAATTAGCCTGTATTTACCTAGTCTATAGTAGGTCATGTAGGCATATTTCCAAGAGAGGCCAGGTACAGTACCAAGTCGGCAACAAGGTAATGACATATAATGGAATATACTAAAATAAAAAGTGGAGAGGAAGTACATAAATATATTTAGGAAGAAATTGGAAAAGGAACAGTATAAGACAAATAGATGAAGGGAATTAGATTCGAATCAGGAAACACCAGAGTTAACTTTTTTTACTCTTTCGGTGCGGCAGCTTCTATAGGGAAGGATACATCCAAACGGCTATTTTCCTGTTAAAATTCCGCTCAATATATGTCGCCCTAGCGCCATATCCATAGCCCTGAGCGAATTTAAATACTGTAAGCTCCAATGAAAAGATTAGGTTGAACTCTCCCTATAATAGTCACCATCCATTCCCTACCTCCTCACACCACCCAGGAAAATTTATCAATACTTTGCTTGTTTCGTAGCTGAAAGCCAACCCCCCACTTTACACTCGCAAGCAAAAATACAGTACAGGTATATGATTTTCTCCTTCACTTCCACTCGCAGTAATGCGATGATGTTATATTTTTGTTTACAAGACAGTATGAATTGTTGAAATGAAGATGAAATGAACCTCATATTCGTACCTGGTATAGAGCGGTCACAATTACATGTAGAAGTGGCCCTGTTTTCATTGATTTTCAGCTTCTAAAATAACTCTTCATTGTACACACACCTTCCCTCAACTAATACACAAAGCACAGTGATATACTGTAAGTATGAGTGGCATGCATGGGAGAAGGGGAGTGCACCCGATGACTGGAAGACTGGCATAATAGTCCCCCTATATAAGGGCAAAGGGGAAAGAGGAGTGTGTGGTAACCACCGAGGAATATGTCTTCTAAGCGTAGTAGGGAAGGTATACAGTAGGGTAGTGAGTGAGAGAGTGAGTGAGAGTGAGAACGGAGAAATGGATAGGCGACGAGCAGGGAGGTTTTAGGAAGGGAAGAGGATGTGTAGATCAGATTTTTACCCTGAATTGTGTTGTGGAGAAGTATCTGGAGAAGAAACAAAAGGTGTATGTTGCCTTTATGGACTTGGAGAAGGCCTATGACAGAGTGGATAGAGAAGGTTTGTGGAAAGTACTTAGAATATACGGAGTAGAGGGCAAGTTGCTGAAAGCAGTGAAGAGCATGTATGAGGGTGCAAAGGCGGCAGTACGTGTGGAGAGTGAGCAGAGCGAGTTCTTTGACCTGAATGTTGGTTTGAAACAGGGGTGTGTGATGTCCCCGTGGTTGTTTACTGTATATATGGATGGAGTCATGAAAGAAATACTATCAAGAGCAGTGGATGTTGGTGTATCGCTGAAAAGGGAGGGAATTGAGTGGAAGCTACCTATACTGCTGTTTGCGGATGATACAGTTCTGATGAGTGATAATGAATGGGAGTTGCAGGGTCTGGTAAATGAGTTTGGAACAGTGTGCGAAAAACGGAATATGAAGGTAAATGCGGGGAAGAGCAAGGTTATGGTCTTCGAAAGGGGTGAAGTCACAGAGTGTGAGGTGAAGCTGAACGGTCAGGCTATGGAGATCGTCAACTCTTTTAAGTATCTGGGCAGTGTGTTGAGTAAAGATGGGACTATGGATGAAGAAGTGCGGGAGAGGGTACAACAGGGGAATAGGGTTGTAGGAACGCTAAAAGCAGTAACAAGAAATAGGGTGGTCAGTATGGAAGTGAAGAAGTCCTTGCATGACAGTGTGGTAATCCCGACACTGACTTACGGAAGCGAAGCATGGACGTTGGTTGGTTGACACTGCTCTCACTCACCCAGAGTGAGAGCAGTGGAAATGAATTACTTAAGGAGTGCGTGCGGAGTTACATGGAGGGATAGACAGACTAATGAGGAAGTAAGAAGGAGGTGTGGTGTGGAGGTAGATGTGCTGGAAAGTGTGAAAAGGAACAACTTGAGATGGTTCGGCCATATGGAACGTATGGAAAGCGAGAGAATGACTAAGAGGGTGTACGAGAGCGAGGTGGAGGGACAGAGAGGGAGAGGTAGATCGAATGAGAGGTGGAAGGATGGAGTGAGGAAGTACATGAACGAAGGCGGTGCTGGTTGGGGGGAGGGGCGTCGACTGACTGGGGACAGAGGTGCATGGGGGCGGTTCGTTCGTGGCCACCCCTTCGGGGATCACGGCGTCAGGCAATAGATAGATAGATAGATGAGTGGCAAGCTCAGGATTCGTTCGGCAATACGCGGGGCGGATAGGTGCAACCAACTCGGCTGGTACTGCCAGAATGTATAGTACTGTATATGTACGTCGGCCGCAGTGTAGCCCTTTTGTTACATAGGACATATATTTACGTTGGCTACAGTGAAAGGGTTAACAGCTAAATCACCACGACAAGGAGCCTTGCTTGGGGGAGTAAGTAAGTAAATCATCTCACAGTTAAAGGGTTAAAAAAAGACTATCTCAATTAATCCTTTCAAACCAATGACATTATTTTAATATAACTACAATCAGACAATTTTATGTGGTGTAAAAACAAAAATCTTATATGATACTATTGCAATCACATGGAAAATAAAAATAGAACTAATTTATTGATCAAATAATAATGTACAATTACAGGTACATCAAACTTCACAGTACAGTCAAGTACTTGGTTTGTAATTGTAAAGAAAAACATATCACAAAGACGGGAAAATATATAGTAAAATATGGTGAATATGGACATGTTATAGCTCAATAGAAAAAATAAGGGTCCAATAATATTGATTGCTGTCTAGTTATATGAATAGGTCCAACACTGTTCTATAGTTCTTGTCAATATTGTATATAAAACACAATTGTAATAATACAAGGTATTGTTCTGCTTCAAGAAAATACTTTAACCATGGTGAAAAGTTTGCATATAATGTAGTACACCAATGCTTGAGTTGAAGCAAACTTATTGCAATACAGTACTGTACATTATTACAAACATATTTAAAGTAAAAAAAAGTTAGCATGTACTGTATTATATTGATAATATTCTTTTTATTATCTAGTTTTATTTTCATTTCTTATCATAGTTCCAGCCTATTCCTGTGTTCCCAAGGTAGCAATACTAACAATACTCAATAGAGTAAAGATATGCAAGGGCTTTTAAAGCAACTTTTTATTAACAAACTTGGCAACATTGCATGACTATTTTTCACTAGTTTCAGTGAAAAGAAAGAAACTACCGGTATTTTAGTTAAGGTGGCACATTTTGTATTGAAGTTTAAAATATAAACTACCGACACCACTGTAGGCAAATCTCCATTGCAAGCCCCACCTAAGGTCATTCAGGAGAGGGGTAGTGGGGTAGGTTTGGCCCCACGAAAAGGGGTAAGTCCACCAATAAAGAGGCTTCAGCTATTTTGTTTTAATGCATTCCTAAGATTGACAAGAGGTAGAACTAAAAATACTACGGCCAATAGTCATACCCCTAATGTTTTAAATATTATATTATCAGTCACTCTTAATATGCTCCTAAAATTGACAAGAGAGGTCTAAGAATGATGCTTTAGTAACAGAACCCTACTTTGATGACTACTACATTCCCCCTCCTCTCATGGGTGGGGCTACAAGTATGACTCCGTCGCCTCGCACAAACAGCATTGGGATGTTCCGCCGAGTTGTTTTGTACACCTCCTCAAACGTCTCATCATCAACCTGGGTGAGAGGAAAAATTATCATACTAATTGATTTATTTAGGGACAACAGTCATTAACCCAAAAATGGCAACCGTCCTCAATAGAGGTTTTTCTGGTGCACTGCGACCGCCCTTAACCCGGGAACTGCGGGAAGACTCTTAAGAGTTCCCCCGGCGGACTGCGGGAAGACTTTTAAGAGTCAGAGAAAAAAAAAATCAACTTTAACCCTTCTTTAGCGGCCTATGCGGTTTATTTATATGTACCGCCCAGCGGGGTGTTTTTAGCCAAAATAGGGCTGTTTACGTGATCATTTTCATGCCTAAATAAGACCCAGAACGTAAAACAAGTATCTATCCCTGAAAGGGCATAAACAGAGCTTTCGAATGACACCATAACGATCCTTGTATGATGGATAGTTTTCTTGCAATAACCGTGCAACGCGAGTGCAAAAAGCAGGTAATTAGCCACTTTCCCCATACAATTCAGTATGTAGCGAGTGAGAGAGGGAGGAGGGAGCTGAGATTCGTGTCAGTAGGTTCGCCGCGGTGGTCTGGAGCAGTCATACGCTCGCTAGTCTCCTGCCACCACTTGTCTCTCTCTCTCAGCAACATTACGTGCTGAAATTGCCACTTGACCTATGTCGAGCGCCGCCACATAGTCCAGCTTTATTAAAAACGACATGTGGTGAGCCGCTTTTTAAGGGTTAAACATCGAAAACAAAAAATATATATATATAATTTTTGCCCCTGGGCCATGCAAAATATCACTCCTCTACCTCCCCTCCTTCCCCACTTTCCTCCCCTCCTTCAGTTATCACCTATTTTCCCTGTTATTCCCTTATTCTGAGGTATATTTTCGTGCTAACATTAGCGAGTTGCAAGCAGGGCCTTGTCATCACTGTTAGCAAGCGAGTGCAAGAGAGAGAGTATCGATCGACTGTGTCTCAGTGGCCTTGGGGGAAATTGGCGGGAAACCAGGTTGCCTCACCCATACATTATATAACTCGCGGCCTGTATCTCCGATTTTGACCATCCAAACGCTGTTTTCACTCGTTTTATTGTTGTTTCAGGTTAATACCTTTATAATCAACCCATAATAGGCGCGTATGGATAAGTATTAATGCTATATATGGTAAAATTAATATTTTAGTGATGGAAACAGCTCAAATACGTCAGCACAGGCAGACGTTTCTAATTACCCCCATGCGCACTTCTTAGGTTAATAGATCCAGAGCATAAAAAAAACTTTGAAAATACCCCAGTGGCACTCAAACAAAGCTATTTGTGAATTTGTGATTAGGTGAGATAATTCCCCTCCATTACTTTCTACCACTCCTACACATGTGTCACCCCCACCCTCCTCAATTATCCGGTATTTTCCCTAATATTCCTGATATTTATAGAGTATTTTCGTACGAAGACGGGTGGGAGAGAGAGAGGAGGGTGGAGGAGTGTATGTCCGGCCCTCTAAGCCAGTCTGAGAGCTCTCCTTGTCTCTCAGTACCATGCCAGACACAAGAGAGGGAGGGAGTTTCTCTCTCGCCGGTCAAGGTCAGATTACGACCGTGGGGCTAAAATATACGGTTTTCACTAGCAAATTGCTGTTACCACTTGTTTTATTGCTTTCCAATGTTCATGCATATTTTCATATTAAAAGCAAAATAGGCGCATATGGATAAGTAATAATTATAGGGGATGCGCTAGATAGAGGAAATTATAGGGGCCTGAAAATGCTTGACCAAATCATGAAGGTCTGTGAGAGAGTCCTTGAGGGTTTGATCAGGCAAAGCATCTCTATTGATGATAGGCAGTTTGGTTTTATGCCAGGAAGGGGTACAACCGATGCTATCTTAATAGTCAGGCAGATACAGGAAAGATACTTACTAAAAGGCAGGGATCTTTACTTTAATTAATTAATTTTTGTCACACTGTCTTTCTCTAGTGTTCATTCTTTATTCCTCCTAAATTCTCTCCCCCTCTTTTTCCCTTTCGATAAAAATTTTCTTTTCTTCCCCCTCTCTGTCTACTGTCTATTTTTTATCTTTGTAGACCTGGAGAAGGCCTTTGATAGGGTGCCTAGAGATGTTGTGCAGTGGGCTATGAGGAAACTTGGTGTGGAAGAGTGGCTGGTGCGTGTGATAATGAAGATGTATGAGGATTCGCGAAGTGCGGTGAGGGTGAAGGGTGTACTGAGTGATGAGTTCGCACTCCGTGTTGGAGTCCATCAGGGTTCAGTGTTAAGCCCCCTCCTCTTTATTATGGTCTTGGAGGCACTGTCTAGAGTTTTTATAGGCGGACTCCCATTGGAACTGTTTTATGCAGACGATTTAGTCCTAATAGCTGACAGTATGCAAGATGCTGAGGCCAAATTCAGAGAGTGGAGAGAGGGCATGGCGAGCAAGGGTTTAAGAGTCAATATTAACAAAACCAAGGTTATGCATTGTAGATTGAGACGAGGCAATGTGGAAAAGAGCGGTGCATACCCATGTGCAGTGTGTGGAAAGGGAGTGGGCATTAACTCAATTCAATGTAGCATCTGTCGATGTTGGGTACACCATGGGAGTAAGCGCTGTAGTAGAATAAAGGGGCCCCTGCCGAAGGATAAGTCAGAAATAGAGAAATTTGAGTGCGTAGTGTGCAAAGGTGAGCTTGTGTTAAGTGATGATCCTGTGGCTGTGAATTTTGGAAATGAGTCTTTGGAGCTGGTGAACAAGTTTTGTTACCTAGGAGATACCATCTCTGCCGGTGGTGGGGCTGCCACTGTTGCTAGAATTAGGTGTGGCTGGGGGAAGTTCAGAGAATTGATGCCAATCCTGACCATGAAAAGAATGCCTCTCCCCCTGAAGGGAAAGGTGTATGCCTCATGTGTTAGAAGTGCAATGACGTATGCCTCAGAAACATGGGCCGTTAAAGTAGAGGATGTCAACAGAATGGAGCGTAATGAGATGAGAATGGTGAGATAGATGTGTGGGGCCAGGCTACAGGATAGAATAACAAATGTTGAGCTGAGGAGACGTTTAGGTATAAAGAGTATTAGCGAGGTGATGCGTACAATTAGACTGGGATGGTATAGACATGTGGAGAGAATGGATTAACAAAATTGGGTGAAAAAATGCAGGTCTGTGATTGTGGAGGGAGCTGCACCAAGGTCTTCCTCGATCCACCCGACCGAGGAAGACCTGGGATCGGACTATACGCGCCGATCTCAATTCCAAGAACTTGGCAAGTGAAGCAGCCCTTAACAGGGTTGCCTGGAACACTGCCATTAGGACAAGAGACTGAAACTGCACTTATGTGTGGAACACTCAGTCTTAAAATTTTATGTACTGTATATATGTATGTATGTGTGGTAATCCCGACACTGACTTACGGAAGCGAAGCATGGACGTTGGTTGAGAGACTCAGACCAAGAGTGAGAGCAGTGGAAATGAATTACTTAAGAAGTGCGTGCGAAGTTACATGGAGGGATAGACAGACTAATGAGGAAGTAAGAAGGAGGTGTGGTGTGGAGGTAGATGTGCTGGAAAGTGTGAAAAGGAACAACTTGAGATGGTTCGGCCATATGGAACGTATGGAAAGCGAGAGAATGACTAAGAGGGTGTACGAGAGCGAGGTGGAGGGACAGAGAGGGAGAGGTAGACCGAAAGAGAGGTGGAAGGATGGAGTGAGGAAGTATGTGAACGAAGACGGTGCTGGTTGGGGGGAGGGGCGTCGACTGACTGGGGACAGAGGTGCATGGGGGCGGTTCGTTCGTGGCCACCCCTTCGGGGATCACGGCGTCAGGCAATAGATAGATAGATAGATGTATGTATGTTACATATGACAATTTTCGTCAAAATAGAACCAAATAGCTTCGCTTGGCGGGAGGGTTTGAACTACCATAGCTTCGCAGTTTATGAGTTAAGGCAGAAAATACAATTTCCTAAACTATTACGGTATATCTCAAGTGAGCAGCAGATTAACCTTCGCTCAGTTGGTTGCTACAAGGAATCCAATACCCGCCCTGGGGAGTAGGACGTACCGATAGGCAATTAAGGGACCAATTGGTCCAGATTTAATCATGGCCAGTACTGTTTTTTTTTTTTTTATTTTTTTTTTTTTATGTGAGTGAGGGAGACAAAAGGCAGAACTGCGTGTATCGAGTGCCTCCCCGCCGGTTGGGAGGATCGGGTGGCCGTACTGGAGAGATAGGACAGGTGACAGATATAAGTTTATGGTCGGAGGAGCCCAAAGGAGAGAAAAGATTTACAGTATAAGCAGAAGGGTTAGAGGTTAGAAATAAGTCAAGAATGTTGGGCCGATCTCCGAAGCGATCCGGGATACAGGTGGGTTGCTGGACTAACTGCTCTAGGTCGTTTAAGATAGAAAAGATGTAGGTTTGTTCACCAGGTTTGTCAGTGGAAACAGAGGAGAGCCATTGGTGGTGGTGAACATTGAAATCTCCTAAGATGGAGATTTCTGCTAAAAGAGAGATGGATAGAATGTGTTCCACTTTAGAAGTTAGATAGTCAAAGAATTTTGGATAGTTAGTAGAATTAGGGGAGAGATAGACAGCGCAGAAATATTTAGTTTGAGGGCGACAAGAAAGCTTTAGCCAGAGTCGAGAATTCAGACGAATCTAAGTTGGGAACACAAAAGAAAGCATAGACGCAACATCCACCTTTGGCTTGAAACTAAGGATAGAGATAGTAGGACGATTCAGAGAAGGGTTTGCTGTCATTAGTCTCAGAAAACTGTGCCTCAGTGAGAAAGAGAAGATCAGGGTTGGCAGAGGAGACGTGGTGTTCCACAGAGTGGAAGTTAGAGGAAAGGCCACGAATGTTACAGAAATTAATAGTTGTTGTTGTTGTTGTTGTTCCCCAAGCTGCCTGGCCGAACAGCCCCAAGGCCCCGAGCAAGGCCAAGGCCATAACCGAGCGCCCCAACAGAACCCTCCCTGCCGACCACAATAAAGCCTGGGTGACCGAAGCCACTCCATGGCGGGGAGCTGAGGAGGGTGTGGAAACGCCCGGGAAACCAAAGCCCCACCCAGGGCCCTGTGCCCCTCAGCAATTATGAAGAGAAAGTTGAGGGGCAAAGGAAAAATGTGACGCTTTGGCTTCCAATCTTGGTAGATTGGGAGGTCAATCCACGGAAGAGACGCCGTCACTTGAGATCTAGAAAATATATAAGTAAAAGGAACAGTCAGAGTAAGCTATGGGTATGGCAGAGATTGCTCAGTTCTCACTCTGATAGACCAGCCCATCACCACATGACTAGAACCCAATCCTCTCAGCATCAGCTAGGAAAGGCCCTAGAAAGCCGCCTTTGGCAGGGGGATAGCTCCCCTATTTCAACCCCTTTTGGGGTTGGGCACCCGCCAGAAAGAAAGAAATTAATAGTAAGAGTAGAAGGTGGTGGTCCAGAGCATTTTGGCAAGTCGTTACCAGGGGACAGACTGATGGGGCATTTCTGGTCCCCCTCCCTGGGGACTCCGAGGCAGGTCGAGGTATACCTTGCCTGCTAGCAGTGGTCCTCGAACCCTGAGCTAGTGACTTCATATATATAGTACTGTACTAAGTCAACTGCGTTCCAAGAGTATTTATGTATGTATGTAAGTACAGTATGTATATACAAAGGCACATACTCCATAGCTGGGGGTGGCCGACTCGAGACAGAGCCCGAACAGGGACAATACAACACAACATAAAAAACAAGAGTATTTAGGAGAGATAAAATCCATAACATAAAATTCCATCACAAGTTGGTTGAAGACAAATAAATCATTAACCTGTATATGATAATGACACTTGAGAGTTACTCTTACTTATGATACAGTTGATCTGCCACTACCTTAAAGGTGGGGGCTCATGGGTTGAGATAAACACGGAATGATAATCGCCAAGCTGTACATAATTATCTTGCAAAATGCAATGGCACTGAAATAATTATTAACAATGGTATAAAGGATTTTGTGGATCGTCTATACCGGGCCTGTGACGTCACAAGAGTATAAGTCCACCATCCAGTCTAGGCTAAGGATACTGGTGTGACGTCACTATGACGTCACAGGCCCGGTATAGACGATCCGCAAAATCCTTTATACCATTGTTAATAATTATTTCAGTACCATTACATTTTGCAAGATAATTATGTACAGCTTGGCGATTATCATTCCGTGTTTATCTCAACCCATGAGCCCCCACCTTTAACATATATGGATGACCATGAGCAGTAACTAATGAAATACTGACACCTTGCAGTTTTTGTGGCTTAATACAAATATTGATTTTAAAATTTAAAATTTGTTAGAATTGCTCTACAAAATGTAGCTACCCGTACTGTAAATTAACCTTCACATTTAGCTAATGCTTTTGACAATAGAGCATCCTTAGACATAATTCAACATAATGTTACAAATTTCTAATTAATGAAGAATACCATTAGGTACATTGGTTTAAGTTTCCTTTGAATATATTTTTATTTAAATCCTTTTATGTATTTTAAAAGTTGCCTCAAATCAGACCAGGTGTAGTTTGGGAGAAGTAAACCTTGACAACAGTTTCCCTTTCGAAAACAACTGTGACTTCACCTCGACTGAAGTGACTGTTTCCTCAACATCCCCGAGGATCATGTTAAGGTGCTGGTCGTAGGCGTGTAGGCGACCGCGCAGCTCTCGCTCGTTGCGCATCTTGACGTAGATTCGCTCATCCAGGGAGAGTCGAATGAGGTCCAGCGGCTCCTCCACCGCCATGGTTCCAATGGTCGCCTCACCATCCTCAGCCATGGCTGATTGTCATACACACATTAGAAAACATATACAAACAGTATTTAAAAAATGTTACATACACACAAACATTTTCAGCAGTACAGTATAAGAAATTATACATTAATACAACAGTCACAATCTACCTATTGTTTGAAAAGCAGTTTATGTTTTGCACAAGTATGAATGTTGTCCTTCCTTTCTCCTACTCCTAAATACTGTTATCTTGCTTCACTTAACCCTTGTCTAGCGGGGTGTTTTGGGCTCATTTGGGCATATTCAGGCCCTCCTGCATGATAAATCAAGCATCTGCATGAACAAAAAAAATATTTAGCAAAAAACTAGGCACTAAAAGCTTCTAAATGAGACCAGAACGAGCTACGTAGCACTCGTGGTTCTCTTGCAGTTGTGCCACGAACATGGAAGTTTAGCATATATCGGTATATTTTTCCCAGCTATGCTCACTACTGGCTACACTGCCGGCCTCTCGAGAACACAGGGAACACGAGTTAATGGGCGGCGGTAAGCCCTGGGAGTCGGCTGTCTGGCCCGCTGCTCTCCCGGCCATTTGCACTCGATTTTAACCCTTTAAAAGCCTTAATAATGCTCCTAACTTGCTGCAAATTGGTGCACGACTTAAGTCGAGCGCCGCTCTTTAAGGGTTAATCATTCATCTTTCTCCAATCTCTCAACATGGTCAAACTACTGCAGCCTGTCAGTACACAAAACCTCATGGCGGATGCCCAAAATAGGGGAGCTATCCCCCCGCCAAAGGCGGCTTTCTAGGGCCTTTCCTAGCTGATGCTGAGAGGATTGGGTTCTAGTCATGTGGTGATGGGCTGGTCTATCAGAGTGAGAGCTGAGCGATCTCTGCCATACCCATAGCTTACTCTGACTGTTCCTTTAACTTATATATTTTCTAGATCTCAAGTGACGGCGTCTCTTCCGTGGATTGATCTCCCAATCTACCAAGATTGGAAGCCAAAGCGTCACATTTTTCCTTTGCCCCTCAACTTTCTCTTCATAATTGCTGAAGGGCACAGGGCCCTGGGTGGGGCTTTGGTTTCCCGGGCGTTTCCGCACCCTCCTCAGCTCCCCGCCATGGAGTGGCTTCGGTCACCCAGGCTTTATTGTGGTCGGCAGGGAGGGTTCAGTGGGGGCGCTCGGTTATGGCCTTGGAATTGCTCGGGGCCTTGGGGCTGTTCGGCCAGGCAGCTTGGGGAACAACAACAACAACACAAAACCTCAGTGATGCAACTTTGTCAATTCTCTCTTAATTCTGCTCTCATTGTGACACTACATATCTATCTCATCATATTTACTTCAGTAAAGCTCAAGTTCATGGATATTTTCTTATATAACATCCACAGTTTCACCACCAAACAACAAAACACTTCTCATCATGGTTAGAAAAAATCTGATTTTTTTATATATTAAAAAAAAATTTTTTTTCAATTATTTTCATGTCTGGGCATTAGGAGTGTCGGTGAAGTGATGCGCACGAGCCGACATGGTTGGTTTGGTCACGTGGAGAGAATGGGTGATCAGAACTGGGTGAAGAAATGCCAGACTGTGAACATGGGGGGAGCTGCGCGTAAGGTTAGACCTAGAATAACGTGGGATCAGGTATTTTGGTAAAAATCTCAAAATAAAGAACTTGACAACAGAGGCAGCCCTTGACAGGGCCGCCATTCGCTGTGAACAAAACGGTCTTTAACCCTTGTCTAGCGGGAGGTTTTGGGCTTATTTGGGCATATTCAGGCCCTCCTGAATGATCAATAAGTACTGCATGAAAAGAAATGTATTCAGCAAAAAACTAGGCGCTAAAAGCTTCAAAATGGGACCAGAACAAGCTACGTAGCACTCGTCGTTCTCATACAGTGGTACCACTAACATGGGAGTTTAGCGTATAGCGGCATATTTTTTCCAGCTACGCTCACTACTGGCTACACTGCCGGCCTCTCGAGTACAGAGGGAGCGTGAGTCAGTGGGCGGTGGTAAGCCCTGAGTGTCGGACGTGTGGCCTGCTGCGGTCCCGGCCATTTGCACTCGATTTTAACCCTTTAAAAGCCTTAATAATGCTCCTAACTTGCTGCAAATTGGAGGCGGACTTAACCCCGCTCTTTAAGGGTTAAACCTGTACTGTATGTATGTATGTATGTATGTATGTATGTATGTATGTATGTATGTATGTATGTATGTATGTAAACCTCCATTCCGCACATATAGGTTGAATAAGAAGTGTTGCTCTGTCTGGGTCTTGGTGTGTGCATGTGAGTTGTTGTTGTTGTTGTTGTTGTTGTTGTTGTTGTTGTTCCCCAAGCTGCCTGGCCGAACAGCCCCAAGGCCCCGAGCAAAGCCAAGGCCATAACCGAGCGCCCCCACAGAACCCTCCCCGCCGACCACAATAAAGCCTGGGTGACCGAAGCCACTCCATGGCGGGGAGCTGAGGAGGGCGCGGAAACGCCCGGGAAACCAAAGCCCCACCCACGGCCCTGTGCCCCTCAGCAATTATGAAGAGAAAGTTGAGGGGCAAAGGAAAAATGTGATGCTTTGACTTCCAATCTAGGTAAATTGGGAGGTCAATCCACGGAAGAGACGCCATCACTTGAGATCTAGAAAATATATAAGTAAAAGGAACAGTCAGAGTAAGCTATGGGTATGGCAGAGATCGCTCAGGTCTCACTCTGATAGACCAGCCCATCAGCAGTTTTTTGTTGTTGTTCCCTAAGCTGCCTGGCCGAACAGCCCCGTGCATGTGAATGTTATGTTGTAGATTTTGTTTGTTAGGTTGTGACGGGGGATGGCATTGAAGGTTTTACTAATGTCGAGTGTGGCAAGTAGTGATCTGTGTGGTGGTCTGGCTGAGTTGATGCCGTTAAAAGCTCTTTGTGTAAGGTCTGTAAGAAGAGAGTTTGTGGAGTGTAGTGGCCTGCAGCCATGTTGTGTTGGAGCTAAGGGTAGAGCGTGTATGGTCAGGCGTTCTGAGACTTTGGAGGGGGTGCAAAGGAGTGTAATGGGGCGGTGTGAGGAGGGTAGCGTGGGGTCTTTGTTGGGTTTAGGGAATGTAATGATGACACCATGCTTCCAGATGTCTGGTACAGTACTGTTTTGTGTGAATAACTGTAGTTTGATATGTTGGTGAGTGCTTGTATGCCTTGTGGTCCTAAGTGTCTGAGCTGTATGTTGCTTATGTTGTCTGGACTGGACCACAGGCAGGTGAGTGCTTGAGATTGTTGATGATGTGCTTTGTCTGGTTGTTGGTGAAGGGTGCATAGTCAGGGTCTGTGGGGAATTGTCTCTTACGTCAGATGACACGTCAGTCGTCTTGACGTGGGTTTAGGTGGCTGATATGAGAGAAGTGATTAATGAGAGTGTTTGCTTGTTGTTTATATGAAGGAATAGTCTGTTGTTGTGATTGCGGCATGTGATTTTGTTGTGTTGCTGTTGGAAAGTGTGATGCTGTTTAGTGTTTTGTAGAGTTTTTGGGGGTCTGTTTTGTGATCAAGTGTTTGGAGGTAGTTATTCAAATTTAGTGTTTGTTGTTCTAGTATTTTGTTGTTAATCTGTGTGCTGAGTGCTTGGATTTGTTTTGCGATGTTTGTGTGTGGGGTGCTGGAGAGTGTTTCAGTGTGTCGCGTTGTCATCATCATCAATCTGACGCCCCGCTTCCAGAGGAAGCGCCCCAAAAGGGATGGGAATGGCAGAAACTGCCTCCAGGCTCCCAGACATGCCTCCACTGACCCACTCCACAGTGCCATTTCCACTAAGTGGATTATAACCCTTAACACTGAAGGAGCAGACCTAGAGCAGTCCCTCACCTGGATGGCAGTTCCACCATTGTTTTGCCATTTTATTTACCCCAGTGGGGACCTGGCTGGAAGCATACCAAGCACAGGAATTTTCTGAAGATAGGAACCAGTGGTCCACTGCTCCAGAAGCTGATTGCACCACCAAAGTGGCGGGCGGTGGGGTCGCCGCACCCCTACGCCAGAGAGAGAAAGGCCGACTTGTGCCAGTGGGCTGTGAGAGTAAGACACTAGGGAACCATGGGGCATACCATTATGGCCCCATTGCCTTCACCAATCTCAGGAAAAGTTAGAAATAAGAATGATGAAAAAGGTAAAGTGAGAACCGGCTATGGGAAGTAGAGGACGCCAACCCTTACTCTGACAGATCCAGCCCACCAGCCTACCCCGTTGTCTGATGAGGTTTTGAATTTCTGGTGTGAAGTTGGGGTTGCATCTTTTTCTGTTACCTCTTGGAATGTGTTTCTTGTCAGCATTTTGAATAGTTGTGTTGAATGTGTGAACAGCATTGTTGATGTTAGTGATGGGTGTGCTGTTTAGGGTTTCAAAGTGTTATTCTGTCTCATTTGTGAAAGCTTCCCAGTTGGCTCTTTTATAGTTAGTGTATGTGTATCTGTGCCGAGTCTGTTTTTTGTGGTGATAAATGATCGGGAGGTGGTCGGAACCCAAGGCTCCTACCACCTTCCAGGATGTTGTGGGGGCGAGTTCTGGGAAACAGAAAGTGATATCTGGAGATGATGGGTGGGGAATATGGGTATGTTGATGAATGTCATTAAGGATGAAAAGGTTATCTGACTAGCGTTGTAGGACCAGCCCTCCGTCTGTGTCAGGGTTGTCGACAAACCAGGCCGATGTCTTGGCACTGAAGTCACTACCCAGGATGATGTGTAGTGTTTGTTATTAGTTGTAATTGTGGTCTGTAGTCATTGGGTACTGTGGGGGGGGGGGGGGGGGGGGGTTGTATGTATTTACGATGGTAATGTTGGAGTTATTGCCAGTGCTTATTTTGGTGAATTGTATTTCTGTTGTATTTTCATGTGGGGGGAGGGATTTGGTATGCACACTGGTGTCTGTGAAGTTTATTGCTGTGTGAACCAAGGTGATGAGTCCACAGCCGCCGCCGTCCCGGTCTTGTCTGATGATGGTCTATCTATCTATTGCCGGATGCCTTACTCCCCTTAATGAGGGTGGCTATACACAGAAGGCCCCCAAGTGAACCTATCCCCTGTAAGAGGGACAACTCATGCCAGTTTACTGAAGGACTTACAGGGCTGACCTCTCAATCTAGGACCTGTCTGACTCCGAGGCCTTCTATTTATATTTCTAGCTCACTTTTTCTACAGTGGTGTTCGGCTAGTACAGTAAACCCTCGCTATCTCGGACTAATTGGGGGGAGACCCAGTCCGAGATGACCGAAAATCCGAGATGTCCGAAGTCCGACTTATATCCGACTTAAGAGAGGGAAAATATCGAATTAGAAGAGGAAAGTCCGCGTCACCAGAGAAATTGATTTTTTTTTTTTTTTTTTTTTATATATCTATTTAATGCATATATCTCCCTTATACATATATATATATAACTATGTCTTATTTGGTCTTTTTTTAATCTATGAATCAATTCTAATACGATGGAATTGAAAACAATATTACCCTTCTAACACACAAATAATAAAATGAAAAAGAGAGTAAATAAAAATGTCTCCTTTGTCTTTCAGAAACATAAGTCCGTCTCGTATATGTTAGTATTTTATCGCTCGCTCACCCCTAGCCACTCTCTCTCTATCTATTTATCTCTCTAATGCATCTAACTAACTCTCTTATACATTAACATAACTATGTCTTATTTGGACTTTTTGTAATCTATAAATAATTTCTAATGTGATGGAATTGAAAACAATATTATCCTTCTAGCACACAAATAATAACATGAAAAAGAGTCAATAAAAATGTCTCCTTTGTCTTTTCAGAACCAATTAACCCGGCAAGCGCGATAGGCCTCACGGAAGGCTTCCTATAGGGAACGCGATAGGCCTCACGGAAGCAAGACCATAAAAAAAGCCTTCTATAAAAAAAAAGGGCCTATCAAAACAAAGGAATTTGTCTCTATGTGAGATAATTCCCCTCCAGTACTCATCCATGTAAATCTCACCCACCCCCCTCCCCTACCTTATTCCCCCCTTCCTCCCCTCCTCAATTATCACCTATTTTTCCTCTTATTATCATCATTTATCGGTTATTTTTCTCTCCCGCGATAATGTAGCACAAGTGGGTTGCAGAAAAGATCGTTATGCAACACCCAGACACCGGCCCACACCGCCCCGCTCGTCTCAGTTACCTCACAGACAGCGAGAGAGGAGGGTTGCCTGTGGCTCTCTCTCGCCTGAGATTATGACCGGGTGGCCATTATCTTCGTTTTTCACCACCCAAATGCTTTTCCCACTTATTTTAGCACTCTTGAAGGTTCATATATACATCATATATGTAAAATAAAAGCATACCGAAAACAAATAATGCTCTATATTGTAAATATAACGAATTCTGTCAGAATCCAAGGCTAGAAATGCACAAATAACTACCCTAGCCCTAGGTCTATTTCGCGCTTGTCAGGTTAAGTCCGTCTCATAATAGTTCGTGTTTATCGCTCACTTCCCCTTCTGCAACTCTCTTTCTATCTATCTTGTATTTTCAGAACCAATTAAGTCCGTCTCATAATAGTTCGTGTTTAGTTTATCGCTCTGTAACTCTCTTTCTATCTATCTATCTCTCTAATGCATCTACGTAACTCCCTTATACATTAACATAACTATGTCTTATTTGGACTTTTTGTAATCTTTGAATCATTTCTAATGCAATGGAATTGAAAACAATATTATCCTTCTAGCACACAAATAATAACATGAAAAAGTCAATATAAAAGTCTCCTTTGTCTTTTCAGAACCAATTAAGTCGTCTCATAATAGTTGTGTTTATCGCTCACTTCCCCTTCTGCAACTCTCTTTCTATCTATCTTGTCTTTTCAGAACCAATTAAGTCCGTCTCATAATAGTTCGTGTTTATCGCTCACTCCCCCTCTGTAACTCTTTCTATCTATCTATCTCTCTAATGCATCTACGTAACTCCCTTATACATTAACATAACTATGTCTTATTTGGACTTTTTGTAATCTTTGAATAATTTCTAATGCAATGGAATTGAAAAATATAATATCGGACATTTTCCGAATACTTATATAAAGTCCGACAACGTCAGAGACTGTCGGAACGATGACGGAAATGTCCGAACTACCGAAGTGCATGTCCGAGAGGCCGTAGCCAGTCCGACTAGTACGGGTTTCCGACTTCTAGAGGTCCGAGATGGCGAGGGTTTACTGTACATCCACTACCCTTTTCCCATCTACCCGGATTTTTATAAGGTTGTCTCCCCTAGATGGGTTGCCGACCAAGGCTAACGAATCCCATCCACCTGGCTATTGTCTGATGATGGTGAATAATGAAATGTAGGTGTTTTTTGTGTTGTGCAGAGTTTTGTTTCTTGTAAGATGGCAATGTGTATGTTGTGTTGTTTGATGAAGTGTGAGATTTCATGTTTCTTTGTGTTAATGCCATCTATGTTTAATTGAAGAATGTTGATGTGTGTGCGGTGTATGTTGGGTGCTGCTGCACGGGGATGAGGTGGGGGTGGGGGTGAGGAGGAAGATGGGTGAGGTGGAGATGGGGATTGAGGTGCAGATGATGAGGGTATGGATGGATTAGGTTGGGGTGGGATGTGAGGGGTTGAGGATGTGGGTGGTACAGAAAGGATTGGTGGGTTGGATAGGAGAGGTGTGGGGGGGTGTAGGAGAGAGGTTTGACTGGGAAAGGAAGGCGCATGAGGAACAGGTCCAGGTGTTTGTGTAGTGTTCCGTGGAAGTAAGTGTTGTGCATGGTTAGAATTGGCAGCAGTTCTCTTAACTTAACTGAGACGGCGGGTGCCCAACCCCGAAAAGGGTTGAAATAGGGGAGCTATCCCCCCGCCAAAGGCGGCTTTCTAGGGCCTTTCCTAGCTGATGCTGAGAGGATTGGGTTCTAGTCATGTGGTGATGGGCTGGTCTATCAGAGTGAGAACTGAGCAATCTCTGCCATACCCATAGCTTACTCTGACTGTTCCTTTTACTTATATATTTTCTAGATCTCAAGTGACGGCGTCTCTAACGTGGATTGACCTCCCAATCTACCAAGATTGGAAGCCAAAGCGTCACATTTTTCCCTTGCCCCTCAACTTTCTCTTCATAATTGCTGAGGGACACAGGGCCCTGGGTGGGGCTTTGGTTTCCCGGGCATTTCCGCACCCTCCTCAGCTCCCCGCCATGGAGTGGCTTCGGTCACCCAGGCTTTATTGTGGTCGGCGGGGAGGGTTCTGTGGGGGCGCTCGGTTATGGCCTTGGCCTTGCTCAGGGCCTTGGGGCTGTTCGGCCAGGCAGCTTGGGGAACAACAACAACAACAACAACAACTTAACTGAGTCACCCAAGTTCAGGCTCGGAAGTGTGAATGTTGGCACGATGAGAGGAAGAACGGGTGAGATTGCTGATATGTTGGAGATGCAGAGAGGATGTATGTTGTGCCCAGGAGAATCAGTGGAGAGGGGGGAGTGCAAGGTGGGTTATTGGAAAGAATGAACGTTACAAGTTCTTATGGAAGGGAAATGAATGTGACACAGGAGGGGTGGGTTTCCTGGTGGCAGAGAGGTGGGCGGATTGTGTGATAGAAGTTAAAAGGATTAATGAAGACTGAAAGTAATAGTGAGAGTTATAAATGTTATATCAGCATTTGCTTCCCAAGTAGGCTTAGGTAGAGTTGTTAAAGAAGAGTTTTGGAATTAACTACAATGGGTGGTTGCCGGATACAAGGAAGGGAAGGTAGTAATTGTGTGAGGGGACTTGAATGGGCATGTTGGGGCATATGCTGATGGATATGAGGGCGTGCATGGAGGACAGGGATATGGCTGAAGAAACCTGGCAGGTGAATACATACTGGAGCACTGTGCTGCCATGGGGATGGTGGTGTGTAACACCATGTTCAGGAAGAGGAATAGCCATCTGATAACATATGAAAAAGGTAGCTCCAGCAACCAGATAGACGGCTCGCTTGGTGTAGTGACTAGCGTCTCGGACTTCCACCCAGAAGGCCCGGGTTCGCGCCCACGCTCGGCGCATTAAAGATTTTTCACAAGCACTGAGTCGTTACCATCCCTCATGAGCAAAGGGATGGGGTAGTAGTACAGGACCCCAATGGAAATACGCCTAATCGGCCTTATTGAGCTATCCTTAGCTAGCTTAGCATGCGCTAGCTTTAAGAACTATTATTATTATTATTATTATTATTATTATTATTATTATTATTATAGACTACTTTCTGATCAGCAAATCTGACAGGAAATGAGTTCAAGATACTAAGATCATACCAGGTGAAGAATGCATCCCCCAACACAAGCTCATAATGTGTGATATGTGCTTAAGTAGAGTTCCTGTGAGAAAAAATTACATTTGCCAAAAAGGAAAGTATGGTTGCTAAAAAAGGGGGTACAGAGACAGATTCCACAACAAAATGATGGAAATTGAAAATTGTTGGGAGAGGTATTTGACTAGAAGCCAGAAAGGTTGGGAAGAGCTAGAGTTGGAAAGTTCAGAGCATATGTTATTGATGACAGATATTAGGCTTGATTTCGAGCAGAAACATAGAAAGTATGAGATTCTTGAATTTGAAGGTGACGGTACCGTGTGACTGCTTCCTCCTTATTAAGGACAGAAATAGAACAAGTGTGAGTAAACCAAGATTGTGGCACCGCCAACGTGCCACAAGTGCCACCGGCTGGGAGGGTCAGATGGCCACACTAGAGGGATAGGACAGGTAACAGAGATATGGTTATGATCGGAGGAGCCCAACAGAGAGAAAATATTTACAGAGTAAGCACAAGGATGTGAGATTAGAAATATGTGAAGGATGTTGGGCCAATCACCAAAGCGGTCAGGGATACGACACAAGTAGGGTGCTGAACTAAATACTCCATGTCATTTAGGATAGAAAAGGTGTAGGCTTGTTCACCAGGTTGGTCAGTGAAATGAGAGGAGCCATTGGCGATGGTGAACATTGAAATTGCCCATAATGGAGATTTCAGAGAAGGGAGAGATGGATAGAATGTATTCCACTTGAGAGGTAAGATAGTCAGTAGAATTAGGGGACATAAAAAAGTACTGATATGTTTAGCTTGAGAGTGACAAGATAGCTTAAGCCAGAGAATTGAAAATTAATTTGAGTCAAAATTGGAAACATGAGAGCAAGTAAGATTGTTGCGCACACAACATCCACCTTTGGCTTGAAACTGGGGATAGATAAAGTAGGAGGATACAGAGAAGGGTTTGCTGTCAGTTGCTTCAAACAACTGGGTTTCGGTGAGGAAAAGAAGATCAGGTTTGCTAGAGGAGAAGTGGTGTTCAATAGAGTAGAAGTTAGAGGATATGCCGCAAATATTACAAAAAATAATAGAAAGCGTGTCAGGCCATGGCCTAAGACATTTTGCGGGGTCATTAGGCAAGTGTCTCTGTGTGGGGGCATTCATGGTCGCCCACCCTGGGGACTTCGAGGCTGGTTGTATCGTCATAATTTATTTGTTTTTTAAATGTTTATGTATTGAAGAGAAGTATAGTGAACTTGTGTGGTGTAGTATTAAGGAGAGAGAGTGCTTGTTTTTTTTAAATGTTTATGTATTGAAGAGAAGCATAGTGCACTTGTGTGGTGTAGTATTAAGGAGAGAGAGTGTTTGTGAGAGCTAGCTGAATTACTCTCTGTATAGGTGAAGCACAAAGAATATCAATAAAAGAGGCCAGGCATATGAAGCAGGAGGTCCAGTGACTACTTATCACATGACTATAAAGCCTCTCCTGGGTATGGCACTGCTCGATTGGTGCCTACAGTCTCCCCCTGGTTAGATCAACAAAATCCTGCCACAACACTGGCCCACCATTTTAACACTATAGTCGACTCTGGCATGGCGCCAAACAGCACCCAGGTAAGACTAGTAGAGTCCCTTATGGCACCTATCCTCTCCTCACCAGCCTAGGCAGTGCCATACCAAGACAGCAACAATTGCAAGGTTTTATTGTACAGTAGAGTAATGGTTGTTGGACCACAAGTCTATTCCCCCCCCCCCCCCCGAAGAATCCGAAGACCCCTTTTCACCCTGCCGCATAACCTATTTTACTGTCAGGCGAAACAGAAGCAAGGGGTGTGAAGAGATTGCCCAAACGATCTCCACCAGCCGAGAATCGAACTCGGTCCTCCCGGTTAGAAACTGAGCGCTCTACCAATGTCGCTACTGGTCACCCCCATATATTTTTGGTTTTCCTCCACCAGAAGACTAAGGCCACCTTACCCCCTGGGGGTAAACATTGCATCTTACCAGCATTCTGCATATTTTAAAACTTAATACTTTTTACCAGCATTCTGCATATTTTAAAACTTAATTCTATCAGACTGAAAGACACTAAGTTACATCTCAAATTCTCACATAAGTTATTCTAGTTCTTCGGAGAAAGAAAAGGAATTATTGAAATTATTATTTACGGTATGTGAATTTTACTTTTAGTAAATGCATTTATTTTATTTTTATACTGTACAGTACTATAGTAACTGTAACTACAATAGATAATTATAAGTAATTGCTTATTTGTTAAGTTTTCGTATTATTGCACTTTTAGATACCTTATACAGTACTTAAGTATTGGCTGGTATTGGCCCATTTTTCATCGATACTGATACTGTACCTCTAAAATTAGCCGATACCAATACTCTAGCGCATCCATATGAAATATCAGTACTTCAACCTTCAATATTAAAAGATTTAAAGTATATCATACCGGTACACCTTCAAATATCTTTTTCAGTTTATGAGACCTCTAAAAAATTATAATCCTAGGATTAGGATATCAAATCATTAGGCTACAAGCATACCTTAGTCCGAACAATGATTATCAATGTGCAGTAAATATAACAACCTGATAGAGGCCAATGAAAAAGTTGTTAGCAGTGTCTGGCAAAGTATAGCAATGTGTGTACCACCCATCAACACAAATGTCCATTTATGATTAAATTGGGAGAATATATGAAGTAAGAGAACATTAAATTAACCCCTTCTATAATGACAATGTCTTTCCAAATTTGTTCTAGCTATATTTAGACAATTTTGAGCAGCTTAAGGATCTGGGGTAGTAAAAAGGGTTGTGAGATATGTAGTTCAAAGCCTGTTGATTATTGTAGGCTCTTTTTAAACTGAATAAATCGTCTAAAAGTAGCCATAATATAGCTAAAAGGACGGCACCGGTACTGAAGGGGTTAAGGATAAATCAAAACCATCTATAGGGTTCAAATATTAACAGAACATTAAGGGGCACTCAGTAGAGGAGATAAGTCATGCCTCCAGCACAGAACTTTTATAGGTGCTGATTCCTCAGCTCCTTGTCAACACAAACTCATGATCTTAATACTATGTCTTTACAGGTATAATCACCCTAGGTAGCGGTTCCTTGTTTTCCATGGATACCGGTATTAGGTGATAGGACAGATCCCTTAATCACATAAAACAGTACCATCCAAATGGATCAACATTTCAGTAAAATCTCCAATATAAATTAAATGGGAACTCATTGACCAAAGTTATCATATCGAAATAACATCTTATAACAATAAGGTAAAATCCCACTCTGATGGTACCAATTTTCACTTTGGCCCAAAGAGTAAATGCCCTTGGTCCCCTATTTATTAGAGCCTTGTCTCAGCATTCTCAGTCTACCAACTGTCATCATTCCCTCATTTTTCATATTTCTAACACACTTCATCCACTCATCTTCATTCATTCTCTTCGCTCTCTCAACTCTGCTCTTATTGGTCATTCTGTCACCATGCTCACGTAAGTATCAATAAACCATCTCTCCACAGAAATCAACAACACTGCATGCATCCGTTTCATGTTCATATTTGTGAAAGGATAAGACGTACAGTACGGTACAACATATTTAGTGGATTCTGGATCAGATATTTTATCTACACAGTTTATAGATATTTTAATTAATGAATAAAAGAACACTTTGGTTACATTTAAGATTTTATTACAAAAACATCATACTGTATTCTCTAAAATTTCCTATGTCCCTAAAAAGAAATACAGTGTACATTATAAAATATTGATGTGGGTCACTAAACCTACTATACCTTTAGAACAAATATGTAGAGGTTACTAGTATATTTATTTCTATTATACAGGATAGTTAAATTCCAATCCTGCAAGATCAAAGACTGCTCTAAATAAGAGAACAATACATACTATTGACTTATTCTGCATGCTATAACAATATAACAATTTATTTAATTAAATGAAATTTTGTAGTGCCCCACTATTAACATGAGTTCTATTTACACTGCTTGCCGTAAGTATACAGTATTTGTCTTTAAACATATGAGAAGATACAATACGGAATTTGAAGGTAAATACGGGGAAGAGCAAGGTTATGGTCTTCAAAAGGGGTGAAGTCACAGAGTGTGAGGTGAAGCTGAACGGTCAGGCTATGGAGATCGTCAACTCTTTTAAGTATCTGGGCAGTGTGTTGAGTAAAGATGGGACTATGGATGAAGAAGTGCAGGAGAGGGTACAACAGGTACAACAGGGGAAGAGGGTTGTAGGAACGCTAAAAGCAGTAACAAGAAATAGGGTGGTCAGTATGGAAGTGAAGAAGTCCTTGCATGACAGTGTGGTAATCCCGACACTGACTTACGGAAGCGAAGCATGGACGTTGGTTGAGAGACTCAGACCAAGAGTGAGAGCAGTGGAAATGAATTACTTAAGGAGTGTGTGCGGAGTTACATGGAGGGATAGACAGACTAATGAGGAAGTAAGAAGGTGGTGTGGAGGTAGATGTGCTGGAAAGTGTGAAAAGGAACAACTTGAGATGGTTCGGCCATATGGAACGTATGGAAAGCGAGAGAATGACTAAGAGGGTGTACAAGAGCGAGGTGGAGGGACAGAGAGGGAGAGGTAGACCGAATATGAGGTGGAAGGATGGAGTGAGGAAGTACATGAACGAGGGCGGTGCTGGTTGGGGGGAGGGGCGTCGACTGACTGGGGACAGAGGTGCATGGGGGCGGTTCGTTCGTGGCCACCCCTTCGGGGATCACGGCGTCAGGCAATAGATAGATAGATAGAAGATACAAGACCAATTATACCAAAATACATTTGTTGACAATTGTAATGCCAATTTTATACTCATTTGTTCTGTAGTGTAAATAAGTGGCAAATTATGAAACAATGAATGACAAATTAGTGAATTAACTCAGTAGGCAACCACCAAAAATGTACTTGTATTACCCCATGCCATACAGATGAAACAAACATTTAAATTTAAATAATTTGCATAGTCAAAAAAAAAAAAAAAGAAAAAAAAAAAAAAAACAGTACTCTGGAGAGAAAACATGAGACAGGAAGATGGTACACATGAATGGAAATTGCATTAGAGTATGTTTAATGTATATGAGCTATGTAGGGTACAGTCAAAATCAATAGTTCAACTAAAACCTTGCACATAAATTACTTAATTTCATGTTGCTATAACTTTCCCTGGACAGTCCTAATGTGTTCTAATAGCCTGTGATGAGTAGTGTTTGTGTAATGTACTGTACTATATATATAAGGTGACTATACTGTAGGCCTACATTTAAAATCATCATATTGTACTTAAAACAATGATGAAACAAGGGATGAATATTGATGTCAGTGGGCCTTAGAATGATATCATAAGTGGTCCTACATGTCTTTACAGTACCAGGAACAAATATAGAGTTAGAAAACTTGAATAATTGAATGCGTGTCAAATAGTGGAATGAGGGATGCAATAAAAATGTAAAAGGGTACAGGCTTCAAGGTGATATACCTGTACAGTATATAGATTTTTTTCTTTTCTGGATGATAATACAGTAAAAGTCCGTTAATCCGACGACCGATGATTCGAATCTCCCAATAGTCCGAATTTTTCAATTTGAGGCCAAATCCGAATTCACCCGATGGTCCGAATTTCAAGAAGTCCCAAAGTCCCCTTTTTGAGGCATTAGGCCACTCAAATGACACATAATGGAGCACACACATATCATATGTTCATGAATTCACTTTAAAAGTTTACCATTGTCATTGTAGCCTATTACCTACTTCAAAACATTCAGATTAATGGTCAAAGGAAGCTACTGATATAAACGTAAACACCTTCTTCTTCTTCCACATCGTCTGCTAGAGAGTTTGTTTTGCTCTTGAACGCATCCTTGGGACACTCCAATGCGCTACTGGCTTGCACCGCATTTTCTGGAAGCGCATTCAGTCTTGAGCTTGAAAATGCACCTTTGGACGTATTAGTCTTGAGCTTGAAAACACACCTTTGGACATTCCGATACGCTACTATTTATAGTTCAGTGATCGGAGCGTCCCAAGGGTGCTTTCAAGACAACAAGACAAGGGTGCTTTCAATACAATAACACAGCACGTCACAAAAGGAAAATTACAAGAACCTCTCAGGGAAGTGCCGTTGTTAAGGCATTACTTCCCGAACCACATCTGATCTTCAAGAGCAAGACAAACTCGCTAGTAGACGGAAGACGTTTATATCAGCAGATTCCTTTGACCATTAATCTGAATGTTTTGAAGTAGGTAATAGGCTACAATGACAATGGTAAACTTTTGAAGTGATTTCATGAACATATGATATGTGTGTGTGCACCATTGTGTCATTTGGGTGGCCTAATGTCTCAATGTTTTCGTTATACACAGGTTCATAGGGGTAAAGTCCGATAATCCGAAAAATCCACTAATCCGAACGAGGGCCGGTCCGCTGCCCTTCGGATTAACGGAAGTTTACTGTATATGATATTGTCCTAGCCATAGCTAAGATGTATAATGATGAACAATACAGTACAGTAACTATGGAGCAAGTGAATAATGCAAGGAATAAAATCTGCCACAGGGGAAGTTGTCCAGGATGAAACAAATCACTCAAAATAATAATGATGAAATACTATAGTGAAGAAGAAAAAAAAATGAAGAGACTGTCACAACTACAGTACAGTAGCTTGTTATTCTCCTCCTGTCTTGGTTTTGAAAATTTAGACTAAGGAATTAACCAATACTGTATAACGTAGTACAAATTAATCTTAGTTCATAAAATTACCAAAATATATACTAGTCTATTTCTTCATGCAGTTTATAATCTGCTTAATCAATGGAAACCTTCAAACTTGTTGTCATTTTCCTTGATAAGCTCCTGGGCTTCTTCCCAGGTGATTTTCTTGGGAACAGTTTCTCTGAGAAAAACAAGATGCTCTTGACTATGTATGGCACTGGAGAGGGCCTCATAGTCCAACACTGATCGGTCTGTTGTGTATTTTAACGTCTCTCTGGTAAGGTACTGGATAAAGAGTTCTGTTGACTTGGTAATGATGTGCAGGGACTCCTGGGGTACTGTCTCCACCTCTGGGCAGCTCTTCATGATCATTTTGACACGCTGTGTGGGAAGGAGGAGGTCTGAGGACGACCCCCCGCTGCTGCGTCCCTCCTTCACCGGACTCTTGCTGCTCGGAGACTTGCTAGGGGATGCCATTTCTGCTTCCAACCTGTCATGATAATTTACATGTTACTAATCTGGTACCATACTAGGTAATAAACTATAAAATGTTATGCAGGTGAGGCTTTTCCTCATTTCAATGAAGCAGAAATGGCATCCTCTTACTTCCATATTTCCAGCAGGTCTATACAACATGTGCCAAGATAGGCACGGCAGATAAATCCTATAAATTGTCAGCTATACAGTATATACATGGCATTGCACTTTCATTACTGGTGCCACATTTAATTTACAAAATAACAGGAAGTAAAACACCAAATAATAAAACATTCATTTATACATTCACAAAGCAGAGTACTGTACTATACTGTGGTGTACAATGGCCATCAGTATTCTTTGAACATTGGATAGAAATTGTACAGAGTACTGAATGCAAATGAGACACAGCAATACTTTATCATAGCTCATAAACAGCTAAGCTTATGATTAAGTTTACTAACATGTTTCAATATATGCATATATAAATCCAAAGATCGAGTGTTCAACATGAGGTATGGTTTCAGTTTCGCGTCCAAATGGCGGTGTTCAAGGCAGCCTCACTTACCAGGTCACAAAATTTCACAAACTGGTTCCATTCGTAGGGAAAATGTTCTCGGCAGAAAATCTAATAAAGGGCTATTACGTGATATACACATTCACAAAGGTTAATTACTTCAAAATAACAAGTCTATAAAATATAAAGTATTGTGGGTTACCTCATAATTATTAGTCTAGAACTGTCAGACGATGCCAAACTGCCAAATTTAACTCTTGCCTATGGACTATTAACCCAGGAAACGCTAGAGCTGTTTTTAAAGTGCTGCCGGTGCGACATTCGTAACGCCTAAATTTGCATAAATTTACCTTTATTCCCTGCTCATTTCCAAGCATAAGCAAGAGCCAGAACGTAATACAATGATATATCCGTGAAAGTAAAGTAATAGAGCTTTCCAATGACACATGAATCATCTCTCTACGACGTCTGGTTCTCTTGCATAGATCGGTCAAAATCGCTAAAAATTAGCGGTTTTGAGCGGTTTCCGCTAGGTGTAACGCGGCAATGGTGCGAGAGAAGGCTATCTCGCACACTAGTGTGTCCCCATATTTTGTGGGCTCCGGATGAGTCCCTACCGCGCTGCCTGCAACAGCTTGCCCCGCTCCCAGGCCACATAATAGGCGGATTTTGGTCTCTGTCATGTGACAGACGCCGCACCAAAGGCGTTAAAGGTCAATTCGGACAAAATTTGTCATATTTACCATATACTGTATAGCAATATTACTGCTCCATATGTACATATTTTACTTGTACTGTACAGTACAGAATAATGAACATGTGAACTTTGAAGAACCAGAAAATAGATGTAAAGAGGAAAAAAAAAGTGAAAAACTGTATTACTGAGACGGGAGGCGAGCCTGGAGGCGTACATAGATTTGCCTGATGCAGACTGAGCTCTCAGCTCTCTACGCGAATGTAAGAGGGACGAGAGAGGCTCGGTGAGGGCAGGGGAGGGTGAAAGACATATTTTAGGAAGGAGAGACGATTTATACGGAGTGGGTTAGGGAAAATATCATATACAGTTGACACCCGATTTGCGAACGTTCACACAGTGAAATTTTGGCTTATGATGATGAGAATAAGTCATGGGGGGGTGAGGGCCCCCGTCAACCTATTATTGTATCCCATGGCAGTCAAAATAGAAGGGAACATGATTGCGAGCGTACGAGTAGCGTAAATATGGCGGACGGTACGCCCGAATACTACATCTTTACCTAATACAGTACTGTATTCTCAATATCGTCCCCATGGAGGATTTGCGATAACAAGAACTTTAAAAACTCTGATATGACCTAAATATAACCAGTTCCATGCATAAACAAACACAATTTCGTCAACTTTCCTCGGTAAAGGTTGTGCTGGCGGCTATATTTATTACGCTCGCGGTAATGTTCCTGTCAATCTTGACTTTTTTCGACATTATCCATTATTGTAGCCCACGGCTGTTATGGGTAAGTTAATGCAAATCCTCGATAAGGATGTAGTATTCGGGCGTACCGCCTGCCTTGTTTACACTACACTGTAGCCTGGTACTGTACTTGGAAGCTTGTGATAATGTTCCTGTCTATTTTGACTGCCGTGGGATTTAATACCCCCCATGACTTATTGCCATCATCATATATATTGCCAGCAGAGGACAAATAACAGAAAAAAGGGAAGGAGGGAGGGGAGTGAAAGGTACAGCATGGTGGACAGAAGAGGTAAGAATAGCTGTGGAAGAAAAGAAGAAAGCATATAGAGAGTGGTTGGGTAGTAGAGGGAATGAAGATTCCGAGAGACAGAAACGAGCGAGGTACGTGGAGAGTAAGAGGGTGGTGAAGAGAGTAAGAAACTGTTCTGGAAAGAAGTAAAGAAAGTTAGGGAAGGTAGCAAGGGAAACAGTAAGGGTGTGAAAGATAAGAATGGGAGAATGCTAGCCGAGAAGCAAGAGAGTCGAAAGATGGAGGGAGTACTTCAGTGAGTTGCTAAATGTAAGGAATGAAGAGCCAGCAAACATAGCTGGATATGGTATGGGAGGGAGAAGAAGAGAAGTAGTGGAGGAGGAGGTGGGGATCAGGTCAGAAGTGTGGGAAGCCATGAAAAGAGTGAAGTTGGGGAAAGCATCAGGAACAGATGGAGTGTGTGGGGAAATGTTGAGGTATGGTGGTGAGATAGTGATCGAATGGGTATGGAAAATGTGCAAACTAGCATGGGAGAAGGGGAGTGCACCCGATGACTGGAAGACTGGCATAATAGTCCCCCTATACAGGGTGATTCAGTAACCCTTTTTATAAATTTAATGTCAAATTCGGGAGACAAAAATAAGATTAATTTACTCTATGACCCTTAGGGTGAGTCTTGATATGATGGAGATATTACACCTTTAAAGTTATCGATAGATAGAAAAGAAAAAAATCTAAGGAGTGAGAATGAAAATGTCGTTGCTAACTGGCAGGGTAGCGTAACCAAGACTTGGTATCAAAATGGCTGCATACGGTAGCTGGATGCAGTTCGTTTCGCAATTTACAAAGGTACATTACTACTGTATTTGTATTATCATCATCATTATTACTAATAATCATTGTATTAGTAGTAGTAGCAAGGGGAGAAGCAGGCGGCGGAGGATAAGTAAGAGGAAGAGGAGGAGGAGTAAGTGGTGGAAGAGGGGTAAGTGGAGGAGGAGGGATCTTCCTGCCGACTTTGAGCTTTGATACTCCGCTCGTCTTAATGAATCTTGAATCAATCTGTACATGAATCTAAAGATTGTTTCTTTGCTTACACATGGTAGCTTTAGATTCATGTACAGATTGATTCAAGATTCATTAAGACGAGCGGAGTATCAAAGCTCAAAGTCGGCAGGAAGATCCCTCTTCCACCACTTACTCCTCCTCCTCTTCCTCTTACTTATCCTCCGCCGCCTGCTTCTCCCCTTGCTACTACTACTACTAATACAATTTTATAATGATGATGATAATACAAATACAGTAGTAATGTACCTTTGTAAATTGCGAAACGAACTGCATCCAGGTACCGTATGCAGCCATTTTGATACCAAGTCTTGGTTACGCTACCCTGCCAGTTAGCAACAACATTTTCATTCTCACTCCTTAGATTTTTTTCTTTTCTATCTATCGATAACTTTAAAGGTGTAATATCTCCATCATATCAAAGACTCACCCTAAGGGTCATAGAGTAAATTAGTCTTATTTTTGTCTCCCGAATTTGCCATTAAATTTATGAAAAGGGTCACTGAATCAGCCTGTATAAGGGCAAAGGGGAGAAGAGTGTGTGGTAACCACCGAGGAATATGTCTTCTAAGCGTAGTAGGGAAGGTATACAGTAGGGTAGTGATTGAGAGAGTGAGAGTGAGAACGGAGAAATGGATAGGCGACGAGCAGGGAGGTTTTAGGAAGGGAAGAGGATGTGTAGATCAGATTTTTACCCTGAATTGTGTTGTGGAGAAGTATCTGGAGAAGAAACAAAAGGTGTATGTTGCCTTTATGGACTTGGAGAAGGCCTATGACAGAGTGAATAGAGACGGTTTGTGGAAAGTACTTAGAATATACGGAGTAGAGGGCAAGTTGCTGAAAGCAGTGAAGAGCATGTATGAGGGTGCAAAGGCTGCAGTACGTGTGGAGAGTGAGCAGAGCGAGTTCTTTGACCTGAATGTTGGTTTGAAACAGGGGTGATGTCCCCGTGGTTGTTTACTGTATATATGGATGGAGTCATGAAAGAAATACTATCAAGAGCAGTGGATGTTGGTGTATCGCTGAAAAGGGAGGGAATTGAGTGGAAGCTACCTATACTGCTGTTTGCGGATGATACAGTTCTGATGAGTGATAATGAATGGGAGTTGCAGGGTCTGGTAAATGAGTTTGGAACAGTGTGCAAAAAACGGAATTTGAAGGTAAATGCGGGGAAGAGCAAGGTTATGGTCTTCGAAAGAGGTGAAGTCACAGAGTGTGAGGTGAAGCTGAACGGTCAGGCTATGGAGATCGTCAACTCTTTTAAGCATCTGGGCAGTGTGTTGAGTAAAGATGGGACTATGGATGAAGAAGTGCAGGAGAGGGTACAACAGGGGAACAGGGTTGTAGGAACGCTGAAAGCAGTAACAAGAAATAGGGTGGTCAGTATGGAAGTGAAGAAGTCTTTGCATGACAGTGTGCTAATCCCGACACTGACTTATGGAAGCGAAGCATGGACGTTAGTTGAGAGACTCAGACCAAGAGTGAGAGCAGTGGAAATGAATTACTTAAGGAGTGCGTGCGGAGTTACATGGAGGGATAGACAGACTAATGAGGAAGTAAGAAGGAGGTGTGGTGTGGATGTAGATGTGCTGGAAAGTGTGAAAAGGAACAACTTGAGATGGTTCGGCCATATGAAACGTATGGAAAGCGAGAGAATGACTAAGAGGGTGTACGAGAGCGAGGTGGAGGGACAGAGAGGGAGAGGCAGACCGAATGAGAGGTGGAAGGATGGAGTGAGGAAGTACATGAACGAAGGCGGTGCTGGTTGGGGGGAGGGGCGTCGACTGACTGGGGACAGAGGTGCATGGGGGCGGTTCGTTCATGGCCACCCATTCGGGGATCACGGCGTCAGGCGATAGATAGATAGATAGATGTAGTATCTGGGTGCACTGTCCGACGGTCGATCTCTCGTGGTTAAGTTCCCCTCTATTTTTTGTTATTTGCCCCCTGCTGGCAATATATGATGATGATGACAATAAGTCATGTGGGGGTGAACCTATTATTGTATCCAACGACAGTCAAAATAGGCGGGAACATGATCGCGAGCGTCCGTGTAGTGTAAACAAGGCGGGCGGTACACCCGGTAACTACATTCTTGCCGAAAAAAGCAGCCAAAATAGACGGGGACATAACTGCGAGCGCACGACCTATGTAAACATGACGACCATACGCCTGGATACTACATCATTCCCAAATCCTCCATTCACTGAATGATAAATAACAATAAAACACTAGGCACACTAAAACACTAGGGGAATGCACCTGATGACTGGAAGACAGGCATAATAGTCCCCCTATATAAGGGGGAAAGAGGAGTGTGTGGTAACCACTGACCACCAAGTAATATGTCTTCTAAGCGTAGTAGGGAAGGTCTACAGTAGGGTAGTGATTGAGAGAGTGAGAGCGAGAACGGAGAAATGGATAGGTGACGAGCAGGGTGGGTTTAGGAAGGGAAGAGGATGTGTAGATCAGATTTTTACCCTGAAATGTGTTGTGGAGAAATATCTGGAGAATCAACAAAAGCTGTATGTTGCATTTATGGACTTGGAGAAGGCCTTTGACAGAGTGGATAGAGAAGGTAGGCCTATGTGGAAAGTACCGTCAACTGGGGCGAATTCGGCCGATTTTTGCGTATTTCCGTAGCATGTACAGTAGTCTTGTTTTTATCTCAATGTAAGGTCTTAAGTATTGTATGTGTAGCTGGTACCGTACATTGGGGTATACAATCATAGCATTAAAGAAATTAAAATACATTGCATAAATTTATTACAAATATAATAAAGGTGTCCGAATTCGGACAGGATTTGGGGCAATTTCGGACACCTAGCCTGAATTTGGACATGGATTTAAAATACATTCATAGGACTAACCAGTGATCCCAGTATAGATTCGGACCTTTCAGGGGTCAATTCGACATCTTTGAACATTTTAAAAGGGTCTTATCACACTCCCTGAAAACGTAAAGACCGTAAATACCATATCATAAGATACGACACTTTTGGGGCAATTTCGGACATACAGTACAGTATCTGGATTTATTGACCTATACTCTGGGTAGCAGTATGGCCCTGACAATGTAAAAATAAGGATTATTGGGACATAACTCAGAAATACCACGTGTAATGACAACTATAAAACCAATTACACTCAATATCCGAATCTGACAGGTTATCGCATAGCTAAAATTAGATTAAATAATATTATTCATTTAATTAATTTTCATCCTGTCCGAATTCACCTAATTTTTACAGAAATTTAAAAAATTAAATAATATAATACCCAATTACGGGAATAACATAGCCTACAAGATGATAATAATAATAATAAGCATGTTACTTATTTCTCATAAGCGCCAATTTTTCCGAAGAATTCACTAGCGCTCGAAAAGAGAAAGAAAAAAGAACAAAAATCAATGCATCAAAAGAAGGCTCATATACAACACACATTTAACAATCACCAGCAGTGGCAAAATAGCCTAAACTCTATAGCCATCTGTCATGACACCTCTCTCAAGATCATAGCTTCTCTCAAAGAGAAAAGTCTTAAGTTGTCTCTTGAAGCATTCAACAGAACTCAGTTGTCTCATGGACAGCGGCAACCTGTTATACAACCTCGGAGCCATGTAGGAGAATGACCTCTCAAAGAAAGAAGACTGCTGGAAAGCCCTTGGTTCATCAAGACGAAAAGGGTCATTGTCATGACGCACAACTACACCATGGTGTGCCGGTGGGCGCCTGAGCAGCTCCGCAAGGTACCTAGGCTCACCAAATTTGAGAACCTTAAAAGTCACCAAACACAACTTAAATTCTATTCTTGCTCTTACTGGCAGCCAGTGCAGTTCTATGTGAAGAGATGTAGTAGGAGTTCTAGGTGGAACACCAAAAATTAGTCTTGCGGCCCTGTTAAGAACAGACTGAACTTTCTTCAAAATATAATTTGGAAGACCCACCAACAGGGCATTGCAATAATCAACACGAGAGAAGACCAATGAGTGAACCAACGTCAGAAGGCAACGTCTGGTTATAAACGGCTTCACCAAATAGAGATTTCTGATGTGCAAGTAACAACTTTTAACTATCTGGTTTACATGCTCTTTGAAATCTAATCGGGAGTTCACATATACACCCAGATTTCGAACAGAGTTGGCCGATCGCAGCTGAGATCCACCCACATTGATGGAGAGGGCACCTACCATATCATCAGCTCTTCTATTTCCTCGGATGATGAGAATATCAGTTTTACCATCATTTAGTTTAAGTTTTCTCGCTCTCATCCACTTCTTGATATCAGACATCAACAATTCCATCTTACTCCGTATATCAACTATATTTGTGATTCTCACATAAATCTGGGTGTCATCTGCATAAAAGTGAAAGGTGACATTATGTGCACGAAGCAGAAGAGACAAACTGCTAATATAAATTATAAATAGGATAGGACCCAAAACTGATCCCTGCGGAACACCATACTGCAGGGGTGTCGAGTCCGAGACCACTTGATTTACCATCACACTCTGGGATCTACCTGACAAGTACGACCCAAGAAGCAAGAGAGCGGAGTCACGCACACCACAATCATAAAGATCACTCAATAACAACTCGTGATCCACTGTGTCAAAAGCCGCAGAGAGATCAAGCAAGACCAATAGTGAGGCCACACCATTGCAAATGTTCTCAACTAGATCATTATGTACTCTAATCAATGCTGTTTCAGTTGAATGATGCTGTCGGTAAGCAGACTGAAAAATTGGGATAGTTTCATTCTGCTGAAGTAGTGGTTGTAATTGGTCAAGTATTGCACGCTCTAATATCTTTGATATGAAGGACAGGTTGGAGACAGGACGATAGTTCAACATGTTCTCAACATCAAGTCCAGGTTTCTTTAGAGTAGGTCGGAGTAGTGCATGCTTTTCAGAATGTGGGAAGCTACCTTCAGAGAAGCACTTATTAATTATTTTGGAAATAAACTCAACTGTGTGATCATAAACTCCTGGTAGCTTGGAAACATTTATGGGATCCAACGGGCAAAATGTTTTTTGAGGTTTCTTATGTAGGACAAGATCATGTCCACCTCTACTGAGTGAAAGGATGAGAGGACATTATTAGGAATGTGTCGGGGTTGGAGTACAACTGAAAGTTCTTCACCAACAGAAGCATCATCCAATTCCTGTCTTATGCGAGTTATCTTGCCAGCAAAAAATGCCACAAAGTTGGCAGCCAACTCGGCATCAGGTACAGAAGGTCTTAAGCTGACTCTTGTTTTTCCAAGTAAACTGTTTACAATTGAAGCCAACCTCCTCTGGTCGTTACCACACGAGTCAACTTTTCCCTGATAATACACTTTCTTTTCATCTTTGATTTTGTAGACCACAGCTCTTCTGGCTGACAAGTATTGCAACCATGTAGAGTCTGTTTTATTTTTCCGCCATTCACGTTCAGCTCTTCTACGCGCTCTTCTAAGAAATTTAACTCGAGTGCTATACCAGGGCGAATCATCTCTTACTATGATTTTCTTCTCTACTTCTGGACAGTGATGACAATTAATTATTTGTAATTTCACACTAGTTACGAAAGTACCTCTTGGCACTAATAACTTTCCTGCATCTACTCATTATAATTTCTGTCAAAGAAAGTTTGCCATTGTTACAAAATTTGATTATATACCTTATTTTGTTTTTTAATTACTTGTCGAAATATATTTAAAGATCTTTACACACAAAATTGATACAAAAGTATTACGAAAAGCCTGGTGAAAAAAGATTTATAATAGGTTTATTCATTAATTAATAATTACGGTATATAATTAACTGTTTTTTGGCGGTGATGTCAGAATTCACCCCAGTTGACGGTACTGTACTGTACTTAGAATATACGGAGTATATAGATGGCAAGTTGCTGAAAGCAGTGAAGAGCATGTATGAGGGTGCAAAGGCGGTAGTAGGTGTGGAGAATGAGCAGAGCGAGTTCTTTGATCTGAATGTTGGGTTGAAACAGGGGTGCGTGATGTCCCCGTGGTTGTTTACTGTATATATGGATGAAGCCATGAAAGAAATACAAGGAAGAGCAGTGGATGTTGGTGTATCACTGATAAGGGAGGGAAACAAGTGGAAGCTACCTGTACTGCTGTTTGCTGATGATACAGTTCTTATGAGCGATCATATAATGCGGGGAAGAGCAAAGTTATGGTCTTCGAAAGGGGTGAAGCCACAGAGATGACAGAGTATGAGGTGAAGTTGAACGGACAGGCTATGGAGATTTTCAGCTCATTTAAGTATCTGGGTAGTCACGCACTGTGCTGAATAAAGATGGGAGTATGGAAGAAGAAGTGCGGGAGAGGGTGCAACAGGGGAAGAGGGTTGTAGGAAAGCTGAAAGCAGTAACAAGAAAAAGGGTGGTCAGCATGGAAGTGAAGAAGTCCTTGTATAACTGTGTGGTAATCCCGACACTGAGTCTACATACATACATACATAAAATTTTAAGACCGAGTGTTCCACACATCAGTGCAGTTTCAGTCTCTTGTCCTAATGGCGGCGTTCCAGGCAACCCTGTTAAGGGCTGCTTCACTTGTCAAGTTCTTGGATTTGAGATCGGCGCGTATAGTCCGATCCCAGGTCTTCCTCGGTCCACCCCTTGGTGCAGCTCCCTCCACAATCACAGACCTGCATTTTTTCACCCAATTTTGTTCATCCATTCTCTCCACATGTCCATACCATCCCAGTCTACTTGTACACATCACCTCGCTAATACTCTTTATACCTAAACGTCTCCTCAGCTCAACATTTGTTATTCTATCCTGTAGCCTGGCCCACACATCAGCTCACCATTCTCATCTCATTACGCTCCATTCTGTTGACATCCTCTACTTTAACGGCCCATGTTTCTGAGGCATACGTCATTGCACTTCTAACACATGAGGCATACACCTTTCCCTTCAGGGGGAGAGGCATTCTTTCATGGTCAGGATTGGCATCAATTCTCTGAACTTCCCCCACACCTAATTCTAGCAACAGTGGCAGCCTCGGCCCCACCACCGGCAGAGATGGTATCTCCTAGGTAACAAAACTTGTTCACCAGCTCCAGACTCATTTCCAAAATTCACAGCCACAGGATCATCACTTAACACAAGCTCGCCTTTGCACACTACGCACTCAAATTTCTCTATTTCTGACTTATCCTTCGGCAGGGGCCCCTTTATTCTACTACAGCGCTTACTCCCATGGTGTACCCAACATCGACAGATGCTACATTGAATTGAGTTAACGCCCACTCCCTTTCCACACACTGCACATGGGTATGCACCGCTCTTTTCCACATTGCCTCGTCTCAATCTACAATGCATAATGTCTCTCAACCAACGTCCATGCTTCGCTTTCGTAAGTCAGTGTCGGGATTACCACACTGTCATGCAAGGACTTCTCCCTCTCCCGCACTTCTTCATACGATAGATAGATAGATAGATAGCCTATATTTCTTGAAAAAGAAATAAATTTCTTGGTAAATAAGCCGGCTCAACTGATCTTAAGTGGTACCGTCAACGATAATCTTAAATAACATTACTGCAGCGCTGTTAGAAACAATTTATTAGGGAAAATAGGGATCAATAGACTCGCCATATTCTTCTCATTATAGTCCGCATGGAGGAATTTAGGGTAATTTTTTACCGTGTGACAGCCAAGAGTTTTAGCATTTACTTTTATATATATACTGTATATAATTTTTTTTTCAGTTTTTTCTTTGATATACAGTGTTGTGTTACAGCAAGGACTGCAGGAAATGAGTATTTACCTATTATTCAACAATCTATAGGCTAACCCCCCCCCCCCCCACCTAGTGGGGAGGGCTACGAAGATAGGGAAAATGGAGGGTTAAAGAGAATAATCTATCTATCTATTGCCTGACGCCGTGATCCCCGAAGGGGTGGCCACGAACGAACCGCCCCCATGCACCTCTGTCCCCAGTCAGTCGACGCCCCTCCCCCCAACCAGCACCGCCTTCGTTCATGTACTTCCTCACTCCATCCTTCCACCTCTCATTCAGTCTACCTCTCCCTCTCTGTCCCTCCACCTCGCTCTCGTACACCCTCTTAGTCATTCTCTCGCTTTCCATACGTTCCATATGGCCGAACCATCTCAAGTTGTTCCTTTTCACACTTTCCAGCACATCTACCTCCACACCACACCTCCTTCTTACTTCCTCATTAGTCTGTCTATCCCTCCATGTAATTCCGCACGCACTTCTTAAGTAATTCATTTCCACTGCTCTCACTCTTGGTCTGAGTCTCTCAACCAACGTCCATGCTTCGCTTCCGTAAGTCAGTGTCGGGATTAGCACACTGTCATGCAAAGACTTCTTCACTTCCATACTGACCACCCTATTTCTTGTTACTGCTTTCAGCGTTCCTACAACCCTCTTCCCCTGTTGTACCCTCTCCCACACTTCTTCATCCATAGTCCCATCTTTACTCAACACACTGCCCAGATACTTAAAAGAGTTGACGATCTCCATAGACTGACCGTTCAGCTTCACCTCACACTCTGTGACTTCACCCCTTTCGAAGACCATAACCTTGCTCTTCCCCGCATTTACCTTCAAATTCCGTTTTTCGCACACTGTTCGAAACTCATTTACCAGACCCTGCAACTCCCATTCTTTATCACTCATCACAACTGTATCATCCGCAAACAGCAGTATAGGTAGCTTCCACTCAATTCCCTCCCTTTTCAGCGATACACCAACATCCACTGCTCTTGATAGTATTTCTTTCATGACTCCATCCATATATACAGTAAACAACCACGGGGACATCACACACCCCTGTTTCAAACCAACATTCAGGTCAAAGAACTCGCTCTGCTCACTCTCCACACGTACTGCCGCCTTTGCACCCTCATACATGCTCTTCACTGCTTTCAGCAACTTGCCATCTACTCCGTATATTCTAAGTACTTTCCACAAACCTTCTCTATCCACTCTGTCATAGGCCTTCTCCAAGTCCATGAAGGCAACATACACCTTTTGTTTCTTCTCCAGATATTTCTCCACAACACACTTCAGGGTAAAAATCTGATCTACACATCCTCTTCCCTTCCTAAAACCTCCCTGCTCGTCGCCTATCCATTTATCCGTTCTCACTCTCACTCTCTCAATCACTACCCTACTACGCTTAGAAGACATATTCCTCGGTGGTTACCACACACTCCGCTTTCCCCTTTGCCCTTATATAGGGGGACTATTATGCCAGTCTTCCAGTCATCGGGTGCACTCCCCTTCTCCCATGCTAGTTTGCAGATTTTCCATACCCATTCGATCACTATCTCACCACCATACCTCAACATTTCCCCACACACTCCATCTGTTCCTGGTGCTTTCCCCAACTTCACTCTTTTCATGGCTTCCCACACTTCTGACCTCCTGATCCCCACCTCCTCCTCCACTACTTCTCTTCTTCTCCCTCCCATACCATATCCAGCTATGTTTGCTGGCTCTTCATTCCTTACATTTAGCAACTCATTGAAGTACTCCCTCCATCTTTTGACTCTCTCTTGCTTCTTGGCTAGCATTCTCCCATTCTTATCTTTCACACCCTTACTGTTTCCCTTGCTACCTTCCCTAACTTTCTTGACTTCTTTCCAGAACAGTTTCTTACTCTCCCTCCATTTTACACTCAGATTCCTTCCAAATTCCTCATCTACGCTTCTCTTACTTTCCTTCACCACCCTCTTACTCTCCACGTACCTCGCTCGTTTCTGTCTCTCAAAATCTTCATTTCCTCTACTACCCAACCACTCTCTATATGCTTTCTTCTTTTCTTCCACAGCTATTCTTACCTCTTCTGTCCACCATGCTGTACCTTTCACTCCCCTCCCTCTTCTCCTCGTAGATTCCTCGAAATTTATAGAGTAGGAACCAATATGTTTGTCCCAAGATATAAAACTGGAAATTTTACTAAGCAGAAAGATTGGTTTAATTTGAAATGCAAAAGAGCTTTGGGTAGGCGTGATGCAGCTTGGGCTAGATTAAGAAGAAGGAACACTGAGAGTAATCGGAATAAATATAAACAGGAGAGGAATAGATATGTTAACATAATTAGGCAAGTTAAAATGAACTATGAGAAGAACATAGTAAATAAATGTGAAAGTGACCCTAGATTATTTTATAAATATATAAACAGTAAGTTGAAGGTAAAGAAACAAATTACTAAATTAAGAGTTGATGCTAGGACGTATGAAAATGTATCGGACATGTGTGAGGTAATGAATAACAAATTGGGGTCAGTTTTTACTAGAGAGGAAGGTTTTGACGAACCACAGGCGGGAGTACTGGAGAGTGGTCTTAGTAAGATTGAAATAACTAGAGATGAGCTGTTATCTGCGATGAGAGGACTTGAAGTAAGGAAAGCTATGGGACCGGATGAAGTGTCTGCCTGGGTTTTAAAGGAGTGTGCAGAGCAATTAGTGGAGCCAGTGAGGGACATAATTCAAGCTTCCTTAGATAAAGGACAGGTTCCTGTTGAATGGAAAAGAGCTAATATCATTCCGATATACAAGAATGGAAACCCTGAGGACCCTCTAAACTATAGACCAGTTTCACTTACTAGTATTGTATGCAAGATTTGTGAAAAGCTAATTAGGAAGAGATGGATGAAAATGTTGGAGAGAAAGAAAATAATAACCCCAAAGCAATTTGGATTCAGAGAAGGGACATCTTGTGTTACCAGTTTGCTATGTTATTACAGTAGGGTGATAGATGTACTCCAAGAAAGAGGCGGATGGGTGGACTGCGTCTACTTAGACCTTTCCAAAGCATTCGATAAGGTACCACATAAGAGATTGTTATCTAAGCTTGAGACGCTAGGATGTGTCAGGGGGAGTTTGCTGAAATGGATGGAGAGCTATTTAACAGATAGGGAAATGAGGACCAACATTAGAGGAACTTACTCATCGTGGCGGAAAGTTGAGAGTGGTGTGCCGCAGGGATCTGTGTTGGCACCTCTCATGTTCCTTATGTACGTGAATGACCTGCCGATAGGCATAAACTCTTACATGTCAATGTTTGCAGATGACGTAAAAATTATGAGACAAATAACAAATAAAAGTAGTTGCGAGGAGCTGCAAGGGGATTTAGATAAAATATACGAATGGAGCACCAAGTGGAAAATGAAATTTAATATAAGTAAATGTCATGTGTTAAATATGGGAAGAAGTGTGAATAGACCAAATTGGGAGTACAGGATGGGAGATAATAAAATTAGCAAGGCCGAAAAAGAAAAAGATTTAGGGTTGATTATACAAGATAATTTGTCGCCAGAGAAACATATTAACAAGCTCTTTAGCGGAATGTATGCAATGGCCGGGAATATGAAAGTTGCTCTGAACTATTTGGATGAGACCATGGTAGCGAAAATTATGAAGAGTATGATTAGACCAAGATTGGAGTATGCAGCAGTGGTGTGGTCCCCGCATCTAAAGAAGCATATTCACAAGTTAGAAAGAATCCAGAGAGCAGTCACTAGATTGGTTCCAAGTCTCAGAGAACTGCCATATGAAGGGAGGCTAGACAAATTAAATCTACCGAGTCTAAAAGAGAGGAGAGAGAGGGGAGACATGATAATGATGTACAAATGTACCCGGGGGCTGGAGAGGCTGGATAGGGAGGATATATTAATTATGGATACAGGAATAACTAGAGGCCACAGCTACAAAGTAAAAGACCTACCTGCAAGAACGATATCAGGAAGTTTAGCTTCCCCTATAGATGTATTGACAAATGGAATGGGCTGGAGGAGGAGGTGGTAGGGGCAAGGAACATCCATATTTTCAAGAAAAAATTGGATAAAAAGTAGACTGAGAGACGGGACAACACGAGCTTAGCTCAACTCCTGTAAACTACAATTAGGTAAATACAATTAGGTAAATACTCCACACACCTCCTCACATGCTGCACAGATCTCATCCTTAAACACCTTGCTCATCTCCTCCACTTCCTCCATAACTTCCAGGTCGAACCCACCTAGTCGTCTTTCCACTGCTCTCCTGTACTCCTCCCTGACTTCCTCCTCCTGCAACCTCTCCACCCTCCTCACCATTCCACCCTCCTCTCGTCTCCCTCCAGCTCTCCTCACCCACTTCTTTTGTATCCTAACCTTAGCTACCACTACATAATGATCAGACAGACCCCCTCCAATACCCCTATACACCCCTAGCATCCATCACAGATTTCTTCATTCGTTCATCCACACATACATAATCAATCAATGACTTTCGTTCCACCACTGTCTTATCTTTCATCGTCAACATCCGTTTTCACGTGTACCTGTGGATCATTCTGTGTCGGAAGAAGATGTTGGCTATCCACAGCCTCCTCCCCACACATACGTCCACAAGTGCACTACCAGTCCCATTCACCTCTGATGGTACCCCCCACCCTCCCACCACTCCCTCAACTTTCCTATCACCCACCTTACCATTCATATCCCCAATCAGAAATATTCTTTCGTTCTTGTCAAACTTCTCCAGGCACGCCTCCACATTCATCCAGAACTCCTCTTTCTTTCTTTCAAGTTTATCCTCTGTCGCATACAATCACCCACGTTTGTATTCCTACTTTCATTCTCACCCACAGACCCATACTCTCTTACACATTCCTTCCATTTGCTACTTACAAACAAACACGCACCTTCTCTCGCTGTTCCTTCACTCACTCCAGCACACACGCCCATTCCACACTCCCCCTCTCTCACATCTGAACCTTTCCATTTGGTCTCTGGTCATTCCACATACAGTAAACCCTCGCTAACTCGGACTAATTGGGGGGAGGCCACTTCCGAGAAGTCTGATTTTCCGAGATGTCCAACTTAAGAGAGGGAAAATTCCGAGTTAGAAGAGGGAGTCCGAGCCACCAGAGAAAACGGATACTGTCCGACTTAAGAGGAAAAATTCCGAATTAGAAGAGGGAGTCCGAGCCACCAGAGAAAACGGAGACTACCCTATCACTAACAACGTAGACTCAAGATTAATTACAGTACTGTACAGTACTGTACAGGTATATGGCAGACATAATATATATCTCGGAATTTTCTGATATGTTCCGAGTTGTGAGGTGACCGGTCCGACAGACCACTTAAGCCCTCGGAGTTTTAACCTTATATCTCGGAATTTCCGAGATATATGGCCACCTGTTCGACAAGCCACTTTGGTCCCTCGGATATAAATCAGATATCTCGGAATTTTGCCGAGATATACAGGGACATTTCCGAGAAGTGCGGGTTTCCGAGTAAAAAGAGTCCGAGTTAGCGAGGGTTTACTGTGTATATCCAGCCTGGCATTCACTAGCACTTCCAGAACCTCTCTCTCTTTTGTGCCATCATTCATGCCACTAACATTCCATGTAGCCATTCTCAGAATGTCCGAAGGAATGTCCTTAGTCGGTCGTGGTTCGTCAACATAGGTTCCGTCCGCATCCGAGGCTGTTCGTTCATTTTTCTTTGCTTAGGTATTTTTTACAGGTGGGGGTCGCAAGCCCACCGACCCAACCTCTTTAGTCGCCTCTTACGACACGCAGAAGGCACGTGGGGCATATTCTATTCCCTAACCCCCAGGGGGAATAAATAAGCTTTATTTGGCAATAACCATTTGCCGTGGGATACAGAATTACTGTAGTTGATGGAGGGCAAGCCCCCCAAACAAAGAACCTGCAGCCTATTTTTGCCCCCTTACAGATCAATATTAATGAGGATGACAATAAGTCAAGGGGGGTGAGGGGAGGGCAGCACCTGGCGTCCCCCCTCAACCCATCATGTATCCAATTTACCACGCAATTTCCCTCACCTATATACTGTACTGTAAAAGCGCGATTCACCCAATAAATGGCGCCATTTGACGCCGTATCTTCAGATTGATAGATAGCATAATGGGAAAGTTAATACAAAAATTTACAAATCCACCATGAAAATCAATAATAAACACTAGCCTAATAATATTCCTTGAAAAAAAAAAAAGAACAAAAAAAACATGGTAGGCCTAGGCCAAAATAAGGCTGATGTAGAGTCATCTTGAACAGTACCGGTGTTTATTTCCAGCTGATTGTAACTTCAATCCCTTAGCAAGAGTTTTTTATATTTACCTAGCCTAGGCTAATGGAAAAATATGAAAATGCAATATTTCTACATTCAAATAGGCCTAGGCCTATTAGCAAGAATATAGTTACCGGGTGTAGGCCGTGATAGGTTGAGGGGGGCTTTGCCCCTTCTCACCCCCTCATCCCATAACTTATCATCATAGCCTAGGCCTACGTTGCCAGCAGGGGGCAAGTATCAGAAAAAATAGACGGGAACTTAACCGCAAGCGATCGACCTATGACGAGTTTATTAGGCCTATAGCCTATACCTTATTTGTTATAACTTATATTTGTTATAGCCTAGGCCAATTTTATAGGCCTACTTTATAGTGTTTAAAAATCTGTGTGCGATAACCTAGGTTCGAATCCTGGTGGATCACATACTGTATATGCTTTCATTAATTTTGTTGGAGGGGTTTGTTGTTGTGATGAAATTAATACAAATATAGATTATTAGTAGGTTCAGGGATATTTCGTAGCGAGGCCAGTCTATATGATCTGTGCCCCATGAATATTCTTTTGTCTCACTTAAACATTAGGCTACCATAGCGCGGTAGGGAATATGAACATGATTAGATTAATATCCAGTATTCGAGAATGGATAATAAGTCGTAGGCGTGTGCATAAACCTTTAACCGTCCTGGTGGTGTAATGGTTAGAGTGTTTAAAAATGTGTGTGATAACCCAGGTGGGTCATTCCACGTCAGATCAACCAAATTTGAGGCATTTTTGCCCTGACCGACTCAGATTTTCTTGAAATTTGGCACACATAGAGAGCTCCACGAGAAAAATTTAATGGCGTTTGTCTCACTGCTGTATCTCAAATAGTTCCGGAGATACAGGTCCCTAAACTTTGGCAAATAAGGTCAATTTCGCGAAAAAAGCAAAAGGTCAACGTGAAATATCTCGGATACTATGGCACCTACAGGGCTCATTCAACAACCATTTTAAAGCTCTTGAGTAGATCTACAACTTTTATTCTATGCATATTTACTTCAGAGTCCATCAAACAAAAAAGTTTACCCCCTGTTTTACCTTTGACCTTGATGTTGTTGTTGATGATGCTTTTATTTTATACTAGCCCACTGGGCCTAGGCCCTCTCAAGGCTAGTGGTGGAGGAGGTGGTACAGAGTTTAAAGTCACATATATGTCAGCAGTTATATGTCATTGTATAAATTTATCGCTCTCAGGAAGTGACGAATAGGGGTGAAATTGAAAGAGTCTGAGTCAGAGAGGATGCCATGTAATGAGGTGTTCAGCAAGAATCTCCGTCTTTCAGATGCATAGACGGGACAAATACAAAGAAAGTGAAAAACAGTCAATGATGTATGGCAATGTTGGCATTCAGGTGGTGGACCACGAGGGGTGGACATCAGGTAACCATGTGTGAGGCGCGTGTGGCCTAAACGTAATCTAGTTAATAGGGTTTGGTCTGCACGTGAACCATTAATTGAAGAGGGCCACAAGTGTATGTCATCCTTAACCCTCCTCTAGCGGGTGCTCTGTGGCCGTTTTGGGCCTTTCTGGGCCGTTCTGACTGCTATATCAACCATCAGTATGAAAGGAACTGTATTGCGCCGAAAACTAGGTGGAAATCGCTACACAATGACGCCACATACAGCTACGTAGCACTCGTGGAGCACTGACAGTGTTACCTCGAAGATGGAAGTTTAGCTGATTTTGCTACCTTGCTCACTTTTAGCGAACTATTGGTTACACTGTCATCCTCACGCGCGGTGGGGGAACTGGAGTTAGTGTGGGCCGGGAGGCCACAGATGTCGGACGTATGGATCATTACTATTCCACCCATTTTCACTCGATTTCCACCCTTTTTTCACCCGTTTTTTGCCAGTTTTTTCAACACGACTTATGTGGTGAGCCGCTTTTTAAGGGTTAATGGAGCGAAGGTGGCCAGTTAATGGTTGCGCTCTCCACTCAACTTGCCAAGCGTCATAAACATGGCGACGGAGGACAGGGAGCATATCCTCCGAACGCAGCAAAGTAGTAGAGGGTGTACCATGACACGCTTGCTTAGCGAGGAAGTCTGCACGCTCATTCCCGGGAATTCCTACATGCGCGGGGATCCAGCACAGTGTGATGGAACGATTAGCGCACTGTAATTTGTGTATTGTGTGGATGATAGTCTTGACCAATGGGTCCTTGGGGGCAAATACACATAAGGCTTGCAGTGCACTCTTTGAGTCACTACAGATAACGACCCGTGGAGAGTTCCTCGACAATGAAGAGATGGTGCTTAAAGCACCTTGAATAGCCCATAATTCAGCAGTGAAAACCGTGGAGTGATGGTGTAAGGTACTTTGAGACAAGCCATGGTCTGAGACTGCAGCGCAACCCACGGCATCCGCAGTTTTCGAGCCATCGGTGTAAATGAAAACAGCCGGGATGTGATCATCAAGATGTTGTAAAGCGAGATGTCGACGTTGAGATGGGGCTTGGGCATCAAGTTGATCTGCTAAGTGAAAGCAAACTGTAGGGTGTTTTAGGGTCCACGGAGTGATGTGACTAGGAGGGGGAGTTATGGGAGGAACGGTGATACTGTAAGTGGAGAGCAATTGGCGAGACAATAGTGGGAATGGCACTGGAATGGTTGAACGATAGTTATCTGTGGAATGGAATAGTTCTAGTAGAGTTGGCTCATGACGGAGGCGAACAGCCGTACGCATGAGGACTAATCGACGGTGGTAGGGTAGAGGTAAGGTCCCAGCCTCACATAGGATATTGGAGACACGAGAGGAACGGAATGCCCCCGAGCTAATGCGGATGCCCAAATGGTGTACGCTGTCGAGGGTTCCTAATGTGGAAGCAGAGGCCGTGCCATAGACAGGGCTACCATAGTCTAGGGCTGAGAGGATGGTAGCTCTGTAGAACAGTAAAAGCGTAGCGCGATCTGCGCCCCAATGGACTCGTGCGACTGTTTTCAGAACATTCATTCTCTGGAGGCAACGTGCCTTTAAGCAGGCAATGTGACTCTTCCAATTGAGGTGAGTATCAAAGATTAAACCAAGGAACCTGGTATGTGGAAGGATCTGAATATTAGAATGTCCCATGGTGAGAGTAATGGACTGGTTACGTAAATGTCGAACATTTCTATAGAATACAACGGCGTTAGTCTTTGCAGCAGAAAATTGAAAACCAGCAGTGGATGCCCAAGAGTGGATGGATTTTAGAGCAATGTTGAGACGCCGTTGTATGTGAGTCAGACTGGGAGAAGTATAATATATTGCGAAGTCGTCCACATACAAGCTATACGATATTTCAGGTGGGAGGCTGCGTATGACACTATTGATCGCCATAATAAAGAGTAAGCTGCTAAGGGCACATCCTTGTGGTATTCCATTAATTTGTGACATAATGTCCGATAGGAGACCATTATTTTTGACCTGGAATGTACGGTTAGAGAGAAAATTTTGTAAAAAGCAGGGAAGAGGACCCCGCATGCCAGAATCGTGTAAATTTTTTAAATCCTGTGTCTCCATGTTGTGTCATAAGCCTTAGCAATGTCAAAAAATATTGCCACTGTGGGTTGGTTCTTGGAGAACCCATCACGTATTTGGTGTTCAAGGCGAATAAGTGAGTGCAGTGTAGAACGGCCAGGGCGGGAACCATTCTGATATGGGGATAGGAGGGCATGTGACTCAGCGTAATGTAAAAGTCGAGGATTGATAATTTTTTCCATTAATTTGCAGAGGCATGAGGTAAGCACAATCGGTCTGTAATTTGTGGGAAGACTATGATCTTTTCCAGGCTTCGGTACGGGTATAGTGTAAGCATGCCGCCAAGACGGTGGGAAGTAGTTACTTATCCAAAACTGATTGTACAGTTGTAAAAGATGTTGTAGCGCACGTGGATGGAGGCGACGGATGAGAGCGTACGAGAATCCATCCGGGCCAGGAGTAGTGTCTGTACACAGGTCGAGCGCGTGTCGCAATTCCGGAATTGAAAAAGGGGTGTTATATTCATGTGTTTTCCCGCTATGAAAAGATAGCGGGCGAGATTCCTCCATACATTTATAACGAAGAAATTGACGAGGCAATGACTGGTCTGAGCTGACGTGACAGAAATGTTTGGCATGTATGGCAGCGATGTCAAGGGGGTCATGTGTAAGCGAGTCCGAGGCAGGGTCTTTGAGTGGAGAGAGTGGAGGCCGTACAGTGCGTCCGTTGATACTGCGAAACTTTTTCCATAAAGTAGAGAGAGGGGTGCGGGAATTGAAGGACGAGATACATGATCGCCATGAAAGTATCTTGTTGTCAAGGATACTGCGTTTGACAACTGCACAGATCTTGTTATAGAACGTTTTAAGGGCAATTTTTTCAATAGTGATGGTTATAAGGTCAAAGTAACGATTAGTGGAAAAAAGCCGGGGGGAAACAGTCTTTAAACGCCGCTGCCTAACACTCAGACGCTTAAGAAGGCGTTCCACACGATGCTTGAATTTTATCATTTGGGCTAGAGTGGGCGTCCACCAAGGGACCTGGCGAGAGTGCGTCAGCGAGGAGGTAAGCGGGATATGAGTGCGTGCAATGGAGTTCAGGAAGGACGAAAAATAATCAAAATTGTGGGCAGGGGAAGAGGTAGGGGAGAAGTCCGAAACGTCTGCAGAGGAGTGCGTATAAGACGTCCAATCGGCTTTAGAGAGATTATAACTCTATATTTGAGGGGAGGATGCAGGGCACAAATACTTAAGGAGTATAGGGTAGTGGTCGCTGGAGAAGCGATCCTGTAAAACTGACCAGTCAAATAGGGGAGCTGCGTCATCCGAGGCAAAGGAAAGATCAACAGCGGAAAATGTACAGTGGGTAGCAGATCTGTAGGTGGGGGTGTCAAAGTTGAGACAACAAAGAGTAGAATGAAGGAGATATTTTTCAATTTTATCGCCTGGGATGTCTGTGTTTGGGTTGCCCCAAAGGGGAGAGTGTGCGTTAAAGTCGCCCAGAATAAGGTACGGTGGGGTCAGTTGTTGTACTAGTTGATGAAGGTCTGAAGTATTGTAATGACAGGAGGGTTGATTGTAGGAGGAGCAAACAGTCAAGGAAGGAAGGTTTGGTAATGAAATGGAGACGGCAGTTGTTTGAAAAGGGTTGGGGTCAAGGGTGACAGGAACAAATACGCACTTATAGTGCACAAGGATGGCCGTTCGGAGATGTGAAGGGGTTATAGGGGAGCTAGCAGCAACAGTATAATGCCTGGGGGGGACAACAAAATTGCCTACATGTTGGAGGCAAATGCATAATGGTGAATATAATTTAAGTAATCGTTGTAATTCTCCCATACGGAGGCGAGTTTGGTATCCGTTTATATTCCATTGCAAAATGTTATATGCCATCAAGAATAGGATTGTCAGAGTCATCGACAATAGAGGTCTCTTGAAGAGAGTCCGCTAAAGGTTGTGAGTGTGGAGAGGGTTGTGTGGATGAAGGTGAAGGGGTAGATGTAAGGTCTGTAAATTTTTCAGAAATAGCTGTGAATTGTGTGACTAGTTTAGGAACAAGGGTGGGGTAGTGGAGGAGTTTTTGGCGCAGAGTGTCCATAAATAGATAAGCGGAGGTAACATCTTCATCAGGGTTAGGGGGAAGTATACGTGTGGTGACAAATTCCTGCGTCCGAGCAAGGAGGCAGGGATCCGTGGCACAGATATGGGGTGTGATGTAATTACGGAAACAAATTGGACATCCACATTTGTCAGGTGGGATATTGGTGTGACATATCAATACAGGAGATTGTGAGGGGCTTGGGGTATGATGAGTCTTTATCGAAGGTTTGTCAGATGATGGTGTCGTAGGGTTAGCAGGAGTTTGTGGGGGAATGTCTCTAGGTTTGGGAGCATCGGGATCTGGGCAGTGGGGAGCGGCTAACGGAACATGTCGCTCAAGGTTACAGGGAGGATCAGGCGTGGTGAGGGTGGTACGCACATTGACAGGAGGTTGGTGAACATCAAATCGGGATTGTGATAGCTCTATATTAGTCAAGTCAGAATCCAACAGGTTATTGTCCTTCAGGAATCTCTGCATCAAGTCCTTGGGCGTAGGATCAGATTCACAAATATGGGTGACACAATAACAAGGAGTTGGGTGAATTTGAGCATCTTCCGCTGGAGCTCGCTTGGAAAGAAATTTGTGAAGATGTTCGGTGAGTACTGTACGGGTAGAAGTCTTGTGCTGAAGTAGAAAGAATCGGCCGCAGTTATGGCAGCCACAGTCCGGATTGTGGGTAGGCATAACCCACTTCTGTGTGGTGGAACCGAGTTTCGAGGTCCGGGATAATGACCGGATAGGACTTGCAACCTTACGCTTTTTCCGAGGCTGCGACTGGGTGGAGCGAGATTGGGGAGAAGTCTCTATATCTGGTACTGTGTTACATTCCATGAGGTTCTCTTCGGCAGTCATGTTCCAAAACTCAGTATCATCGGTCAAGTTAGTAAATCCCTCGAACCTGTTAGAGGTGGATAGGTCCGGGGAGTTAAGGTGAACTAAACGGAAGGTATCATTGGTGGGGTAATGTTGTGGGCTAATAGGTGGTGCCGGAGGCTGCTCTGGACGCTGGTGGTCAGAGGAGTCAGCGGGTGTAGTTGATTCAAACCGTCGATGTGGAGGAGATTTACCTTCCTGCCTTAATTGTGCTGCAGCAGACCGGAAGGGGAGTCCTTTTGTGGCCTGTAAATGTAATACGTCACGATGAAACGCAAAGTGCGGACATGTTCTGTCATTGGCTTTGTGGGACCAGTCACAATTTGCACAACGGGGCGCGCTGACTTGACAATTGTTGAGAGCATGTTGTTCTGAGCCGCAATTTAAGCAACGAGCATTGAGAGCCCGACACCGTGGGGTTGAATGCCCAAGCTTCCAGCAATTTGTGCAGTGTCTCGGATTGTTAACATACCTTCGTACCTGCAGTTGGCGACCTGCAAGACAGACATGCATAGGGAGGTCATGGCGCTTAAAATAGATTTTGACAATGCGTAGTGGGGGCCGATTTCCACGCTGAGGAGCAGTATAAGTGTCAACTTTAACAACAGTGGGGTCAGTTCTTTGCAATAATTTTAAGATACGATTGGTTGAGTCTGTAAAGCTCTGATCTGCAAATTCGAAGTCGGAAGGGAGCACAACCGTGCCAGTACACTGATTCAGGTATCCATCTGGTTTACCTGTGTATCTGTCGTTGGGGGTGTCGAGGTAGGCTTGTAAGGCTTCTGATTGCTCCTGTGTTTTCACCTCAATCATGCGCTTGGCCGATCCAACAGCATGCATGGTGAAGTCACCAATATCTTGTGCGAGAGTATCATATAGACTGAAATCATCCATAAGTTCACCAGAGACCGTGAAAAACCGTGACCAATCAGGGGGACTGAACATAGCGTTATAAGTGTCCTTCGAAGCAGGGGTATACGTGTTACGTTTACGCCTTTGTCGGTTATGCGAAGGTACAAACGGTTGAAGCGTGTGAATGGCAGAGGAAATACCGGCAAGGTCTTTTCCTGTACCTGCATTAACGGCCCGTTGAGATCGTGGAGGTACAGAAGCAGGTTTAATTGAGGTAGGAGATCCTGCATCCGGAGGGAAGAGGGTAACAGATGGAGTCACAGACGGGTCAGGGATGCAAGAAGCATCCGTAGGGGTGTCAGCTGAGGGCATGCGAGGTTCTTCAGTAAGGTTGTCAACGGAATGAAGAGGTAGGCTAAGGCTAGAATCATAATCTGGTAATTTAGAAGTTAAAGTCGAGACTGTGGGGTTGTCATCACTATTATTGATCACAGAGGCAGTACTGTGCATAGGAATTGATGCCGGGGAGATCACCTGATGGATCTCACTACCCGACGATGGAGAATTCGTCACAGTACCCTTTTTTTCATGTTTTTTCCTCTAGATTTTGAGAAATTAGTGTTTTCATGGTTTTAGCCTAGGCTAGTTAGCCTATAATTCCAATGTGGGATACACGATGGGTTGAGGGGGGCTTTGCCCCATCTCACCACCCCCCCATAAATTATTGAAATCGTCATCTATGTTGCCAGCAGGGGTTAAATATCGATTATACTGCATAAAGAAGGCGTTTGTAAACAGTGAGGATGTCCAAAAGAGCTAGGGTTTGAAAAGGCAAAAAGTGAAAAGATTGGTCAAATGCAACAATGGCATGGGAGATTATGGAGCGCGACAAGATGAAGAGCGAATAGCTATGAAATAGTGCGCAGGCTGTGGAAAGGACTAGGAGCACCTGCAATTATGTACGGCATGGAGGCGGTGGAAACGACAGAGGCAGAAACGGTACAGAATAAAGTCGGAAGGACGACAAGAAGCAATCCGAGGAGAAATGGGGTGGAGTACGTTTGAAGAAAGGATAGGAAAAGCAAAAGGGAAGTACAAAGTGAGGCTAGAGGGGATGGAGGAAAATAGGTGGCCAAAGAAGGTATACAGATTGGCGAGCGAGGAAAGTAAATGGAACAGAGAGTGCAAAACAAGGCTGGGAAGGATAAATATAATACAGGACCATGTGGGAGGGGAATTTAGAAAACGAAATGGGAGGGATGATTGGGTCATAGCCTACTGGAAAATGGGAGAGGATGTATCAGAGAAATAGAGAAAGGGATAAAAGAGGAGGGAAGGGGTAGAAAACAAAGCCACGCTGTCGTATTACAGAGGGAAGGAAAAACCAGCTAGAGAACTTTTCTATGATGTAGGATGGGGATCTAAATTGCTGTTTAAAGCAAGGACAGGATCCCTAGAGACAAATGAAAGAACAAGGAGATGGAACGGAATAGGACCGCACTGTAATCAATGAGAACTAGGAGGGGACCCAATAGTCGAGGACATAGAACACATGAGGACCCAGGAGGACAAGGGGCGAATGCGCCAATACCTTACTTTCGAGTTATGAGTGTTTAAAGTCTGGAATAGGTGGCATACATAGAATATTACAGAATAGAATATTATTATATACCATTAGAATCCTCTGGAAGAGACAAATTGATAGAACATAAAAGAAAAAAAAAAAAAAAAATTAAAACCCCCCCAAAAAAACGCACAATAGATTTTTTTTTCCCCAGCCTATAGTAATTATTGTTCAATCTGCTTGAAATTTAATCCTGTATTAGATGTCCATGAAACTAAGATACTGTTAAATTTTCAGCTAAAAAAACGCGCAAACGCGCGTGTGATTGGCCGGGAGCCGGGCCTTTAACTCGGGGAATGCTAGCCGGCCGCTCATTGGCTTGAGCGCGCGGGAACATTCGCCCCTCCACCTCCTACAATCCATACCTCCTCCGCCGCTACACAAGGGATTTAGAACCTAGGGTACTGAGCCCGCATGGGTGGGAATCGCAAAACGCTCTTCACACGCTCTTCACCACGTGATTTTCAGTGCTTCCATCTATCGGGAACCAGTCCTAACTCAATTTTGCTCATGGTGGCGCATTCGCCCCTTGTCCTCCCGGGTCCTCACATAGTAACGGAGTGTACAAAATATGATGAGGAGAGAAACGAGTTGGAGAGATATAGTCAATCGAGGTAAAAAAAAAACATAGGGGTAGTTGGGGTAAAAACAAACATAGGTCATCATATGTTAATTTTTTTGAATAATTTTTTTTTTTTTTTTTTTTTTACAGATTGTCCACAATATAAGCAACATTGTATGCAAACGGCTTTTGGGTAGGATGTAGTGAGCGGGCGTACCGCCATCTTTGTTTACATTACGCGTAGTGGCGTCAGACCTTTCCCCATCATGTTCCCGTCTATTTTAACCTAACCTAACCTAACCTAGTATTCATATAGTAATGACAGGGGGCAAATAGCAGAAAATATAGCGTCGAAATAGACGGGAACGTAAGTGCGACTGCGGCGATCGCCCTATGTAAACAATGACGACCGTACGCCCGAACTCTACATCCATCCCCGGCTTTTTTCTATAAAAATGTGTGGAACGTATATATCGCTACGCGACAGAAAATATTTGTTTTTTTGTCCGTTCAACTTTTTTATTATTTTTTGTTAATGTTCAATACCTGGAATGGTTTGCATGCAGCGCTTTTTTTTCTGCTTTAAGGTGTTATACGGTACTATAGTTGGTTTATTCACTCCCCTGCAAGTGATTCTCCTGTCAAATCCAGTATCCGACACACAGGTATGTTTTTTTTTACCCCGACTATTGACATGCAATGGGGGTAATAAAAAACAACTCCAGCATAGATGTATATAGGTGTTTTTTTTTACCCCGACTATTAACATGCAGTTGGGGTAATAAAAAATAGACCACACTGAGATTGAACAGAATACAATTATCACACAATTGAATGATGTGTGCCACAATAGGTCACCCATTCTCTGCAGAGGAGCAGTAGTTATATCTCTGTTGTCATTTACTTCCATTTTTTTGCTATGTTTTTTTTACCCCATACGTGATTCGTTTTTACCCCTTTCGCCGGGGTAATAAAAAATCTGTTTATTCTGTAATACCTGGTTATTCTTATGTGCTAGGCTATATTTACTGCTGCCACATCAAGGCCTCATATGTACTCTATTCTATGATATATGTAGTTTCTCCCTAGTATTAATAATGCCTGAGGCACAGCAAAGTTAAGACAAATTGTTTTTTTTTACCCCGATTGACTATACATGAGGAATAGAGTTGGGGAACTAGGGTGGGAGGAATTAAAGCAGAGAGACGATAGAGGGGTAGGAGTATTGCTGGGGCTAACACAAGATATGGAAACGCAAGACATGGAGATGATGCAGAGGACACTAGAAAAGATATGGAGGAAGAGAAATGGGTAGAGGGGGGGGGGGGGGGGGTGGGGGGGGGGGGGGGGGGGGGGACGTGATAGGTAGGTCTAAAAAACTGTCCCTTATACTATCCTTCTACTCTAAACTTTCCCTCTTACCAACGTTTCTGAGCCAGTACTGATACAAAGGTCAGCCCTGTGGACCTGCGCGGTCTGCGGGCGGGTTCAAGAGAAGAAGAAGAAGACTTACCCTATAGGCTCTAACCGAAACTACAGTAAAACCTCGCCTATCCAGACTAATTAGAAACCCCACGGAAGAGCTTCTTGTGGTGACCACCAGTCGTAAAATTGTCGCATAGTCGCAGGGCCCTAGGACAAGCGGTAATTTACTTGGCAACTCAACTAATATAACCAGCTTCGTTTAAACTTTAAAAGACACTCCATTCACAAATGGTATTTTGTTGGTAGTAACATATCTATTTGTGCACACACAATTAATATATGTAGGCCTATTAACTATGACCCTATAGCCTAATCATTAGGCTACACATGGCAAAACATTTTTTTTTTATGAGAATCCAGAAATTGCTTGTAAAGTAGGACTGTTAAGATGCTAAGCACCAAATCCGGCAAGAATGTTAAGTGCGGGCGTACCGCCAGCCTTGTTTACACTACGCGTAGTGGCTTCGGACCTTTCCCATCATGTTCCCGCGTCTATTTTGACTGCCTTTGGATATAAAAATACATTAGCCTAACCAAACAACCTAACCTAACCTAGTATTCATGATTTCATGTAGTAATGGCAGGGGGCAAATAGCAGAAAATATAGCGTCGAAATAGACGGGAACGTATCTGCGAGCGCACATGACAACCGTACACCCGGAAACTACATCCTTCCCCCAAATCCTTATAGAAATAGCATATCTAATAAACACATCTAGTAGATTTATTACTACTGTCAGTAAGTTTAACTATTGTTAAAATCACTGAAAATAGATGCGGAAATACATGATCGAGGAATGTCGAGGATAAGACAATACCTCTTCACTCATCATTGCCAGACATACGATACACTCTCTCCCTCACGGCCTCATCCCTCTACCCCCTCCCTGTAAACAAACAAACACGCATTTACGGGCAGAAGTTATTGTACCGTGAAGATAGGGCCGAGATCTTGTCTTGGTAAAGACTATCTTATTTTATGAACTATTATAATGTTCTATTATACAGTACGTGAGCTTTAAACGCTATATAATATCAAACACTTCTAAGAAACTTACAGTGGATGAATTATTTACTTCATAAACATCTGACTAAAGCAACTGAAATGATAACATATTTTATACAAAGGTATGAGATATTCAGAGAAATACATTTTATTATTCACAAAGGGCGAATATTTTACGAATTAAACAAACGAAAACTGCTTCAAAAATCATACTCATGACTAATAATAGTATACAACATATAATTTTGGTATTTTTATGTTTGACCAGTTTGACCTACAAAATATTCTGGTTAGGCTACCAAGCGACCATTCTCCATCTGGTGGTGACCCCAAGAAGCTTGTGCGTGGCGCGTCTAATTGGGGGAGAACCCTGTCTGGATCTGCCGAAAGTCCGGAAATATATTCAGGCTTCAGCCATCCAGACAAATCCGGATGGCTGAAACATGAGTGACGAGTCCGGATATCTAACTTGAACAACCAGGCTTAGGTTTCAGCCATCCAGACAAATCCAGATGGCTGAAACATTAGTCCAGATATCTAGGCTAACTTAAACAACCAGACTTAGGTTTCAGCCATCCAGACAAATCTGGATGGCTGACATACAAGTCTGGATATCTAACACTGGATGTAAATAATATGTGTGGAAACTTTTATCGGATCGTTCATTTTCGGATTTAGGCCTAGCCTACTTATATTTTTCCCAGGCCATCCAGACAAGTTTGGTTGGCTGAAACTGTACATGAGTCTGGATCGAAATGCCTGTCTGGATCTCTTGGGTTTCCAGAACAGAGCACCGGATGGGAGGGGTTCTACTGTGCCACTAATTATTTCTCAATATTTGAAGGCTTAGAGGCTATTATAGAATAAGGATGTTGCAAAGATCATATTAAAATGGGTTTCAACCTCCGGAGATGCATTTTATGTGCACTATATAAAGTACTGTAAAAAAATAAAAATAAAAACCCTATAATCTCCCTATTGACAGTAGTGAAACTTATTAAGCCCCCAACTGTTAAAATATATGCTGATTTCAATAAGTCATGTGAGGGTGAGGGGGGGCAAAGCCCCCCCTCAACCCATCCTGTATCCAAAGGCAAAACAAAATGTATATTTACTCTGAAAATTACTTGCATCTGAGTGTTTTGAGATCGTTGGATAATGGGAGAAATAAAATTTTCCGGGGATTGTAACTAATATCAACTACTGTATAAAGATGAAAACTACCTAAAACCAAAAAGAAAAACCATGGGAAAATTAGTGGTAGTTTCGGTTATATTTTCCGAGCTCTGAGATTGATTAGAATGGGCGTGTTTTCTATTAATATCGGATTTTATAAATGTGATAAAAATTATTTTCCCACAGTGGATTATACATGAGTACAGTATAAGGATTCCATAGACCTACATTGTCCCTAATAAATTATGTATAGCCTAGGCCTAATAAGGCTGCAAGCCTATTCCCTATAATTACAGTAGGCCTATCAAAAATAGCTATGGTGTACGATTTTACCTAGGCCTTACTCACTAGGCTAGACCATACGATAATTTTTTTTCTCCAGCTGATGATAAAATGGTACCTTGTCCTCATCTTGATTACTCAGCTAGCCTATAGGCTAACTGCGAATTATGAAAAGTTGGTTGGAAAAATGTAGCCTAGTAGGCCTATCCGGGTGTAGCCTAGGCCTATTCACAGAAGAAACTGACCGAGAAGCTATAATTTTCAACCAAAGCCTTAATCTGTTTGGAGAAGAGCCACCAGACCCATTTGATCTTCAAGCACCGCGTCAAGTCACACAACACCAAGATCTTAAGGTAGACGAGTTCACTGTGACCAGAACCCTAAAAGACCTGGATACCAATAAAGCATGTGGCCCAGACAATATACACCCAAAAATCCTAAAAGAAGCTGCAATCGAACTCTCCAAACCCCTCACAATCTTGTTCAACAAGTCTCTAGCAGAAGGAGCTCTACCCCAGGATTGGAGAAATGCAATTGTAACACCCATCCACAAAGGAAACAAAAAAAATGAAGCCAAAAATTACAGACCCATATCACTCACGTCACAAATACAGTAGTTAGGATCCTTGAAAAGATTGTGAAGGCAGACCTACTCAAACACTTACAAAAGCACAACATGAAATCCCCCGAACAGCATGGATTTGTACCAGGACGATCGTGTGTAACCAACCTACTCGAGGCTCTAGAGGACTGGACAATGATGATGGACAACGGCGAACCTTTTCACGTAGTTTACCTGGACTTCTGTAAAACCTTCGAATCTTCGATAGTGTGCCCCACACAAGACTACTGTACAAGCTCCAAAGCATGGGCATAAATAATACCCTGATTAGCTGGATTCAAGCATTCCTGACAGGCCGTAAGCAGTGTGTTTGTCAACGGTAGCAAATCCAAGTGGTTACCAGTCAAAAGTGGCGTACCCCAAGGATCGGTAATAGAGCCAATTCTCTTTGTAATCTATGTAAATGATCTTCCTGCACATACAGTATATAAATAAATTTTTAAATGTTTGTTGACGACACAAAGATATACTCTACTGTAGTGTCAGGAAAACCAACATTACAGTACTGTATACAAGAAGACATTGACACCCTAACAAACTGGTCTGAATCCTGGGGATGGATGTAGATTCCGGGCGTACGGTCGTCATTGTTTACATGGGGCGATCGCCGCGGTTAACTTGGCGTCTATTTTGACGGCGATTTTTTTCGGTTATTTGCCCCATGCTGGCAATACTGTATATATAATGATGACAATATGTCGAAGGGGGGCAAAGGCCCCCCCCCCCTCAAAAAATTATTGTATCCAATGGCATTCAAAATAGACGGAAACATAATTGCAACTGTCCGACTGCCCCCCCGCCGCCGCCGCTACAGCTTGGACTGTAGTAAGTACTTCACTATCGACCAATCTAATTACACGTGGGGAAACGGTTGCAAAATTATTGGTAAATCTTTTAACTCACACGAATCTAAGAATTTCTTCTTCAATCGAGTTGTCAACTTGTGGAATGGGCTTCCCGAGACGTTATAGACTGCAGCACCGTTGATTCATTTAAACTCCGCTTAGACAAATATCTCTCATCAAACCCGCGACTGACTGCGTTTGTAAATTAATAACTTTATTTTATCCCCCCCCCCCTCAGTTACTAACCCATATGTCCCCTACTAACTTCCTAATCCTGCCACGGACATTAGTTCCAGGGCAGTAATTCCCTTTCCAATGTTCCCTTACCCACTCTAAACCACTGTTTGGACACTTGATCCTCAGTGTTTTGGAGGACAAGCGAAGGGTCACTAGATCTGTAGTTGCTTGATTTCCTTTGTACTCCTTTGTACATTTGTCGATCGCCGTGGTTAAGTTCGCGTCTATTTTGACGGCGATTTTTTTTTTGTTATTGCCCCCTGCTGGCAATATAGGCCTATATGATGATGACAATATGTCAGGGGGGGGGTGAGGGGGGGCAAAGCCCCCCTCAACATATTATTGTATCCAAAGGCAGTCAAAATAGACAGGAACATGATGGCAAGCGTCCCGACGCCGGTCCGCGTAGTGTACACAAGGCTGGCGGTACGCCCGAACTCTACATTCTACCCGAATCCTGGAAGCTGCTTTTCAATGTTGATAAGTGCAAGGTAATCCACTGTGGACACAACAATCCAAACACAAAGTACACAATGCTCGGCAACGATATCAAGACAACTGAACAGGAAAAGGACCTCGGAATCTTGATAACCAACAACCTTAAAGCTTGGGAACAAGTAACTAAAGTGGTTAAAAAGGCAAACCAAATGCTGGGCATGGTCAAGAACTCCTTTGACTACATGTGCAGAGACTCATTTAGTATCCTGTATAAAAGCTATATTCACCCACTGCCCATACTGTACAATCTTGGTCCCCTCACCTAAGAATGGATATCGATGCTGTTGAAAAAGTTCAAAGGCGAGCCACAAGACTTGTTCCTGAACTACAAGACCAACCATATGAAACAATGCTGGAAGATAGGAGAAAGAGAGGCGATCTGATTGAAACATTCAAACTTGTAAAAGGAATAGAGAATGTTGACAAATCCCAATTCTTTCAAATGAATCCAAACCATCTACGAGGCCACGACCATAAATCTTCAAGAAACAGTGCCATACAAATGTCAGAAAAAAATTTTTTTCACAGAGTAGTTGACTCCTGGAACAATTTGCCTGACAATGTAATAAAATCTAAGTCTGTAAACAAATTTAAAAACTCATGATGAAAATACTAGGCCTAAACACCAAAATTAATTTAAAATCTTCATTAAGCTTCAACAGCAAAAAAAAAAAAATTTATACTGATAATTGACAAGTTTAAGAGGCGAGCAATCAAAGCACCAATAGGTGCAATCCTTCTCGCATAGTTATACTGGTAAGTTATAGGCCTAGCCTACAGTATAATCTATATGTTTATTAATTTCACCAAACACCTCCAACGAAATTAATGAAAGCGTATAGGCTATGTGATCCACCGGGATTCGAACCTGGGTTATCACACAGATTTTTAAGCACTCTAACCATTAGCCTACACCACCAGGACGGTTAAAGGTTTATGCACACGCCTACGACTTATTATCCATTCTCGAGTACTGGATATTAATCTAATCATATTCATATTCCCAACCGCGCTATGGTAGCCTAATGTTTAAGTGAGAGGAAAGAATATTCATGGGGCACAGATCATATACAGTAGATCGGCCTCGCTACGAAATATCCCTGAACCTACTAATATTCTATATTTTTATTAATTTCACCACAACACCAAACACCTCCAACGAAATTAATGAAAGCATATATGTGATCCACCGGGATTCGAACCTGGGTTATCTCACTTAGGTTTTTAAACACTCTAACCATTACACCACCAGGACGGTTAAAGGTTTATGCACACGCCTACGACTTATTACCCATTCTCAAATACTGGATATTAATCGGAATGAGTTGTGTTACCGGGTGTACGTCGTGTAAACGCGAGTTGATGTCAAACAGCTGGGGTGTGGGGGCGGCAGCCCCCACCCATATTACTAGGATACGTTAGGCTAATGTCCTTTCAAAAGGGTATAGTAAACACTAGGATATACCCGGTCAGAGGTAGGTGATACGCCCGATAACACAACTTTTGCCTATTAATCTAATCATGTTCATATTCCCAACCGCGCTATGGTAGCCTAATGTTGAAGTGAGAGGAAAGAATATTCATGGGGCACAGATCACATAGACTGGCCTCGCTACGAAATATCCCTGAACCTACTAATAATCTATATTTTTTATTAATTTCACCACAACACCAAAGCTGTACTGTACTATGCAAATATGAAAAAATGGAGAGTGAGATAAAAAAGAGAAAAATGCAAGGGAGAAAGGTGATTGGAGAACTTGATAGTAAAGTATTCTCAAAGGAAGAATGGTTAGTCAGGAAGTTAAAAAGTAACTGAGAAACAGTGTGCTGCTCCCAACACTCTCGTATGGAAGTGAGACATGGACAGCAAGTGACGAGGACCTCTCCAAACTGAGAGCTGTGGAGATGAGCTTTTTCAGAATGGCAGCTGGTGTGAATATGCTAGATGGGCCAAGTAATAGGGAAGTGTATGAGTCTTTTGGAATGGAAGAGCAAGCTTTAGGCATTGATTGTGGAGTGGTTGAGTGGATAAAGAGTTCTAAGTACTCTGAGGTGGTATGGTCATGTTCAGAGAATGGATGAAGACAGAATGCCAAGAAAGATATATGGGAGTCAGGTTAGTGGAACAGCTAGTAGTGGAAGACCACCTATTGTATGGGAAAAGAAAGTGGAAAAATATATTGAAGAAAAACTTCCACGTATTGGAAGTGGCATTGTGGCACGGGCAAAGGAGGCATGTCTTGACAAAGTAGCTTGGAGACGTCTCTGTCATGGCCATCCTTTAGCGGGGGTTTCCCAGGGGGAAACAAGGCATCGGAAATGATGATGATGAACACCAAACACCTCCAACGAAATTAATGAAAGCATAGGCTATACAGTATGTGATCCACCGGGATTTGAACCTGGGTCATTCCACGTCAGATCAACCAGGTGTTTGCCCTGACTGACTCAGATTTTCTTGAAATTTGGCACACATAGAGATCTCCACGAGAAAAATTGAATGGCGTTTATCTCACTGCTGTATCTCAAATAGTTCCGGAGATACAGGTCCCTAAACTTTGGCAAATAAGGTCAATTTCGCGAAAAAAGCAAAAGGTCAACGTGACATATCTCGGATACTATGGCACCTACAGGGCTCATTCAACAACCATTTTAAAGCTCTTGAGTAGATCTACAACTTTTATTTTATGCATATTTACTTCAGAGTCCATCAAACAAAAAAGATAACCCCCTGTTTTACCTTTGGCCTTGAAAAGGTCATTTGACGTATAAACCGATTTTTATCTAACTTCTGCTAGTTATTGGTATATATGTGTACCTTAGTCTACAATAAGATTTTTGGTGGTGATTAGCTTACTTTAGAAGCTACATCATTTTCTGTGGACCTTATTTTGTAAAAAAAATTATGATCTTAGGTTTAAAAAAATTATCAGTCTGGTTTGGAAAAGGTGAACTGCGATTACATCGTGATGGTTACAGTCAGAAATTGCTACAAAACTTTTGTGCAGTAGCTCATTGTCTCTACGGTAGTAGGCAACAAATGGATTTAGTGTTGCTTGGCTGTTATTCCAGTGAAATGACTGCTGCATCTTGCACAATGAAAGCGTAGTTCTCTGCAAAGTCACCGACAACCAGGAATTCGCCTTCGCCGAGTTCCTGTTTCTTTTTTTGGATAAAATTTGCTTGTGCTTTTGCAAAGAAATCATGTTGCAGGAGAGCTTGTAGCTGTTCATGAAAATTGTGGATGAATTCCTCTGCTGGTAATTTTTTAGCTTCCAAAGTTGACCTGTCTGTTGAAACCCATTGCCTGAACTCAACCTCATCAAGCCCTTTTCTGTCAAATGCTTCTGTTAATAGGTCTGTGAATGCTTCTTTCCTGGGGCATTGGTCACATTCCCAAAGAAACATATTTCTTGTGGTGGGTTACATTGGAGAAGGGCGAGACAGTGCCTATAATGACAAATATAATTTGTATCGGGCCCATCATCTGCGGGGCAGTTTGTTACATCATGTTTGAAGAACAGGGTATTGAACCTTCAATTATTCACATATTAGCCTATGATGAATACTTACTTCGATAGTCTTAAAGGACACTAGCCTACATCCGCCTTATTAGAAACAATTTATTAGGGAAAATAGGGACCAATACTTATACTTGGTCATACTTGGTAGAATTCCGTCCTCTGTGGACGCAGCTAAAGTGGACCTCCGCTGCAGCCAGACAGCTCCGCAACTCCCTCGTTCCGTCTATTTACTAACGAGTTGGATGCGGTGCTGGGATATCCTGGTGTTGGGGGCTCGTCTGGTACTGTAGCCAGCCATCGGTCCAGCTGACGCTTGAAGGAGTCGGTCGTGACTCCCGTCAGTTCCCGGACGGCCTTTGGTACAGTATTGAAGAGACAAGCCCCATTTTTGCTGAAGTTGTTGTGGGCGACTGTTGCTATTTTCTGAGAGGTAGCCTCAGTCCTCTTGATGTAGCACAGCCGCCCTTTTCTAACGTGGTTGTTGATGACTAGTCCCACGTCAGGTACCAGCCCTTCTAGGGTCTTCCACACGTAAATCACTAGGTAACGTTCTCGTCGTCTCTGAAGGGAGTAGAGTCGCAACTCCTTCAGGCGTTCCCAGTAATTCATGTGTTGGAGACCCCAGATCCTGCTGGTGAAGGTCCTCTGTAGAGATTCCAGTTTGCCGATGTCACCTATCTTGTGGGGAGTCCATAGCTGGCAGCAGTATTCCACCTTTGGGAGAACCAGAGCCTTCCAGAGTGTCAGCATACAGGCCCTCTCTCTAGTTTGGAAGGTCCTGAGGATCCATCCTGCGAGTCTCCTAGCTGTCTCGGTGGTTTGGTTGATGTGGCGAGAAAAAGTTCCATCGGTACTCATTGTTACTCCCAGATCCCGCACATGTTCTTTTGGAGTGATGGTTTCTTGATTGGCCTGGTAGCTGGTGCCCTCTTTGATGGTTTGTAGAAGGCCGTACCTTAGCAATTCGAATTTCTCGCCGTTCATCCTCATGTTGTTGGAATCTGCCCAGTTCAGAAGGCGATTCAGATCTTCTTGTAGCAGGGCCACATCGTCAGCTGTCAGGGTGTCAAACGACGCTGTTTTTTTGAGTGATAAAGCAAATGAACTTTTTGTATAATGATAACAGAAACTCCCCCAACCCTTTTTTTTTAAGAAACATAAAAGGTAAATTGACATAATGGTAATTTTTTTGAAAAGACTCGCAGCATTATTATACATAATTTATTAGGGAAAGTGAAGCTCTATGGAATCCTTATAATATACTCACATAGATTCCACTGTGGAAGAATAGTTTTGATAGTTAACTATAGTTTTGATGTAAATACTACCGCAACTACGAATCTTGTTTCCGAGACCTAGTATATTAACCTAACCAAACCTAACCCTAGAGTGCCCTAGACCCAGTACGTGGGATACAACACTAGCCCTTGCAAGTTGCATGCCAGCTACTGTGGGTTCATATATTAGACATACAGTAACATCTTCGTTGTTGTTGTTGTTGTTGTTCCCCAGGCTGTCTGGCCGAACAGCCCCAAGGTCTCAAGCAAGGCCATAAACGAGCGCCCCCACAAAATCCTCTCTGCTTACCACTAACAAAGCCCGGGTGACCGAAGCCACTCCAAGGCAGGGAGCTGAGGAGGGTGCGGAAACGCCCGGGAAACCAAAGCCCCACCCAAGGCCCTGTGCCCCTCAGCAATTATGAAGGGAATGCTGAGGGGCAAGGTAAAAATGTGACGCTTTGGCTCCCAATCTGCCAACTTCTAGGTTGGCAGTAGGGAGGTCAATCCACGGAAAAGATGCCGCCACTTGAGATCTAGAAGAATCTAGAAGATATATAAGTAAAAGGAACAGTCAGAGTAAGCTATGGGTATGGCAGAGATCGCTCAGGTCTCACTCTGATAGACCAGACCATCACCACATGACTAGAACCCAATCCTCTCAGCATCAGCTAGGAAAGGCCCTAGAAAGCCGCCTTTGGCGGGGGGATAGCTCCCCTATTTCAACCCCTTTCGGGGTTGGGCACCCGCCCTAACATCTTTGTAGAACATAACACTTTACCGTAGCGAGTGTACTCCATTTCGAACACTTTTTGTAAACATGAACACGTCTGTAGCAGAGCTCTCAAGATTGTGGGACCGAGTTTGTTTACGCGCGGGCCGCGGGACTATTTATATCGACAAAATCGAGTTACAAAACTTATCAAAACTATTCTACCACAACGGAATCTATGTGAGTATATTATAAGGATTCCATAGAGCTTCACTTTCCCTAATAAATTATGTATAATAAAGCTGCGAGTCTATTCGCGATAATTATCAACATAATTTTGGTCTCCATATTTTCCATCTTGATTGCTTTTAGATTGCAGGAGCAGCAGGAAATACTGTTTTAGATACCTAAATTCTCAAAAAAATCACGAGGGGGGGGGGGGGGCTCGCTCCGTCGCGCTATAATGATAGGCCTAACAAAATAATAAACCATAATGATAACACAATTCATATTTTGTGGATTGACACCCTGTCAGCTGTCTCTACCCTCCTCAGTACCGGTACTCTTGTGTCATCTGCAAATGAGGTGGCCTTGGAGTGCTGGAGATCATGATCAATATCCCCTATCATGATAAGGAACAGAAGTGGTCCTAGTACAGACCCCTGCGGAACGCCACTTATTACCTCGCTTGGGTCTGAAAGGTGTCCTTGGACCGATACTCTTTGTTCCCTTATGGGTTAGGAAGCTGTGCAGCCACTTGCCAAGGTTTCCTCCTATACCTAGCTTTTTCAGCTTGTGAAGAACGAGGCCGTGATCTACTTTATCAAATGCCTTGGCGAAATCCAGGTAGGCCTATATCACGTCGACGTTTTTGCCTTTACTGATGTCTTCTAGTAGAGCCTCATGGTGGGCAAGTAGCTGCGACAGACAGGACCGGCCCTTTCTAAACCCGTGCTGCCCCCCGTTGAAAGCGTCGAGGTCCTCCATGTGTTTCGTTATTCTCTTTCTGACGACCCGCTCGATTATCTTTGTTATGTGCGAGGTTAGCACTACGGGCCGATAGACTCGCCATATTTTTCTCATTATAGGGTAAAACACCGATAAAAGTACTCTGGTCTCACCTATCATAATTGCGAACCTCCAACTTCAGGTGGGGTTTATACTTCCTTTTTTTCTTCATCGGTTTGTTTACACAAAACAGCTGGAAGCACACACTATCAATTGTCACTTTAAAGGTAAAATAAATCATATTTAAGCTTTTCCATAGGTCCTACAAGGTATTAACCCGTTGAGACCCAGCGTTGCACGTGTTGCGTCGGCAGTCTTTGATCACCAACTCCCAGCGACGCATCACGTGCGTCCGACATATAAAAAACACTTACGTGGCTCGTAAGGTAGGAAATGGCGGGAGAATAGGAGGGGGAGGTACCGTAGTGTGTGGGGGAGCCGGGCCAGTAGGTGTGAGCGGGCCGAGACAGCCGCGCGGCTGGTGGTGGTGGGCTTAGTGGGGATAGTTTACACCCCTAGTTTACCGCCACTTTGAACCTTCATTACTCCGGTCGTATGGGAGCTAGAGGCTTGAGATTTATGTGAGATACTCCTTAGGATGTATGCCGTACAATGCCATACTCAGTTTTTACCCTAGTGCTCCCGGGCGGGTGGTCATGCGGGGGAGACGAACTATTGAAACCCCCCCCCCCGCCCCCCAAATGACCGAAATGAGTTTTTTTTTATTTGTGTTCATTTCTCACCATTCTCTTCCATTTTGGCTCAACAATTTTTGTTGAAGCCCCCCCCCCCCCCCCCAAAAAAAAATGTCAGAGGTGATTTTTTTTTTTTTTTTTTTTCATTTCTCATCCTTGTCTTCCATTTTAGCAAACAAAAAAAATAAGTGAAAATGGCTTGGGACTGGGGTGAACAAAATATTATAACTAGCCGGGGCTCAACGGGTTAAGTGAATATATCTGCGAGGCAGAGCAAGATTCGCCGTTTCACGGTGCGGACAAGGTCTAAAACTTTCTTAATATTCACAAAACTAGATCACCTGCATTCAAAATGGCTACCGGGACAGGACTGAAAACGTTTTGGCTCAGTGTGGTCGAATTCTTGAGGTATGAAAAGCACCCTATGGCAAAACACCAGATTTTTATAAAAACTTGCGCGATTTTTGCGGTCAGCCAATAAATGTACCATTGTTTTGGGTGGCCTGATGCTACCTTTATCGCATAAATCTACCTATTATATGCAGGGTGTCAAACGACGCTGTTTTTTTGAGTGATAACGCAAATGAATTTTTTGTATAATGATAACAGAAACTCCCCTAACCTTTGTTTTTTTTTGTTTTTTTTGGGTTTGTATTAACCCTCCAGCCCCGGCTACGCATTACATAAATATTCCCCGAAACCCGGGTGTTTTGGCCGAAAAACGTCTAGGCTAGGCTACCGTATATTTGTTATTCTGACTGCTTCCCGCATTCCCGCGCATCTCCAAGCGTAGCTGTGTTATTTACCTGTAGAATGGCGTTAAGTAGAGCTCTCTAAGTCAACTGGTTGAGTTGTGATGATGATTTCATTGGAGATAACTTTATGGCAAAAACAGCCACTTTACACTACTTTTCGATACTTAACAACATACAGGCACACACGAACAAGCGACGCTCTCCTTCTTGTGGCCGGAGATGCGGGGCGTCTGTCCAGCCGGCTGTTGTTTACATGCGTCGGACCAACGCCTCGCACACGAAGCTCACAGGCTTTCAACCACTGGGTGTTCAAGAGCCCTTCCGGGTACCTGTTATATGCTTTTTTATGGGCGTTCAAGAGCCCTTCCGTGGTGAGAGGGTTAATGTTACAGAAAACAACTTCACAAGAATTTGGAGTGCCTAATTGCCAAAGTGATTGGGGTTGGGGGGGGGGAACCCCCCCCCCCAAGATTTTGTTTCGGACTTGTCATTTTTGGAATTAAGGGTGTCCACAGTCCACAGGGACCACACTGTCCACAGTATTGCTTCTAAGTTCTATATATTATATAATACACCATATAATAAGTTTTTAATAACTAGAAAAAAAGGTCATCTTATAAATAATTACCTTAATTGAGTTGAGCATTGAGGACCTTCGCCGTTCCCGGGTTAAGAGGTGGGGGCTCTGAGAGTCTGAGCCTACCAGAACCAGAATTACCAGATTCCCAGAAATAATGAGAAAATCTCAGTAACACTAAAACACTGACATTCAGACATTACAAATTTTACAATTTACACAGTCCATTAGGGCCTTAGGGCTATCAAATTAACAATTAAACAATGGGGTCGACTTCTGGAATCTCAATCTGGTTCTGGTCATCGTGCCCGCCCTGATAATCCTGATAAATTTAACACTATATTTTCAGGTCAGCATACACACGAATATCACTTATCAGCCGCCTTAGGGCTATCAAATTAACAATTAAACAATGGGGTCGACTTCTGGAATCTCAATCCGGTCATCATGCCCGCCCTGATAAATTTAACACTATATTTTCAGGTCAGCATACACACGAATATCACTTATCACTAGTCAGGCAATAGTCTCCAATATCTAGGTGATTTCGGCCTTATATATGTAAACACTACTAAAGTCTAAGACAGTTTACAGCACACACAAATGCTATTACAACTACTGTCTACACGAACGTTCAGCAATATGGCGGGACTGGGGAAGAACCCAATATTATTGGAACTGGAATAAACTGATACTGATAACAAGTTATAAGTATCATTTCACGCAAACCTCCCTCCCAGTCTCTGATAGCCTTCAGTTTTAAGGCTATAAATCCTTAGATTATAGAGCACAGTAACGTGTGTATACATGAATAATGTCTATAGGCCTTACAGATTCCGTGTGTGATATAATTATTGATACACAACCCTTATCAAAACTTATATGACGGTATGGGTGATGCGTGCTTTTTTGGGTGCTATCCTAAGTAGGGTCCATTTACTGTTTGTTTACATTCGTCAACATTATTCTGGGGACAATAATATGAGGCGAATTTCATTTAATATGTCAATATTTACCATTTTAAAATAATTATATATTAATAGAAGCTATTTAGAGAAACTTTACATGCATTCTTACAATCTATTGTATATTATATGGCACTATACATTATTTTTACAAGGGAACAAGTTTAGGTGTAGAATATTATCCTTCATCAGTCAGCCATATTGGTTTCTACAAGGCGCCAATTTTAAATAACCATATATAAAGGTGTAGGGGGCAAAGATTTACCCAACAACTATTCGAAGCTTGACGTAAACTATTAGAAATTGACAAATATATCGGAATGAATAGGAAACTATCCCCTTGTGTAAAAAATGAACACTGAATGAGGAAATTGACCACTTGCGAGATTCGTTCTATAAAGAAGTTAGTCTGGAACCCAGATCCAAAAATAAATTGTAGGCCTACAATTATAACCCAGGAACTACTACAAGGCTGATTATGACCGAATCATCTCAAAGTGTTCCTTAATATCACAGTCACACTCTCCAGCACATCCACACCACAATGCTCTCGTACTTCTTGATTTGTCGGTCTATCTCCCCAGGTAACTCCACACGGTACTGCCTTAAAATACTTAAATGAGCTAACAGTCTCCATAATCCGGCCATTCAACCTACCTCACATTCTTTGACCGCACTACAAGTTGTTTGCTGACGACCTCAAACTCTACATCCAGCATCCAAGTAAGTCACCACAATTAAGCTCTCAAGATCTCCAACAAAATATCAACATTTTAGCATCTACATCAGACCCTTACTTGACTTTGCTTCTCCTGTTTGGAATACTGGTTTTCAAGCCTTCAAGGCGATCTTAATCTTCTAGAGTCTGTTCAACGTCGGTGGACGAAACAAGTAACCAACCACTCAAGTCTCACTTATCATGACCGTCTCTCTACCTTAAACCTGTTTTCAATTAAAGGCAGATTGTTGAGGACCGACCTTATTCAGTGTTACAAAATATTCCATAATCTCTCGCCCATTAAACACCATGACCTGTTCACTGTCACCCCACCAAGGAGTAAGAGGTCATAAATACAAGATCTTTGTTCCCCACACAGAAACCGAAGCAAGAAAAAGGTTTTTCTCCTATCGTCGTTGTTGTTGTTGTTGTTGTTCCCCAAGCTGCCTGGCCGAACAGCCCCAAGGCCCCGAGCAAGGCCAAGGCCATAACCGACCATGAGTGACAGTAGCATTAGATTTGTCATCAGAGAGGTTCCATATTAGTACCAGGACGATTAAAATTGTATCACTTAGCCAAGTTGGCATGGCCAGGGGCAGGGGGGAATGTGTAAAATAGTCATTGTTGAAGTCAAGTAAACTCGCCATGTGTATGAAGGCATAAACCTCCACAACACTATAACCTGGTTCTCCAAATATGAACTAAGGTTGGTTCCCTTGTATCCGCTCATGGTTGAGTAAATATGGTGCCCAACTTTCACAAACATACCTGAGTGAGTAGGTTTGAATCCTAAACAGTAATGTTTTGGCCTTTAAAACAGGGTTGCTCACCATGTAGGGCCGCCAATCGGTAGCGCATGACAGGCCAAGGATTAGGCAGCCCAGGAGATAGCATGACATGCCAGTGCTTACCTATGAATTGGTAGTGGGGAAATAAGAATTGGTTTCTTGTGTGGTCCCCACCTCTTAAGACGTGTCAGCCTAAATGTTCTCTATGCCAGTGTGTCTGTCGTACCGTGATTTGAATGTGGCTATTGTGGGCGCAGTTACTATCCCGTCTGGGAGTGAGTTCCAGTCATCGATCACCCGGATCGCAAACCAGTTCCCTTTTAGTTTTGTTCTCCAGTGGTCCGGTTTCGCTAGTTTCAGTGAATGTCCTCTCAGATTGTTTGTGTTGAGGCAAAAGAATCTGGCGTAAGGGATGTCGTCGAAGCCATGCATTAGCTTATAGGTTTCGATCATATCACCTCTTTCTCTCCGGTCACTGAGTGTCTGCAGTCCCAGTCGCTGACATCTCTCCTCGTAGGGCAGGTGTGTTAGTTTTCAGATGCAACATTTGATGTACTGGAGATGCTTGACAATGGGGTGACGGGTAGTGTGTGTCGGACCAATAATATGATGGGGTATCAGGGGTTGAGATGTTGCTTAAAATGGGAATGGGGATTTTATGGGTTGAAGAGTGAGTTGTGGTGTTGGGTCAATTTAGATTTGAATTGAGCAAGGGAGGGGGAATCAACTATTTCAGCTGGTAGGGAGTTCCACTGATGGATTATACGACAGGAGTGGTAATGGGCTGGTCTATCAGAGTGAGAATTGAGCAATCTCTGCCATACCCATAGCTTACTCCGACTGTTCCTTTTACTTATATATTTTCTAGATCTCAAGTGACGGCGTCTCTTCCGTGGATTGACCTCCCAATCTACCAAGATTGGAAGCCAAAACGTCACATTTTTCCTTTGCCCCTCGACTTTCTCTTCATAATTGCTGAGGGGCACAGGGCCTTGGGTGGGGCTTTGATTTCCCGAGCGTTTCCGCACCCTCCTCAGCTCCCCGCCATGGAGTGGCTTCGGTCACCCAGGCTTTATTGTGGTCGGCAGGGAGGGATCTGTGGGGGCGCTCGGTTATGGCCTTGCTCGGGGCCTTGGGGCTGTTCGGCCAGGCAGCTTGGGGAACAACAACAACAACAACAACAACGACGATAGGAGAAAAACCTTTTTCTTGCTTCGGTTTCTGTGTGGGGAACAAAGATCTTGTATTTATGACCTCTTACTCCTTGGTGGGGTGACATAGTGAACAGGTCATGGTGTTTAATGGGCGAGAGATTATGGAATATTTTGTAACACTGAATAAGGTCGGTCCTCAACAATCTGCCTTTAATTTAAAACAGGTTTAAGGTAGAGAGACGGTCATGATAAGTGAGACTTGAGTGGTTGGTTACTTGTTTCGTCCACCGACGTTGAACAGACTCTAGAAGATTAAGATCGCCTTGAAGGCTTGAAAACTAGTATTCCAAACAGGAGAAGCAAAGTCAAGCAAGGGTCTGATGTAGATGCTAAAATGTTGATATTTTGTTGGAGATCTTGAGAGCTTGATTGTGGTGACTTACTTGGATGCTGGATGTAGAGTTTGAGGTCGTCAGCAAACAACTTGTAGTGCGGTCAAAGAATGTGAGGTTAGGTTGAATGACCGGATTATGGAGACTGTTAGCTCATTTAAGTATTTTAAGGCAGTACCGTGTGGAGTTACCTGGGGAGATAGACAGACAAATCAAGAAGTACGAGAGCATTGTGGTGTGGATGTGCTGGAGAGTGTGACTGTGATATTAAGGAACACTTTGAGATGATTCGGTCATAATCAGCCTTGTAGTAGTTCCTGGGTTATAATTGTAGGCCTACAATTTATTTTTGGATCTGGGTTCCAGACTAACTTCTTTATAGAACGAATCTCGCATGTGGTCAATTTCCTCATTCAGTGTTCATTTTTTACACAAGGGGATAGTTTCCTATTCATTCCGATATATTTGTCAATTTCTAATAGTTTACGTCAAGCTTCGAATAGTTGTTGGGTAAATCTTTGCCCCCTACACCTTTATATATGGTTATTTAAAATTGGCGCCTTGTATACACCAATATGGCTGACTGATGAAGGATAATATTCTACACCTAAACTTGCTCTCTTGTAAAAATAATGTATAGTGCCATATAATATACAATAGATTGTAAAAATGCATGTAAAGTTTCTCTAAATAGCTTCTATTAATACATAATTATTTTAAAATGGTAAATATTGACATATTAAATGAAATTCGCCTCATATTATTGTCCCCAGAATAATGTTGACGAATGTAAACAAACAGTAAATGGACCCTACTTAGGATAGCATGCAAAAAAAACACGCATCACCCATACCGTCATATAAGTTTTGATAAGGGTTGTGTATCAATAATTATATCACACACGGAATCTGTAAGGCCTATAGACATCATTCATGTATACACACGTTACTGTGCTCTATAATCTAAGGATTTATAGCCTTAAAACTGAAGGCTATCAGAGACTGGGAGGGAGGTTTGCGTGAAATGATACTAATAACTTGTTATCAGTATCAGTTTATTCCAGTTCCAATAATATTGGGTTCTTCCCCAGTCCCGCCATATTGCTTAACGTTCGTGTAGACAGTAACTGTAATAGCATTTGTGTGTGCTTTAAACTGTCATAGACTTTAGTAGTGTTTACATATATAAGGCCGAAATCACCTAGATATTGGAGACTTTTGCCTGACTAGTGATATTCGTGTGTATGCTTAAAATAGTGTTACATCAGTGCGGGCACGGTGACCAGATTCCAGAAGACTCCCATTGTTTCAGTTCTGTGTTTTAGTGTTACTGTGCGTTACTGAGAGTTTCTCATTATTTCTGGGAATCTGGTTCTGGTAGGCTAAGACTCAGAGCCCCCACCTCTTAAACCGGGAACGGCGAAGGTCCTCAATTAATTATTAAGGTAATTATTTATAAGATGACCTTTTTTTCTAGTTATTAAAAACATACTCTATGGTGTATTATATGATATATAGAAGCAATAGAACTGTAACACTGTTAAAATGACCTGGGAAGTGTATATTAAACTTAGCCTAGAGCCCTAGACCAACATTCCTGTAGGCCTAGGGTTTTTTTTTTTTTTTTTTTTTGTAAGGCTAGGCAAGGCAGCTAGGCTAACCTAGCCTAGGCTACTCTTGAGATATACAAGATATATAGATTGCAGGATATGCTGTTTTAGATACCTCAATTCTCAAAAAAAATCCTGGGGGGCATGCCCCCTGACCTCTTTAACCCTCTCACCATGGAAGGGCTCTTGAACGCCCATAAAAAAGCATATAACAGGTACCCGGAAGGCCTCTTGAACGCCCAGTGGTTGAAAGCCTGTGAGCTTCGTGTGCGAGGCGTCGGTCCGACGCATGTAAACAACAGCCGGCTGGACCGACGCCCCGCATCTCCGGCCACAAGAAGGAGAGCGTCGCTTGTTCGTGTGTGCCTGTATGTTGTTGTTAAGTATCGAAAAGTGGTGTAAAGTGGCTGTTTTGGCCATAAAGTTATCTTCAATGAAATCATCATCACAGCTCAACCAGTTGACTTAGAGAGCTCTACTTAATGCCATTCTACAGGTAAATAACACAGCTACGCTTGGGGATGCGCGGGAATGCGGGAAGCAGTCTGATTAACGAATATACGGTAGCCTAGCCTAGACGTTTTTCGGCCAAAACACCCGGGTTTCGAGGAATATATATATAATACATAGCCGGGGCTGCCCTAAAGCACGCGCCTTCGCCGCTCCGTTGCGCTATATATATATATATAGCCTATATATATATACAGTAAACCCTCGCTATCTCGGAACTCTAGAAGTCGGAAACCCGGACTACTCGGACTGGCATCGGCCTCTCGGAAAGTTCGCCGTATATCTCGGAAAATTCCGAGATGTAAGGGGGAAAACTCCGAGGGCCCACATGGTCTGTCGGACAGGTGTCATATATCTCGGAAAATTCCGAGATCTAAGGGCAAATTCCGAGATCTAAGGCTACAGTGAGGTGGAGAAGGACAGTGAAATGGAGAAGGAAAGTGATATTTATAATATATGTCTGCTGGATACTGTACAGGTACTGTAATTTATCTTGAATCAACGTTGTTAGTGATAAGGAAGTCTCCGTTTTCTCTGGTGGCTCGGACTCCCTCTTCCAATTCGGACATTTTCCTCTCTTAACCTCTGAAGTGCGCATGGGGGTAATTGGAAACGTCCCCCTGTGCTGACGTATTTGAGGTGTTTCCGTCACTAAAATATTCATTGTGCCATTAATAGCATTAATATTTATCCATATGCGCCTATTATGGGTTGATTATAAAGGTATTAACCTGAAACAACAATAAAAAGAGTGAAAACAGCGTTTGGATGGTCAAAATCGGAGATATAGCCCGCGAGTTGTATAATGTATGGGTGAGGCAATCTGCTTTCCCGCCAATTTCCCCCAAGGCCACTGAGACACAGTCGATCGATACTCTCTCTCTCTCTCTTGCACTCGCTTGCTATCAGTGATGACCACACCCTCCAATCGGATTTCTAATGTTAGCACGAAAATATACCTCAGAATAAGGGAATAACAGGGAAAATAGGTGATAACTGAAGGAGAGGAGGAAAGTGGGGAAGGAGGGGAGGTAGAGGACTGAGATTTTGCATGGCCCAGGGGCCAAAAAAAAAATAAAAAATAAAATAAAAAAAAATATAAATTTTTTTTTTTTTTTTCGATGTCAAAAGTTGATTTTTATTTTCTCTGACTCTTAAGAGTCTTCCCGCAGTGCGCCGGGGGAACTCTTAAGAGTCTCCCCGCAGCTCCCGGGTTAAGTCGGACATAAGTCGGACTTCGGACATCTCGGATTTTCGGTCATCTCGGACTGGGTCTCCCCCCAAGATAGTCCGAGATAGCGAGGGTTTACTGTATATATATACAGGATAAATGTTTACCTATGGTCCTGTGAAAATATCCTCAAGTAACCTATTAAAAACTGTTCAGGGGACTGGTTAGAACTTGTAGGATGTTTAATTGAATGTCGGAATTTCGGAAACCAGTATTTACTGAGAAATAACCGTCTTAAAATGCGCTATCATGCTATGGGTCACCCAGGGTCCCTGCCCTCCCTTTCCCAGGTAATGTTAAGTTATGACATAACTTATTATACTGCTACTGGTTACTAGTATATATTATAATAATATTATATTAGGGTTAGGTTAGGACGTAACCCGAGATGGGAATAGCCTACCCAGGTATTTTTTATTCGGCCCAGGGAAAATAATAGACAAGTGACAAACAAAATAATGTTCTAATCAAAGTTTATTCTTGAAACTTGGTACCGGTATGTATTTTAACCAGTACTCTATAGGCCTAGTAGTAACTCATGTATCATATGAAAGGATATAAATTAAGTACCGGTATGTAATAGTTCTTGGAATGAAACAACAAATATACATGAAATCTTTATTGGACAAAAGTTACAAAACTAAAACAGGGACTGCTAAGAATAATTTAAAAACCTGTTTTCAATGCCTATATTAGTGGACCTGAAGTGAATCTCTTTGAGACTGAAGTACAGGCAACCAGCTCCCCTAGTATCCTGATTAAACACCAGTAAACCTACATAACATCCCTTTTACTTACAATATTATTAATTCCTTTTAATAAATTTTTAGCATGTAGCCTATTGTGCGTATATTTACCTTCACATCTCAAAATTTCTCCGGCGGCCGGGGGGCGACCCCCTGTTATGTAGCGGGGGGCTGTGCCCCCCGCACCAAGTTGATCCTTGTAAGATTAGTAAAAAGAGCCAGAACTTGATATTTTCTGTTTTGGCACCCTGATTGTGTAGGTGGACAGTGGAAGAAATTAAGCCTAGGCTAGTGGCTAGCCAAGTAAGTGTTATTTAGGCCTAGCCTTGGAGGTTAGATTACAGATATGACGATGCCTAGTCTACTTGTGGGAATAGGCCTAGGCTAGCCTAGGCTAGCCTAGGTATAGCCTAATATATTTTTATCGTAAATTTTGTTTCGTAATATTGAACAGAAATATTGAGAGTGTAAATGAGAGGTTAAATGGAACAATTTTAGCGTCAGGCGAAAGCGATAAGGATATTCAGTCTCATGCTAAAAATGATAACTATATTGCAAATGATAGTAGTGATGGTGCAACGGAAGATGGAAATGTCGTTAGAAATAAAGGTAAATTAGGTATAAAGAAAAGAAGTAAATTGAGAGTATATTACACAAACTGTAGGAGTCTATGTAACAAAATGAACGAACTTAGAGCCCTTGTTAGCAAAGAAAATATAGACATAATAGCGCTAACTGAAACGTGGATTAATACAGAAACCAGGCATTTTTTAGCAGAATTTTGATATACCAGGATATAGTTTGTTTAAATATGACCGAACAAGTAAGAGGGGTGGCGGTATAGCAGTGTTTGTCAGTACATTAAAAAGCTGTATTAAATCAGGTATTAGACTAAATAACGAAAATGAAAATGTTTGGGTAGAGGTTTACTAAGGTAGTGAGACCATAGTTATTGGAGTTATGTATAGACCGCCAAAAATGAGTAGAAATGACGGAACGTCATTATGGGAGGAAATTAAAGTGGCATCAAGGTTTAGCAATGTGTGCATTATGGGGGATTTTAATTTTCCGAATATAGATTGGCAGCATCAAATAGGAGACTCTGATTCTGAGGAGTTTATAGAGGTAGTACAAGATAGTTTTTTATTTCAATTCATAGATACGCCGACTAGAGGTAATAATATTCTCGATTTAGTTTTCAGTAACAATGAACATATGGTAAATAATGTAGAGATAGGGGACCACCTAGGAAATAGTGACCACAATTCTGTGTATTTTAATATACTGTACAATGGAAAGGTAATACCAGAGAGAATACAACATTAATACCTGACTTTAGAAAAGCCAATTATGGTGGGTTAAGAAGAGCCCTATTAGCTGACCCTATGGTCAAAAAATTAAGTCGATCCAGGTGTCCAAATGAGTGTACCCCTTCTCAGGCACCTGTCATCTTAAGTCAGGAAGAGACGTCAACCTTGGTAGATACATACGATAATTTTATCAAGTCAGTATTCAATGCACAAAATAAATACATCCCCAAAAGAAAATTTAGATCAACACAGAACCAACCCAAATGGATGAATAATAGACTATTAGATCTTCTAGGACAAAAGAGAGGAATATATAGAAAAATTAGGAAAGGCGAAATTCACCTACTTGCTTACTATTAGAATCTATCAAGACAGGTAAAAAAGGATATTAGGAAAGAAAAAAGAAATTATGAAATCAAGGTTGCCAATGACTCAAAAAATAATCCTAAAGCTTTTTACCAACTATATAAATCCAAGGTTAGAGATGTAATTGGTCCCCTTAAAACTTCGATAGGAGAAATGACAGAAAATGATTTAGAAATGTGCAGTACATTAAATAGTCAATTTCTTTCCATTTTCACTAATGAAAATTTGGCACAGTTTCCAGAAGTCCGTAAGGTATATAGCGATAGTATAGAAAATAGGTTAAGTACGGTTACTATAAGTAGAAATGATGTGCTTAAGGAAATTGACAAGACTGAAACCTCATAAATCGCCTGGTCCTGATGAGGTATATGCTAGAGTATTAAAAGAATGTAGGGATGAGTTAAGTTACCCATTAACATTTTTATTTAACAAGTCATTGGAGACAGGTATAGTTCCAGAAGCTTGGAAGCTTGCAAACGTAGTTCCGATCTTCAAAAAAGGTGACAAATCAATAGCATCCAATTACCGTCCCATTAGTCTTACATCAATCATAGGAAAGCTACTAGAGTCAATTATTGCTAGTAAAATTAGAAACCACTTAGATACATTTAATAAATTCTTCTCAGCATGAATTCACTCAGGGACGTTCTTGCCTTACTAATTTGCTTAGTTTTATCTCAGAGGTATATGAAGCAGTAGATAATGACAAGTCATATGATATAATATATTTAGATTTCAGTAAAGCTTTCGACAGAGTCCCCCATGAGAGATTGATGAGAAAGGTTGAGGCGCATGGAATAGGTGGGGCGTTGTTGGGATGGATTAGGTCATGGCTAATTGGTAGGAAGCAGAGTCAGCATAAATGGTACGAAGTCAGAATGGGGAGCAGTCAAAAGTGGTGTCCCCCAGGGATCTGTATTAGGTCCTCTGTTGTTTGTTATATACATAAATTACCTTGATTTAGGTATAACTAGTAGGATAAGTAAATTTGCAGACGATACCAAAATGGGGAGAACAATTGATTCAGATAGAGATATAGAGTGCCTCCAAAGGGATCTAGATACCTTACACGAATGGTCAGTAAATTGGCAGATGAAGTTTAACATTAACAAATGCAAGGTATTAAAGATAGGGAAGATGCATACAAATGTTAAATATAAACTAGCTAATGTGGAATTAGAAAACTCGAATTGTGAGAAAGATCTAGGTGTGTTTGTTAGCAATGATTTGAAGCCTAGACAATAGTGTATAAGCGTTCGAAACAAGGCAAACAGGATTCTCGGGCTCATCTCTAGGAGTGTGAGTAACAGAACTGCTGATGTTATCTTAAAACTTTACTTGTCATTAGTGAGACCCCCTAGGGATTATGCTGTTCAATTTTGGTGTCCTTATTACAGAATGGACATAGATTCATTGGAGAGAGTACAACGTAGAATGACAAAAATTATCCATAATATTAGAAATCTTCCGTATAAAGAAAGGTTGAAGAAATTAGGCTTACATTCGTTAGAGAGACGCAGAGTTAGAGGGGATATGATAGAGGTGTTCAAGTGGGTTAGTGGGATTAACAAAGGGGACATGACAAATGTACTAAAGCTCAGTGATAGCGAAAGAACTCGTACCAATGGTTTCAAATTAGATAAATTTTGTTTCAGAAAAGATATAGGCAAATATTGGTTTGGTAACAGAGTTGTAGATGGGTGGAATGGACTACCAAGTGCTATAGTGGGATTAAAAACGATAGGGAGCTTTAAGATAAAATTGGATAAGCATATGGACGAGAAGGGTTGGGTGTGAAGGGGGATCAGCAGGGTTGGGCCAATCGGCGCTCTGCAGACCCCCGTAATCCTGCGTTAATCTCTAACCGTTTTGGTAAGATGATCCTCAGGGTATTAGAGTGTTGAGCCTATAATTGGGCTTTGTAATTGGGGTTGTGTTGGACAGGGATCTGCCTTGCTTAGGCCAATCAGCTTTCTGCAGACTCCCATTTTCTTATGTTCTTATGTTAACCTACCGGTACCTTTGGATTTTAGTCTAGGCTAGCCTAACATAGGCTATAGCCTATACCAAGCCTAGGCCTATTTAACCTAACATTCCTGTTACCTGTATTTTTTTCTTTTAAAGACTAGGCTACATAGCCTAGGCCTAAGAACATAAGAAAATGGGAGTCTGCAAAAAGCCGATCGGCCCATACAAGGCAGATCCCTGTCACACCCAACCCCAATTACAAGGCCCAATTATAGACCCATCTCACTAATACCATGAGTACTGACCCCACCAAAACGGTCAGCTTAGGCTAACCTAGGTTCTAGCCTAAGCCTACTCTTCAAGTTTTGGAATAGGCTTTAGCCTAGTGCTGCCTACAGTAGGCCAAGCCTAATTAAAAAAAAAAAAAGTAGGCCTAAATTGTCACAATTTTGGTCTCCATATTTTCCATCTTGATTGCTTTTAGATTGCAGGAAATGCTGTTTTAGACACCTCGATTCTCAAAAAAAATCCTGGGGGGCTTGCCCCCTGACCTCTTTAAAGCTCGCGCCTTCGGCGATCGCCGCTCCATTGCGCTATATATACAGTATATATATATATATATATATATATATATATATATATATATATATATATATACAGTAGCCTATGGCCTAATTAAAAAAAAAAAAGGTAAATTGACACAATTTTGGTCTCCATATTTTCCATCTTGATTGCTTTTAGATTGCAGGAAATGCTGTTTTAGACATCTAAATTCTCCAAAAAAAATCTGGGGTAGCATACCCACGGACCCACCTATAGCTCGCGCCAAAGGCGCGAGCTGCTCCGTCGCGCTATTTTTTATTTATTTTCTATAGTCCAACTACTCCCTAGGCTAATAGCCTTTACACTCTACCGCTGAACACGGGGTGAGGCCCGTGAGGTCTAGCTCCAATCTAGGGAGTGAGACATGCGAAGCTTCACGGCTCGAAGCAACTCCATCTCTGAAGCCGCCTTGCCTCCGTGCTTCAGTCTAATTTAAAAAAAAAAAAAAAAAAAAAAAAAAAAAAAAAAAAAAATGGCTAAATTGACACAATTTTGGTCTCCATATTTTCCATCTTGATTGCTTTTAGATTGCAGGAAATGCTATTTTAGACACCTTAATTCTCACATTTTTACAGGGGGGCATGCCCCCGGACCCCCCTAGAGCTCGTGCCTTCGGCGCTCGCCTCTCCGTCGTTCGCGCTATTATATAATGATAACGAAATAATAAACCATAATGATAACACAATTCATATTTTGTGGATTGACACCCTGCGACCGTACGCCCGAACTCTACATCCATCCCCAGCAGCCCCCACCCATAATACTAGGATAGGTTAGGTAAGGTTGTTAGGTTAGGCTAATGTCCTTTCAAAGGGGTAGGCCTAGGCTAGTAAACACTATAGGCTAGGCCTAGATAGCCTATACCTGGTCAGAGGTAAGAAGAAGAGTCAATAAATCTACAGTTATACTACCCCTATTTTGTCGCTATTCTGTTGGTACTAATGGGTTAATATTATTAGTAGTAGACTTAGTATGGTTTGATGATGCGCGGAAATGTATATTTGACTTGTAATAGATAGCCTACATTGAAGTATTACAAACCTTCGCGAACCCATAAACAGGGAACGTGAGCAGGGTTTAGACCGTCGCGCACCCATAAACAGGGAATGTGAGGGGGAGTTTAGACCGTCGCGGAAACAGGTTACTTTTCGGTTAGGTTAGGTTAGGTTAGGCTAATGTTAAAAATACTAAAATGCGACGGTCCTCGGTATTAAACAACACTGTAGGCTAGGCCTATATCAAATTAAAAAATAAAAATTACAACAAATTACCTGAAAAACTCTTATCTGGTTGGTGATAATTTTTTTTCCAGTTTCCGCATCTGCTGAACCATCCAAAAACACGCTAAAAGGCGTGTTTTGAAGGGGGGAGGTGGTGAGGGGTAGTGGGGGAGGGGTAGTATAACTGTAGATTTACCGAAGAGTCCTGCTGTAGTCTCCTTGAATGCTACCCTTACTTCTTCTTGATATTTAGGCTATAGCCTAGGGCCTATGTGCAGTTTGCTCGGAGTAGGCCTAGGCCTATTTCAGATCTCCAGATTACTGCACAGGCATAGAGTTGCTTGCTGAGGGGAAGGGAAGTTTGTTAGTTGAAAGAGATCTACAGATAGGATGTCTAAATAGTGAGTACAGGTGAATACTTACTGTAGACCACTTATTCCAAGACAAATATCACAACAAAAATAACAATTCCTTTTGCCGCGTGCAGTACGTTGCTGGCTTGGGAAGGGATGAAGGTTATAAATATTTACATGCTTTTAATTACATAATTATAGTGGGTGTTTTACTATTATATTGTTAACTGGGTATTATATATAATTTACTAAAATCAATATTTGATATCGCAAAACCGTATTTTACCAGTATATAAATTTTATCACCAGTCGATGAAGTCGGGGGCAACACCTTTATTATGGTGCCCCCTATGTACTTTTCTTTCTTGGTATGTTTTCACAGTTTGGTCTTCTATGTTGGTCTTCTTGTAGGTTGTCTTCTAACAGGGGAACTTCTGTGCTTGCTCCCCTATGTCTTCTTACTTGATTGTTTTCAGTTTGGTCTTCTCTTTTCTCTAAATATCATTCATTAGTTCTCTTCTTTTACTCCACATTGCAAGAATCGTTTTCTTCTTCCGATGAGTCATTTAATAAAAGTATGCTTGCGATTTTTTCTTCTTTTGTTAGTGTATTATCACTGAAAGTGTCCAGCTGATTCCTTATTTGTGAATAAGCGTCACATTCTATAATGAAATGTGTCAAAGTTTCAGGTTCTTGTTTTGTACAAAGTTCACAACAGGTGTCCTCTTGTACATACCGGTTTCTGTCTTTCAGTTTCAATGTGTTACTTCTACACCTCATTAAAACCGTTGTAGCTTCATCATTTACAAAATGTTCAAACTCTCTGATTACCGTTTTGTAGGATCTATACTCCCTTTGACTCAATTCAGCTCTCCATAATCGAGTGTCTTCACTTTTGGTTATGTCTATTATTTGTTGTCTGCTCATATTGGTTAATCTATATAAGTTCATATCCGATTCTCTAAGATATCTATTAACAGTTTTGGTCCAATAATCTTTATTGTTTTCTAACCTGTGCACTAGGCATTTTTTCATAAGTTCATTGTCTGATTTATTTAATATGTGCCATATATAGAGTAATTTTGATTTCTTGTCTCTTGTCGTCATTCTTGAAGAGCCAATTTCTCCTTGAAGGAAGCTGATTGGTGTATAGGATGTAGCTTTTAAGATGATTCTGAAGGCTCCATTTTCTTCTCTTTGTAGTTTCTTTAAGTCGGTAAAACTTACGGTAAAATCTCACTACAGTACAGAATTTTTGGCAAAGCTACCTGTTTCCAGTATGTTTTACCAATTAACAGTCTGTTTGAACTCTTGTAGACCACAGCAGCTGTCAGATTTCTTAGTTTTCTAGCTTCATTTATCTTCTCTTCTTTGTATTTATCAAAACATCTTCTTTTATTTGTTACTTTGATACCTAGGTATTTGATCTCATCTGTCACTTTTATTTCCTCCAACTTATCTAGATTTGTTGCATAATTATATATCATTGCAAAGCTTTTCTCTTTATTTATTTCAAGTCCACATGCTCTTGCTGCCTCCGTGAGGATGCCGAGGAGTTGGCGTGCTTCACCTATACTTTGCGTAAGCAATATTCCGTCATCCGCATATAAAAGGGCAGGTATGAAGCACATATTATTTCTGAATCCAATATTAGAGTTGTTTAGTTGGATGAGTATTATATACGTGACCATTAAGAAAAGTGCAGTTGATCCATTACACCCTTGTCTAATGCCACTCGTTACTCCCATTTCTGTCTGCATTTCTCTGTTTAAGTATATTATTGTTTTGTCATCTTTGTAGATTTCTCCAATGACATCAATAATGTTAGGATGTACTCTGAATTTTTTCAAGCATTCCAATAATGAATCTCTTTTAACACTGTCGAAGGCTTTCCGAAAATCAATAGCTACTGCTATGAGTGGTTTTTTCATCCTGAATGATTGTTCTATGCAATATCCCAGCAGAAACAAATTATCCTCGATCCTTCTTCTTTTGGTAAAACCTGCCTGGAGCTCATTGTCCTGCTAGTTTATATGCATGTGTTGTTCTATTTTAGATTTCATTATTGACATAAATAGTTTATATGATGCATTAAGCAATGCTATTGGCCGCAAATCACATACTGTTGGCTTTTTCTTCTTTTCTAACATTATCGTCTTTGATTTCTTCCAATCTTCTGGCACTTCGTTGTTTTCTAAAACTTTATTAAAGCATAAGATAATGGTTTCTACAAACAATTCGCTATTTGTCATTTCCTTGAAGAGTTCTCCTTTCATGTCATCAGGTCCAGTTGCTTTGTTGTTTTTTATTGCATTGTAAGGCTTTGATTACCTCTTCTCTTTGTATATGAGGATGTTCCATATTCATGACTACATTTTGTGGGATTTGTATAGTTAAATCATAATGTTCCATTATAACTCTGGGGACATTTATCTGCTCACCATCTATTTGCAAGTTAATTACTCCATTTTCATTATCTGCAAATTCTCTGACAAAATTATTCTTTTCTTCCGGATTCCAAACTTCCTCAATGTTTGTTGGTTGTTTCTGATAGATCTGTGCCCAGAAGTAATTTAATTTTTGTTTTACTTCTTCTTCAGGAATTTCTTCATAATTTTCATAAAGTGTGATGTACTTGTCACATGAATTAAGTCCTCTTAAATGGTTGACTTGTTTCCATAATTGTTTACTTGAATTTTTGTCCGCTTTAATCTTGTTCGTAACAACTACCTCATTTCTCTGTATCGCTAGTCTAATTTTAGCTTGTACTTTCTGCTTTTGTGCTTTATACAGGCTGAAAAAATTGTCTTTTTCCTCAGGTGTACTGGCATTTCTGGCTTTCCTGTTTAAAACCTTTCTTTACTTAATTCCATCTTTAATACTCTGAGTTATCCACACAGGTTCCCTACATTGCTTATCTTTGGTACCGGCCGGTAGTCCTTATAGTGAATGTCTTGGTCAGATGTCTTGCCGAAGCCTCTTGCATGATGTTTTCCAATTCTTCGATGTTTGTCACTGGTACGTCGTTGCTTCTTTGTAGTAATTCTTCTTCCACCTCCTTCCTATATATTTCACACTTATCTGGATTTAAGTTTATAACTGTAATTTTCTCAGGGTTTTTCTTAAGTTTCTTGTTATAGTTGGATTTATTTAAGCTAAATTCAAAATAGGTTTCTATTAGATTATGGTCTGATAGGTCATATTTTTCTTTATCCTCATCTATACACATATGTTTATATTTACTCAAAAGATTTTAATTTGTAATGACAAAATCTATTGCACTTTGCTGGTTATTTTGACATCTAGTGATTTCACCTTTGCATTCCAGCGTTCCATTTAGTACAGTATAGTTAAGTTCTTCCACCATTCCAAGAACTATTTCACCATTTGTATTTAGCTGTTGGGGACCAAGAAAACCTAGGTGGCTATTAAAGTCACCCAAAATAATTACCTGTTCATTTTGCTCTTTGGTAGCTATATTTACAATTTCCTCCTTAATACTAAGATTCCTGCGGATATCTGTGCAGGAGAAATAAACTAAAATAATAGAGATTTTCATCAAACCAAACTTAATTTCTGCATGTAAAATATTTCTATCCTCTGTCGGTATTAGCACTAGTTCACTATCAGCACTCAACTCTTTCATAAAAACAAGTTTCAGTCCACCTCCCTTTCTGTCATCTATTTCCCTAAATGAACTCAAACTTCCAAATTGCTCTGAGAAGTTTACCTTATTAAAGTTTTCTTGAGTTTCTGTAAGGCACAATATAATATATTTACTTTCAATTAAATTTTTCTAGTTCATATCTTTTATTATTTGTAAGTCCTTGAACATTCACCAGTTTGAAAGTTACTATCTTCTTATGGTTCCGACTTTGGAGTCAGTTTTCGTTGGATTCGGCGTCATCATCTTGAACATCAGTACCGGTACCGGAACCATCTGCAGCTGCAGGATCTGCTGTCCGTTGTTCTTCTGGGTCTTGAGTCTGCTGTTGGTTTTGGTTCTGGTTCTGGTTTGTGGTAGGCATTGGAACCCGTTTCTTTTGCAAAATACCCAATCTGTAGTTTATGAACCAGGTGAAATCACCTTGGTCCCTTAATACTTTTATTTCCTCTCTAAGTTTATCTTGTTTTTCTCTCTCTTTCTTTGTGAGGTCGTTTGCAATGAAAATTTCACTTAGATTACCTTCAGCATCTTTAATTTTTTTAGCATTTTTTAGCACCTCATACTTGTTTTTTGCTTCCTTAAATTTTACAAGTAAAGGCCTTACCTTACCCTGAGTTACTTTCCCAAGTCTTACCGTCTCATTTATGTCACAATCTTCTACCTCAAGTACCTGTTTAAAGATTCTTGTACATGATTTTATGTCATTGTGATCCTCTGCCTCCTTCAGCTTAAAAATAATTAAGTTTTTCTTCCTAGGCCTACTCTTCTTATCATCTTCTTCCTTGATCTCCTCCATTATTTGAGTTTTTATTTCTTGTACTATCTGCTGTTTGTCTTCCACTTTCCTGAGCCTCTCCTCTAGCTTGGCCATACTTTCTTTCAGCTCCTTATTCTCCTTCCTTATCTCCTTGACAGCCTGCAATCTATCCCTCACCAATGGACTGCATGCTCTGCAGCACCACACCACTTTAGGCCATTTGAAGACATTGTATTCCTCCACACTAACCTGTTCACAGCCACCGTGATACCATGCAAGGCAGTTGTCGCATTGGAGGCCGTTTTGCCCATCTTGCACTTTTTTTTTACATTTAGGGCAGCTCTCGAAGGTCTCCACGCTGGCCACCGCATTGCACTCGTAGCACCACTTCTTGCTGTCCAGTATCTTGCTTAGATTACATCGCTGGCACAGAATGAAGTATTGAGGGATAAGCCTTTGCAACGGCACCTCGTATTTACATTCTACTTTTCCTATTTTTCTGAAGCGTGTAGAGAGGGGAGAAGGGGTGTTGGAGAGAGAGGAAGCTGTTGGAGTGGCTTTGTTATGTGTGTTTAGTCTGTATACGTCGTCAGGATGTTCCCTGACTGGGGAGGGGATGTACGCAGCCGAATACCTTACCCTCTACGCATGCGCGAAAATGTAAGCCTCCCTTGGCCCCGCCCCCCGTTCCCCGTGTTTAAATAAACCCTTCAAACCGTTCCTGCCAGCTCGCTCTGTAGTACAGTCACTAGAGCTCCCGCCTGGCATCCAGAAATCCAGTGTTCGATCCCACTCGAAGTTTAGTATATTTTTAGATTTTTATTTTGTTATTTGTGTTGTGTTATATTGTGTTATATTATATTATATTATATTATATTATATTAGGGTTGGGTTGGGTTGGGTTGGGTTGGGTTAATCTAATCTAATATAATATAATATTTGTACATTTTCGGCAGTGGGCGGGGCCTAGGTTAAGGTATTCGGCTGCGTACAGACCCTCCCCCTGACTGGGTGCGAGCATGTGAAACATGCTAGGACGTACTACCATACCCACTAAATGTCCGCTGTGGCAGGGATTCGATCCCGGGTCTTGCAGATTCACACGTGAGCGTGCTGGGGCGTAGTCACATCTCCTACACAACTACAAAAGTTGCAGTACTGCCACATATCCTACACATAGCCTAGTCGGTCATATTTCCTACACAAATACAAATATCTAGCACATTTCCTACACCAAAACTTTGTAACAAACTATGTGGTACCAACTCTGTAAATTGCTGACTGAATAAAATTATTATTATTATTATTATTACCTAGCATATCTCCTACACCAAACGGTGCATCCGGCATAACTCCTACAATTACATAAGAACATAAGAACATAAGAAAATGGGAGTCTGCAGAAAGCCGATTGGCCTAAGCAAGGCAGATCCCTGTCCCACACAACCCCAATTACAAAGCCCAATTATAGGCTCAACACTCTAATACCCTGAGGATCATCTTACCAAAACGGTTAGAGATTAACGCAGGATTACGGGGGTCTGCAGAGCGCTGATTGGCCCAACCCGGTTATCCCCCTTCACACCCAACCCTTCTCGTCCATATGCTTATCCAATTTTATCTTAAAGCTCCCTACCGTTTTTAATCCCACTATAGCACTTGGTAGTCCATTCCACCCATCTACAACTCTGTTACCAAACCAGTATTTGTCTATATCTTTTCTGAAACGAAATTTATCTAATTTGAAACCATTGGTACGAGTTCTTTCGCTATCACTGAGCTTTAGTACATTTGTCATGTCCCCTTTGTTAATCCCACTAACCCACTTGAACACCTCTATCATATCCCCTCTAACTCTGCGTCTCTCTAACGAATGTAAGCCTAATTTCTTCAACCTTTCTTTATACGGAAGATTTCTAATATTATGGATAATTTTGTCATTCTACGTTGTACTCTCTCCAATGAATCTATGTCCATTCTGTAATAAGGACACCAAAATTGAACAGCATAATCCATATGGGGTCTCACTAATGCCAAGTAAAGTTTTAAGATAACATCAGCAGTTCTGTTACTCACACTCCTAGAGATTAACCCGAGAATCCTGTTTGCCTTGTTTCGAACGCTTATACACTGTTTTCTAGGCTTCAAATCATTGCTAACAAACACACCTAGATCTTTCTCACAATTCAAGTTTTCTAATTCCATATTAGCTAGTTTATATTTAACATTTGTATGCATCTTCCCTATCTTTAATACCTTGCATTTGTCAATGTTAAACTTCATCTGCCAATTTACTGACCATTCGTGTAAGGTATCTAGATCCCTTTGGAGGCACATATCTCTATCTGAGTCAATTGTTCTCCCCATTTTGGTATCGTCTGCAAATTTACTTATCCTACTAGTTATACCTAAATCAAGGTCATTTATGTATATAACAAACAACAGAGGACCTAATACAGATCCCTGGGGGACACCACTTTTGACTGCTTCCCATTCTGACTCCGTACCATTTATGCTGACTCTCTGCTTCCTACCAATTAGCCATGACCTAATCCATCCCAACAACGCCCCACCTATTCCATGCGCCTCAACCTTTCTCATCAATCTCTCATGGGGGACTCTGTCGAAAGCTTTACTGAAATCTAAATATATTATATCATATGACTTGTCATTATCTACTGCTTCATATACCTCTGAGAAAAAACTAAGCAAATTAGTAAGGCAAGAACATCCCTGAATGAATCCATGCTGCGAAGAATTTATTAAATTAAATGTATCTAAGTGGTTTCTAATGTTACTAGCAATAATTGACTCTAGTAGCTTTCCTATGATTGATGTAAGACTAATGGGACGGTAATTGGATGCTATTGATTTGTCACCTTTTTTGAAGATCGGAACTACGTTTGCAAGCTTCCAAGCTTCTGGAACTATACCTGTCTCTAATGACTTGTTAAATAGAAATGTTAATGGGTAACTTAACTCATCCCTACATTCTTTTAATACTCTAGCATATACCTCATCAGGACCAGGCGATTTATGAGGTTTCAGTCTGTCATTTTCCTTAAGCACATAATTTCTACTTATAGTAACCGTACTTAACCTATATTCTATACTATCGCTATATACCTTACAGACTTCTGGAAACTGTGCCAAATTTTCATTCGTGAAAACGGAAAGAAATTGACTATTTAATGTACTGCACATTTCTAAATCATTTTCTGTCATTTCTCCTATCGAAGTTTTAAGGGGACCAATTACATCTCTAACCTTGGATTTATATAGTTGGTAAAAAGCTTTAGGATTATTTTTTGAGTCATTGGCAACCTTAATTTCATAATTAATTTTTTCTTTCCTAATATCCTTTTTTACCTGTCTTGATAGATTCTGATAGTAAGCAAGTAGGTGAATTTCGCCTTTTCCTAATTTTTCTATATATTCCTCTCTTTTGTCCTAGAAGATCTAATAGTCTATTATTCATCCATTTGGGTTGGTTCTGTGTTGATCTAATTTTTCTTTTGGGGATGTATTTATTTTGTGCATTGAATACTGACTCGATAAAATTATCGTATGTATCTACCAAGGGTGACGTCTCTTCCTGACTGAAGATGACAGGTGCCTGAGAAGGGGTACACTCATTTGGACACCTGGATCGACTTAATTTTTTGACCATAGGGTCAGCTAATAGGGCTCTTCTTAACCCACCATAATTGGCTTTTCTAAAGTCAGGTATTAATGTTGTATTCTCTCTGGTATTACCTTTCCATTGTATATTAAAATACACAGAATTGTGGTCACTATTTCCTAGGTGGTCCCCTATCTCTACATTATTTACCATATGTTCATTGTTACTGAAAAACTAAATCGAGAATATTATTACCTCTAGTCGGCGTATCTATGAATTGAAATAAAAACTATCTTGTACTACCTCTATAAACTCCTCAGAATCAGAGTCTCCTATTTGATGCTGCCAATCTATATTCGGAAAATTAAAATCCCCCATAATGCACACATTGCTAAACCTTGATGCCATTTTAATTTCCTCCCACAATATGTTCCGTCATTTCTACTCATGCTGTCATATCTCCTACAATATTTATTCTGATACTGAGTACCCAGCATATCTCCTACACCACACGGTGCATTCGGCATAACTCCTACAATTATACTGTCATATCTCCTACACTTCTGATATGTGTCTAAATGCACGTAAACATTTATTACTGGTCCTGAAAAAGAAAAAAAAATATATCCTCTATAAAGCCTACCTCGCAAGAGGCGGGTGGGTTTGTTTAAATCCGCCGCGAGTGTAGCCTCGGCGACTCGCGTTGGGGAAAATTAGGGTTTTGCCCCCTACTGTTTAAATATATGAAGATTTCAATAATTCCTGAGGGGGGGGGGGGGCTTCCCCCCCCTCAACATATGTTGTATCCCACGGCAAACGGTTATGGTCAAATAGTAAATTTTCGCGAGTGGAGGGGCGTGGTTTTTAGATTGTTGTTTAATGGGTAAATATGCATGTCTGACTATTATCACACATCAAAACAAACTTACACAACTCTAAACTAGATAATTTTTTTTTTTAGCAATTTAATTACATACATTTTATATTGACCGACACTTTAAATACCTTTTTCTTTCCCATAATTGTATAGGGGGGGGAGGGGGGGGGGGGGGAATACAGTCCAACTACAATTTTTACCTCCGACAAGATGGCTCTTCCTCCACACTTGGGGTGCTGAATGCAACACAGGTATAGTTTGTTGTTTCTGGCCACATTTCTGATGTACCGGAATCCAGAGATGTCTTCGTAAACCACTGCATTGAAGCGGATGTTCCTCTCAATCCTAGCCATGCTTGGTGGAGTACAGTAGTGGAGTACAAGTCTCAGAAATACCGTCTGTCCCGACGAATGGAGAAAAGAATACTGCTGGTTGGAGACTAAACTCGAATCAACTCGACGCGTGTCTGAATGTGAACGATACTTTTCTTCCTATTTAGGTTGCGCCACATTTCCTACACCCGACTCGTGTCTGTCCCGAAGACTCGAATCAACTCGACTCGTCGGGCGAGTAGCGAGACAGTAGCGCCGAGTACAGACAGAGGCTCCTCCCCGTATACACGGCAGTGTAGGAAATGTGACTGTACAGATTTTTGTGTGTAGGAGATATGCTGTATCTCTGTAGGAAATATGTCACTACACTAAAAACTGCTAAATTTGTAGGAGATGTGACGTGTAGGAAATACGCAGTATACATGGTGTAGGAAATGTGGCATAGGAGATATGCTGTATCTCTGTAGGAAATATGTCACTACACTAAAAACTGTGTAGGAGATATGCAGTATATGTGTAGGAAATATGTCATTACTCTAAAAACTGCTAAATTTGTAGGAGATGTGACGTGTAGGAAATACGCAGTATACATGGTGTAGGATATGTGGCGCACCCCCAGCGTGCTCACCACTCGACCACCACGGCTCTCAACGGGTGAAGGATTGAGGGATAATCCTTGACAACGGCTTTTTGAGGAGTGTTGAGCTATGGTTGAGCACTTTGAGAGGTGAGAGAGGAACTTGTTGGAGTGGCTAAATGCTTAATAGCTTTAAGATGCGAGGAGAGGAAAATGTACAACCGAGTTTTCCGCAACTAATACCGGCATCTAGAAAGCAAGAGGAACAACCAGCTAGGGTTGCTAGCATATAAGCACCTGTTTACCTATTGAATGTTTATCTAAAATTGACCCCTCCAAAAATATATGGTTGGCGTGGAGACTTCAACTTACCGGACATTAACTGGACAGCATACGTGACACTGGAAAATGACAACCATGGCAGCGAAATTATATTACCACAGACTGACAGAAGATCATTACATGAAACATTTATTGACATAATCAACACCCACTCACTCTCACAAGCAGTACTCGAACCAACACGTACGCAAGTTAGTGTAGCAAGGAATAACCCTAACATAAGACATGGGGTCACTTCCAATATACTGTACTAGACTTGTTCCTTACGAACAACACCTTACTTATAACACAAACACGGGTCTTGCCAGGGATTAGTGATCACGACATGGTACTTGACGCAAATATTGAACCTAACATACAGAAACAACTACCCAGAAAGATATACCAGTACAACAGAGCTGACATGGAAGCCATCTCCAAGGACTTAGCTAACTTTAGATACACCTTCCTTGACAACAACCCAATAGCTAATACTGTTGAGGTTAACTGGACTAGACTTCGTGACATTATTCAGGACACAATGGACAAACATATACCCAAGAAAACTGTTACATGTAACCAGTCTCCACCTTGGTTCAATAGACAATTAAGAAGGCTACATAGAAACAAGGTAAAAACATACAAGACAGCTAAACGATACGATACAGAACACTGGGAGCACTACAAAAATACCCAGAAAACATTACAACGAGAAATTAAACAAGCAGAAACTAACTACACAACCACTTTTCCTCACAAACAACATGCAAAAACCACAAACAATTCTACAGCTTCTTCAAAGCACGCAAACAAGACTCGACTGGCATAAAAAAATTACGACACAACGATTCCCTGGTCACACTCCCACAAGATTAAAGCACATGCACTTAATTTCAGTTCCAGTCAGTATTTACACAAGACAATGCAGACTTGCCGGCAGTGGCCGTCACCAGGGTGGGGGGGGGGGTCCTAGCCCCCCCCAAATCAAGAACTCAGCCCCCCAAAAAATGCAAACCCCAAAACTGCCAAAAGTCAATTAAAATACATAAATAAAAATTAAATAATAAATAATGCATAACCAGTTCACCACATTCACCAGCCCTGCATCCACCCCCCCCCCCCCCCCCCCCAATCTACTTTTTATTAATTGATCCATATAGGTTAAATACGACATTGTTTAGTAATGTGAATATTTATTCACAATTTACATAAACCTATGGCTAGGACTCAAATCATAATAGTACTATTAGTAAGTTTCCCCTATATTTTCACCAAGCTTGGTTTTCTTTGAAGCTTGAGCCGTTATATTTATTGAAATTATTGGAAATATAAATGCAATATGTATTGTTTTTATGAGACTTATTATAGATTTACAATATAATATATTATTTATATTAAATTGTGAAATAAAAGACACATATCCAAATACCATTAGGCCATGTCACTATATGAAACTTTGAAAGGATATCAGTTTTATAGAATAACAATTGTTTGTAATCTTGTATTTTATCAATAGGCTTATCTAAAGTAATTGCTTTATGATTTGGAGTTAATAAATTATACTTTTTTGTTTTAAGTGAACTGTTTTGTTTTTCTAATCACAGTAATGGAAGACAAATCTTGCCAATTAAATCTATATAATGGTACAATAATAAAAGTTCTTCAACTTATCCAATTTAATGGGCTAAGAAATCGTTACAAACTATAGTATATTCATTATAAGTAGGCGAAAACATCTAGACCACTTACCTCTATACCTAAGGAAAGACTGGAGTAATCAAGCTAATATTTCTACCTTTGGGAAGGGTCAGCCAGGCAATAAGTATGGACATTTACAACCCATTTGCTCTAGCCATTAGCGAATTACAAAGGTTAGGGGTCCACAATTTTCTGGCCTACCTATAATGAATGGACTATAGTATGATAGTATATGAAGAAAAACTATTCTCTGCACATAGGCTTTATACCCTACAAGGACCATTGGCCTTGTAACTTACTGACTGATGCCTTGTATCAGGCTCATCAATATTTATGTGTCATATGTTTCTTACTTATACAAATTTTTAGGCCTCAAAAAGGCCCCAGAAACTGCTCAAATTTCAAAAATTCGGGGGGGTGCTTACAGCGCCCCCCCGGACCCCCCAGCTGCTCAGGCTCGCTTCGCTCCCCCCCCACCCACCTATCTATGCCCGGGCTACACCCCCCCCCAAAATTTTACCTCTGGTGACGCCACTGCTTGCCGAAACTGTCACCATCACCACACCCACCTATACCTCCACTGACTTTACACACCCGTGGAATCGAGAAACTTTTATCTGAGGTAGACACTGACAAAGTGACTGG